>CM050648.1:34808545-35517444 GCA_027574665.1 Rhynochetos jubatus | reverse complement strand
CTTGGTGATGTTAAGAGTATGGGACAAGAGAAGACTGGTACTAGTTTTCAGGAGGTCTCAGTATCTCTCAAACTTTTTCTACTCCCTCTAGACATGATTTACAGTATTTTTCTCCTCCTACATTCATATTCAGACTGTGCCACTGAAACAGTCTGTATCTTAAAAATGCCTTCAGATCTCGTACATGGGTAGGCAGGCAATTACTTACTCTGTAGAAACTTAATCCAGTTGTTTAACATGGTCAAAGCATATCCAGGCGCTTCAAGCAGCTATGAAAATTTACTGGTGAAGGTACAGACATGTATGGTCTAGCTCCAGAACTGAGTAGGACTGGATGACTATTCCTGATGCTACAACTTCAAGCACAGGGCCAAGTCCTGCTACCTGGTTATCGTAACTGGCCTGAATTTTAGCAAGTTAGGAGCGGGGGTTGTTACACTTCAGAGTAGTTTCACATATTCCACACCCTTTCCACCTTTTTCCCCAGTATGTTGCCACAGTGTTCTCATACCATTCTGAGAAATGTCAGCTACAAAGTGGGTCTCAAGTAGTGAATTCCACAATGTTGGTTTCCATGGGAATAGTGAACACATGGAAATAAAGGGAATACAAAATGGAAGACCTGTTCACAGGCCAGGTGGATAATCTACATCATTCAGGACCTGAATATTACAGTGATGGTAAAGTCTGTGTAAAACACACTTTCTTTCTGTAGAAGATATATTCTACAGAAAATATTCTTTCTGAAGAAGATTTATATTGTGAAGCTTCCACTGTAAAAGCCCCACTCTGAATGAGGTCTAGAACAACATTATTTTAATAAGATTAATTTCTTATGTTAACTCCAGAGCACTGGCATTGTACAGGGACTTAAAGTACAGGTATCTGTTAAGACTTTTCAAAGTAAAGCCAGACATTTTCCTGTGTTGACAAGAGAAATTTTGGGGTAAATCAGTTATAGATAGTTTTATAAAACTAAGAGCCAGTATATTAAAAGCTTATATTTTTAAAGATAGCAACTTCAAGAACAGTTAATAAGAGTTAACTAGTTATCAAAGCTGAAATTTAAAATAAAGAATCCAAGAGATAATTACTTGCGTGAACATATCCGTTTATAAACCAAGCAAGGAAGAATATGCAGGATGGGAAATTAATACCTATATGGTAACACTCTGCTAGGAAATAACTATGTAATAAACTGACACTTCTGAAAAAAGTCAGTCCTACCAACAGGTCGATGTGACTTCAGAACTTATTAATTAAAGTTCTTTTCTTTCTTTCTTTCTTTCTTTCTTTCTTTCTTTCTTTCTTTCTTTCTTTCTTTCTTTCTTTCTTTCTTTCTTTCTTTCTTTCTTTCTTTCTTTCTTCTTTCTTTCTTTCTTTCTTTCTTTCTTTCTTTCTTTCTTTCTTTCTTTCTTTCTTTCTTTCTTTCTTTCTTTCTTTCTTTCTTTCTTTCTTTCTTTCTTTCTTTCTTTCTTTCTTTCTTTCTTTCTTTCTTTCTTTCTTTCTTTCTTTCTTTCTTTCTTTCTTTCTTTCTTTCTTTCTTTCTTTCTTTCTTTCTTTCTTTCTTTCTTTCTTTCTTTCTTTCTTTCTTTCTTTCTTTCTTTCTTTCTTTCTTTCTTTCTTTCTTTCTTTCTTTCTTTCTTTCTTTCTTTCTTTCTTTCTTTCTTTCTTTCTTTCTTTCTTTCTTTCTTTCTTTCTTTCTTTCTTTCTTTCTTTCTTTCTTTCTTTCTTTCTTTCTTTCTTTCTTTCTTTCTTTCTTTCTTTCTTTCTTTCTTTCTTTCTTTCTTTCTTTCTTTCCCTCAGAATGAGAGATCTTAAAGTAAGAAAATTCTACAGTGCTGCCTTCATGATCGGAAAAAGGATGAAAAACACCCCCTCTCACAGTAGTCTTTTTGTAAAGATTGGATGAAAGCCGGGCCCTGGCAGTTTGGGATGGGAAAAAAAAATTAATTGTGTACTGAGACATGAGACAGTAATAACTCACACAGGCTTCAGTGCTTCATGCCAGACAAAATAAAAATGAAGCCAAGTGAGGGAGAGCTGCTGATGAAACTAGTGCCATCCATTTTCCCCCCACCAATTAGAAAGACCAGAAAGAGGAGAATAAAAGCCCTAGATATAAGATTATTCCATCCAGTCTCCCCATGGCTGATCCAGCTAATCTGAAGAAGAAATATGGTTAATGCTCCTAGGAGATGCTGTTTTCATTGGATGAGCACACAGGTCTGGGCTAGGTAATCAAAGTGAGGATCTTTGTTTAGAAAAAAAATCAGAACTGTGCTTTGTGTGTAATCTGCAGAGAGCTATCGTCCTGTGAGAGCCAGCTGACATGGCGTACTTGAAGAGGAGAAAGACAATTGTGGGAAAAATAGATATCTTTTATTAGCAAGCTTTTGGCACTCAAGAAGCTCTTTTCAGGACGCAGACACACGTAAACGTGCACACACACATAGTGTCCTCTTGTTGATATTTCAGATTTGCTATTTCTTTAACCTAAAACAGGTCTTCCAGATCTGTTATAAAAGAAAAATAGTAAGAAAAACAAGCCTGTAAAATCCAGCTTAATGTTCATGTGTTTTTTCAAATTGTATATTAGTAAGTGTATGATACCACTGTCTCAGCATTGTTATAGCTGATGAGACCCTGAAAGTGACATCTGCCAGGAATTTGTAGTAAAATAAATCTGACTGGGGTAACCATATTGTCATTGCTGCAAAAAGGCATCTCATAGTTTTAAACTTCCACTCAAGTTCTTGCCATTCTGTTCAAATAATAACACATTTTTAAGTCAATAACTATAAATTTCCATAAACCTTTTTTCTAAGATGAAGATACAGCTTTAATTTTACCGAACACAGGTATATTTTGTACCCAAATTGCTTTACTAGTCTTTGCAAAATATATGCATGCAGACTTTTTAAGTGAGCACGGATACACACACAGAGAAATCTAATTAGTGTTGTTCAGGAACAGATTTAAATATGTTACAGTTGTATTTAAATATAACTTATACAGCCCTCAAAGAGACAGATTTCTTTCATCTAAAGTCAATATCTATGAAAGGGCATAAAAGATTCCAAAAATTACTACTACCATTATTGTGTAATTCTGTACTGGATTAAAAAAGCAAAACATTAGAAACTCATTTTGAAAAATAATCCTGTAAGAAATACAATATATCTCTAAAGGGCTGACAGTACAGGCATATTTATTTTTAAAATGTTCCTAATACTTCCCTGAGTACTTATTTTACTAGTGTAATCAAACCACTATTTACAAGGAAACATCATACCTTTAGGTTCTTTCCTGAAATACTTCTTAAAGTATATTTTGAAGGTAAACAGTGGAGTTTGAGCTGTGCTCTCAATTAAAGATTATAAACTAGCATTCACATGCCTCACTCAGGACCATCACAGGGATCCAAGATTTTTACTGTGTATTCTGCGATGACTTTTTAGTGACCTATGTTTCTTCCAACCTGTACGTGAAAGCACGCACTGAGCTGCTGAAAAATAACATCAGCTTCTAGGAAGCACTTCAGCACTTTCAAAGTGGCTGTGGAAAGTTAGATAACCTAAAGCTAATCAGGTGAATAGGAAAAAATTTCTAGGTACAAACTTGCGTGATAGAGAAGAAAATATTGAACTGTTGTTTTTAAGCATCATTAGGGAAAGATGAATGTCCAATGCAATTCTGACCTCAAAAAATCTCATTACTTGTGACTATCTAGCTACATATAAGGAGATCAAAAATTAACACATTTATTAATACCTAGCTCTCTGTTTTTCATTTGTGTAAGTACCCAAACCCATACATTTGTGTATCTGTAACTTAGAGACATTAGCTATCCGTGCACTCTCCCACCAGTTCCATGGCCAGGCTGAAGATGCTCAGTAACGTTTTTACAGAAGGGTTGGCAGTTGGCTTTCCACAAATGACTCTTGCTTGCGTCACGGTTTCAACTGGAGATTCTTTGATCACATCAGATCAGAATATACCCCTGATGGGTACAACATATAAAGCAGTAGCTCACAGAATGGCCTGCCTTTCCTGCAGCAAGTATAAATATTGGCTCTGGCAAGCGGTGTAAACACAAGCGAATATGCCTTCAGGTGTGCTCTACAGAAACTCTCGCAATGTTGATTTAAACGTTGCTATTTCCCTGTCAACTAACATTTTCATTTGTATGTTTTAGCAAAGCCCATAAAATCTTACCACAGCCAACTGAAGCCTTTGAATGAATGTTTAAATGTCCTTCTGCAGTACTCGCTCAGCTCTCATTTCAATATACCTGAAAACCTGACAGGATATAAAAAATGAGGTTCCATGTTGTTTATTACTTTCGCTTTTAAATAACGTCAGTTAAACTAACCCTTACACCAGAACCTCACCTTTTAGATACCCTGCCAGGGTTTGATATTTCCAGTTTTTATAAGGTGAAAAGATTTTCTTAAAGCTTTCTGCAGCTGCAGCATTTCTAAGCAAGTGTAAGAGCAAAGGCTCAAATGCTTTATGAGCCCTGCAGTCCCCGGCTGTATAATTAAACGGAAATACTTTGGAGCTTCAGGAACACCTGTTGCACCCTCCTCAGATATTGCTGTTTCCGCTAGTTTTCAAAATAGAAAGGGATGGTCAAGGGTCTCTGTGCCAAGCTTAACAAGGTTTCTGGGATGCCAGGGCTTGTCTCGCAGCGCTGTGTGCAGCAGGACAGCGTGCAGCAGCAGGACCCCACAGTGGGAAATCCTCCAGCCCCTGCTACTGTGGAGGGGGACCAGCTTCCCCATGGCTTGGGAGGAAGGAGCACAGTGGGGACAGGTCCAGCACGTCCCCAAGTCTGTGACAGGGGGAAGGAGTCCCACTCTGTGAGGTGTACCAAGCAAGGCTGACTGAGGGCAGAGAAGGAAGAAGAGATGAATGAGCAGCCCTCCTGAAGGCCAGGTCTGGAAGGCGTGTAGCTGTGGTAGCGTTGTTCGCGTGGTTCGGCTGACTGGTGTTTTGACACTTGCTTTTGCAAATGTTGCTGCCAAAGGAAATGTTTGCGAGGGAAAAAGATGGAAGAGGTGTTAAAGGCAGTACCAACTGATGCCCAGGCTAACAACATCACCCCTTCTAAGCAGCCTGGTGGGAGCTTTGAAAACCAGTTTCACGTTTGTTGCTAGCCTTTCAAGGAGCATAGCACCCTCAGTACTGCACTGGGACCTCCCAAATACTAAGAGAAGATTTGGACATGGGGTTCACCAAGCTAAATTAAGAGATGGGACAATCTTGCTTCCTTATTTTTTCAGAAAACTTCCTTCTGTTTTTAACTTGGAAAGGACAAATGTAGTGGTTTTACAGTGTACAACGCATTCAGTCCAGTGGCATATAAATACATACGTATTGCAGGCACAATACTGAGAATTTTCAACAACAGTATCCAAATTTGAAGTGGAGCAGTCACAGTAAATGTAGACATAAAGGACCTTGCCTTTATCTACCAGGCAATGTGTACCCACACACTGCCTTAGACCACTATAGCTGCGACAATACAGCTAAGAGAACACTTTAATACAATTTATTCTCCCCATGCCAAGTCATCTTTCCTCAGAATTTCCCAGGAAATTTGGCTTGATATAGGCATCTGATATTTCAGGCCAACCAATCGAAGATTCAGCAAACAGAAGAAAATTGTGTGTTTTAACAGAAAGTTTTGCCTCATTTTAAATCAAACCACTGTTATCTACCATAGCTTTATAAGCATTTGAAACAAGAACACAGTATCACAATCCCTAGCAAAAGAAGAGGAGAAAACAAAAAATTTTGGAAAGGAGGAAAAATCTATGCAGCAGCATTATTTTTAAAGAGCATGTCTAAATAAGGAAGCATTACTTCAAACATACCAAGACCTGCATCATATCCTAGATCATGAGATATTATTTCTGTTATGAACATTATTTGACATCCAGTGAAAGGACTGAATTCCATTTTGCATGAAAATAGAGCACAAATATAAGAAGGAACTATTATTAGCCAAGCCTTCAGAGCAATATTAAGAACAGTTTGAAAATAGCAGCTAATTAGTCTACACAGATATCACCTTCTGAAGAGTGTATCTACCAAGAAAGTTGCTAGGGCGTGGAATAAGTCAGCTGATCAAGATTTACACGGAACTCTTGTATAGGGAATGCTCATGAGCTTAGTAATGATACCAGGTGATTAATAAGCTAAGGAGACACTGCAGCTGCTTGATATTTTCAGCTAACACATTTCAGACACAGGTGTATCTGTGTTGAACGAGGACAAGCGCAGAGCTCTGTGTGTCACTGCAAATCCATACGGGCTGCAGCCCACCGCTTCGTTTCTGTAATCAGCTGTGTTGAAACGGGTATCTACCACAGAGATTCAGAGACATATGAAAAACACTCCTGACATCGCGCTCTCGTCTTTTATATAAGCACTCAGCTGTGAGGATTATTTCAATATGTTTACAATTAGTTGCATGTGTAGAAACTCAGAATCAAGTATTTCTGTCAGAATAGGTTTAGCAAAATTGAAATATGTCATTAATGTATGATGATTTTGTCGGTTTTCTGGTAATTTTTCAAGATTCTGGAATTCAGTGGGAAAGGAAAAATCCAAGGTTTCTATGAGATGGAACATTTTGTGCAACTTTTTCCATCGATTTTTAAATTTTCTGTTCAGTTCCATTTTAGAAAACAAAATGAAAAATCAAAATGGAAATGGAACATTTCTATTTTCTGTACTGTGTTTCTCATAACCTGAAGCAATAATCTGAATCTTCTTTCTTGACAACATACTGCTTTCAGTCAGAATTAAACAACATTTTGAAGTCATGAAATCCTTCAAAAAACCAAAATGGTTTTGTACACGTACATTCAAATTATATGGCTACATGCTACATATGCATCTAAAAACATATGCATTTTGATTTGACAAATTGAAATTTAGGTTCTCCATCCCTGAGGATTATGAAGAAAGGTGCTTTCTATCTCCTAGCCAGGAACTGACAGGTTTACCTTTAAGGCTGTGTGTTAGCAATCCATCTGTGAATCAATTCACCCTTGGTTCCTTGGGGAGGAACAAAAAGTCCTCTGTGTCCATTCAGACCTACACAGTACCCACTCAACACGTCTCTGGGAACTGCACATTACTCACTGAGTGGGAAAGCTTCCCTTGCCACCCTTAGAGAGATGAGGAGGCTGGAAGGAAGGAACAGAAAAAGCAGGAGCAGCCATATGATCAACAACCTCTGTGTGACGGGCGCAGAGAGGACGTGAGCAATACTTTAGCCACTAGCACAGAATAACAACCCTACACTTCTCAATTTGACGTGCCTTTCACACTCCCCAGTCAGTCCACCCACACAGAGCTTGAATACTTGGGCCAGACATTTCCAACGGGCGAGTACTCAAATTCTGTGCACCTGCCTGAGGCCTCACTCAGCGTTCATCGGAGCCAGCGCTCTGCAAACGCTCTCCCCAACCAACCTTCACGTGGTCAGCAGGCGCTGCAGACCTTGGCTTGGCCCGTGCCGAAGTCCTTATCCTCAAGGAGAAAATATCTTCAAAAAATATGAACGCTCTTGGTTTGTCACAGTTGTGATGTAAATTGAAATCGCTGCAAGACAGGCACATTCTGAGCTGGAATTTCAGCACCTCACTTATCTCAAGAAAAACGTAATACTGGCAGCTAAAAAACAAACATCTGCCAGTTCAAATAGTCTGTAGAAATAATGTTCTGAAACACAAACACCTTCTGACAGTTTAGGGAATCTGGGCAGAGCTGGTAGCGGCAACTACAGCTGAGCTGCCCAATGCCTACTATTGTAAGATGCTGTTTTAAAATGTTTATAAAACTTTGCCAAGCTTTAACTGTTTGGGCTGAATTTTCCCAGACAAGGTATCTGTCTCAAGCTGACTTATTTTGGAATGTTTCATTAAAATGGTTCAATCATTTCCAAATCGTTTAGACAAAAGTGCAACGTTACGTTCCTGCTAGAACATAAATAAACTGTACAATAGCTTTGCTAAGAAGTTCTGAGACACTTGTGCTTTGGAAAGGGAACTTCAGAACTGGCTCAGCATCCAGGAGACGCCTTTTGCTGTTCCTGTAAAAATCCAGATACATTTTGTCGGGACATAAACTTCTTTAAAAGTTTAGTTTGTTTTGTGCTCTGTAGATGCTTGCTCAAGATTGGTAGCTGGACTCCCCTGAGACCTCATTTTCACAGAGCGCAATCCCACTCTCATCCCCTCTTCCAGCACAGCTGTGGCAAACTGCATGGGGAGGGAGTTTCCCCTATAACTCCAGCTCTGCCTAATTCAGGGTATAAAGCTCAAAGCCAAGAGTTTACAGCCAGTCTCAAGGTGGGTAGCCATTAAATTTCTGTCCCACTGACAGATCTCCACCGACCTCACTGGTCTCAGATGGAAGAAAACATTCAGGGCAGCTTCACTATCCTTTGAATCAGGTCCACTGTCAGCAGGTCTCTATTAGGGAAAGACTACGCAGACATGCAGATGAAGCCAGGCTTCATCTTAATACTTATCTCAATATTTATAGGCTGTATTGGTGAAATAGGTATCAGTGCTAAGGAACCAGAGTTTCTAAACCCAGCAGCGCTGTAGGTCATATTGGATTGGCCCCAAAAAGTTGCTGATGCCAAGGCAGCTGTTTGGTTCCCAGGTCAGAAATTGCTTGTTATGCAGCCAGCTTGAAGTTCGAACAGAGGCATTCAGGGGTGCTTTCATGCAGCCATACATAGCTATCTTTCACAAGGTCTCTACGCACCTCATCCTGTGGGTGACTGTGGAAGTGACTTGGACACAGTTCTGTAAGGACACTAGGTGACCTAGATGTTGAAAAAGTCTTTAGTCAGTGTCTTTGAAACAGAAGTTCAGATTAATTCTACTGCACCCTGAAGGAGACGTTTTAAATAATTCACCAGGGGCTGTTGTTGGCATGGGCAGCATCGAAGAACATAGTTTGTCCTTATTTGAATGTTGACCTTGACTGGATGTTTTGCTCTTTGTTAAATTATTTGTGTTTGTCTGACTTGTGATATTCTTCTTTTATGGAATTGTCAATGCAGTTCTGAGCTTTTCAGTATGCAAATATGTTTTAATTCAGCCACAACTTATTAGGTGTGGATCAGATCTGCTTGGTAGGTAGATAGGTTCTGTGATTTACTATACTGGTACCAAAGTAGGTGTTTTTTCAGAGTTTTCTGTCAGTTTGAAAATGAATGACTATTAAATTCTCTCCAGTTTTATTTCAGAAAAAGGTGACTGGCACCACTGCAATACTGTGTAGCACTATATGAGAGAAAGGTTTTACTTCTGTGGCATCTTCCCTCTGTAGATCATAAACAACCTCTCTAAGATCATAAAATTCTCTTTCTAAATAGCCTATAAGGCAGAATAACATGATTTCTATTCCTTCCTCACAAGAATAATATTCTTGCACTTTTTTGAAGATCCATGCAAAGGAGGTCTTACCTCTTGGTTGCCACTGCTGTCACCATAATACCATTCACCTGAAAATTGTTACTACTCTAGTGATTTACAAGACAGCAAAAATGTGGATTTATTGTGTGCACCATAGCTCTGCTGTAATCAAAGTTCTCTAGTAAAAGTGTGAGATTACTTTGATGTATCATGACACAACATGACAGGCAGCAATTTATGTCAAATGGCATTAGATGTAAAAGGTCAAAGGTAAAGTTTTGTCTCTGCAGCGTGTACTGCTATTTAATTATTACCTCCTAGACAAGACAGGTAGGACCTGCAAAAGTGTGACCGTGTCCTGGTGTTGTGCAAAGCCAGAAATGAAATGTGTTTGGGGAACTGGTTGTAGTCACATAACTTGGACCAGTATTTGAAGGAGTTAGTTGTTCAGAGGCATCACTTGCTTCAGCATCCACTGACATAGGTAAATCACAAGCTGTAGTGTGCTGATGAGCCTCATTTACCAGAGTTCATATCATTGCTAATTTTTTTTGGTATTGATTACTGGATTACTGGTTTGAAGCTGTAGTTCTCTGGGAGAAGAATCAGAGAGGGAAAAAGAGGAGAAAAAGATCAGCTAACTAACTGGCTTACAACTGAATGGCAAGCTAGACATAAGGGGACAGAGACACCGCTGTGTGTTATTTTTTCTTTAGTGTGCTCAATAGCCAGTGATGTGTAAAAGAAATGGAAACTCTTTGCAGTTCATTCCAAAGAAAATCAATATAGGAGAGAAGACCCTCAGTCTCTTCCTCAGATGGATCCTCTGGCAAATCCCACATGGATTTAAGCAGACAGGGAAAAAGTGGATGAATTCAGCTACTTAAAGAAGAGAAAAATAGGGGACATGGCTATAATACAGTCTCTGTATCACACATGGCTGAGGAGAACAGGGTACATGCAGGACTCATGAGCTGCTGGGATCAACAGCTTCTGCGAAGCCTTTGCCAATGTCTTAAAAAGGAAACCCAATTGTGGTGCAGAGGCACCACTTGCTTTGAACTGCTTCGTGTTGTGTAGCTGAAGTCTGAGCCAAGTCTTTGAAAATAGAACTACTACAACCTTCATAAAAATTCAACATCAGCATTCCAGGGAAAAAAACAAGGTACTTGCTTTGCAGAGCTTGTGCAGAAAAGGACCCTATCATCGTAAAGGCAGCTTATACCTGGATGAGAAGACATCAAGTGGCTGGCTTTCTAGCCTGGCACCACCCCCCATTATACTGTGCTTTGAGAGATTGCATACAGCCACTGTTCTCTCTCTCAAATGGGATTGCAAGGCTGAGCACCAGCTTAGTCTGCCCAGAGCCTACCAGTCATGGCTACCAACACAGCCCACCTCTGCTGCTTCTGCTCCAAGCTACCTGCCAAATACTCAATACACTTTCAAAAGATGATCTGGCATTTTCCTGGATGTAGGAGAGTGGTGGAAAAGTCACTGCAACTTTAAAAATATTGCTTTTCCCTACCATATTGTCAGACACACAGAATGTCATTTGGGAACCTACGATGAAGACACAGTAAGGACAATCTTTTCCCTTAGGTGCTGTATGTGTAAGGTCACAGGATTGTTCATTCTGCTCTCCTCATTCCTATCACCATTGTGAGGTCTTCCTCAGCGGCAGTTTTCAACAGACACTAAAAGGTTGTTTTATAGCATCCAATTCTGAAAAATTCTGAGGTATGTGCTCATTCAAAGCAGCTGCTTTAGCATTTCCCCACTCATCAAAGTGCTTAAGCACATGTTTGGAGTTCAATAGCTTCATGTTAAGCATAGGCTTCTGTGCTCTTGTGGAACTGAAGCCTTAAACCTTAAGCATAGTGCAAAGTTTAAAATCGGTCTGATATACAAGTAGTATAGATATATCAAAGAAAACTGCAGTGAGTGCACTGCATGAGTGTCAGTTTGAAACTGTGATTTTATAGCTATTGATTAAAAAGAAAAAAGTGAAGTCATTTCTTATAAGTTAGGCACAGTAAAGTCAAGAGAGAGTTATAAAATATCAAGTTCCTAGTAGCTGACCCTTCTATTTTCCCTGACTACGTTGGCAGCTTAAAAAAAACCAACAAGAAAATCATTCCATCCCACAGAGCCCAGATTCACCAGTGAGGGACTGACAAACTAAAGGAGCCAACACTAAACAAAAAGAGCATGCAGACTTGTGCTAAATGGTTTCATAAATGACTGAATTGGTAAATTATTTATGCAAATTTTAATAACTCATGTCCTTACAAAAGCATTTTATTTTACAGGGAAAAAAAAAAACCAAAAACCAAAAACCCAAAGAAACTAGCTTAGTAACACTGTTGTGTGTATAGAAATCAAGCTCACATTCCAAAAGAATGAGGGTTATATGACTTAAATAAGGAACTTGAGTAAAATGTATTTATAGACCTCATATGTACATCTTCTAATGCTGAATGCTAATTAATATATAAGGCTTCATCAGAAAACTAATTAGTAATATTGAGAAGAGAGAAGGAAAAACAATGTTTGGAGACAATATGGAAAGAAAACAGAAAGAAGACAAATTTTATCTAAGTAATATGCCACACCAAGGGAAAAGTTACCGATGAGTGTCCAAGACTTTAGAATTTCCTGACTTTGATACACTGGATTTTGCAATCCAAGTGTAATTAAACTACTTCATGTTGGTTTCCCTTTCTTTCAGAAATGAAAAAAGAAAAGAAAAAGAAAAAAAGACCGGTTAGGTTTGTGGAGCTTGTAAATTGCTTGAGAATCTAAGCAATTACTCTAAAACCTCACAACAAACGTTTCTGACTGAAAACTCTCCATCACTCTCTTCTCATTTTGTCCACATTCAGTAAATCCCAACACTTTCTTATCAGTTGCACTAAACTTTACCAAATCAGACATTTTGTCTGACAACAAATTTTCTAGATATAGTTCTTCAATTTTGTGTTTATTTTTGGATTTTCTGCCTTTTTTTTTTTTTTAATTTTGTGGAAACAGATCAATTAAAATCCGGTTAATTATCATTTTATTCTGATAAACACAACTTCCATTACTCATTGCTAGCTTCCAACAGTCATATCTCATGATAAATACACTTTTTTTCCTGAATATCATCCCATGATTTGGTATATTTTCACTGATCTATACACAGTAAATTTTCTTACTGACATTGTTAAATAGTACTTTACTTTTGTCCTAACTTCACAATTTCAGTGTGGTGGAGCCTAAATTTGAAAGTGAATTTGCAACAGAAAGAAAAAATGTCAAAATTATAGCTTCTTCTTGCAAAGAAGATGTATTACAGGTTCTCACTGTTTCTTATGCAACAGCAGCCAAAGGAATCTATGACAGAAAATAGATGAATAGGAATTATTATTTTACTGATCCTTTTAATTTTAGTTATTAGGAAAGGGGTTTCCAAAATGAATGAAGCCATTGTCAACCTGCCCTTATATTTCTGGGTTAGACTTTTTTATTTGATTGGGGGTGGGAGGGTAGTCAAGGCAGGGGAGAGAAGCAGTGTTCAGGATGAAAACACATAGCTTTCAAAACCAGGAGAACAATCTGCTCATATAAACACAGTGGGTCCTTTCCTTAAGAATAAAGGTACAATAAACCAAACAAAACAAAGAAATTGTTATTAACCTATGAGAATGCCACCCACAAAGTCAATCAAACAGCTCCCCCCAGCATAGGTCTGACTCCCTGACAATCTGTCCCTCTGTCAAAAGGATAACCTTAGGAAAAAAAATCTAAACTCTATCCTCCACGGTGCATGAACATATACAAACCAGCTATTTACAGATGTTGGAGGAAGTCAGTGACAATGTCCTGAAAAGGTACGGTTTCAGTCTCGCCAGGTGTAATTTCTAAAGACCTCCTTGAACAAATTCTTCAGAGCAGTCAGAGCTTGTCTGCACCACCCAAGTGGCATCTATGGTCACAAATCACCCACATATTGCTGGCCAGGAACCCTGACACAAAACCCTCCACTTTCCTGACATATCCATGTCCCTGCCAGGTAATTGCTCCCCTTCCTACATGCAGCCCTACTGGGACAGTGCTGCCATAGAGCAATTTTCCTTAGTCACAAGTAGCTGTTTGTAGCATTGACTAGTCTTAGGCCTGTAGCACTGACCTTCATAAAACCCTGGCTGTCTGACCTACTCTCACTCTGCCACCTGTAAAGCAGAACATTGCTTGATGCCGCAAAGGCTGTCACCCACAATGGCTTTCATCACCTGACTCTCAGAGGTAGCTGTAAAGGTTCGCTCCTGGTCACATCAGTCTTAGAAGCAGAATTTCCAGAGGGGTAAAAGGAAGAGGAAAAAACTACTGCATCAAGGAAGTTTTCAAGGCATGGGACTGGGTGGCAAAGGGACACTCTTCATTTTTTAAAATTTGTTGGCACAAACTTTTAAAACATTTTTTCCCCAGTGCTCCAAGATCTCCATTAATTTGGTTCAAGCTTAGTAGAATTTTTTTTGGGGTCCTGATACAAGCACTTTAAAAATCAACTCAAAAAATTTTGGGGAGGGTACAAATTATAACTAGAAAAGTTAGATTAGCACACAGCTGAAATTTGGCTTTAAAGACTGGGAAGCAGTCACTCATATTCCAGTTTATAAACAGGCAACTACATGAGCGTGGACAGCTGTGGGATAATTCTGCCGAGTGAAGTACCTACACTGTACAAGTATCTTTGCAGATAGCAGGAACCAGCTCTCAATTTTACAGAGACTTATATGCCTCCATCCAATTTATAAACCTACCTGGGTGCTTGAATTTTCAATACATATTGTATATTACTAAAAAGCGGAGAGCATTGAAAGCAGCTATGGTTTCTTTTTCTCTTTTCCCTTCCAGGTCCCAGAGGGTCTTCCACATTGGGCTTTATTGTGACATGTGATGGTAAAAATTAGGTAGAGGCAAGGCAGCCAAGCCCTGGCAATATTGACTATTGATCCAGCTGTACAGAGTCAGATTTCTTGGAAAACAACCCTTCAATTTTTCACTCCAGTGACGCTGCGAGGCGGTTGCTTTTAGGATCATTACCCTTGTCTGTAAAATACAGGAACGTGAGAATGTGTTTGAGTAAATTCTGAACCCATTTGAACTTTGTGGGTTTGAGACTTAGTCCTAGAGTCAAATCATGGCTTTCCATGAACACATCACCTCCACAGCTAACCAAGGCATTCACACCAAGACTGCGGTTTAGCTGATACATAAATCATCCATAAATCACCATAAAGCTCTAATGATTGTACTGAGAAATACCCACCTTGCCAACACCTTATCACATATAAGAGTTGCTTTAAGGGAAGAAAATCCAGCAGGCACATGCTTCCTTGTTATACTAATTGGGAAAGAAATTAATGTCACTGATGTGCTAGCAAGGGATGCCAAAACCCCGTCTCTTTAGTGAGGCAGCTCTGCAGTGAAAAGTACAGGCACTCACGCAGCTTCTATAGAAGGAGCTTTAAGCTTAGGGGCAGAAGCTGAACAGAAAGCAGACATAGGCCGGCTAGTGTACGACTTGACCATGCTCATGAGTTTCCCTTTCATTTTTGTGACCCACAGTATTCTAGACAAGGCAGAAAGGTCTCATGTGAGGGGAATGTTAAAGGCAAGAGTGACCTTAACCCATGAAAAATGCAAGGCCCAAGTAGAAAGAGTGTGGGCAGGTCAGACAGACAGTAATGACAGGAATCATGAGCAATGAAATCTGCGGGGACATTTTGATTGATGAAAGTTAAATGAGGAAGATTTTCTCAATGTTTTTCTTCCTTTTTTCATATCTAATTGCCATTAGCCTCTGCAATGAAATACTCCTTACTCTTTAGAGATAATAATGAGATGTGGCTTTTTTATTTTATTTTTGAGGATTAGTGCTGTCTCTGAGAACTCAGTCTCCTGTATCTCAGCAAACCAGATCACCCAATTCAGGTTTTCATGGGACATTTAATTTTAGGAGATTTTTTGGGAAGGACACTAACAGAGAAGGAACACTCCTGAAATACATACCTTGAAATAGAGAAATAAATATTATGAAATACATTGAAATAAAAATTAAATGGATGGAGTTGAGGGTGCATAGCAGTGCATTGTAAAGGGAACCAAGAGACAAAAAGATAGAGGTATCTTTTATACACAAATCTAGGAAGGATAGTAATGGAACTGAAACTTGAACAAGTTCTCAGTCTCAGTAGGCACATGGGCTTATGACAGAAAGCAGGGCATGATTCTGAGACTGAGCTGGCTTAACTTCTAAGAACATACCAAAAAAGACTAAAGAATGAAAATCAAAAAGCAAGAAAAAAAAGAGAAGAAAAATAAAGTCAAAAGAAAGTTTCAGGACTGGAGAAAGTCCATCTCAGACAGCAAAACAGTCCTTAAAATCAAACAAGCAAAACATTTAAATTGTCTTCCCAGCCTCAGATATACTGAGCACATGGAATGTCCTCAGAGTAAAGAAAGAGCACTGTCAAGATACGAACTCTGGCTCAAGAAGTTGTTGTTTCAGACCAGTGACTGCTGGAAGGTGGGAAGGTATGTCAGACAACGATCCCTCTGTGTTCACCCTATTTGTTATATTCCTTCCCTAAGCATTTGCTATTAACCACTCTCAGAGACAGATTACCAGACAATGCAGACCTTCAGTCTGACCCTGTGCTGCACCTCTTAGCTTTTAAGACCAAAAAGTGATGCATGAAATAAAACCAAGCAGCAAGGATTTAAACACAAGTGGCCAGAGAGTCTAGATATTTGGATCTACTAAGAAGTGTGTGATCAAAAGCCAAATCCCTGCTGAGGAACTAAAATTGATGAGATGAGTCCAGACATAGGGCTCTAATTCAGCTCGGCTTTCACACTACAAGCTGTAAAGTAATTTATCACTGAAGAAACCCATGTATTTGTATCACATTAGCAGAAATTTCCCATGAATAAAACAAAGGATTTTATTTTGTAACTTTCCTTCAAACATAAGAAGTCTCAGAGTAGTCTCCCGTCCCCCATAAAATGAAGAACAAAGATTAATTTTCAATTTATGCAGTAATTTTTACAGTCAAGCGTAACAAATAAGGTAACCGATTTTCCAGATGTCCAGAGCTCCGGAGGCACTATTACCAGGACTAGGCTGCCCTCTCTTGTATAGAGGGAGATCTACACCTGCATGTAGATCTACGGAGTAAAAATATATGAGAGGCTGCTGTGCTCTGTACAGGAGGAGCGAAGGTATAAAACGTCCATTCTCACATCAGAACTAATCAAATGAGGCTATAGTGTGATTATGTAAAACTGATCCTGTTAGTAATTAATATGTTAATGACGTTTTTAAATAATATTCCGTAGAATCATACAATGGTTTGGGTTGGAAGGGACCTTAAAGACCATCTAGTTCCAACCCCCCTGCCATGGGCAGGGACACCCTCCACTAGACCAGGTTGCTCCAAGCCTCATCCAGCCTGGCCTTGAACACTGCCAGGGATGGGGCATCCACAGCTTCTCTGGGCATTTTGTTTCAGACATTTCATCTCTGCAGGTTCACCTGGCATCACACAGTTGCCTCCTCACAAACCGCACAGTTTATCTGCAAAGCCTTCCTACCACAAATACAGAGGCTAAAATATACCCCAGAGAGCCCTTTGTGTTTCCACTTCAGAGGAAGGCTGGAATAACGGCCTCAGCTGTCCTTCCTTCAGCCTTGCTCCACTCCACCCATACAATCTCATAGTCAGCCATGACTTCTGTTAAAAAACTGCTGAATCCTAACCTCTTATTTGCTGTAAAAAGTAACAGGACACTCCATAAATTGAGTGATTTTCCCCTTTCTGCTGCAAAACTTTGTTTTTACTGGCTGGACAATAGCAACTCAGGTAAAAAAATAATAAAGCTGTCTGTTTGGGTCATTAACCTATTTAAATCTTCCTGAGAAATGAAGCAAAATTAACATTTTTCTTTCTTAGCTCAGGTGAGACGTTCATTTCTATGGTGGTTTTCTAGACTTAGTCTCTCTATTATTTATATTTTTTTTCATAAAGATAAAATTCTTCCCACCCAGTTGGAGATACTGAATGAACAAAGTATACTGAGAGTTTTCTGTCACTAGTGATAATTTCTCTTGCTCTTAACTAGCTTTACACTGGAAAAGGTGAATTCTTAGGGATCGCATTTAACAGCCTTTCCTCTGTGTAAGTGTATGATGTATCATCACCACTGTGTCTTATATCTCCTCCTCAGTTAACACATTTTCATTAGTCTCCCAGCTATTGACCCAAGGTGTTCCAATTAACCTTAATTTCATTCTAAAAGCTGGTAGATTACTTCAATGGGATTTCAAGTACTGTCAAAAGTTAAAATGGCAGCTCCTTAGGTAAGAAGCAGCCAGAACTCGCTAATAAATCTCTTACTCCAAAGATAGGCTTTGTGCTACTGAACGAAGACCAGAAATGAGAGATATCTAATGGAATGGGAGGTCCTGTTTGATCTTTTCTTTGCTTTGCTGCCCAGCGCAGGTGGGTGAGGCACAGGGGCAGAAGGTGTTCATACATGAGCCATGGGTAGGTAGAGAGTAGCACAGCTACAGTGCTGGCAGTGAACCGAGCCTTGACTTCACACCCCTAAAGGCCTGGCCAGCGTGGCTATGGAAACTTGGTGGTAATAGGTCCTTAGTGGACTACCTCCCACCTTGAACCAAGGGAGCCAGAAAGGAACTGTGGAATCACAGTTCCCTCCTTCATCTTCTAAGGCAAGAGAATGCAGTCTAAACCTAGACCTGCTCTGGGAAAATATGAATAAAACGGCAAAAACTGCAGTGACTTGGGCCTTCTTGTTGAGAAAACAGTTCCCCACACACACAGCCCTTCATTTTCCCCAACAACAGTGTCAATTAATGTTCTGTGTGCCTAAACATTTGCTTTAACCACACTGCTTGTAATTAGCAGTGTCTATTAATACTAGGCATCTGAGACCTGCAGGGTTTGAGTAAAAAGTGCCAGGGCTCAAGTGTTTATGAGCAGCTCATATACAGCAGGAAATTTCTTGTTTTTCTTGAGCAGTTGCCCTGTCTCTACTTGCCAAGAACTGCACAGTGAATAGTCATTACCCAATTTAATAGAGATGTGGGCTAAAATTTCTGCTACCTGGTTTTACACATAGGCTGTGGTTAGAGGGGAAAACAGAGAAAAGTCTCATTGCTTACATGTTGGTATGTAATTTAAGTGAAAGCAAGAAGCTTAAATAAGTCGCTCTGTGTCTACTATTTTAAAGTAGGCTTTTCAATTCTTTGCAATGCTTTGGATTAGTGATAGATGGGAACAAATCCTGCAGATCCTACCATCATCAGTTTTCACGGCAATTCAAATGCTACGCTTCAGATGAATTTTGCCTTTCATGTACATAATTAATTTTGATTACCAGTATAGCTTTTTTTTTTGATAGTTTCATTTTGCAAGACAAATCATTAAAACAGAGCAGCTTTGTCTCCTCCCTTTCTTTGTGTTGTATCTTTAAAAAATGACGCCATACCTTCTTATTCTCTGCATTTATGATAACTTTAATGTCTTGGGTTTTATTCATGATGAGAACGAGTTCTAATTCACAAGGAAAAACAAAACTCCATCGCTATCCTGTTTACCTCTCTGCTCTACCCACAGGAGAAGACAGGCATCAACACTGTGCTGTTTGTTCTTGCATAGTTTCAAGTCTGTATTTTGAATTTGTTTACAGCAGTCTGTTGCTCAACAGACTAGGAATTAGGCAAGTTAACTGAGCTCAATGCACAAGGCTCAGGGCAGTTTACTACGTAGCACAACGTCCCTTAGAAAAGAATGGTAGAAACCGAGAGGAAGGTTTCCTGAAGAGTGAGACAGTTTATCTCCAACTTAATATTATAAAACTCAGCCGTTCGTCAAGAGATCTATCTACATGGTACCAATAAAGCCTATATGGGAAAATGATTTGGTGTAGTCTTTTTTTTTTCTCTTTACTTTCCATCTGGATATTTGGAGTTAGTCCATTTTGATTATTTTGAAGTCTATCATTCTTCATAAAAATCCATAGACAGTTTTATTTCCCCCCAAGCTTCAACAATACTCATGTTGTGTTTTTCAGTGTGGTCATGGATATTGAGAGGTTGTTTTTTTGTAACAGCAGAGAGCACATGAAAGGCACAGATTTGGTAGACCACTAAGGGGTATGCAGTCCCTTCATTAATTAGTATCCCTTTTATACATGCTATTCTTGCAGAAGCAGTATAGAAATACATATTTTTATACTAGCATATAATAGTGGATGAAGGAGAATTGCAGTTAGAAAAACTAAAAATCAAAGTCTATGGAAAAAGGGTAAACCCAAAAGTCAGGGCTGAATGACTTAGCATAATGCACATATTAATAGCTGCTGCAAGGAACTGAAAAAGCTAGTGGTGGGTTTGTCATCTCTTGCTGTAGTTAGATGGGGACCAATTCCTCTCTGGAAGATAGGCTTGAGTCAAGCTAATCTCTGTAGAAATGGAAGTAGGCAAGAGCCTACGATTTATGCAGTCAGCAGAAAGATGCTAGTGAGCATTTTTCCATGTAAACTGATTAAGGTGAAAGAAACTGCAAGAAAACCCAGATGCAGTCTAACTACAGACTGGATAGATAGTGTTTACCCATGAGTTTGGAGACTGAAATCACTTTTCCCTTTGACATTTTCCCCCTCTCTAAGCTTAAACTAATTCTAAAGGGAAAGAAGATTATTCCATAGGTGAAGAGAAATTCAGAGCTTTCTTAAGCTAGCAGAAGTAAGAAATACAACCTACGAGCAGAAATATTGTGACATGTCATATTGTATAGAAAAAACAATGGTTTAAGCTTAGAAACATTCAAAACTGGTACAAAAGGCACAGGTAGCTGCTGCAACAGCTTTTTATGCCATGTATAACAAATAATTTCCACTTTAAGTGCTCAGTGGCCTGCAAGTATCTGGTAGACTTTCTGCTCTCCGAAGCCACTGTTACAATTAAAGGTCATTTAAATTGCTAGCAAAACCAATATGGATAAAACTGCATCCTCCTCCCTGATGGTGGATTTTGATGTACATTAACAGGTGTTCTGAGAATACTGTCATAAATGTAATTCATCAACTAAAGAGAAGGCTCGGGTATCAGAATAGTACTACAAGCACAACAAAAAAAAACAACCCTTAGACTTTAAATTTCTGTAACTCATACAGACTTTTGTTCTTAAAGTTGCTTCATACAAGGATGAAAGCCATAGGAAAATAAATCTAGTTGTCTAACTATGGATTAAGATCTGGAATGTGCAAACAAAGGGATTTTTTATCTCTTTGACCACTTGAAAAGTCAAATTCCCCTAAATGCCAACCTCTGGGCAGCTGAACACTTTATCCATATTTATCTTTTTAAAAATTTTTTGTAATATATTTCTAAAATGTTCTTTCATACATGTCAAATAGAGGGGTAAAATGTTTTTGAATATGCCTTATTTGGAAAAAAAAAGATAGAATACCTTATTATATTATTATGTTTTATACATCATATAATTATAAACATAAAATTGTGTAAATTTGAACAATAATTTTGGGAAGGATTTCACATAACAAGTGACTGGGATGTCAGAAAACTTTCATTATGCGTGTCTATTTTTAAGTACTTTGGATTCTGAAGCACTGAGAGTCTGTTTGTTAAAGCAAGTTTTCTCCCACTGCACAACGAAATAGTTTTCTTACTCTGTTGCTGCCCTTACCAAACATATGGGGCAGATATACAAAAAAAGGATGAAAAGTGTATTGGTTCAGACTGGCAGTTCAGTGCAGTGTATTGAAACAGGATATTGTACAGTGCGATTTAATATGTTTTGGTGATATATGCAGACACTATTTCTAGCCTCAGCATTTTATGCACTTGTTTTGAAAATATGTTGGTTTGATTTGGGAAAATATGTTTCAAATTATTTTGGAAGCTTTGAATATATTCCTTCTCTTTTTTTTCTCTCTCTCTTGAAACATAGAGTAATGAAATTTAGTATCATCCAATATTTTAAAATAAGTGCTCTGGAATAAGTGTCACAGATAAAGCAAGTTGCGGTGTGCTGTGGTGTAAAACTGTTACTGACGTGAATTTGGGTAGAACAACATGACCTCAAGCCATGAAGTGTGGCATGGTTCAGTCTAACATAGCTGTTTTTACTTTAGGTTTTATAAAATGACAAATTATAAGCACCAAAGTGTTCAGAACTAGCCCCTTACAAAGAAACCATTCTATAATTCTATGATTCTATGATGCTGTGATTACATTATACTTCCTTTTTTTGTTTGTTTGTTTGTTTGAAATCTTCCAGACTTCATGAAATAAGAATCAAATGATTGCTTGGGCAAATTACTTAAAACTCCAGTTAAATTTTTCATTTTTCCCACACAGCCTAAATGAATCCTCTTTAAAGGTAGTTTTCATCATAACAAATCCACTCTCCTCAGAAAAATGCCTTCACATTAAGTGCCCTTTGACATTAATAGCAAACTGATGGCCATAAAGGATTGCTCTACATACAAACAAATGCGAAAAAATGTTACTGTTAAGCTTAAAGCTTAATACAAGTACATTATGGCTCTAGTGCGTTTTGAGTTGAACACCTTTGTCTACATGTGTTCATGCACGTCCATATGCCCAGCCCACCAGCAACTTGGAGTTGCTGATAGGCAGTTTCACCAAGTATCATCCATTGACTCTGAGGAGAAGCTTGTTAACATATCCCTTTCTCCCATTGCCCCAGCAAGCCAGAGGGAAGCTGGATCTCACACCTCCACTATGGTTCTTAGACATCCACCTCCCAGACGGCAGGTACATGATCTTCTCCACCACCAGAGTGAGATCCCTTTGTGCTACCATATTTTGGAGGTGTTGCAGCTTGGCAGTATCACTGCTTCTGCCCTACAAGGCATAGAAATGTATGTGCAAGCTAAGCCTGCCAGGCATAAATAAGAAGGGTGCAGTACGCAACTGAACTCAAACTGCATACCTACAGCTAGCTTAAAGAATAAGAGACCAAGAGAAAAAGAATGCCGTATTAATTAACTAAAAGCATCCAAATTGGATGCCTAAATTAGGAAGGAAACTAGGATCCTCCCATACAGTGAGTCATGAAGAGTAGGCCTCTCTGGAGGCCAAATCAGCAGGCTTCAGTTTCTCTGCCCATGATCTTCACCCCTATCTAAATTATGTGCCTAAAATTAGAAGGTAAGCATACTCCCTCTAGTTTTAAAAGTGAATATATTGCTTGGTGTCACTTTACTGGAAACTGGCAAACCATATTTTAAATGTACGCTTTTCTGTTTAAAAGGGCATTTTTTTCATAGAAGCATAAAAATTTCAATGATGAGATTTTAATTTTAATGCTTACTGACTTGAAAGGGAAATACATGATTTGGAGAACAAAGGGTTCCTGAAACATTCCGTAATCATTTCTTGTTTCTGTTTCATGACTTTGGTTATGCACAGGAACCAATTTATATTCAGAGAATCTACTGGGTCCCAGGCACTTTCGGCAGCCACAGTTTTAAGATGTTCTATTCTGAAGAACTCCGCTGAGATTCCATAGCTAATATGTTGAGTATCACACTGAAAACTTTCTCAGCCTTTTCTTGATTTCTTGGATTAAAACCAAAAAGAATAAAGATTAAAATGAGCATTTAACCCCACAGCAGGACTTACACAGTGGCAGAATGATTGCTTCAGGCAAACTTAAATACCAACATATGTAAACAATCGCTGCTGTGTTTAGCTGACATGTAGTCCAGAATTATAATACTTTATTCTGGAATAAAATGTGCTTTTACCCTGGGGTCCATTGTAAATGGTAACATAGAACAGAGATGGAGAGAATGAAACTGGGAGGAGCTGAGTGTCAGAGACACTAGACACTGCGGTGATACATACATTTGGAAGTAATATACTCTGTCGCTTCCCAGGATGGACTGGTCTCCTTCTCCTAACCCCAAGAGTTCATGTAAGAAAACTGGAAAGAAAATAATGAATCCATGTTTTCTCAGACACCCCTAGTTATCAGCAGAGCAAGGCAAACAAGGTTTAATAAGGCAGATGAGGAAACAGGGCTTTGTACATCCTGATTCACCTTCCAGTCAGGACAACCCAGCCTTTCACCCTGAGCCTTTCTCAGACTCTACAAAGTGTGCTTGCCTAAAGGGTCTCACTACAAGCTCCGTTAGGGGCTGTTGCAATCTAAGATAGTCAAGATCTTAGTCCAAACCTATTGTTTATAGATAAAATCTGCAACTCTGCCTGGACAGATTTCCCCTTTTTGGAAGACTGTTTTCATCAAGGAAAAAGCTAGCCTCCAAGGCAAGAGGAAAGGATTTTGTTAATGAAGCTGTCACAGTCTTTCCACTTCACGCTTGGAGAATGAGTGTCAGATCATAAGGAAGAACAATACAAATCAGAGAGCTAGTCATCACCTCTCATCCGTATTTTATCTGTGCTCCTACAGTGCAAGGAACATCATTTGCACCACGCAGTCAACCTCTAGAAGTGGTTTACAGAGTTTCTTTTATCCAGGAAACTGCTCTCCACAATCAGGGACACATTCCTTACAGGGAGAGATTGATTTCAAGTGATGCACTATCAGGGCAAGATGAGTGATGAAGTGGGCTCTCTTAAATATGTTTGGTTGTTTAAATCTTAAGAACTGAAGGCTAAGATGGAAGAAGTGCTTCTTCTCAGGAGCTGAACAAATTTGTTTCTAATGCATTAAAATTGCTTTTTTTCACACCAGTAAAAGTATTCGCACTGGATCACTACTCCTAACATTAACTAGAAGAGCAGAAAGAGATAAAATCTGAACATGCTAAATTCTAAGAATGAATCCTATCCCACTGATGTCAAAAGGATTTTTGATAGCAGATTTTCATCCAAGTCAGCATTTCATTACTACATTTTCCAGTCAAGATAGACTTTAGCTTATCAGCTCAGAGTTAAACTGAAAAGGTGAAGACGCAAGGAGACATCTCCAGTTTCTGGAATGATTACTTAATAAGAAAGAACAGAGAGACACAATAATTCAAGGTATCCTTGTAGTGCCATTTCCACTCTTCCTACAGACTGGTACTGATCTGATACCAGTAGATTTTGCTAGCTGCAGTCACTATCTCTCTGTTGAATCAGTCTCTGAATACCACAGGCAGAAAACACTTCTATATTTTTTCTTGATCTGACACAGATCTTCTGGCTTAAGAAGTGGTATGTCCCCTCCTCTACGTTCAGACTGTATCGCCTGTACTGTGTTTGGAGAGGTAAGACTGCAAATGCTACCCAGCATGAGCAGATGTGAAACAAGGATAAGCTATTAGGAAACAGTTTTACTTCTTTCATTCCTGTGCAAGGATAAGCAGCTCTCAGATAGGACAAGTAGCAATCTGACAAGTTTTATTTCTTTCATTCCTGTTCTTAAGGCAATAATGGGAAGAAATATGAAGTGTCTTGTGCATCTGCTATGCCAGTCATTGCTGTCAAGTTGTCAGCTTCAGGTCTGCAGGAACAGATGAAGCTTCACTCCTATCACCTAGGCACACAGATGAAAACAACCACTATGTACAGGGCAAGACTGTGTTTGACTCTGACCCCTCCTGGCCCATGCATATTCCCTGTGCCACCACTGCTGTCACCAGAGCTGTGCTGGCCTTGACCCTTCTCAGAGTTGATTTTGAGACATTACCCCTTGTTGAAGGTTGTGATCATCTGAAATCACTCTTCAGCCTCACTTTTCCTTCTTCAATACTACAATTGGGTATAAAACTAATATTTAGCAATGAATATGTAACACTGTGTTTATGCCATTAAAAAGTTAAGAAAGTTATGCAAAGGGGTGGACCCAAGCAGACTCTTATACCGGAGCCACAGAAAAATCTTTGTCTCTTATCTAAGACAAAAAAGAGAGAGAGAACAAGAAGGGCCATTCAGTCCATGAAAACATCAGCACAAATTGATTTGTACTTTGACTATCTTTAGACAATCAGATATTTAACAATTTCTAATTATCAAAAGATAGTCATACTAAAAAATTATTGCCATTGCTCTTACTTCTTGGTTTTTTCTTTCTTCTAGAAGGTCTGGATGGCCTTTGGACTCCAAGACATACTTGAAAACCATCAGGCAAGTATGGTTCAGGGAAATCAAAATACCAATATTACGTAGCCCAGGAAATGAGCACACCCCCGGTCTGTCATTCCAACTGCAAGATGTAGCTGTCTCTTTCCTTACTGACCCTTTTGTTATAGATTACAAGCTTTCATTACTTACCAAATAAAACAAGCAATGTAAGCAGATGAAGAATGCCTCAGGGGAGCCTGTGCTGAAAAAACACGCTGCGGGCAGGTGACAGCGCTCAGGGTCAGACCCAGTGCCATGTCCCCAGGGTCCTTCACCACAGGAGGATGTCCCCAGCCCTGCTGGGGGAGACACAGGTCCTGCTCAGGCCAAGGAGCGCCGTATGGCTATAAACCTGCCAGGGTTGTGCTCTGGTGGGGGTGGTGTGGGGTTTGTACATGGTGGCTCCTAGGCTGCCGCATGGCGCCGGACAGGCCGGTAGGCACAGGCTGGACCCTGTGGCCTGGGAGGCTCCATCCCTTCCCATCTTCTTTTAACACTTCTATTGTTTTCTTGGTAAGGTCATAACCTGACATGTCAATGAGGTGTTGCCCACTGGTGCAGGGTTTCTGTCACGCTAACACAAAGCAATGCAAATTCCTCCTTCATGCTTCCTTCCTGATCCTGTATTTTTTCATGGCATTGGTAGGGAGCTGGGAAGTCTCCAGCACATCAGAAGAGATTCAGGCAGTTACAGAGGAACCACTGAACATGCGGATAGGGCTGGGGTTGACAGATTGTTCTTGCCACGCACACACAGACCACTCAGGGAGAGGCTCCTGCTGCCCCTCAGGCTTCGCCACTCCAGGCTGAATTTCATACAATGGTTTGGGTTGGAAGGGACTTTAAAGATCATCTAGTTCCAACCCCCCTGCCATGGGCAGGGACACCCTCCACTAGACCAGGTTGCTCCAAGCCTCATCCAGCCTGGCCTTGAACATTTCCAGGGATGGGGCATCCACAGCTTCTCTGGGCAACCTGTCCCAGTGCCTCACCACCCTCTCCGGGAAGAATTTCTTCCTGATGTCCAGTCTAAATTCTATCCTCTTTCAGTTTAAAACTGTTACCCCTTGTCCTGTCACTACAGGCCCTTGTAAAAAGTCCCCCCCTAGCTTCCTTGTAGGCCTCCTTCAGGTACTGGAAGGTCTCCCCAGAGCCTTCTCTTCTCCAGGCTGAACAAGCCCAACCCTCTCAGCCTGTCCCCATAGCAGAGGTGCTCCAACCCTCTGAGCATCCTCGTGGCCTCCTCTGGACTCGCTCCAACCAGTCGATATCCTTCTTATGTTGAGGGCTCCACAGCTGGACACAGTACTGCAGGTGGGGTCTCACAAGAGCAGAGTAGAGGGGGAGAATCCCCTCCCTCGACCTGCTGGCCACACTTCTCCTGATCCAGCCCAGGATACGGTTGGCTTTCTGGGCTGCCAGCACACACTGCCGGCTCGTGTTCAGCTTTTCATCCACCAGTACCCCCAGGGCCTTCTCAGGGCTGCTCTCGATCCGCCCAGCCTGTACTTTTGCTTGGGTTTGCAGGGCTTTTTGGACCAGTCGCTGCTAGGAGCCACCGCCGCCACCGAGGGGGCCTCACTCTGCTCCTATCGCCGCCCCAGCCGCGCACCTCGACTCGGTGGCCACCGGGTGGCGCCCGCACCCCGCCAGCGGGGCGGCCGCCGTGGGGCTGAGGCAGGGCTGCCCTCGGCGGCCATTACTCCCCCCCGCTCCGAGAATTCCGCGTTTTCCTCCACCGCCGTGTGGGGCGGGAGGTCGCTCCGCCGCTTTCCTGGTGGCGGGTGGAGTTCACTCAGGAGGAGGAAGGGGGCAGCAAGGGCCCGCAGAGCCGGTTCTCTCACGCCCTGGGAGGCAGCAGGGCGGCTGGAGCCGGCGGCCGCCGCAGGGCCCGGGGCGGGAGCGGGCAGCCGAGGCAGAAAGCCGCTGTCCGGCACGGGGGGCCCTGGGGAGGTAGGAGAGCCACGCAGAAAAGCTTCAGAAGGCGACAAGTGCGGCCGAATGCCTTGAAAAGGTGTGCCCGCTCCGTGCAGAGGCTTCCTGGTCTCTTCTGCTGATAGTTCTTAATTAAAGTAACGTTTAGTAGTGAGTGAGTGAGTACGCCTGGCTAGGTCATCTCCTCTGGTACTGTTGTAGGCGTGTTTAAACACTTTTGCCTGAAGAGATGACAACGTTCAACCTGCCCTGAGCTGCTTCCAAATCTCTCTTCTACCTGTGACAGGCCAAACCACTCCTCACCCTGTTGGATGCACCTGCGGCCTCTTTATGAAGCTGGGTTTCTCTTTCTCCCACCCAAACCGCTTGCTCTTGCTCATCCCTCCCAGCCAGCTGCCAGTTCTTCACCAGGAATCACCTGGGAAGGGGTGTCAGAACCTGCAGGGCACAGGTGTGAATCACGGTGGTGGAGAGGGAATGTTTGTGCTGGTGTTGAAGGTGTTGGATGCCACCCAGGGCTCTTGCCCTGTTCCCCAAGCCCACCAGGTGGTTCAGATTGTCAGAGGCGCACCAGAGCGTCTTTTGGGATTGCGAAGGTTGTGGCACTGGGTTTTTTGGCTCTGTAGGTATCCAAAGCAGGTGATTTCAGGAAACCTTTGTCACTTGTAACCTGTTCATTCTTTTTTAAATGTTGAAGAAAAAAGCCCAACCTTTTTGGCTTTACAGTAATGAGAGTATAAAGGTGTATCTGAGAAGTGAAAAGTGAAGGCATTTTTATTTTATATTTATTACACGAGACTGAAAACCTGAAACAGGAAATCGGGGGTGTTATGTTGCTTGGATGCCTCATGGACAATGGCAGTTTAGGGTGAAGCTGCACTCAGAAACACTGATCTGTCTTCTTTCAATCCACTTGCCACTGTCTTGCATGCTGAGACTTATATTACAAGGGGCTGGACATAAAACATTAAATCACTGTGATTTAACGTTAAATCAGCTGCAGTAGTGTGATCTACAGTTTAACGTCACAATTTTCATTCATTTTGTTTCTGGCGTTAGGTATCATCCTAATATTTTATAAGGCTTCTTTGTGCTCGATATGTAAAAATGAAGGGAAGCGTGGTCTCTGCCTAGAAGAGATTACAGACTAACGTAAAACAAATATAAAACAGGGGAGGTTCTATGAACTAGAAAATTCAGTTGATACAGAGAGGTTATGTACAAACCACTAAACAGCATGAACGACTGTTCTTTGCTACCAAGACTGTCCTCTGCCTTTGAAGCCAACCGTTCTGGGGTAGCTCGTGTCCATACTGCTTATGCCTGTGCATTCTCTGTGTCCAGAAGAAGACGATTTCGTGTAAACTGTGTATTGTGAATGATCCTTATGCGTTGCTGACTCACTAACTATGTCTTGGCATTGTTTGGGAGAATGGCATGTGGCCCGTACCAAACCCACAAACCATGCAGGCACCTCTCCAATGATGTAACACTGTAGACACTGAAGCTGCAGTGCCCAGGAATGCTGCCTGACACCATTTGTTTTTACTTGTGCCATCACCTCGGTGAAGGTTTGGTGTAGACTAAGGTACAAATTATAAAATAGGTATGTGAATACAGTGTTTGAACTCAGATTACGAGTCTAGCTGCAGTCCCTTTGCACAGGGAGTGCGGGAGTGGAGACTCCCAAGTGTCAGTCAAGTCCTTGGCATCTGTTCCAAAACTTGAAGTGGTGGTCAAAGTGATGATAATTTTGGCAATACCAGTGGTGTTAATTTATGGTAACTACTTCTCTCTTACAAACTAATGATATCCCCAGATGATAGAGTATGTACAATTTGCAGTAGAAACTGGTGTATTTTTACTTACAGTGAGGGAGGGCAAAAAGCATAAGCAGGCTTATCTGCACAGCTGTTCCATCCACATCAGGGCTATATCTAACCTACAAGAGGGAATTTATTTATTTGTGAAGGCTGATGAACAAAGCTGGCCTAACTGTATGTTTTGGTCTGCTAGCTTCTGTCTCCAGTTACTCTTATGCACAGAACTTCACCAGCATGGCAGTTTAGCTTTAACCCAGGGGTCCTACTGAGAATTGTTTAATTTTCTCTTTGTTTTCTTCCTGTTTTCCCATGTCAAAATGTCATCTACTCAGGCCTTCCCAAGTATTCCAAGTTTTGCTGTTTCCTATGAAGCACGACAAGAATTGGACACAATGCAAATGGTTGTGATGTGTGTTCTTCCTGAGTTGAAACCCAGCTGTGATTTCTGGGGTTGGATAGCCCCAGAGATCTTCCTGCATGCAGATTGTGGCCTTGTTTAACCTCCATAGTTCTACAGGTCTATTCTAACAGGCCTTGCAAACCTCAAGTATAGAATCCTACAATGGTTTGGGTTGGAAGGGACCTTAAAGATCATGTAATTCCAACCCCCCTGCCATGGGCAGGGACACCCTCCACTAGACCAGGTTGCTCAGAGCCTCATCCAGCCTGGCCTTGAACACTTCCAGGGATGGGGCATCCACAGCTTCTCTGGGCAACCTGTGCCAGTGCCTCACCACCCTCTCCATGAAGAATTTCTTCCTGATATCTAATCTAAATCTCCCTGCTTTCAGTTTAAACCCATTACCCCTTGTCCTGTCACTACAGGCCCTTGTAAAAAGTCCCCCCCAGCTTCCTTGTAGGCCCCTTCAGGTATTGGAAGGCTGTTATAAGGTCTCCCTGGAGCCTTCTCTTCTCCAGGCTGAACAAGTCCAACTCTCTCAGCCTGTCCCCATAGCAGAGGTGCTCCAGACCTCTGAGCATCTTCATGGCCTCCTCTGGACTTGCTCCAACTGGTTGATATCCTTCTGATGCTGAAGGCTCCAGAGCATACCCATATGTAGCACGAAAATGCCACACCCAGAAATATAATACGTTTCCTCAGGACATCAAATCACCTTACTGGTAAATAGCAACGTATCTCTCATCATTTTGCCCCCTTTGAAGGTTATTGATGTCCCACTGGGACTCAGAGGAGGATGATGATGAAAAGTGGTTTCCAGGACGGATACAACCAGTCTGATCTAAAATTGATTAGAGCAAGTGATGCAAGGCACTCTCTGCTACTTGGAGTAGCAGATAGCTGCCTGGAGCAGATGGCTTTAGTAGACATACTCAGTATCTCCCCAGAAGTAATGCAGACAGGTCCAGACCATACGTGTGCCAGAGTGCAGGTAGAAAGATTTGACGGTAACCATCTTTCCAAGATGTCCCTTCTAGATAGTGGAAAACATTTCATGCACGTTACGTTTATTTGGAGGGTGGGATGAGACACTTCTACAACAGAAATGAGTGACATTGGGTTGGGTTTGGTTTTCACCATAGTGACCACAGACTGTATCTCTTCTGGCAGTTCATCTGCTTTCCTGAGGCTTCCCAGAACATTGACCTAGTGCACTCCTCTTCAGCCGTCTTCACAGGGCAAGAGGGACTTCCCTGAAGAAATGAATCACAGGACAGTTGGAATCTTTCAGCTCCTTGTTGCGAAAGACCTGTCATCCACTTTGGTCCCCTCTCCCTCTAGATGACATGCCCTCTTGATGCTACTAAGGACATGAACTATAAACTCCATACTGCTTATATTCGGATAACACAGAAGTTCCTTGTGCTGTTACAATCTCGATTTTCTATGAACATTCATGCCTACATATACTTCATATCTTTTACTGACTGTGGGATTTACAGTGCTAATGATGCTGCTTCTGCCATCATAGCAATTTGGAATTAAAAACTAAAAAGCAATCCGTTTGTTTTCAGGATTACCATCCATTTATCTTGTTGTTCCTGTGAAGATTCCTATAAGCTAAAGCTGCTGTTGTCCATCCCCTTCATGCACGCCGCGCTCGCTATGCCGGACTTTGTAAACCCTTACGAAGTGACGCAATCCTTTGCTGTTCTTGTGACTTTTTGTCTCGGATGCTGAGCAGTCTGCTTGCTTGGGTTAGGGTTGTGGCTGTGCATATGTTCTGACTCGCAGCTGTGCCGGCTTCGTTGTCAGAGAGCACTTTTCTTGTTACATTTTGAATTCTTTTTAGCACTGGAAATTTGAATTCTTTTTAACAATTTCATCAGCATGAGCAGGTTGGGTGATTTCCTTTGCTTGCTAAATTCTAATCACATATAATCGAGGTTAATCATAGTTCTTCTGAGTGTCACGGCATGTTTCTAGTCCCAGAGCCTATCAGACTGCCAGTACCCCAATATTACAGGAGGGATTCTTCAGCCCTACATCAGCCACAAGTTTTTCTCAATTTTGCCTTTCTTGTTGGATAAATCTTACATGAATCTTTTCAGCTGTCTTAACTTTTCTAGGAGTTTTTACTCTAGTGAGATTCTCATGTGCTGCATTCCAAACAAGTCGCTTTTTTAGTTACTTTTTACTAATTTGCATTTACAAATGTTTCAGAGCCAAGGACTGAGACCTGTTTCTTCTTAGTACCTGAATCCTAACCAACCTGCACTGTGGGAACACAAGTCTCTGCATGATGTAGCAACTGATCCCAATGCACTTTTGTCAGAATATATTAAAAATACCGATTTAGGTATTTCGGGTTTGGAAGGCAGCTCAGCATCCATCCCCTGTGCACTGCAGAAAGTACCTGGGTACACATCTTTCAGCTGGAGTGTGATAAACACTGCCCGGGGATTGAACCTAATTCTTAGGTATAATTGCCATTAGCCTTGGTGAGAATCTGTGCTGCCATACCAAATGCAGATTTGCTATTGTATAGAATTAGCTACTTATGGAGAAGTGACCATTCTCCAGTAGAATGAACAGTTTCCTGTGTTGTTCCATTCAAAAAAGTAATGGAACTTTACTTATTATAAACTTGATATATATATATATATAATAAATAAAATTATTTACTTATTATAAGAGAATAATATTTGCTTACAATACAAGGTTGCTATAAGCTTGTATTGGTGAGTAGCTCTAAATCCCACTTCTTCCTTCTTTTTATCTTAATTAGCTCATATAAAGTTTGGCCATTTAAACCTGGCTTTATCTTTCCCAACATTAGAGAGTTAACTAAAACATTAGGTATTTAACTAAATCATGCAGCTGGTCACCTTAGGGTCCATCTAGGGCCAATGAAGGGAGACAGAGTAACTTCCAGATAGTTACTGACATCTTAAAATTAATTTCTTGCACTCCCTCTTTCACCTGGGAGACCCCTAGAGCAACTGTACTTTTTATGTGGTCACCTTTACTTAGCTGAGAAACTTGAATTTTTATTCAGAATCCATAGCATATGCCAGATTTCTTTAAATGGTACATGTATAAAGTCGCTAAATGGGAAAGGTATGGTTTAGGTATTTCTTATATGCAAACTATATTTCTTTTGCTCAGATCAGGACTGTTAACATTTCCAGTGTGAGAGATGTACCTCCTTATGTACGCAAACCCATGTATTGGGAAGGAATGGTTTCATGATGGAGAGGTGAGATTTCTGGCTAATGATCTGCTAACCTACTGTATTAGGTTGGCAAAAACTTAATAAAAAAAAGGACCAAAACACATTATCTTCCTATGGAATTTGTTAATGTTTAAAAATAGTATTTTAGAATGTTTTCATCACCTCATTTGAGTAAAGCACTCATCTGAATTTCATCTGCCCGTGAGATTAAAGAAGGATTCAAAACTTCATGCATGTATTTTTGGTGTGTTTTTTATAAAGGAGAAATGCCAGAATACGTGACCTACCTGGCACTTCTCTGGCAAGATGGCAGCCTTCATCTCAGGACAAAACCACAAGAAGCCTGTTCACTTAACTGAACATATTCCTAATGACATAACGCCTCTCGCTGAGAGACAAAAAGAAAAATTAATTTACTTTTTAAAAATAGTATTTATGAACCCAAGGATTAAAATTAATGATTTGAAATATCAGATCCTTGTTAAAGAAATCCAGACATACCTAAATGCCATCTTAAGATAAATAAGTATATGCTAATACGTGTATCTATGTACAGAGGTAATTAAAACAAAGAATTGGGTCTTATACAACATTCACTATCTGAAAGCTGTAATTTTCCCTCCAGATGTTGACCTGAGATGTCACCTGTGGCCACCATGCACTTCTGTTCTGAAACCAGTGATAGTCTGTTGGGGCACCATCATCATGTGGATGTAACAAATACAGTAAGCACATTCATTATTTTATGAAGAATATGGTTTTATACATTATGTAGCCACAAGGAAAAAGAAGTATTTGAGATCATGTAGTATGGTGCATGGATGGAAGCAATACTATGTTTTTCTTCATGTCACACTCCTCACCCCCAATTCTGACCTACTGTATTTACTTAACATAACCACTTCATATTTGGGAATTTACCCTGAACATTTTTTTCCATCATTTCACATGGATGTTTCTATACTGTTTAAAGTTGTCCATGCTTTCCTTGTTTTTCCAATCTCCTAAGTTGTTACCCAATACAGCTGGGATCAAGGCCAAAAACTGCCAGGTATCACAACTGAGTTTATCTCAAGTGGCACCTTAGTTGAATTGCTGAATAATCTTTTCTCTAGGGTTCAGAGAAACATTGGATGAGTTTTCTTATACCTTATGCCTTCCTAAAGGTCCTTCCTTTTTGATTTACCGCTTATATTCTTTTCTTTTTATAAAGCTTCCTAGAGAAGGTCAGTTGGAGTCCCACCTCAGTTACATAGCTGCAAACTGGGATAGCTCACTTCCTTCACAGCCTTTCTCTGGGTAAAATTGGAAGATAGATTAGATTATGGTCCCTGCACAGCTTGCCTGCAAATCACTGAAAGCAACAATATCGGCAGATCCTGGACTAAGCCCTCATTTTACTGTGCAGTGGCTCTGGACTATTTTACACTTCACGGAAAGAAAGGCTATTTTCCGCAGTTTGTCTATATGAACTACACCACCGATAGTCAGTCCTGGGCTTCTATGCAGCTTCAAAACAGAAATCCACGATGTAGGATGACCCAACAAGAAACCAGGTTAAACTGGTACTTGTTAAGGAAATGTTTCTTCCTCCTGGCTGCTTAAATGAAGAAGAGAAGGCTTTTTTTCTCTAAAGGGATTCTGTCTTCTCCCTTACTGTGAGTTAACCTCTGAGAAAATATGTTGAGAAAAAGAAAACCATGTCTCAGGAGTTTTAGTCTTAAACCAGGAAAAGTCTGCTCCCAACTAGGAAAACTCAGCTGATTTTCCTACTGCACAAATAAAATCAAAACAGACTACAAACGGAAATGTAAAGTGACAAAGAACAGCAAAAGGAGCTATTACACTATCTGTCATGCTATGAAGCAGAACAATATACTGACATTTCTTAATCTACACTTATTCATTTTCCTGATTTACGGAAAAGATAATGACAGTGAGTTCCATAAGTTGTTAAAATGTGGTTTTCCCTGCTGATTGGCACGGTACTGCACCTCATGTGAATTGTTTGGAGGCGAAGTGTTCTTATCTGTCTCTGTTGCTGGAGATGCATCTGCACTCAAAAGATGAGGAAGATAACAGTGTGTTTACAAAAGCGCATTTCAAGAACAAGCATTACAAAGACTTTCCTATATTGATGCAGCCACACACTATCACAGTACCAGTAAGTTATTGTAACCAAGCTTTTAATGTCATTTATAAAAAAATAGAGTTATTTACATTTGCAACTTATTTGATGGCATCCTCTTTTATTACAGCATTTGAATCTGAGAAGAAATGTCACTAGAACTCATTTGAGGGTAAACTTTTCAAAGATAAGCATGACAGTACAGGAAAAATGTTTAAAACATTGTGAATTCTTGTTCTTTTGCAGTATCATACAAGCTGATTCTTTATAACACATGCACCCTGGCCTTACAGTAAGCAGAAGTCCTCTTCCAGATTAAGGCACAGAAACACTGCCACATTTCTTGGGACGGTCCCACATTCTTACCTGTGGCACTTCTACTCATAACCAAAGGAATTAGTTTAATTCCAATGGATGGTAGCCTAAATGCAGAATGTAGCCACTTACACACTTTTAAGAAAACTCTGGTTAAAAGGACAAAACAAAGTAGGACTATACTTATTGCATAGTTGCATCAAACTGGATCCACAAAAGCCACCAAAATATATTATAAATCTGAGTTTCAAAGCTACTCTAAAATACTGCTTTGCTTTAGAATACAAATAACACTGTTTGGGGTTAGTTTGTAGAGTTGTATTTTGGTCCATGCCGTTAATTCTATATCATTATATTCCTCTTCCATTAGTTTAATAGCCTCAGAACAACAGGTCCTCAGGCAGTGGTAAGAATGATGAAGCCAAAGACGGGCCTTTCCAAATCTCAGACTTCAGTGGCTGCAGTCAGTTCATAAAAACTGTTTATTTCCACCGCCTCCCTTCCTTACTGCTTTAAATAAACTTCCCTCAGAACTCCAAGGGAAAAGAATGACAAGGGACACAGATTTAACACTGATAAGGATGGGGGTTTGTCCCCATCTTCTAGTATGAGCTGATAAATCACAGCTCTTAAAAATATCCAGCCCATTAAAAAACAACAACAACAAAAAAAAAACCCCAAAAACAAGATCAACAACAACAAAAAAGCCCAATTTACTTTGACTACGCGGTAGTTCCACATAATCTGCTGGCAGTAGAAACATCTTTGGTGTCAGAGTCGGGTCTTCCTGAAACCACAAACGGCCAAGTCTGCAAGCAAAAATAAAAAGGTATTGCATATTAGAAAGAAAGCTTATCCTGGTATGAAACTGGAGCTTTATTACTGATAGATGTCTAACTCTGGTTCAGTTGCAAACACGTCATCGTGTTTTAGTCCCCGTGGGGGAGCACGGAGAGAGCTGAGTTCCTCTATCCAGCATTTTCATTACGTTTTTCGTTATAATTAAATGCTCTGCAATAGGGCGGCAACGGTCAGCAACAAACTGATCGCAGGAGAAACGCAACATTTCTCTTCCTTTGCAACCGTGTGCATAATTTTATGAATAAAAAGCATATAAACTATTCAAAACCAATCACTCTGCACTATATAAGCAACCTTTTTAGCCCTGTGGCATTTAGTTTTGTACGGGAGAACTAGTGACGGGCTTGCTCGTGTTCCGAGCCGGCCCGCAGAGCGAACTGCTCCTTTTTGGGATGCTGCGCTTGCCTAACGCCCGAGGAATTTATTCCTTTAGGGTTCCTTACTCCGACTCCCCGGAACAGACGCACCCGCCATCGCCGTGGGCCAAGCCCGGCACTCGGCTCGTCCCCGGGCCAGCACGATTGACGATTTACGAAGCAGCCGGGGCCGCCCCGGGGCTTCTTGGACGGCGGGCACGGTTGAAGCGCTGCCCGCGGGGGGCCGGGCCTGCCGGGGCTACCCCGGGAGGTGCCCCGGCGGGTGCTCCGCGCAGCGCAGCCCGAAGGCGCCGGGGACCGCGCCCGGCCGCCCTCCCCCGCGCCCCCTCCGCGCCGTACCAGGTTGACCGGGTGGACGTAACCGTTCTCGTAGCGGTCCTCCTGCAGGAGCTGCCGGAGGTGGGCGATGTAGCTGGAAGCCAGGCGCAGCGTGTCCAGCTTGGAGAGCTTGGTGTCGGGCGGTACCCAGGGCAGGCTCGTCTTCAGCCGGGAGAACGCCTTGCTCAGCACCCGCATCCGCGCCCGCTCCCGCGCGTTGGCCGCGTTGCGCTGGGATTGCTTCCCCTCGGGCGGCGGCCCCCGCGGCCCCGATGCCGCCTTCTTGCCCCCGGGGCCGCCGCCCCGCACCCGCTTCCTCTTGCAGCCGCTGCCCGCCGGCCCCGCCGCGCAGCTGCCCTCGCCGTCCTCCTCCTCCTCCTCCTCTTCCTCCTCCTCCTCCTCCTCCTCCTCCGCCGCCGAGGAGTTGTCCCCCGAGGGGTAGAGCTCGCCGCGGGGCTGGCGCTTGGCCGGCGGCGGGTAGTCCAGCTGCAGCGCCCGCAGGTCCATCTCGGGCAGCTCCTCCGCCTCGCTCCCGGAGCCCGTGGACATCGCCCCGGGAGGGGGGCCGGGAGGCGGGCAGCGGGGCAGGCGGGCGGGGGCGGACGGCCGAGGCGCGCCGGCGAGTCGGCCCAGCGCGGGGCGGCCCCACCGCGGAGAGTCCGTGCCGGCGGGGGGGGTGGGTGGGTGGTGGGGGGGCGCGGAGGGGGGATGCGCCCCTTGACAGCGCTATATATCGGGTGTCCGCGGAGCAAACCATCTGCCGGGCGGAGGGGAGGAGTGGGGGCGCGGAGGAGGGGGTAGGACCCGTCTGAGCCCCTCGCCGGGGGCGGCGCCTCTCCGCGCTGCCCGGCGCAACGCTGCGCGCTGCTCCGCGCAGACCCCTACGGAGGGGACAGGCGGGGATGTCTCCAGGCGTCCGTGCGCTCTTGGAAGGAACGCCACCCTGTGAGGAAACGCTTTTCCTCCGGGATAGAGCCCTGTCCTCACCCCCAGGGCCGATCCCGCAAGTGCTTTCGCGGGGCGGGGGGCACCGCTCCCCGTCTGTAAGGCTGAGCACGCCCCGGGGCTCTGCCCCCAGCCCACCCGCATCCTCTCTCCCCGTGGCTTTTCTGCCCAGGTCGGGGGGTTTCCCCGCCGCATAAACCCGCGCTCAGCCCCGTTCCCCGCAGCCGAGCCCTGCGGCAGGACGGGGTCCACCCCAGGCTGCGGGACCGGTCCCCCCCCGGGCTCATCGCCTGCCCGCTGCTGCGGAAGGCGGCTGTGCGGTCCCGGTGTCCCCCCGCCGGAACGGGCCGGGGCAGCGGTAGACGCGGCACTCGGGGATGGGTTTGCGAGTTGGAGGGGGCTACGCAAAAAGTCGCTGGAAGGGCGCGGGGTGTGTTTTGGTGGTGTTAGTAATTTGAGGTGAGCTACGGACAGTAGCGACTCCGTCCTCAGAGCAATTAATTAAAAAACAATTAATTAGGCTGTGTACAGCTCTGTGTCACGGAGTGAATTAAACGAATCAACCTTTGGAGTGATTCGCGGGGTTTTTTAACAAATTTCATATTACAGCTTTTGGAGAGTTAGACGGGGACCAGGTATTCACTGGAAATGCCGATATGCAAATTCAACAGGGTTATAAATGAGGGACAAAAACCGTCAACCAACAGCTTGTATCCCTCCCACATCCCAAAACATCTCTTTTTTTCCCAGATGGATAACCATCATTTGGTTCCTCGCTGGCTTTCACAGCCCTGCCTGGATACGGTTAACCAGAATGAAAATTCAGTTCTCAGGAAAGAGTCTAATGACTACAACAGGTGGAAAGAGCCTGTCCCGCAATTTTTTGCTCCCGTTTTTTCCCTTTCATTTCCCTCCCGGCCGAGTGGAACCTTCCCGGCTGCTGCCGTCCAACTTTCCTGGCACTGCCGGCCGCCTTTTCGCCCAGCTCTTTGCTGGTTTTACTGGCTTTGTGCTTCCTTCCCTGCTGAACGTCGCCTAAACCTCGGCTTCACCCGCTGGGGCTTAGAACCACATCAGAGCCGGGTTTAGCAGCAAAATCTTTCCAAATGAAACTTGACGTTTCTTGAAGCACCGAAACAGGCAGCTGATCTTGCAACTGGATCTCTTGAACTTGGTTTGACACTACGATGCTCTGGCTGGGTCCCACACTCTGTACGGTGAAAGGGGAGCGTGCCGGATTTTGGGGTTGCTCTGCCTCCCCAATTAGCCTACATTAGCCATATATATATATAAAGATACTGCAGGGGAAGAGATATAGGTTTACTTTTTCCCCCCATCTGGGTTGTTTATACAGGTGCGGGCTGAACGCTTTCCCTGCTGAAGATTAATGGGAGAAAGGGCTGAATTTCTTTAAACAAAGAAGAAAATGGTACCCCGTCTTAAAAGCCACAATGGCAAATCTCACCTTTCGAGCCTACCTCTGCCTCGGCGGATTAAAGGCGGCGCATATTGGAGGTTTCGGCTCATTTAATGAAGGGATTGGGGAGAAAGAGAAATGGAAAATGCAATGGAGTAAATCAGGAGTGAACCTCAGGGGTTACTTCGGGTTTACACCCAACCAAACCGAGCAGAACTGCCTCCTCTCACCAAACCTCTAATTTCTGCGACCCTGATAGGGATATCATTTTCAGAATGAAGCCTTTGATGGGGCCAGGGCATTACATCATACTTCCATTTGTCAAGCCTTCGATCCTTCATGCTTTCGGTGTGCCGAGTCGGAAAAATGCCCCTGGTATATCAGGGCAGCATTTTACGCCCGTCACCGAGCGCAGTCCCTTTAACTTCTCTCCACTGAAAGGTAAAAACCAGGATCTGATCCCTGCCCACACTCGGCCGTTTCAGGGTCCATCCCCGCACGCTGTGCGCGGTGCTGGGGCAGCCCGCGGGGCGAGGGGAGCGGGATGGAGCGGGGCAACGCAAGCAGCTTCTGCGTGGAAAGGAGCGACAGAGAGGGCCTTCCCCGGGGAGTTCTGCCTCTGCCACCGCAGTTGGCCTTGAGGCCACAGAAAGCAGCTTTTCTCTGCGGGGAGGAGGTCCCCGGTTTGGGGAGGCGCACTGGGATGGAGTGCTTTTTCCTCACACTCCTCCAGAAGGCATTTTGGTAAATACATTTAACCAACCAACCCAGCCAAGGAGGAGTCCACAAAACCAGGTTTCTCCTTGGTCTGTGCAGCAGCTCAGGGTGTTTCGTGCTGCAGCTGAGGACTGGCGAGGGACGGCGCTGCGCCGGGCGCTGCGGAGGGCATCCCAGGGTACCACCGGACGTCCCCTGGCATCGCCGGGCACCCCCGGCATCCCCGGGCATTCCCGGCATCCCCAGGCACCCCCGGTGCTCCCGGGCATCCTCCGGCATCCTCGGACACTCCCGGGCATCCCGGGCTGCGCCGGTGCCTGGGAGCCGCCGCCCCACTTTCGAACGCCGCGCTAACAGCTCGACAGGTATCTGGGGTGAGGCAGAGGGGCTGTAGCCCTTGTATTTGCTTCCTAAAGTTTCAGAATAAATTGTAGCAAAAAGCAAAAGAGAAAAAAGAATAATAGCCAGAGGGCAAGTCTGTAAAACGCAGGTTATCTCCGAGGATAGGAGGGTAAACTCCTAAAAGCCCCGTGCCTTTCTCATTCATCCTCTGGGGTGTTGGCAGCGACAAAGCAGGGTGGAGGAGGGAGATGATGTGTTCTCGATAAAGTGCTTTAAATAAGGCTTTCCTTTGGCATTTGTCCTTTCCTCGAACTCGGCAGCGTTACCGAGTCACTTCGCTCCGACATAAAGTGCATTTACACTTTTTCGGAAAGACCTTTGTGTAACAAGGGCGGTTTTATTCATTTTCTCGGGGGGGGGGGGGGGGGGGGGGGGGGGGAGGGGGGGCGAGGGGGGGAAGGACAGCGTCTGGCAAACGTCTGTAGTCTTGATCCCTCCCCAGGCGTCTACAGCACCCATCCGGGCTACGTGGAAGGCATGGCAGGGCTTCTGCCACCCAGGGACAATGGTGGGAAAAGCAGGTGGATGAGTTATAACCTTTGTTAAATACCAATACGCCCCTGGATGGCTCAGATCCACCGGTAAAGGCACCAGGAGAAGTGTGCGGTGTTCCTCATTCCACCCACCCATCCTGCCCCCGCTAAAAATAGGATTGCTGTTTCCCGCAGTCCATGCCGTGGGCGTTCTGTCCATAAAGGTTCAGGCACCACTAAAGGATGCCCTTTGCCTGTTTCGAAGGTGACAGAGCCGCGGTGCCCGTGTGCTGGTCCCCTGCCAGCCACCTGTCTGGGGACGCTCCGTGTGCGCTAGCTAGTTCCCCAGGGCTGGGAGGGGGGATGCCGAAAGCATCCCGGGGGAATACGGGGACGCCAGACCGAGCAGTTACTGGGAATGAATGTGTGTCTGTGCATACCTTGGAGAGGATGAATGGCTTCCAAAACAAGTGGCTTTCCACCAGATAAGAAAATTAAAAACTACTCAGTGGGTCAAACCATGTCAAATAAAGCAAACAGGGGATAAATGAACCCCTGGAAGGAAAAAAAAATGTATTTCCTAGAACTTATTTTGCCTAGCGAGTGCAAACCTTCCTGTCGAGGGACAGGCGGAGTGGTTCACTCGGTGCAGGGACCACAGCCCGGGGTTAAAACCCGCCCCTCCGCCCCCCCAGGCACCGGCCCGCGGGCCCGGGGCCGCGCCTCTCCGCTCCCCGGCAGCCTGCGGGGCGAGCCCGGCGTGGCCCCTGCAGCGCTCTCCCTGCCGCCGGGCCAGGCGAGCCCGTGCCTGGGCGACTGCTGACCCGCCGGAGGAGACCCCCACATGCTTTTAAAATTAAAAAAAAACCCCATAGGTTTGTCCTTCAAGCCGCTGATTTCCCCAGAAGGGATCCCGCCCCCCAGCACATGGTGAGAGCATCTTCCCCAAGGAAAGAAATCGCTCCCTGTTATTTACTCCCTCTCCCCGACTTTTCCAGCGCAGGAATGCCAATGAGACCTTATCAACTATAAAGGGTCGCTGCTTTCCCCGGAGTTTGGCCAGCAGTCTGTTCTGCTCAGGTATCCCCAACTTTCAGCAGGGTTTCCCCTGCGGAATAGCCAGGGAAACTCTCTAAATACCTCCTGGCGCCAGAAGAAAGTTCTCATGTAATAGATACCCGCTGGTGTGAGAACACGGATTCTGCTCACTTTGTCAATCAGCCCGAGTGTGTGTGGGGGTGAGGTGGGGGAGATGGGCATTTCCTTTAATAAAAAAAAAAAAGAGAAACAAGTGTTTTTCACTAATTCTATATTTTTAAATGATGCTTGGAAATGTGCTGTTGGCCTAAAAGGCCCAGAATTAATGGTGCTGTTTAAAGCGCAGTTTGTTTCTTCTCTTGGAGCACATTAGCTGGAATAACAAGCAAACACCAGGCAAGAGGAAACACTGTTAGTCTCCTCCTTGTGTTTCAGTCGGAGAAGGAAGCCTACCAGAGCAAGACGGAAGAGATGGGGAGAGATAACACCACCACAGCACTTCATTATACTTGAACGCTCCAGCACACTCCAGCTTTGGCTGGGCTACAGCAGAGCAGATGGAGGAGTGCAGCTTCCCCAGGAACTGCTAGCGAAGTCAGCGGGGGTTCTCAGATGGGGGCACGCAGCCGATGAGACAGCTTTGTGGTCACCAGGGGGAAAATCACTGCCTGGAGTTGTCCAGGGTCAAAGAAAACACAGGTACTCTGGCATCGCATCACTAGCTGTATTGAGGGAAGGCTGCAGGCTGTAGTCACAGCAGCCTCACGTGCAGTTGTCTGGCGAAGTTATTCTTCATTTTCTCTAGGTAACAAATTTTCTGTGGAAGGCATCTAGGCAGCCTCCTGAACACCAGGCAGGTCAGCGTCTTGCAACACCTTACCTCAACAGTGCTCAGGCACTAAGAGCAGGCAATGTCGGGATAGACACCCTTTCTCTTGTAAGAGACAGTACCACTCTGGCTGTGCTCTGTTCCCCTTCTCAGAATATTGTGTATTTGGATGTAATGTTCACTTTTCCAGCTATTTGGATTAGTGGACCTATAATACACCTAGATTTCAACCTGATAAAATTACAAGTGAGCACATCTCCCAGTGTTGGGTTAACTCTGGGTCTGAGACGTATGCTATGAAATGGTTCTGACAATGGTTTTTTGGATGTAGTAGACATGGCTCGTCTAGCATGCGGTCTTGCCATAAGTAGGTAGGCTTGTATTTAAAAAGGAAGAGTTTAAAGTGTAATGCTAAGAATTCAGCCATGGTGTTTTAGCACCGAAATTCCCACTTTCTGAATGTTTGTTTCCATATCCTACATAATATTAAACCAGAAATTTTGTTCTTTTCACACTACTTCTAAAACGTGCTCCTACATCTGAGAACACTTCATTACTGTAGTAGTGCTTTAAAGTTTAAGTAGCTAAAATGTTCCAGAGTCTCCCAGGCTGCTTCCTGTCATGATCTTTGAGTGTTCTCCTTGCAGATACTTCTTTTTGAATTCTTTTGCAAGTTATTTTGTGGTCTGTCTTCCTTTTTCCTTTTGTGATCATGGCCATATTCATGCACATGGTCTTTTTTGTTGTTGTGGGTTTTTTTGGGTTTTTTTTTTTTTTTTTTTTGCTTAGGACAAGGAATAAGACTCAAAAAAGAGAATGGGTATCCAGAGCCATTCATTAAGAACAGCAGTGAAAGAAGCTTTTGAAGATGTAGCTGTCATATTCACAGCTCAAACGGTGAACCTTTAGAGAGGGTTTTTGTCCTTCATTCCTATATTGAGGAGCAAATTTCATTTTTAGAAAAAGCTATTCAGATTTCAGATACTGATGACCAGACTTACAGGAGACACACCTCAGATGATTTAATCCTGCAGAATATCTCTATTACCAGAATATCTGTTCTTAAACCAATGATACTTGGAACTGGAGATGTCTTTCTGCTCTCTACAGACCTTTAAACCTTGCCTTTTTTCTTGGGCGGTTCATTGTTCACAGCAGGCACAGGTGAGGTCAGACTTTTGTCCTTTGCCTTTCCTTACTTTACCATTTAAAATATGTTAATAGCTAATTATCAAGAGCAAATCAGTATCACAAAAGATACTTTTCTTTCTTCCTTTCATGGTAGATTTCTCTGAGTCAGTAGCTGGAAAAGAAAATGCATCTGGGTTTATCTATGTTTTGCTAAACTAAATGGTTATTCTCTCAATACCAGGATTTTTGGCAAGGATGAACCTGTGCTGTTAAGGGAAACCTGTGTGTACCATAAAAGAACCTTTCCAGAATTATTATTTTGACAGAGCAGTTAATCTAATCATGAAAAATTGGAAGAATACCTTGGATTTTGAATGGATGCCTGTGAAAGGAAAAATGACAACACTCCTGAGCAAATTTATCAACTTGCATAAAAAGTTACAAAGCCATCAACTTTAACTGAGCTGAGAGAATGACGCAAGTTGAAAATCACAATGTCTGTGTCTTTTTCTGTGGATGCTGGGTTAAAATGGGAAACACTCACACCAAAAAAAGTAGAATTGCATTTGATGTAAATCTGGAAAAAAAAAAAAGAGTGCTTGACTAAGGACCTCTGCATGCAACTACTGATAGACAGTAATGGATTCCACAGTCCCTCTGAGAGTGAGACTACCATGGTCCTCTCTCAAGGATGTTTTTCTATGTGAAACCTGGGATTAAGGATGTTTACAAATTCTCTCACAGGTGTAGTTAGCACAACCTAGACGGCTATCAGTATATAAAGCACTATGTATTAAATAACATGGGGCTTTGGAAACAAACACAGACTGAGATACACATTCTACTGGTAAGTAAGTACTCATAATCAATTTTATATTTTTTTTTTCTGGGAAAAAAATAAGACAAAGATTACTTCAGAAAGCACCCAGGGCCTTTTCAGAAGTAGTGCTGTCCACTTTGAGATGGAATTGCATCTTCATAGTAGCTACAGCAAACAACCGCATTTCTACTATCCCACTGGCAGACCATTTCTGAGGAAAGATTATCAGGAACCACTATAATGGTTTTCTGGCCTTGTTAGCCAACCTTGTGTGTGCTTGCAGTAAGATATTGCATAGCACGCTTTAAGACTTAATTGGTGATTCGTTCACCATAATTGGCTTGAAAAGTGAAAGTGCAACCTGCCAATAATTGGTAGTTAAAGGAAAGTACATTTACAGGTGACTTACCTTGACTATTAATACTTACAGTTGTCCTCTTGCCTCTTTCTTAGGCTGTGATTGCACTGCCTCACCGCAGCTGGTTTGACATTGCACTGCCATGAGAGGTCAGGATCCCACGATGCCATAATCTAACCCAGTAAGCTGTTGCTTTAGTTTCATGAATGAGGATCATAGTCTATGTTACAGGGTCAAACGGAGAACACTGCCTTAGACACTGCCAGTGCTCTGCTGCAAGGTGGACAAGGGGCAGGATAATGATAATGTGATTGAGAAGGCAGAAGTTTAGTGCAACCCACTGTTGTGGTTTAATCCCAGCCAGCAACTAAGTACCACACAGCTGTTCACTCCCCTCCTCCAGTGGAGAAGGAGAATCGGAGGAAAAGACAAGGAAACTTGTGGGTTGAGATAAGAACAATTTAATAATTGAATATAAATGAATAAAACAGTGATACTAATAATAATACTACCAATAATATTAGAAATACTAATAATACTAATATTACTACAAAAATATGTAATGAAAATAATACTACCACCACTACTACTAATATGTAATTAAAGTAATGGAAAATAAAACGAATGATACAACTGCTTATCACCTGCTGACCGATGCCCAGCCAGGTCCCAAGTAGTCAGAGCTGGACAGCCCAAGCCCAAGAGCCTGAGAGAGAGATCACTATAGCCAGAGTGTGTCCCAATGGGTGAGGGAGTGTCCGAGTGAGAAAATGAACCAACACGCCCCCCAGCCCACCCCCAACTTATATACCAATCATGATATTTTATGGGATGAAATATCCCTTTGGTCAGTTTGGGTCAGCTGTCTGGGCTGTCGACTCCCAGCTTCTTGTAGCAAAAAAGTTGGGAAGACACGTGCATTATCAAAAGCTGAAAAAGTCCTTGACTTAGTACAAACACTCCCTAGCAACAAGTGAAAACACCAGTGTTATTAATACTCTTCTCAGCACAAATCCAAAACACAGCCTCACACAAATCCAAGCCATAGCCTCACACTAGCTACTGCGAAGAAAATTAACTCTGTCCCAACTAAAACCAGCACACCCAGTCAATTGGAAATATTATGTTGAGAAAATTATTATGATTGTTTTGGAAAGTGCTAATTCATTTTGGTTTATGTATATGTATACTGCGTGCATACATCTGTTATATTCAAAAAAGCAATGAAGCAGTCACCAGAAATTAAATTGACTGGTTGTATAGGAGGAAATGCAGCTGATACAGCTATTCAAGAGCATGACCCGCTTCTCATCTGTACATTCATTGCCCCAGATTTCCAAGTAAAACCAGAAACATAACACCTTCCTTACAATTAAATTACAAGAACCTTGCAAGAAGTGACTCATGCACGAGAGAAATTATAATTTTTATATGTTTATCTTTGTATTTTTCTTAAAGTCTTTGAAAATCCTGTACAAACATACTTTTCAACAGGCAATCCTAGTATCATGATTCAAATTACAAGGTTGTCTGAAACTGATGTATTTCCTGTTTCAACCCAATACCAATGGAGAGACAGCAAATTCTTTGCCCCGTCCCCTATCCAAGATTTAGATTCACACCCACCCACCATTAAGTCTAACAACTTAATTAACAGTTTTAACTGCACCTGGGGATAAAACTGAGAAGATGAGAAGATTCTTTAATTTATATGGACATCAGTGTAACTTTCTTGGTTTTTTAGTTTTGGCATAAAAGTGTTCCTAACCAGTCCTACATTCACACAAACTTTGAGCAGAAGACAGAAATGAGATCTGTTAAGAATTTGCCCTCTGTTTCTTAAAATTATGGTCTGCTATCCAATCTACCAACTTCAAGAAGCTGACCTCTGGCAAGTCTGCTTTTATTATGTTTTTGTTTAAGGTCTTTAAAACAAAATGATTAAGATAGTTTGGACCTGTGATGAACACATTAATCTTCATAGTGTTGGCTGAATAAGGAAAGGTGAACTGGTGAGCTGATACTCTTCCCCACAAAACCAAAAAGTCTTAGAATACCAAAGTGTTTAAAACATGGAAATTATCTAACCTGGAAGCAGGGAAAATCATATTTCTTGATATAGCCATTTTTTGGAATGTCTTCTATGTCAAGTTTATTTGGCCTGGGAGCGAGGTGTTCATTGCTCTTTGAGAAATTCCACAGTTGCTTGATGAGCAAGAGTCAAAGGCCATTACACAAGATCACGTACAAATCAAGGACAAAATGCTTCTGACTTTCTGTGAACGCTCCGATGTTAATGGTCATGTTAGGTCTACCAGCTTATAAAAAGACTCTGAACACAGGGACAGCTGCCTAAAAACGTAACTTAGTGCTTTGACTGAGCTGTCCTGCTCTTATTGCTGTGCATTCTGCTTTTGTGAGTGCTTGATGTACAGTCCCAATATAAAACAAGGGCTGTATTATCTGGCTGCTGTTTGTAAAAATGAAGGAGTAAGGTGAAAGATGAGTAACTCCATGTCTGTGGGGAACTGGTGGGGCATGGATGCAGCTGATAGTTTGTTGCTCTACTTGGGGGAATGGTCACCAGGTTCAGTGAGTTCATCAGATTTCCAGACTTGTAACAGAATGTGGGTAATAAAAAAACTACAGGTGCATATAACCACTCCTTCAAGCACTGAACAAAGTGAAAAAAAAAAAAAAAAAGTGTTTTAAAAAAACCCAGTGACATCACTACCTGGTAAAAAATTGGGCTCTTGCATTCCAGCCAAGCAAAAAGGAGCAAACAGTCCAACTAACAGACCTTTGAAGATGTAACCATTATATTCAAGGTTTTTATTTATCGTGTTGTGGAAAGACAAAGTAAATGCTCAACTTGCTTATCTAAAAGAGCATGTCAGGATGCAATAGGATGGGTATAGGTATGATTTCTCATATGACTTCAGAAAGAAAAGCTTCACAGTAGCATCCTGTGAAGCATTTGTCCTAAATAGAGACTGGACTTACAAAGTAAATGCTGCAGAGTTTTATGTAGTCTCTAAAGATTGTTATTAGTGTTTGGAAATCTCATAAAATTATTAAATGGATATAAGGACAGAAAAGGAGAACTTGGATGGGTTATGAATTAGTTTGGAGCAAATATAACAATTGTACATTAATGTTGATCAGGGCCGGCATCCTCAGCATAAGTAGAAACATTGAAAGGCAGGTTCAAACATACCTTCTGATGCCTTTAGCGAAACAACGGATTTTTTTTTTTATCAAAAACACCTGAAAGGTTTAGCAAACTGAGATTCAGCTTGTGCCAAAATAAGATGCAGGAAAAGATAGATGTTGACAACAATAACTGATTCTTAAGCATGCCTGCAGTTTGAAGTAGTCACTTGTAGTAATGATGGGTAAGTTTTCCAGTGAAGAAATACACATTAAACCAGAACTATCCAAAGGTATATTTCACTTCAAGAATATGTAAATAACTTACTATTTGTTTTTAACCTACATTAGAAAAAACCCAAAAACGTTATAGTTACATCTGTCTGGAGCAAATCCAGCAGAAGTGAGCAGGATAAGGTCATGTCCAAGATCCACAAGGCTAATCCTTTACATGATTTTATGTAAATCACTGGGGGCTTACGACGATAAGATGATTCAAAGGGGCATGTTGTGCCATTCTTTACCCCAAAATTAACACTTACGTGAGATACATAGCTAGTATCTCTGTGCTTCTTTATGTGTAGCATTTAAGATGCATTTAAATTAGCATAAACATTGTTTAGGGTGCAGTTCAGCTCAAATAATTTCAGCCATCTCAAGGTTTGGTATCACAACTCATCTAGTTAGGAGCAAGTGGCAAGAGTTATAGTTTATAGGTCAAAATATCACCTGTTAAATTTGCTATATGAAATGTCAAAATGTGGGAGGCATCCCTAAGGCAGCATACTGAAATACTGCACAGACATTCACTTCTTTCTCTGTTCTTTACATGAATAAGATGCTGAAACTTGGGTACATTCAGGCAGACAGAGATTATCCCTGACAGGAAAGGAAACATGATTAGAAAGATCTTTCTTCTTAGGAAGAAAGAGAGAGGAGAGGAAAAAGATTAGTGAGAGATTAGGCCTTGTACCAGAAACCTTCATGTCATCTCTTTTGTGTCTCTAGAACTCTATCATACACAGCAAAACTTTTGCCATTTTAACTGGTATGAGCTAAGAATTTCTGTATATATTGAAGATTCCACCCTCCATCACTGAAATATTTACTCATCTTCCTTTTCACTGTTAAAAACTGGACTGCAGCCTTCAGTGACTGCATTTATTTTAATTTATCAATCATTCCTTTATTTTACTCCTTTTTGTGTCACTGACTGATAACTTGTTTCTAGACAACAGATATCAAGGATGTAGTGTATCAGTTCTGTCCTCCTTAAAGACATCTGTAATTCTTTACAAAGACTTTAGCATCATCTATCAAACACTGAAATAGTTGGGGTGCCTTTTATGATATTAAAAGTGGGTTATTAAATCAAGAGAAAAAGTAGAAATTTTTACTTGATTGTCTGGGTAGTTTACAGGTTTATAGAGAAGGTCAGGAAGAAAAGTCCACTTCTCAATCAAGTACTTTCCTATACAATGGGAACACCTGAGCTTCCTGTTGCTGATCTTGTATGATATGTACAAGTCCTTATTAATTCACCCAGTTAATATAATTTTCTTGTACAAAACTATCAACCCCATGTATTCTATAAAATGCATCTCTCTTTTGCAAAGGCTGTCAAGGGATGTCAGAAGCAAAAAACCTTCCAGCAACACTCTTTCAAACCTGTATTTCTCATACGCAAGTAAGCTGGCAATAAGCACGCTGCGGGAGACTCATCCAGAAAGAAAGGAAGTAGTTACTATTCTTCATTCTGGCCCTAAGTTCGTTCTGAACACCTTCAGCCACTCCGTGAGTCTGGCAAGCTCCAACAGTGTCTGAGAGGCCCAGGCTTCTTGGCTGCCTTTCCACTCACTGTTGCCATCATCATGTCTGCCTCTGCAGGTAGGAGGAGGTTTTCTGCCACTGGCTGAGTTTTGCAATTCAGGGGAACACACACCAAGATACAAGTACTTTAGTGTGCACGGAGGATCATTTATATGGCTTGCTTTCGGTTTTGCAACTAATTCTCTTCTGCCTATGAAGTCAAAGTACTTTATTTTTAGAAAGAAGCAAAGACCAGCTGTTTTCTAATTTTCAGTAGCTAAGGCTTCATACTGCAAGACCCAACAAGGTCCCTGACCACAACTTTTCGAGATGGAACCCACTGATTTTTCATTACTTCCATTTATGTGATGCACTGGGCATGGAAGCAAAGATAATTCTGTGACCTAGCATAAAACTCCTGGCACCCAAATCTGGAAGATGACCACATGGAACAAAGGGGGAAAAAAAACCAAACCAACCAAGAGGGTAGATGCTCTTCTTGCAGATTGCATAACTACAGTCAGATCTCCATCAAAGGTGTTTACAGGAAAGTTTTTGCTGATCCAGGGGAAAATTTTAAGTAGTTTCAGAATTATTAATTCATTCTTGAGCAAAAACCATCTGGGTGGCAATGGTAAATTTGCAGACCTCTACAGTCCTACCAAAAGCTTCTTTAAAAAGATTAAGGAATCTTCCATGTCAATTCATGAGAGAAGGAATGAATGAGGAATGAAAAAGAGTCAAGAAACCTGTGCCATCACTGGAGACATCATATGGTTGAACTTGCTTTTTGCAGTCATCTTTCACGGTGTCGTGAAGACTAGTCCTTCTTCAGAAAGCAGATTTCAGAAATCACCACTACAAAGTGCTACTCAGTGGTACAAAGCACTTCTAATTTCATCCCTTTTCATTCAGGATTTTTTTCATAAAGGTCATTTACAATAAGCAATTACCAGTGTAAGTGAAATCAGAAGCGAAGAATCTTTGGTGCTGAGGTGCTACTAGAAATGAAAATACATCTTTTTGGAGAGAGGAAGTGAGATACTTAGGGACAGGGGCCCGTCTAATACTGCCTTCTTTTGAAGTTAGTTTCTGTAGCACTGCTGTGTGCACTTTTCTGATGCAGAGCCTACTCTCACGAATCTGCTTTAGCATCCTAGAGTCCATTAAAATCCCACTCAATACCATGGATCAACCAAAGAATTGAATGGTAACATTAGACAAGTATAGGCATGTATTTATTGGCACATAGTTAATAATTTATGGGTGCAGGGGGTGGGGAAACAAAGGATTATTACTATCATTAAACAGTAAAAGCATCAATATTAAATCATGCAGTCTTCTTGAAAGAGGAAGCAAACCAATGAGGTGACTTGCATAAGGACATTTCTGTTACTTCCTGGGATAAAAATTAATGGAATCTTCTCCTAAGACTTTCAACTGTAAAAAGGACATGAAAAGTGTTTTCCTCTATCTCCACCCACTTTTCCCATTTTCTTTTGGTGGTCAACATCTTCACTGAACGCACAAAATAAGTATGATTTATATAGGTCTGCCCTATATATAGTTGATTTGCTAGTAATAGTTATATATCCATTAAAATCTACAGTATATCTTCCAGAAGAAATTAATAAATTCAACCAATTAAACCAGATATCATTTTATTAAACTGATTATGTTAAATCTGAAATATGAAATACAGAAGCCATGATTAAACAGCTGTAAAATACATTTGCATTTGTGTGGTCTAAACAAATGAGAGACACAAGAGTCAATATTTCTCCTCACCGCTGTCAGTTTTACAAGATGAATTTTCCTTCCGTTATTTCAAAATTAAAAAATGATTTGTTGGATTGGAAAAATTTACATTTGGCTTGGCTGTATAGCTGTGATAAAAACAAATGGCTTGCCAGGAATCAATTTCCAATGTCAGGTCCAGCCACTATGGACACCGAAAGCAGCTCTTGAGGAAATCCAAGCAGTAGTTGCATTTGCACAGGACTCTGATGGATACTCAGGGTGAGTAATGTCTCTGAGCTTGATGCAGCTTTACTTGTGGAGATGGGTTTCCTTTCTTGCAATATACCTTTGCACTGAACTTGGCTGAGAAGAAAGTAAGTTTTCTAAAACCGCTGTTCCCAAATTGAATCTTTGAAATATGCACCTGTTTGTCAGTGTGGCTTAATGAGCTGGTTTGGACCACAACAGTAGACTTAGTCTTCAAAATGTTTTGTCATCAGCAATGGTTTGTGATGAAACGTGCAACCCTTAGTCAATTAAAATAAAATAGCACAGAGTTCTGAATTAAAAAGCAAGCCAAAGCTTATAAAGCCTGTCCTGTTTTTTCTCAGTTAAATCAAACCTTGACTCTTCCCTGGTTTCACCAGACTATCCCGGATTGCATGTCCCAACTGCTAGAAGAAGAAGAAACCTGACTATTCTAGTTTGTTTTCTCAAGCAGTGTCTCACATTCAAATTCAAACAGGACAAGGTTTCTGGTCACAGAAATATCATCCATAATACCTTTATGGCCAACCATCACTAAGGGCACATGTCTTGTCAGACACACATTACATTCCCAAAGCAGCTCTGGTAACAAGTTGTTATTTTTGGTAATCCATTCATATAAATTCTAACCTATCTGTTGAAACTATAGTCAGCCAACTTGACTTAATTCAGTTCAACGAAACTGCTACATATTGGCAATCATTCCGAAACTTCTGTAAAGACCACATTGTTGGGAAAGCAAATCCAGAACCATGGTCTCAAATGCGGCTAAAAGCATCTTAAGTATCCTGTATGTCCAGGCTTGACTACTTGCATGACCTTCCTCATTGTCTGCATTCAGACAATATGCAGGTTGTCCAGCTGGCAGCCATATAAACACGGGGCAGATCTGGGAGCACACCCACCTCCCTTTCTCTCTTGTGACTCCTCCCTCAGACTGGTGGAGACATAGTTTCTCAGCCTGGTATAATTGCTTTTTTCTTTTGGTATGTGCTTCTCTGCTACCAGAAGTGTTTTATTTTTTTTTCCCCCAATTTGTACAAAAACATTTTCTCTGCAATCTTGATCAGGCTCTCAATGTTACCTGAATCTTTTGAGTCGAATAGGTGTCTCTGGGCTTGCGTTTCCTCATACTCATACGTGTCTATACTTTTACAATGGTTCAATTTTGCATATTATCTTTTACTCTCCCTGGTTCTCTTCTGGAGATAATTTAGATCTCTCCAGACTATCCAGATGGACTCTATGCAAACAGGTGGATATTTGGGAACATTTCTGTTTCTGCATTTAAAAAATGGATAGTGAATTTCAAATTCTCAGTTATGCAGGCATTACTGGCTTTTTAGAGAGTACTTTAACAAGATGACAACAAATCTATGTAATTTTTGTCGATCTTGGTTTTCACACTGTTGAGTGCCTTTTGTTTCTATTGCAATTGCTCTCATCCTACCTGGCACATACACAGACTGTTGATGTCCATTGATTTACATCACCCATAATAGTGGCTTAAATAATACCAGCAGATACTCAATCCAATATCAAACTTCTTTGCATGTACTTTTATTTCCATGAAAGACAAGCATATTGAGCTGCTGAACACTAGCATGTAAATCCACCATCTACAATGCTTTGTGTTGATCTTCCATGGATAACTGTAAACTTTTTCAGCATTTCATCCTTGGGACCTACCTAAGATTTTGTCTTTTTCACAAGTAACCTAAAGGAAAGCTCATGATCCAGCATTACTAAGCACCTCTGGAACTCTAATAAGAGTGATGGTTGGTAAGCAAATGACATCATACAATGATGCCAATTACGATAAATTGTTGATCGTGGAGATGAAGGATATTCACTTTGGTTCTGTGACTGAGTTGATTGACAGCTGATGCAGTAGTCGGTTGTGGTAAAGCTTCATTGAATAGTGTAGGCAAAAGTATCCTCACTGATAGGACGCTTTATTGTCTCTGCCATTGTGTCTGTTTCTTGAAGATTTCTACATAAATTCACTGATTTTCTTACAGAGATTTTGTCAGCTACACTGTACACTGACCTTTTATTTCAGTATATCTTTGGCAAGAAGCCTTTGGTTGTTTATGGTGTCTTATGTTGCCGTCAGGACTACACATACATCTACTGTGACATTACCATTCTCAAATTCATATACAACGTGTTAGTGATATTCAGCATGTAACCATTACACAAGTTTTCCTGAAGGAATATATAATTTCCTCTGGGACAAAAGACAGAAACACAGGTTGATAGGCAGTTTAAAATGCAACAATCATATGATTCATAACATTAATATAATAAAAATATAGTCCTGAAGATCTTTGGCATAGAAGTATCTTTTACTAGTTTCAGGATACACCTTGTCTTGGAGATAAGATTATGTATAGCTGAATGTCTATTAAGCAATTAAAGGAACCAGAGCTTTGTTGTCAGTACGAAGTATTTTATCTGATTAGTGCAAGTGTAATCAAGAAACATAGTTTTTCCTTTCTTGAGGGAATATTTTTGCCAAGTTAGTTGCTCATCAGGATAACAGCTCTCGTTTTTTATTCTTAGTACATGATTTGTCTTACTTATTTGGTGCTTGACTGCTTTTGTGATATGTGATCAACTGCGTTTGGCACTTAACCACTGTTATCCCAGCTTGGTCTTTAATAAATTTCAAAATGATTTGCAATGATTCCTCTAACCTCTGTGAAAACTTCTAGCTTTTTTCATCTGTGCACTAGCTGTTTCTTAATCAGAAATGATTGTTTTGTCAGCAAAGGGATCACCATCCTATATCTGCTTATGCTTCAGATGATGTCAGTTTTGATTTAACATTTGCTCAACAGTGTCTTAGAAAGTGCTGCTTAGAGACAGTGCAGATGTTTTGATGCATTTGGTTCATTTCAGTCTGCTAATGCTTCCGTCTTCCCTATCACCTTGTGAATCTGGTGCTTTAAATACACTTTCCTAGCTTCTTTTTCTTAAAAGTGAGGCTGTGAGAATGTGAGATACGAGCAGAGAAACTGCTATGACAGGGGCTGTTTGCTGACTGCTCTTTGCCTGAAGTGTTGGACTGGGGTTGGTGCAGACCAGCAGTGCTACTGTAGACAAACATCAGACAGAGGTTTTTTCTTCTTTATTTCTTACAATGCTAAAACCTGCCAGTTGTAGCAGGTACACAGTCTGGTGAGGACATTCCGTTTGGTCTGGTGACCTCCCCGTCATTAATGAAGATGTTAAGCACGACTGGTCCTAGTATCAAACCTTGGGGGACACCACTAGTGGCTGGCCTCAGCTGGAGTAGGTGTCATTGATCACAATCCTTTAAATGTGGTAACTCAGACAGTTTTCCGTCCACCTCACTGTGCATTTATATAGTTTGCATTTCATCTGCTTGTCTATGTGGGTGGCAGGGTCAGAAGTTTTGCTAAAGATAGGCCACAGCCACTGCTCTCCCCTCATCCACCAAACCTGTCGTTTCATTATCAAAGCCTATTGGGTTGGTCAGGCATGACTTCCCCTTCATAAATCCGTTCTGACTAGTCCCAGTAACCTTTTTGTCATTAATATGTCTGGAAATGGTTTTCAGGGTTTTTTGTTCCACCACCTCTCCAGGGATCAAGGTGAGGTTGAATGGCCTGTAGTTCCCCAGATCCTCCTTCTTGCCCTTTTTGAAGATATGAGAGACATTTGCTTTCTTCCAGTCCACAAGAAACTTTCCTGATCACCACGACTTTCTAAAGATAACGGAGAGTGGCCTTGTGGTGACATCACCTGGGCGCCTCAGCATGCACGGGTGCATCTCATCATGTCCAATTTGTTTAAATGTTCCTTAATCTGATTGTTGTCCATGGAGGATAAATCTTCCCTGCTCCAGATTCTCACACTGATACCAGGGGCTTGGGATTCCTGAAGGCCAGTCTTACCAGTAAAGACGACATTGAGTACATTGACCTTTTCCATAGCTTTGTCACCAGGTCTCCTGCCTCATGCAGGAGTGGGCCCACATTTCTTCCTTTGGCTTCTGATGAAGCCTTGTTGCCCTTCGCGTCCCTTCCCAGATTCAATGCCACATGGGATTGTGCTTTCTTAGCCCCATCCCTGCAAGCTCGGACAGCGTCTCTACATTCCTCCGTTCTGTTACACAGAACTGACAGGTCCTTTGCTGCTTTTCTTACACCCATGAAGAACAAGAATGTTTTGTAAATTTATCAAATTCAGCACTAAAAGAAAGAACATTCAGCTGCTGGCCAATTATTCTGCAATGGTAACCCATCTCAGAATGGGATACATCAAAGCGCTCATGGGACTTATTAATACACCAATTTTGACTATATTTCCAATTTTAACACCTAGTCTTATGCAAGAAGGACAGAAACTCGAATGACAGGAAAGGCCATCTCAGAGGGCCTGATCTTTTCTCTGTGTAATGAATCCTAATGAAGCTAGAAAGCAAAGCTCTCTTTATGGAGAAATGGCAAAGGACATAAAAGTAGATGTTACCTTAGCACAAAAAGGAAAAACTTGGAAGATGGCCAAGACCTTTTCTGTTTGTGTAACCATTAAAGAAAACTTACTGGTTGTATCTCATGAGACTTAAATGAAGGGAAACATTAAAAAAAAAAAGAGAGTCCATAAATGCTGAAAAGTGTGTGACATAGTAGGTGCACATACAGTAGGAATGGGCTGGAATACCAATAATTTACGGGACAATGAAAAGCAGAAGTTTGAATATATTTAGATCCAGGAGGTGTCAGTCAGAGGGATCTATTGATTTATAATCCAAAGAACTGGACCTATTGATAAAAAACTACTACAAGCAACTCAGGGAATGATAACTTGGCAAAAGAAAAGAGTTGTTTTTTCTGCTGTAGTGGAATAAAATGCATCTTTTTTTTTAATGGAGAAAAGTTTTAGGCAACTTTATCTCAGACTGTTGCTAATGTAGCTCCCACTTGTGAAACTTGAACAAAATAATGATAAAAGATTGACCAAGCATAAACAAGTCTTCCAAGGTTAATACAGTTTGTTAACTGTTATATGGGAAATTCTTGTATATTAATAACAAAATCACTGTAGACATAAATGGTTATGATGTAAGTTTTGTCACCGGTGCTGTGTGGTAAAAGTCTGACTACATGTGACCTGTCACTTCAGTACCATTAGCCTCCTGATTTCAGTAGTAAAAGATATTTTCACTCCAATAACACTTCATTCTCCATTAAAACATGAATTGTTTAGTTGATGATTAGCTCTTCGGTATATCTGAGCTCTTGTACCTTAAACAGCTGGAAGCACTGAACGTCACTAAAGAGTATTAATGAGCTCAATTAAACATCAAACCAGGCATGATTTTCACTGAGCCTCCATATGTGCTGGATTTCCACACAAACCCACTTAATTAAAATGTTTTGTGCACTGGTATGTCCTCATACAGGCAAATTAATATACATGCACTTTTTGATACCTTGTCACAGAAGCCACATGCAAGTGGGAATCCGATGTTTGCATGGATGAACTCACTCATGTATTTTGAGCAGCCTGTTATAGAAATAGCTAGAATAACGTAACAAAGCGAGCAGTAAGCCTACATTTAATTTTATTTTGTCATGTAGCTATTTTCTAGATTTATAATGATGGAACTGATTTTTCACCCCACTTCAAGTTTATCCTATGGAAACTCCAGTAATTTAAATGGTGCCAGAAGAAAATTTGGCAGAATGCATTTTTCTGTGCAACCAGCTATTCCTCATACTGCCACTTGTGTCTGCCAGCATTGCATAAAGCCTAGACATTATGTCCAGATTATGAAAATAAGCAATAAAGCTTCACTCTGTATCGCACCTAACACTGCAGAGTGCATGAAAGTAGCAGTGAGAGTTTGTGGGAGAAACAAGAAGAGTCAAATGGTCATTTTGCAGCCGAAATCTATCATCATAATAATTTAATTTATGAAAAAAAGAAATAATGCAGAGAGAAAATACTAATGTTCTTGGGCATCTGTAAAACTTCCTACTCTGCACTTGACTTTTCCACCACCTAGTGTTTACTGTAAGGATGTGTTATGGATGCTACAGGAAGCAGAGGCATTACCTGTGTTGAATATATTGAATAGTCTACAAAGTTAATGTGAAAAATAAATACCAGATAATAAACTTAACATTTTTGCTTTGGGGATGACATGGAGCCTGACTATACTGACAGTGATTAAACATCCTGACAGATCGATCTGAGGCATGTTGGAAAAAAGCCAGATATTGAGAACGTACACCTGTCTGCCAGATGTGTGTTAAAGCAACATGGGTGAGGAAGGAAGACTACCACGACAATTAAGCTTCAGGTTCTATTTTCAGACTTGAAAATGTGAATTACAGTGAGTAGATGGATTTGATTCTTCATAAAATCAACTCTTCATCAAGTTTATATTTTCTCCATGGTTAATGCACATATAAATACATACACATGCAAACAAACATAATTTAGTCTGTTATCCCTTACAAATGAGACACATACACTTGAACGCTAGAAGAGTTGCAAGCAATCTGAACCTTTGGTGTTGTAATGAAAGCTTTATTATTGCAGCTCCTGGGCAGTAAAAGTAAGAACAGAGACTCTAGAATTTTATTTATGGAATGAGATCTCATGAGTGGGAAAGGCCAGTAACAAAATTCACCCACAATGATGACATTATAAAATGTCCTACAAAGACTCCATGGACTCCAGCTGGCTTGGCCACTTCTCTCTGAGTGAGTTGGAAGGTGATTTTCTAAGTAGAAACTTCAAGAAAACTTGTGCTGCAGATTCTGAAGCCTTACCTGTATCACATCATATTTTGTGTGAGGATTCATCTGCCCATGATACAGAAGGAGTATGTGAGCACCTGTGAATCTCACCAAAGTCCCATGTGCTTTGCCAAACAAACTAAGGTCCTTCTCACAAGTAGATCTAGTTGTCTCCCTGGAAAACATCAAGTGCTGCAAAGAGCACGCTCTCTGGCTGTCCAGGAAGACATGAATATTACCGCAACAACTCCAACCAGATAGGGTTTTTTTAACCGTTTCCTCTGATGCTGCTTGAACACTTGCTTATAGCCAGACCCTACAAGTGCTACCTTGGGTCAGACCCAGTAACTGGAATACGGTACTTTAGCTCAGTACTTTTTCTCTGAAAATGTATGAAAATGTATTTCTGGAGAAGAGTGTAATATCGGAATGACAATGTACAGAATTTGATGTTCTCTACTGCCGAATGTGCTGCCCAAAGGCTTTGGCTGAGGAGAAGAGAACATGGGCTGATTGTTTCTTCTGACCTGCAGTCTGAGTAAAATAAAAAATAAAAATAAAAATAAAAAATAATAAAAAAAAACCACCAGAAAAAAGGCAGTAACATATACCTCAGTCCCCTTGAGGATTTAGAGAGGGCGGGCTTTAAATCCCCTGCTGCCTAGGATCTGTGGGGCAGGATACTGTTGTGTCCCATGGAGCGAGCCATACGCTAAATATGAAGTGAATCTGTCTATGTCATAGAATCCTAGAATCCTAGAATGGTTTGGGTTGGAAGGGACCTTAAAGACCATCCAGTTCCAACCCCCCTGCCATGGGCAGGGACACCCTCCACTAGGCCAGGTTGCTCAAAGCCTCATCCAGCCTGGCCTTGAACACTTCCAGGGATGGGGCATCCACAGCTTCTCTGGGCAACCTGTCCCAGTGCCTCACCACCCTCTCTGTGAAGAATTTCTTCCTGATATCCAATCTAAATCTCCCTGCTTTCAGTTTAAACCCATTACCCCTTGTCCTGTCACTACAGGCCCTTGTAACAAGTCCCTCCCAGCTTCCTCGTAGGCCCCCTTCAGGGGGCTCCAAGGAAGGCTGCGATAAGGTCTCCCCAGAGCCTTCTCTTCTCCAGGCTGAACCAGCCCAACTCTCTCAGCCTGTCCCCATAGCAGAGCTGCTCCAGCCCTCTGAGCATCTTTGTGGCCTCCTCTGGACTCGCTCCAACCAGTCGATATCCTTCTTATGCTGAGGGCTTCAGGGCTGTACACAGCACTGCAGGTGAGGTCTTACAAGAGCAGAGCAGAGGGGGAGAATCCCCTCCCTCGACCTGCTGGCCACACAGGGCTTTACCAGATCAGGGAGTTTCCTGGTTATGTCCTTAACCCAGGCCCCAGGGAGGCAGCAGACTTCCCTGTGGGATGGGTCTGGGTGGCATATCGGGCTCTTTTTTCCCCTCAAAAGGGAATCGCCTACCACAATGATCCTCCTCCTTTTTTTAATGGAGGCTGTCGTAATGTATGGGGCTGACGGGGCCCTTGCTATGTTGCTGATTAGTTGAAGGACATGGCTAGCTAGTGAACACAAATATATTTATTAATAATGCTTAATATATGGTTCTCGACTAACCAGTTTTGACAATTGCTTTTCCTTCTGTTTGTCCAATAATAGGTATCCAGCAAGGGCAAGACAAAACTGGGAAGGCAGGGTCTGCTTTAAATTGGATTAGCAGAGATGTTTTAGCTGATGTATGAACAGGCCATGTTCATGTCTAGAACATTCATTTTAGCCTAGAAAAGGACAACAAAGTGTTCATCAGAGCTGAGTCAAGCAACCCAGTCTTCAGCGGAGGAGAAATTCCAGAAACTAATCATAGTCACTGCATTACTTCACGTCATTATAAAGAGCCCAATCTCACATATGGTGATGAGGAGGGTTTATCCTGTTTTGCCTTTGACACTGCAGGAGTGCCAGGCCCTCCAAAGTTACCAAACACATCCGAAAGTGTGTTAAAATGCAGTTTGAAGACCTGATGAAGAAACAGCTCTGGGACCTGGAGAAAGAAGGAGTGGGAAAGAAGGAGAGGGAAATAGTGAATAGGTGAACATTTGGGAGTGATTGCTATAAAGTAGGAGGGCTCAGGGAGAATTTGTAGGAGGGCTGGTGGTACCAGGTGCAGGCAGAAGCTCAAGAAGCAAAGAAACAAGAGCAAAAATCATTGGAAAAAGGAAAAATTTGAAGATTTCAGAAGAACAGAAGTCATTTTAGGAAGGAACGGTGAATTAGAAAGAAGATAGGTTATGTTGTTTTCAGCTTGTTCTGGGGCATAATAAACCTTGCCATGTTTTGTGAATGAAGCTCAGTCTGAATGTGATCTGGCCTAGAAAAAGCTGCAAAACCTGCCAGACAAAGGATCAGTTGTCCCTTCAACAGGACAACAGCCAGTTCAGAAAAAGAGCCACTAGCTCTGGCAAGAGGAAAATACCAAGATAGGAGAGCCAAGTCAGACAGTCTCCTGAGCCACTGCTTATATCCTACAGGAAGAAAGGGAGGGAGGAAGGAGGGAAGGAGGTATTCTGTAGCCACCCCTCACAGCTTTCCAGGGGAATGTTAGCAATTCAGCTTCTGAGTCATAGGCCCACGCTGTTCTCCTGCAGAAGGGGTGGGATGTGGAGCAGAATGGCTTGAGACGTTCCTTGAAATTAGCCCAAATGCAAACTCCCCAGGTCTGATGAAAGCAAATACATTCAACCTGGGATGCAGGACATAACTCTGTGTTTCTTTATCCATGTAAGATTCTGATGGATTTGTGGCTTTAACACTCTGTGCTAGCTCCAGCCCTGATACAGACTGAGTTGTTTAGCCTCCTTCTGGGAAAAAACCAAGCATTTAAATTCATTCCAGCCACCTCTGCATGCCATCCTGTTGTGCAGTCTCTGAGATTAGGCTACAAAAACTTATTGAAGACACTGTGTTCCAGTTCCCCAAGATTCCCTTAGGCCAGGATGCTAAGTATTTTCCTGTCTTTGCACTCTAGATGCAGCACAGAGGTTGTAAATGTGACAACATGGGTTAGAATTCTGAATTTTGCCTCAGACCCACCGTAATGAACAGCAATTTCACATTTGTATGGAGAAGGAACACATTGGCATCAGCCTAGTAGATGGGAGAATCTCTCCAGAAGCAAAGTTAACACTCCCAAAATAAAATGAGAATAATAAAAATGAAACCAGGAAGATGCTTCTGCAGTCATTGTGGCAAAGACAGAAAATAGGAAAGCACCCTATGTTAGACTGTGCAAAGCAATTTGATGCAATTGTATCATGCCAGGTCCCCTGCTATTGCAATTATTCTGAGCAGCTTCCTCCATTTCCTCTGACATAGGGGAAGGACTATGATCAGGTACAGGATAGAATAAATGGTTTTTATGCAAAAGAATACATAAAAATTACTGTCAGTTTGTTTCTCATACAGTGCTTATAATGCCACCAGTACATATGAAAGTTATTCATAGGGAAACTAGTCATATTGAAATGATTAAAGCAAGCCAGCAGGAGAATTATCTGAGAAATCCATAGTATTTTATGGATGAGCTGGCATACATAGTATTTACCATATCATAACTCATACTAGTCTTACTATCTTAATGAGTGACAATAGCATATCTGGAAAACATCTGCCCTGGAAAAGGACACATCAACTACTCTCTGTCTGCTTGAAAAATGTAGATATAGTATTACCCTATGTCAGCCATGCATATCATATGTGGTATGAAATGTCTTCAGTGGTAAACGAATAAGGAGTACACGTTTCATTTCTAAATGCCCTAGACAAGACTCTGATGTCCTTTCTCAGGATGAGTACCCCTTACTCCCTGAGCGGTCTAATGGAAAATGGGGTACGTATTTTCTACTCAGCAGGAGTTGAGGTTACTCTATGAATTAAATCCCAGCAGGGCTAAAATGATTTTCCATCAAGTTAATAAAAAGGTATTTTGCAATTAAATATAATTTTCCTTCATGTTTTTATGAAGAGACTGGCATTGAGTAGAAGAGAGAAAAGCTTCGAGAAGGTGTTTCTTTTGCAAATTTAAAAAGAATTCACTTAGGTTACCGTAGCCGTTTGTATAACTGCTCTCTTTTCCTTTTCAACTGTCATGCATGTTTTGGCTGGCATGATTACAGTATATTCCTAATCCCTTGAACAGCATTTTTCCCATCAGAACCAGCAGCAGCTGCAGCTTGAACATGTTTATCAACACACCCACCTGTGTTTTTGTCATGGACCGCCAATGATGCCATAACTCCTCCTGTTTTTTCTACTATGTAGGTGTTTTTAGTGTCTTTCCAAAGAAATGGATTTTGAGAGCTGGGATATTTCCCATTTTATATAGTGTTTTATTAAACTGAACTTTGATTTAATGGAAAAGTTCCAGAATGATCAGACCCATGGCAATTACAAGAGCTAGTCCATACATTCTTCCTGTTTTAAAGAACTGTAGTATCCAGCTCTCAACTCTATCAAAAGATAGAGTTTTCTACTGAAAGAATCAGTAGAATTTTTTCACTGCTACTGCAGACACAGCCCTCTTTTTTACATAAACTGCTAAAATACTGAACCCAGCAGCATGTTACGGTTTGTTTTCTGGCTCAGGATGCAGATACAGTAATGGGAAAAAGTTAGCTTTGTGGGCATCTTGAATGTTTGCAATAATCTTCTTTCTTCAGTAGTTATGCTTTGTCATTAGAGAGTGTGAACATTCTCATTCTTATTAACAGAGTGATCTTCAGCCAAGGAATTATCTAATAGAACAGCTGGGACACTTTGAACCGAACTGTGAGTTTAATTTAAGTTCGTAATTCAGACCACTTTGCCTTGGCTTAGTGTTTTCTTTTTTCTTTTCCTTTTTTAATAAATAGAGATCTAAAATATTTTTCACCAATCCCTGCGCTCATCAGGTATTCTTATATTAACTAAACTAAGGAATGCGAGGTGGAGATAAAGATCTGTGTAGCAGCTGTGATGCTAGTGTTCATTTAAACTGGAGCTCCATTTTATTTTGTTCACCAAATACGGGTTTTCCTGACTATCCCACATGCCTTTAAATGATATTTTTCATCTCCTTACAAAGGTCCGTTCTTAGACAGAAAACGCTGTGGTCTAAACTAGAAATGTGAGAAGACTTATATTTATTATCTTGTTAGTTCCAGAAGAGGAATCTACCAGCACTTACAGAAGACTAAGCGGAGTTTAATGGTAGTTTATGGGCTCTGTCTCTTAGCAGAATCATGCACTGTTTACAACTGTTTCCAAGACATGCAGGTGCATTGTGAGAAAATGAGCCCCTACTGAAGTCATATTATAGACACTTAGTTACAAGTGTTTCGGTCACATAGCAAGAAATTAACAATGCTGCGTTTGTTTTCTTTTTAATATTTCTCATATTTCTTATTCTCATTCTAAAGGAATGCATTCTAATCCAAGGACACATTCTCATACATTCATTAATCCTGCTGCTCTAAAATGTTTCACATGAAAACTCAAAATCAGATGGCTTTATGCGTTCCAACTGGGCTTTTGTAAAACAGGGTCATCCTTGAACTTGTCATCTGCTGAGGTATTAAATTCCAGATTTCACTCAATTACATGATCTGAAGAATGTGGCAAGTTGCCATTTCTTTCTCAACTTTGAACAAATGCTATTGCATCTAACTGTTTAATTTCAGGAATCCCTCAATTATAAGTGACCCTTAACAGGAAGTTATATGTCTTCTAAAAAATTTACCTATGAAGGGACTGTAAATGTTACTTGTCACCTACATTCTGCTAAGACTAAACGACACGGTTTTCTTTTTCATCCAGAGTTTAGCAAGCATGATTTAACAAATTTGTATTTACTTCAGCACTGTATGCAGTTTGGTTTTCATCACATTGGAAGATAGTATTATTAAAACTGATACATTGCCATTGCAAAGTATTCCTTGATCATTAAGGTGACTCATTTATTAAAGTTACATGTAATTATAGTGAACATTGTTCTAAAATAGGACAAAATTTGAAAGAATCTAACAAAAATTACAGACATCAGTTAAAGTAAAATAGAACAAACATGCCGTTTTAAAAACAGTTGTTTCTGTTAAAACCTTAACTCTTCCCTAAAATAATTGCATATAATAAATTCCCACATAAATAACATATTTTATGTTTTCTGAATCAACTTTCTGAGACATTCTCCATCTCTTTGCTTCCGTAGCAAGCACTGAAAAAAGAAGCTCACTGGATTTTTGACTGAGTTCATTGCACATATCGAATCACTACATAACAGTTTAACAGAATCTGCACTAATTATATTTTAATTATTAAACATAAAATGATCAATGCAACTGCAGACTTCAGGTCTCTGATTGTAAGTGGAACACTGCCAGCCAAAAAGGGTAGGTTGCTTATTACACCAGAGTTTTACATTTTTACCCAAGAATTTTTAGACAAGCAAATCTGCATATTAAGCTTAAATTTATATGCAAAAGAGATTAATTAAGATATATCCTGGATTATTTTGTGAGTTGTCTTGGACGAGACCACATAGTACCGTGACTGGGCTCTTTCTCTTCCAGGAAGGGGGACAGTGGTGTTCCAAGGGTGGTGAGTGAGCTGCAGCCAGCACCCTCCTAGCTGGGTGTGGAGGGAAGGCAGCAGGATAAGTGGTTGCAGGAGCAATTAGGAAGAGATAAGGGAGCAAGGCTAGGACTTGAATATTTGGGGGCTGGGAGAGGGCAGCTGGTGAGAAGGACTAACCTCTCCCCAAGAAGGGAGACCAAGAGGAGTGAACAGCTGCTGCAGCTGCAGGGAGCCCGGGAAACAGTAGCTGGGAAAAGCCTGACTTGAAACGGGACCTACAGGAGCTAAGCCAGGAACAGCTGAGAGGAGAGAGTGCGGGAAGGAAGGACTTCTGGAGGTCCTCCCGCTGCAGGTAGAGAGGCGGCTTGGCAGCCAGGCAGGCACCCACCCTGCAGCCTTCACCAGGTGGTAGCGGGAAACATCTTTGGAGTAAGCCAGGCAGGGGGAATTCCCAGGCCTTTCAGTTATGGGCTTGTGATGGGGAAAATGGGCTCCTGGACAGTCAGAAGCTGTAATCTACTCTTGGGTATAGAACAAGGAGGTCAGGAACAGCTTGGATTTTCTGTGGGGAAATGCACATGTCTGCGCTTGGCACTCTGGCTGTCACAGATGGAAAGAACATGAGAGGAGAGATCTGGGCTGTCACTTGTCGTGGACATACTGGAGACACCAGACCCCTGTCAGGTCGTCAGCATATAAGTAACACACACATTTGCAAGACCAACAAATTGTAAGATTTTACTTATTGTAGGGAATTAAACCTGCCCAGGAAGATGCTCTGGCTGTGAGGTCAAAGAGCACAGAGTAATCCATGTCCATGCCACTAAATGCTAATAAAGGCCAGAACGAGCCATTGCAGCTGCCTATGTGGAAGTGTCTGTGACCTAAGCATTCCCCCAAGTGATGCCTGGGAGTTGTCTGAGGGAGTGCTTTTTGGTCCAGACCAGGGCCATTCCTGAAATCCCTCTAATGCTTTAACCATATCAACCGTTGAGTTTGAGTCCTCGTAAAGATTTTCTGAAGCTTACTAGAATGTTTAATTTACTAACTTATACATAGCCAAAGGGTTCTTTTCAGCCAAGATGGGTGGAACTGAACAGTTCAGCCATACTATGGCCTAAGAAATGATTGAGGATACTTGTTCAAAAATTGTGGCTTTACACTCATTTCAGTCATAACAAATCTGTATCTGTCAGCGTATTTTCAAAAGCATGTGCAGGTTGTTTTCTTCTTTTCCAACGTCAGTAATGACAGAAGGAAATGTTGGGGCTTTTTTTTTGATATGTTGAAGAAAATAAAAATAATTTCAGATATTTCAAGCTATGTAGGCCCACAGTTCTTTTTCTGTAATGGCCTGTTATGTCCCTTACCTTGACTGGTTTTGTCATGGTCCTGCCAGAGGGGTAGAGAAGACTTTGTGCTGGATTCATTTTGCTGATATACCTCCATCACGCTTGACTGACTAGGTCTACAGCAGTATAAGAAACTACCCCATCCTGGATGAATATAGGCAAGAGTCAGCTAAACTGATTGAGAACTAAAATATAAACAATGCAGACATAAGATTAGTGGGAGGGGAAGGTACATCAGCACTACTCCAGGGTGACTGGAGTCCCCACTCGTGCAGTCTGGGGTTGTCAGGGTACTGCAGAAAACCCAGGTATCAACTGCAATCATGGCCACACCTCCATCCAACCTTGACAAGCTGATTCTCCAAGGAGACTGCAGTTCTCCTCGCCATAGTTTTCCAAACAGCTTTCTCTCCAGGTTTAGTTTGCTGTCAGGCTCTCTAAATACAGTGCTGTACTCAGAATAGTCTGGAAATGGTAAATGGAGGTGGTGTGACTATTAGACTCTGGCTGTTATCGGCTTCTCTAAAGCACCTAGGTGGAACTTGGATTTTAATTCAGAAATCCCCAAATCATTTAAATTGAAAGTGAAATGCATCATGTCCCTGATAGTGCAACCTCATGAAAGTGAAGAGGGAGCTGCTGGTGGAGTGTTCGCTGTGAGGCATCGCCCATTTTGGTAATTCTCCTCTGCTAGCTTTCGGGTACGCTGCAAGTCCCACTGTTCCCATCACTTATAAAAGCTGACGAGGACTGCATGGAATAAGGATTTCCCCCCCACCACCCCAAAAGGTCCTTCTTTTAAACTTAATGCTGAGCTAACATCTAATTTCAAAGTTAACGTTTTGAGCTGGCATGCAACATGAAGGACTAAATTTAAGTGGTTCTTCTAATAAATTAATAAATAAGAAAAAAAAGCCCTCATATTTCAAGGAATCAAGAGATTTGTCTAGAAGAAGTAAAAAAATAGTTGACATGAGTAACATGCATATTTTACTGACTGTAATGTACCTGGGTGTGGACAGGATCGTGCTCCCCTGATCACCTAAACTGGCACAGCACAGGGAAAGTTGCAGTTGTGGGGGGTGTGTGTGTGTGTGTGTGAATGAAGGGCTTGCTTTGGGAAAAAAAGAGAATGAGAACAAAAAAAGTTTGTACTGCTGTATTTCACATGAAACTGGCACCAGGACACTGAGCAAGAAGCTAAGCAAAACTCTAATGAATTAGTGTTGGTATTTCTGCAGAGATATTTAGGAATTTCTTTACTAAACAGTTACAGAGCAAAATTCAGATGTAACTACAAAAACTTTGTTAAAGAAATCTTTTAAAATAAAACACTAATCCAGGAACAAAGATGTATGGAAGTGGACATTTTAAAGAATACTCCACACTAGTGTCAGCAACGTATTCTTTATAGGCTGAAAGTTAGTGAAGCTGCAGAACCTAGTAAATGGGGAGTTCTTAAATACTTGCTTCAAACACTGGGATGGGTATAGACCACTTTCCTTTAACAAATCCATAATTTATAGGAAACTATTCCCTAATCACTCACATATTCAGCACAGCTGGTTTACTTAGTCTGTCATTCATAAGAAAGCAGTGTCACAGCATGGTAGCAGGAAATAAAAGGGATTGACAAAGAACTGATCATAGAAGAGATGATTATGTACAAAATCTAATTAAAAATACTTTGAAATGTTATTTAGTCTCTGCAACAGTGTAGTGGATTTCTTTTTGGGAATACTGAATGCTTCAATAATTATTGACAGAAATATACATTCACAGTTTGTTTTTAACATGACATATAAGCTTAATGCTTTAATACATGTGAAGGTTTTATTTCTTTAATTATCTAAATTCTACAAGAATTTCCATTGATTGATAGATTTTTCTTCTTAGGTTGACTGTTTGTAAGATATAAGGAAGAGCATGGTTTCAAACGAAGAGGGCCACTGACTTCCAAGGAGAAAGTGGATAAGCTACATGAAAAAAGAATGTTTTGGCAACCTTGATGTAGAGCTTTTTTTTTATTTTTTTTTTTGTGAGCCAGCTCATGTGTTCATGTTATAATGAAAAATAATTCCACACCATAACTGATAAATGTAGGAATTGTAGAAACTGGTAGATATTTTGGCCTCAGATTTTTAAGCTTTAGTTAAAAAGCCTAGGTCTCACTCATAGTAGTCATCTAGAGCATTGCTATGAGCCGTGCCCATGGAGATTAGATGTGGGATTGTGTATATGGTCGTGATTCACTGTGTGTACAGTGACTTTTGAAGAGGCACAACTCTCTTCCCTCCCTCTGTCATTTGACAAGGACACTGTGCCAAGGATGCAAAGCTGTTAAATAATGCCACAACAAATCAAAAACTTTCCAAAACAATAGTGGAACGTGAAGTTTCCGGAGCTGAGTCATAGGACAATGGCAAACTATACCTAGGTATGAGAAGTGGACCAGGAAAAACACAGATTAATTCATTTCCATTCTGATCCAAAGTTTTCTGTAGCTGCAGTCAATAGCAGTCTCTCTGTAGACTTCCACGAACTTTGTACTGGGCCCATGTTAATTATCTAAAATAAGCTATTTTCTTTATAAGCTACCTTGTGGCTTTTGGCAGGTTTTTGCAAGCCATGCAGCAATAATAAAACTCCAGTGAGGCCAAAACTAATGATAGTCCCTTTTCCTATTTTTCGTGATGTATACATGTGCAACGAGAAAGCAGAAGAAATCCCAGCAGGGAACGTTCAAACAGCACACAAAGCCATATACGGCTGGAGTTTGCAGGCTTTTACCAACCAAAATGGCTCTGGGTTTTCAGTCCCCCAAGAACTACAGAATCAGGCCCCAAGACTTTCTGCAAAACTCCAGAAGTGTAGTAAAAGGAAAAAGTTTAATCCATACTTTAGATAAACAGAATTATGCTGTTGCTTTCTTCTGGTTTTTTGAGAAAAGATGTAAATCTTTTGAGTCATGTAATTTTCCTTCTTTATCTCTCTCCTTAGTTCTTCAACATTTTCACAAGTAAAAATAAGAAAGAGGCATGGTTTTCTACCAGATGTGGGGAAAGAGACATATTTTTGTATTCCTAGATTGTAAAAGGAGATGAGGGGATGGAAGAGTGAGAAATCATTTTCCTTTTAGTTCTGTTTTTGAATAATCCTTGTGTGTTGTATTCTTGTCTTTTTTCCTTTGCCTTATTGCACCAACATTTTAATTTTCTCTGTGTATTTTGTTTACTTCAGTGATATAATCATCAAACCGTAAGAAATAGTTTTATTTGTGCTTTACTGATTAAGGTTAAAGTAATTATTGTGTAGCTCAGCCTCATGCAATACAATGGTAGAATTCAGTGACTGGGAAATAAGTTTTAATCCCAGATAATGCACGTATGTATTAAAATAAACTGTCAAGATTTTTTTCAACAGTGAATGTTTCTTACTTTCATATTAAAGTAGAAAAAAAGAAGCGATGTTAAAAGAAAGGTGAGCCTTTTTACTGAATACAGTTTGTGTGGTTCTTGTATTCTGTTGTATGTAGGATGTTAATATACTCATTCTACTGTTTGAAAATGTCCTGCTAACACAGTGCGATGCAACCTTGGCAGCTGCAGAGACATTCAATTTATGCAGCTTTAAGAAAAGATTGTAGATTCTGAACATAATTTTCCTGTCTCAATTGCCTCATTTTCCCATAACATTAAATTAGGTGATGGGGAATTCTTGGACTGTCTAGGATCAGTGTACACATGGATAAATTGTCCAGCTTACAGTTTGTTTTGTTGTTGGTTTGTTAAACTTCAGTGCCGTTAAACTGAAGTTCCCACCGTGAAAGAGCTTGCCCTTTGCTTTGTGAATTACCCTCAAACGGTTTCCTGCCAATATGTGATCTTCTTCAAGGTTGTCTTTGACAGTGTCAAGCTTAAAGTTAGCAATTGCATTTATACAAACTCTTGCCATCTCTAAACTGATAGAAAATTTGGCAGGAGGGATATTTTCTTCCATATTTTTGTTTGCTTTTATTTTCATCTTTCAGGATTTAATGACCTAATTCTTGTGCCTTGGCTGGACAAAGGATCTGCCAAAAGATGTATAGCAGTATTACTAGCGTTAACACAATTTATATATTAGAAACTGTATAATAATGTCAAGCAGAATTCATCAACCCTCCATAAACATTCATCACGGTAACAATATCTAAGTGTTAAACCGTATGAAAATATCAACAGATGGTAAAAATATTTGTTTTTAAATAAAAGGCTCTTAAGTAACTGTTGGAATTAAAATGTAACAACTTTGCACTAGTATGTATAGTAGAAATATAACAGCTGACACCCAGAGTGAAAATTCAAGTCACTAAAAAGGAGACTTTGCTGTTATGTAGATAACATAACATTTCTGTTATGTATAGTAATATTTTGCGTGTGATTGAAACAGAAAACCTCCCAGCTTCCCAGGGAACGCAAATTTCTAAGACGATGTCATTCTTAAATGGGTGCACGTGGTATTTCAGTAGCTGGTAATTCACTCCAGGCTGTGCTGTTACTGAAACTGTCCAGTTGTGTTTCTACAGCTGTGAGGAGAACAGACAAAACTTGGGGCTGAGGGCAACTGGGCTCAGGTCCCTCAGTGGGGAGCTCTGAAAGCGTTGTCCCCAGCTGGGACTGCAGCACGCCTGCACGTCAAGCGGGCTGTACTTACCCTGAACACCAAGAGACTCTGAAATCCTGGCATCACCAGACCTGGGACAGCCTTCTTGGATCACCCAGGGCTGCACATCTGCTGGGCAGGTAGCATTTGCCTGGGCAAGGAGCGACAGGCTCCCAGCAGCCTGCCTTGCAGCCACTGACCCCAGCATAGGATGAATTGGGGAAACTTGCCAAGAGCTCCCATCAGCAGCTGCCGTTGACTTTGCCTAATACAAATGGAAACTCATGGTTTGCATCTGTGGCTCTAGGTGGGTCTGACCGCTTGTTCCACAGGAGAAACAACTAATATTCTTCTGTCTTGTGGAGCCCAGACTGATGGCAAGAAACAGAAAAAGAATCAGAATGAACTAGCATTTTAGCCAAAACTGGCAGAAATGAGGCAAAACAAGCAGCTAACCAAATGCCCTGAAGTGCACAGGAAAGCTTGCTGCATTTGAAGACAAGGGAAAGCCTCCAAACGATCAGAGGCTTTAGCAGTGGAATGAGAAACTACAGAGAACGGAGCATGCACCAGTAGATTTAAAACAGGCCAAGGAAGGTTGAAGGTAAATCAAGCTCAACTTCTGCATCTTGGCTCAAGATAACAGTGGATCCATGAATCTTCCAATGTTCAAAAGGAAGATCTCAGCAAATTACTAAGAGGTTAAAGAAAGAGACAGAATAGTGTGCAAAGAGGGCATGGAGGAGAGTTACTAACACACAGCAGGCTCTGATAGTCAGGAGAGTCCTGGGGATGATTGATGAGAGAAACCAAGTCTTGGTACCAGCAAGGGAGTCAGCACATAATTAGCTGGGCTCTTCCTCATGGGATTTGATTTGCATTGCTGTGTATTTAATAGCTGTCAGTGGATTTGCAGTCACAGAGTCAGAGTCAGTCTGGGATGAGGATGAAAGGGAAAGCAGAAGATCATAGGAGAGCAAGCTGGCCAAGACCCAAGTAAGAAGAAGTTACGGAGCTGGGAATGACAAAGAGGGGAAGAGCCAGTGAGAAAGGAACCCAGAGGAAAGACGCCTTCAGCAAGAGCTAGAGGTATCAGGTAACAGAAAGAAATTGTAAGGGAGCAGGGTTGATGATGTCAGTGACTTACATATTCTTCAGGCCAGTACTTATCAGAAAGAAGTATCTCCAGGAAAAATAATCTGGAAAGCTTTTTCCTATTTCAGAGTATTCACATGTATAAAGGTACCTACAAGGGTCTGGTTTTGCCTGCAAAAAAAGTTGAATTTCATGTATGAATCAGACACTCCTGTGTCTGGGAATGCAATGGGATAAAGTCAGGGCAGGGCCCGGATTCAACAAAGGAATAAGGGAATGCTTGAGAGGTTTGTAGAAAAAGTAAGAGAAATCATGTGAGAAGAGTTCCTTTCAGGAAGCGATAAACATGACCAACCATCTCTGAAGTCACTATAGGTTGATATCTCAACACCTTGTGTGACTGTCTCATTCTTAAATTTTCCTTTATCATGCAACAGCCTTAAAAATAACAGTATTTTCTCAATTAAACACTTGTATCAGTCATTAAAGTGTAAGAGGGAAAAGATCCAACAGGACAAAAACTGTTGTTATGATGAGTCCATTTCAAATCTCAGTAAGGTGTGAAATAGTTATTACACAGTCTCTACTTCAGTTGGTTTCTAAAGGACCATAATTCAGACTATATGTACACTAAAATTCTGTTCTTTATATCTAATGGGAACAAGCTTGCATATAATTTACTGGAGTTTTCTTAAACTTCTGTCCATGGCATAAACCCTTCAGTATTTAAACAAAGATTTCCCCTTTGGTCATGTATTATGTTGCTGAAAAAAAACAGTGTTGTTTTTTTGGAGTAGAAATAAACAGAAAGTATGAATACAAAAGTGCCTAACTTGCTTTTGCACAGACCTGCAAAGCACCATACAAAGCAAAGCTTGTCTGTTCCCTGCACAGCGTGTTGTATATCAAATTTCAGCCCAAGTGTTCTTTTAAGGGTCAATTGTACACCTTTAAAGTGGGAACTTACTTCCATTAAAATCGAACAATGAAAAGAGGTAGATGCTGTAAGAAGGAAATCTTATTTCCCTGTTCAAAGTGCAGTGCTGTATCATCTGTGCTGTGACTGCAGAATGCGGGAGTGATGCAGAGACATGACCCCAACCCCTTCTGATAGAAGTGTACTACACTTGGGAGACTGCAAGAAGGAAAACAGTTTCAGTAAGTTCCTTGAGACTTTCACGTTTGCTCTTTAACAATCCTCATTTTCTCAAATGGTCTTTGGAGTATTTAAGTCTCAAACACTGTGAGGAAGACCTGTTAAGCCTGGAAAAGATCATCTTCTTAAGTCACTACAAGTGGTGAAAGAGTTTCTGTCAAATAAGTAAAATGAAAAAGATTGAATAGAAAAATTGATAAAGTGCAAAATCATTAAAGATGCTTAAACGTTGAACATAGTCTGTCAGATAAATCCTAAGCTGTGATGTAAAATGAGGAAATCTCAATAAAAGTTATGTTTGGAATGGGATTCCATTCATACACTAATAAAATTATTTGGCAGAACATATACTTACTGAAGGAGGCTGAAGATGAATCAAAGCATGTGGGAAGCATCTTTTTTTTTCTGAAAGATAATAATAATTTTCATAGAACAATTCAGGCTACAGCCTGTGAAATCAAAGGAATGATACAAACAAGAAATCAAAGTGGGTGTTAACACTGAGTCCTTCTGAAATCAGGTCTTTTAATCTAAGAAATTCTGAAATCCAGTCTTTCAGATAGCAGTCCAGACATGAACAGCAGTAGAGGGGAACGAGGAGTTAGAATTACATTTTATATATAGCTCTAAATATGTTTGAGACAGTGCTGGTTATATTGTCTTGTCCAAAATACACTTCTCTAAATTCTAGGGTCTTGATTTCCATCATTTGTACTAGACAGGCTTTATTCTTGATAACTGAAACAGAAGGTCATAATCTGTCATCATCCAGATTAACCGGTGTGTCCCTTATTTGAACCAGTTTTGGGTTGAGCACAAATCTAAACTCTCTCCCTGGAATTCTGCTGAAGCATATTTTACAAAAACGGAAAATCCTGTCAAACAGCAGTGCACATACACACTATGTTGTCTAACCATTTTTATTATGGGGAGTAGGTTAAAGAAGACTTCCAGGAAAAAAAAAAAAAGAGAATAAAAAATCTGAGAACCAAAAGAAGAAGTAAATGTCTTGCAGTAGCTGTAGCTCTCTATGGAGAACTTTCTAATTCCAGCTTAAGGCTCTGCAGTGCAGACCTGTACTGCGCATCCCTTTTGCTATATGGTGCAGGGAAACAGGCACTTCTCAGGCACAGCTAGGACAGGCACCTGATCTGATTTAACTATCCTCTTTAGGCTGAAGTTAACCATTCCTTGAAAGTGCCAGCCATAGAATTGTAGAATCATGGAATATCCTGAGTTGGAAGGGACTCACAAGGACTATCTCATCCAAATCCTGACTTCACACGGGGCAACATAAAAGTTAAAGCATATACCTAATAGTCTTGTCCAAACACTGACAAACCTGGGACCATGACAACTTCCCTGGGGAGCCTGTTCCAGTGCTTAATCACCCTCTCAGTGAAGAACTTTTTCTTGCTATTCAATCTGTAATTCCCTTGGTGAAGCTTTAAGCCATTCCTTTCTTTCCACCAACAGAGAACAGGGATCCGTAACTCCATCTCTGCTTCTCCTCATGAGGAAGGTGGAGAGCAATGAGGTCAATCTGTGTCTCCTTTTCTCTAAGTTGAACAAACCCAATATCCTCAGTCGCTCCTCGTAAGTCATGCCTGCTACTTCTTTCACCTTTGTTGCTCTCCTTTGGACACATTATAATATTTTTATAATTCTTACATTGTGGAGCCCAAAACTGCAGACAGTACTTGAGGTGAGGCTGCACCAGCGCTGAGTATAGTAAAACAATCACTTCTTTTGACCAGTTCCTCTGTGTTGATGATAGTCTAGGAGACTAGCTTGGGTCTAGCCCTGTAGACACCTCCACTAAGAGGGAAGAATCTTGCCCTTACAGCCCATCTCAGTAAAGAGCTGTAGTATGGATGGACTCCTAAAGAGGGCTTCCACTGCTCAGCGTTCAAAGTGAAACCCCTTGGGCTGGGCTACACTTCCATTTGAAAATGAAAATGGTCACTGCTCACGCCTCGTATCTGACGACTGCTTCGAAAAACCCGTTCAAGTAAATCTATGGGACTCGCTTGCTTATGGATAAGATTACTCAGATGGGCAAGAATACAGTGCTTGTGAAGGGTGAGGTTCTCAAAAATAAGCCTGAAATAACTGAATCATTAGGGGTCAGAGTTCAATTTCCTCCTTCTTTTGCCTAATGACCACAGAGGAAGCCAAATAAATGATGGAGACTTGGACTGACTCTGTGGTGACACCCACAACAGTCAGGCTCATCTTAGCTGGTAGAGACAAGCCCCTCATAATAGTAGCTAAGAGTAATGAAAATGCATATGTACAATAAACTTACCATTTTCAACAACTATTTTAAAGTCTCAGGTGGCACTGAAGTGGCAGAGTAATAAAATGATGTATTAAGTAAAGGCTTCGTTAGCTGGCATAATTCCCAGCATGTACTATGATAAAAGATAATTTTTTGAAAGTTTTGTATATTTTTTTTCACAGCCTCCAAATGAAGAGAAGGCCAAGCTGTCACAAAAGGGGGATGTTAAATTCAAATTGCACCCTAAAGTAAAGGTGTTTGGCTTATGCTGTAAGATTTTGCTTCTGACAAAACCAATATATCTGGATTTGTTCAGAGAGTGAACAAGAAATCCTGTGCATTTCTGAGAGCTCATTGCTAAAAGACTAACAAAATAATCTCAAAACAGCTGGTGGGTTTTAGGAGAGCTAGCTGAGATTCGTCGATCTTGAGGCCAGGAGGTATTGTTGTGATCACCTAGATGTGTGGCCGTGTGAGCCACACAAGAAGGGGGTCTAAATAAAGTATTACCTTAGAGGCTTCCATTATCGTGAACTTTGTTGAAATAGAGGCAGTCCAATAATACCAGTTCAAAGGATTTCATTCTGCCTAATAAGCGTAGATAGAAAGCAGCGTATGAATCAGAAATGCTCCCACATATATATGGGAAAGCATCATCTCACCAACGTGTTCTCCCTCAAGGCTTGTCTCTAAGAAGAGCCGTATTACAGTAGGTGTTAAAGGGAAGTTGGACTGAAGAACTGAACTGAGAAGTGTCTGGAGAATGGTAGTATATGTGTGGTCCTCAGGCCCGTGGAAATGAACCATAGCCATTCTCTCAGCTGGACTGGCAAAAATTGCTTGCTCCAGCTTCTGCTGAAGGTTCATGCCTGTACAGAATGCCAAAAGTGCACACTAATAAAATCAACCACTCCAATAACTCTGCACATAGCCTCTTATTGCCATGCAATATCTAAGTGCTTTTTGGCAGATGATGAACGAGCTTTTGTCATGCCTTAAAATAAAGCCTATTTTACAACTGAGAAAAATAAGAACCCAGACACAATTTACTGAGATTTAGGGGCTGTGCTTGAAGTGTATTCTGGGATGAGAGTCCTCCTCTGCATATTCCTGGGCTACTGCCCAAACACAATACAAGATTTTTTCTTCTCTTTTCTTTCCTTTTTTTGACATGATAGCACCAGTCAAGAAGGGACTCTGTCAACTGTTTTCCTTTGAGCTGCTCTTCAGAAAGTTGTTCATAGCCCTAAAGAACCAGAACACTGTACTGGGAAAATAAAAAGAATAAGTCAAAAGAGTTTAAAACCTGTTAGGATTTATTTTTCTAGGATAGATTTGTCTTTATACTTCCCTTGGCCCCTCCTGTTACATGGTAATGTCCTTAGGACAAAGATCATAGAATCACAGAACGGTTTGGGTTGGAAGGGACCTTAAAGACCATCTAGTTCCAAGACCCCTGCCATGGGCAGGGACACCCTCCACTTGATCATATCTTCTTCCGAGCCTTGCACAGGACTGAGTGTATCATTTGAGCTGAATAAATAAAAGAACATGGCTCAGTTAACATTTCATCTAACTGATTTCTAAGGCTGTTACCCAGCCATTATACTTCCTTGTTCTCTTACGGTAGCACACGCATTGCCTTCTATTTCTGGCAAGAGGGAGTTTATGCGTACCTCGTTTCTCAATCTGCAGCATCAAATTATTTAAACTCAATTAAATATTAAAATATATAAATACAGTCTATACTTTTCATAGTTTGACACTACATCGATGCTTAGAACTCTATCCAGATCATCTGCATGTGCAGATATACCCAAATTAGGCCTCTGTTGTAGATGAAGTGCACGCAGACCTAATTCACTTGACCAGACCTTGGATAGAATCAAGCTTTGAATCTCCTTCTAGTCCAGATTTTCTGGTCCAGAACTGTTCATCGTTTCTTTAATTAAATCAGTGTCTGCCTTTCTTGAACTAAACCAGTAAACTATTGTTTAGCCCTTTACAAAAGTTCCTAAAAATCAGACTAAATAAGACTATAAATTTATTAAATTTATTTCTCTCTGTTTCCTCTGTTGCTTGCTGGCTTGCACATGTGAGCCTGTTGTCTGTGAAAGAACATGTTTACAATCATCTTGCCAGTCATGTATCTACTACTGCATGGGTGACCTGTGCTCCTGGACAGGAGGCTGGGAAACGCTGCTTTTGGTTTCTGTTTAGAAATTTCATTTAGAAATGTACTTCCTTCCCCATAACATAAACACCACTCAGGCTTAATACATCCAAAAGCACATACACTTGCAAATGCACTGTGATTTACCATAGTAGGTAAAAACACATTCTGCTTTTGTAGCTCTAAGCTTATATAGACCACGTACTTGAAACCGTTGTTCACAGATTCACAGCGTGTTAGGGGTTGGAAGGGACCTCTAGAGATCATCTAGTCCACCCCCCACCCCCGCCAGAGCAGGAGCACCTAGAGCAGATCACACAGGATTCCTTTCTATACTGTATCATGTTCCAATTCCTTTTCCTACAGATGCTCTGGGACACTGATGGGCATGCAGATATTCAAACATGTTCCCCTGGAGTGGAGAATCTGGGAGCACTTCTAGTCTCATGTGGGCCTGGTTTCATAAAGCCGTGGGTTGATTTGTACACTGGTATGAGATACTGGTGTACCCCCAAGGAGAGGTGGTCCACAGGCTACGGAGGAGCTATGGGGTGCTCCAACAAACCCCCAGTCTGAAGGGTCAGAGAGACAATATCCCAGAAGGTAGCATATTGCACACCTGGAGGTTAGTCTTTCAGTCTGAACAGTTTGTGGGAAGTGAAACAATACATTTTGGTTTTGGGTTTTTTTTTTTTCCTTCTGCTTATGTTTTCCTTCTTCTTTTCCCAGAGAACAGTTGCATGCACACCCGTGGTTCTTGGTTTTAGTGAGTTAAAGGCTTGCAAGGGTACCAATCATTTTATGAATGACAACATTTTTATTAAGGTAAATTGAGTTTTGTTCCTAGCATATTGCCTTATAAACACATGGCACGGAAAGGCTGGCACCAGCAGAACGAGACTATGTGAATGTTAAACTTTATTAAAAAAACACCATCAGATACAGAAATTCTGTGGTAACAGCTAGTGCTGAACAGGACTGGTGAAGCCTCACTGCTGCAACTGGTTGCACTCAAGCAGACCATGGACATAGGCAGATGAAATCTTGATGAACACAGCAGGTTTTCGCAAAAAAAGATCTCCACAGGTCACACCCCTAAATCCCTTCCAATTTCTGGTGTATTACATAGCTTGGATTTGATCTGTGGTCATTCTAATTCCTAGGATATTTTGTTCACTGAACTTTTGAATCACCTGAATAAGTAAAAAAGCACTGCCTGGTAGGTGCAAAGAATGAAGTGATGTCATTTCAGCGTGGGGGAAGGAAAATAAGTGCTGAACAAAGTTTCAGATGTCTTTAGTCATTTTGGAAGAATGCAATGATTTGCTGCCAAGGCAGGCTGACCTTTGGCGCCGCCTTGGTGTCCTCCAGAAGATTCTGCAGTCCGTGGCTGACCATCGAGGTAAACAGTTGCTTTTTATGCTTTATATTCCTAGTAAATAAACCTTGAAGTGAAAAATCAGTAAAAATAGCTAAGATTCCTGAAATGCCCAGATGTTCCATGCAAGTATCCTACATATATCCTAGAGACCTAGGAGACCTGCTGAGCAGGTATTTGGCATTGGTTTGCAAAAATTAGGATTAAGAAATTATGAGCTTTGCCTTGGCACTCCTCTTTAAAAATGGCCACCACATACATGGCTGAGAAGTTTTCATTTTATTAGGCATTTGACTTTTAGCGGTATGCATTTATTTTAAAAACATTCTAGCAAGAGCCAGGTCATGGATGGTACCGCTCTGGTAGAGTCCTGTTGCATTTGCTGGAATCAAAGTGGGTCAGCACTTTGCATGCTCGTGTCAGAAACCAGTAAGAACAAAACCATTTAAACCGGTTTGTTGATTCACTCTATACATAGACTACTCCCAGCTCTCAGAAGTGGTTTGCACTGCATTGCAGATACAACTGACTACCCATAAAACATAACATTAAACATCCAGTCTGTATAAATACTCTTAAGACTAAGCTGTTGCATTCCAAACTGATTTCTTTACTCTGATTCCTTCCAGCTTTAATTGGGAATTCTTTGGACTGCCAAATGTAGTGATAAAAATATATTTACTTTGCAACATTTAACTATTGAAACTAGAACCAGCTAAAATTTCAGTATAATTTCTCAAGCTAAACTAAGCTTAATTTTTTTTTTCTCAAAGTAATAATAAAATTAACCAATAAATTCAGAATTAAGTTATTAATTTGAATGATGACTCACAGCGTAGAGGAGTACAAATAGGTTAATAGTCTTGGTTTTCTTTCTGAGATATAACATATAAGCAGGGCCAGTATATTTTCATAAGATCAGTGCATACCTGTTGGAAATGAAGTCTAAACAGCTTCTAAGTATATCATAGCATTTTTCTCATACAAAATTTCCATGGATAATACCTCCATTGGTCAATGATGTAAGATTATCTTCTCTCTCACAGCATTGTTTGATAATTTCTTAGGTCAATCTAGTTAAAATAAAGAACCAGAGATCAGGATTTCCACATGGATTTAATTTCTTGTGTCTCTATTTGTGAAAGTTCAGTCCTCCAGATTATGCTCTACTACATGTATTGGGGTGGAAATTATTCGAGTAGCACAAGTTTCTAGAGCAGAGCATCTGTACAAAACCCCTTTAAATAGAGATGTTTACATTTTGAGCTGACTAGCAGAATACTTCCTCTCCCCTAATACATCTCTGTATTTCTTTCTTACCACAGGATAGCTGTGTGGAAGCAAAAGACGTGTTGGTAAAGGGCTCAAATTCCAGACTTACACAATGAGCAAATGTTTCTCAGACCCGCCTGCAAGGATATTTACTGTGAAATCACTGGAGTGCAACACAGCATGACTAACGTCATGTCCTTTAAAAAGAGTGTTTACAGTAGCCAAACATTCACTTTGGAGTTGAGAACTATTAATTCTCTTACTAGTGCTAAAGGAATGAGAATAAGAAGTATTGTAGGAGAAATTTATTGTGACGCTATTCATGAAGGCCAGATTTGAAGGTGGGGCATTTTTCCCGCACTGCTAAATCAAAGTTAAACCTTGCAAATACAAGACCTCCTCCCTCCTACATCCTTTGCCCATTACTCTCACCTTCTCTCAGCAAAGGTGGATGACTTCTACTTCAATCGCAAGTCCCTCAAACGAGATCTGTTCCAGCCAGGTTAACGGGAATCAATGTAATCTGACGTATGGAAAAAAATTAAACTATTCTTTAGGTATAACAATTGCATTTATCAGTTTTGGAAGAAGGTGCTCTTCTTCCCCACACTGCGACGGCTGGGAACCTACCTAAAGCCATCCACTGGAAAAGATGTCCTTCAGCTAATTCCCAGTGCTCATGTGCTGTTTTCCCATAAACAGGTCTGCCTTTCCAGTCCCCTTCAGCAGACCTACACAATAATTTTAAAGAGACTTTTTAACAAAACATTAAAAATTGACTTCCAAGTGGATGAAGCGGGAGGATCACATTCATAGCAGTTATCTTCAAGTGACTGAAAAATGTCTTCCCCAGGACTTAGTTACCAGAAATTTGAGCACCCTGGCCAAGGCTGCAGCTGTCGTCCCCTCAATTATTTCCCATCTTATCTCCCAGGTTTTAACTGGGCGGCTGCAGCAAAATTGAGTCTGAGTAATAATAGGATGTGCACTGGGAACATCTGACTCCTTGTGTCGAGTATGAGGAGAACCAGAGCTCCTGCAAACCTCCCAACAGGCTGGGGCAAGGTTAAGGAGGGGGGAGAGGCGCTTAGGGAAGATTATGTCCCTCTCCCTGACCCCTCTATTTACAGCAACTTGCAAAAAAGATCCTCTAGCTTGCTCCTGATTAGGTGAACTCTTGTTAGGGAGAAAAATGATGACACTTGTGTGCAAGGCACACATGGAAGGCTTTCTGCGCGTGTATCATCTCCAAGACAATGACTGTTTAATACCTGTCTATGAAGTCCCTATGATCATTTGCTTTTCCTTTATGAATAAGTCTGTATCACAGTGCTTTTAACTTTAAAATAATTGACAGGAAGGTAATCTTTTTCTGTTTCATATGAGAAATTATGTTTTAAAATGATAATTTTCTGCTTCCTTTCTGGTTTTATGATCTTAACTTATTCTTGTGCAAGTTTGTCCAACTGTTTTCTTAAGTATCAGTTACGTTTTAGATTTGAAATAAAATATTTTAATTGAAAAAAATATATTTGCAGTGTTCATGTAGGCATAAAAAAAGTGCTCGAGGCCTAATTACCTTCATTATGAGGAAAACACACTTCCAGACAAATGGACTTAAACTGTGTGCACAGCCAAAGCTCTCTTCCCCTGTATAGAAATTCCACAGTTATAAAAAGCTCAGATGTTTTGTCTAGGCCTACTTTTCCTTCAGGATTTTTAAGGAAATTGGTATCCTTTAGTTGTGTAAGTCTCCGCAGTGCAACACTGAGCAGCTTGGTGTAGAGGAGAGCAGTGTCAGTGATACACGCCACCAGTGCTCATTAGCCCAGCAACAAATAGAGTGTATTAGGTGGAGAAAGATGCCGTGATAAAAACAGCTACATCCCCCAATAACCCTCATCAGCTCTCGTTTGGGTTCCTACATTTGAAAAATGTGTCCTGGATACAGACACACTCACACATGCATATATGTTTATATACATACATATGCATATTTAAGTTACAATTCCATTAATTTATTTAAAGTTAAAATAACATTTATCATTGCAGAAACTGAAATCAACTTTCTGTTAATGTGGCAGAAAATTTATTCCACTATAAGAAATATATTTATGTTAGAGACACCTTTACTATACAGCAATACTTGCATAAACATTTACATGTTTTGGGCCTTAACTTTTACGGATTAAAGCACTTTCATCAATTTCAAGTTAAATATCCTGTAAATAGCAGTGAAAAATACATAAATAAACAAATGAAAGCAAAGCAAAACAGTTATTTCAACCAAGTTTATCCTGAATTTTAATTCAAATCTGTAAAACCGCAAATGTTGAAATGATTTTGCAAATGCTCAACACACTTTCATGCATGCAGTTAAACGTTAAAAACCTCCAAACCCACCTCTGATGCAAATCAGTGCCTGAACTCATCTACCCTGCTGCTAGCCACTTCGTCATCCTTCAGTGGAACAGCTTCAGTATCAACTATACTCTTCTTGCAATAGGTAATCTAATTAAGATGTATAACATAGCAGCCAGGACCATATAATTGCTCTGTGTAAATATATACCCTCATTTCCAGGGGTGTTCAGGTCTCATGCTCCTAATAGGACCATTTTTCTATTAAATTATATTAGTTTTGTATTATCTGCTATCTCGTTGTTTAAGTGCTGCATTCCCTGCCACGGCAGTGTGCGTGCAGTTTGCTGCTGGTTTCCCTGGAGTATCGTTTTGAGCTAAATGTGAGCACTGCACTTTTAACAGGACATATTTATCAGTATCACTTTTTAATTGGTGGTATAAGAACCGGTTTATCTTAACTAAGATTTTCGTTATCTGTGTGAAGACTCTTCGGCGTAAAATAAACCCCCCGTTTCCAGAATTCAACTTTGTACTTTGCTTCTAATTAACATCTGAATCAGTCAGATTCTGTCAACCAGTTCTGTACAGCAGCCAGTAAATTAGCAAGGGCAAATCTGGTTCAGATGACTCGTTTTTGGAAGTTTCATCCAAAAATGTTATGAGAAAGATGCAATCATCAGCTGAAATGTAGTCAAAGCTGAAGACTTAAACAATGATAGTTGGGAACAAGCCTGGATATAAGTAAAGACAAGCCTTCCTGGGCAAAAAAAAATTGTTTCTGAAATGGCCAGATGAATGTAAAGAGCCAGCAAAATGCAGGCTTATAGCTCAGAGCGGGTAGTGGAAAACAAGCCGGTGTCTTACATGGATAGGGAAGGGATGAACACGATGTGAATCCAAGCAATTCTGTTCCGGCTGGGAGATAACTAGAAACTCACTGGGATGAAGTACCTCGTAAAACAAAAACCTTTAACAAGTCAATTCTTATGTGCGATTTCCAGTCCAGGGACCAAGATGAGAATTTACTGTGAACCTATCCATCTGGTGCAGAAATGGAGGAAGTGTGTGACACTTCTGCTGCCGAGCAGATTATATTTTGGCTGCCCGACATCATGGTAATGAGAAATTTCTGAAGATCCAATGGCAAAAAAAACCAACAACCCAAAACAAACCCTGGCAATGGAATAGATCTGTTAGGCCTTTGGATTCACCCGTCGAATTCAGTGTCAAGAAAAAAAATTGAGCTTGATCTTTCACAGCTGTCTAGCAGCTGAGATTCTGGTTTAGGCAGAGCATAGTCAAGATAAGCCACTAAAGCTTGGTATGGTCACTGTTCTCCTCCTGTGGGGAAGACCAGAAAGTTGTTGCGGGTTATAGAGATGGTTCATAACTCTGATTTTGCCCATTTAAGCTCCCTAGCATATTAAAATTGATGGGCTTATCAGCAGGTGCATTTCCTAACATTTCTAGCTAAAAATGGTATAGTCTGTTTTCATACCACTCCTAATGAATACAGCATATTATAAGAATCATGATGGATTATCCTCGCTGAACACAAAGAGAATTTCCCTGAGCTTATTCACATTGATTAGATCTGGTGTTAAATTGAAAGACCAGGATCTCACACTGGAGAGTTTTCACTGCGGACATTCTTTAATATTTAATTTCTATATCCACCCAGTCCCACGCAGGTTTAATTTCTGATTTTAGGGGTTTTCATTTCCATTTCCTCACTTGCACCAGTAGCGATGGGCTCCATGGATTATTTTATCACTGGGACAACCCGCGCTAGCAGACACTGCATTGTCATTGTCCAGGTGTGAATTTTGATATTATTATTTCCCTGCCTCTCTGCTTTGAGAGGACTTTGGCCAAGAACTGAGGTTGACATCTACCAGCTTTGAGGCAGCCCCTATAAATGTCTCTACTCCAATGGCACTAAGCACCTATTTAATGACAACTAGACCCCCATACTGAAAAGCTTCCACTTTGTCGCCATGCTAGTAATCATGCACTGTCAAAATAGGTCTCTTTTTCTGCTGAAATGAAGGCACTGAAGTAATGACACGAATTAGAAGAAGTAAGTACAATTTGTCTCAGAGAAAAGTCAGTGTGGGGTCTTGTATCATGTCTAATCCTTTCACTGTCTGTCAAAGAGACTTTTCTTAACACAGGTTAACCTGGTGCAAATGGTTAGCACAAGCCAGCAAGAGTGGACAGTGGAAAATAATTCGTATTTCAGTATCAGGAAAATATTTCAATGACTCCGAGACAGGCCCCTGCAAAAGCAGAAAGCAAATGCTGTTTAACCCTGGCTTGATTTTTGTTCTGGGGAAATCATAAACCAGACCCATGGCCAGATCCTGACTGCAGTTCCAGAGATGTGCCTGGATGACTCCAGTACCACGGAGGTGACCTGCTGTGACTCTGCTGAAGCATTAATACAGATCTACACACCTCTGCACCACAGTGATTAAAATTGAAATCTGCCTGTATTTAAGCAAATATGGATCCTCTCAGTGGCCAAAAGCTGAAAAAGGAGGATACACAAATATGACCTTTTTCTTATTTGCTGATGTGAAAATCCATTCTTACAATTTCTTCTGCTGCAATAATTATCGTTCTATCTCTCTTTATTGTTAATGATTCTAAAATATATGTACATACAATTAACCATTAAAAAAAATAAGCCAAAAGCTAGCAACCGCTGCTTTCAGCCAGCAGCTCACTCCGTACAGATACACGTGTATTAGACTGACAATTTGACAGAGCAAACCCATCCACATCAACACATATGTAATGTAATACATATATTTGTGGCTATCGAAAGCACTTTTTAATGACACACTAAAAAAAAGACTTGGTTGAAAGGAAAAGAGGAATCTGAACCCTCAAAAGAAGCAATTATATGAAAATTTGTATTGCAAATGCTTAATAAGCCGTTTTTAGCTCGCAGGGAATCCCATTGCACTGCTCTGACTCGTAAACACTCAGCGAACACGGGATATGATATAAAGCTTTATCTCACCAAGTGGCTTCCAGTATGCGTCTGGAATTTTTTTCCCCTCAATCATTATATGTGTTTTTAGTACTGAGCAACCTGTGTTTTAAAGGGAAGGAACACAAATGCTATGTTTTATTGCAATGAACAATTAGGAATTCCAAACAATTTAGCTCATCAATCAAAACATTAGCATTTTCAAAAAAAAAAAAAAGAAAAAGAAAAAAATAAGAAAGAAAGGAAAGACCCACTTCTAGCTAAACAGTCTTTTCACCTGGGGCTCATTAGTGCTGCAATTGTTTCTCTCTTCTGTTTCTAACTAATGCACTGCTGGGAGTCCAGGCCAGGTGCTCCTTTCAGTGCTGTCTGCTCCCAGCAACTCTATCTGAGAACTCCATGTCTACTCACACCACGCTAATGTAACCTTTGGCTCTGCCCCGCTAAATTAGAGCACCCTCCAACTCCACATTAACAAATGGAATAATTAACAAGTGGCAAGTCAGCAATTCTTGGGTGCCCCAGTTATATTTTGCAGGGTTTTATGCCTTTTTTTTTTTTTTATGTGGCAACTGGCCACATCAACAGGTTATGGGTTTCTAAAGGGCATATTCGAAAAGCGAATAATGATTTCCTTTTTTTTTTTTTATTTTTTTTATTTTCCAGCGGTGCACGGGTTTTATTTTAAAAAAATCCACCATTTCAATTATTTGGAAATTGAAAGTGGAACAATTCTCATCCTCCACCCACGAGCACGAATCTGGAGTAGTACTACTTGAGTGAAACTACAAATAACTATATTGGTTTTAAAGTACGTAAGTAAACATACCAGAGATTAGAGGACTGCTGTCATACAGACCATCAGTGAATCCGATGCCACCCTGAGTCTGAGATCATTGCTTGATTCACTCCTTTACGCATATAATTTCAAAAAGAGGGCACAGAATCCTTAAAAAACAACCAGTTTTCCAGTGTATTACCTGTCAATTTAGAGATAAAATTCTATTGATTTCTGAATGTCAGTCAAATAAGAAATGAAGTTTATGATTCTTCCTATCCAAACTCATAGCAGAAACACTCTGAGCAACCACTGAAAGCAGGTGGTGGTTAGTTAAGAAGGGACCTGCAGAGCATTTACAGACTATGAGCCCCAGTAGACATCGTTTCTTGGAGTTTCCACTAGTGTATTCTATTAGAAAGGGATGCTGTTGTTAAAACTGCATCCACAAGTTTAATGCTACGTGCTCCTTCATGTCTCACTTCTCACCAGTGTGGGAAGGTGCTCCAGACTTACAGCTTAACAGAAGAAAGCTTCTGTCAGCGTGAAATTTGTCACTGGGAAGATCTAAAATGAGCAGGAAATTAGATGAGGAGAGAGAACCCTGGCAAGCACTAGTAGGCTGATCCCATACCTTACCTTCTCGTCATCCCTGCTGCTTTTCATGTCCAACCCAAACAGCTGTACCTAGAGCTCCGTTTAAAATCTTTACATGAAGATGCTTTGGCACAGTAGGACGGTTTGAAGAAAATCTAATGCAAAAAAGGTCATTCCTGTTACTAGAAGATTCACTTACCTTTTTTTTTTTTTTCCTGAATTGAAGTATGCTGTAAACAGTGACTTATATTTATATTTTTATTGTAAGAATTGTATTCTTCTTGTAATTTACAGCAGCTTCCTTACTTAGGAAGGAAGGAAGGAAGATACTGACATATTGGTTAAAACAGACACTTTTCAGTTTGTATTCCTTTAGAAAAGACCTAACTTTCTTTCACTATCGTCTTTTTTTTTTTTAATCTTATTTTTAAATACACCAAATAATATTCCAATGAACTCTGAGGAAATGTTTTGTAAGAAAGAGCAGTGTTAAAACTTTTACCTAGAAGAACCCAAAATAGTGTTAAATTTGCGATTATGATTCAGTTTTCAGAAATGGGCACTCGTAGACAAACACTTTCACAGGTATTGGCAAACTTCAAACTGCAGATCCACTATCATCAGTAGAAAGTTCGTAAGTTCAGCTTGGTAACTGTGTTTGGCAGCCTTTACACTGCCATGACTTCCTTTTTTAAGCTAACTGATAAGAGAGATCTCAAGGGTACACAAATTAGCACAATTGTTGGAAGATGGAACCCATAATATTGTGTGGACCTCCAGAAAAGGAAGAAAAACTGTTTAAGCTATCTCTATTTAGTTTTATGTTGGATTTTGGATGCCAATAGAAGTATTTATATATATATTTATATATATATATATTTATATATATATATATATTTATGTATTGCCGTGATCCACCCAAAAGAGTAATCTGGTGGAGGCAACAGGCTATAAGGGGCACTGACAATTTATCAATGAAAAATCATCACAGAATATTAGGTTCAATAGTAAAAATAACCATGAGTTACATGTCTGAGTGGAGGTTTAAATCCAGCTGTGTATCTAAATGGGGCAGAAAATTTCACTTTAGGACATGTATAAAATCAAAATCACTTGAATGCCAAAATCCTTTCAACTTGAGGCAGTTCAGATCCAGATCTGGATTCCAGCTTTACTGCTAGAGCTCCTCCTTTGACTTGATTTCCTTAGCTTTTGTGGATTTAAATTAAATCACATACCTCCCATTCTTTCGTCAAAGCAAACGTATTTATGTGTTCCTTTACCTGCTAATCTGACTAGGACTAAGCAAGTGCATAAGAAACACTTTTTAAAAGGGTTATTCTGGATTTAATAGTTAATTTCATCATGGTGTTGATCATTTTGTCTTCACCTTGCCTAGCAGGCCCCAGTCGTAACATATACCACTTGTTATACAAGGATCCTGCAAGTGATTTATGGAACTCAGCGTGTATTTTATTTAAGGGGAAAATCACAGCAGGGACAGATTTCATGCCTGTATGTGGCCCTCTCTTAGCTCGCCTACTTGCTCCCTCGCAATAAATGACACATGTGCGACTCCAATCATTTCTATGCTTTTACAAAGTATTTGTAGTATTTATGTGCAGGGAAATGAGACCCCTGGGTATGTTTTGGAGTTCCTGTTCGTAAATTTGCAAAATTTCATCTCAGGTGACTGTCATAAAAACCACAACGAAATTTATATTGAAAATTGTCTTAATGAAACTTGCAAGAATGAGCAAACAAAAAAAGCTGCTGAGAAAACCTGACAGTGTTTGATGCATTAGAAATCACAACTGCAAATCGTTAGCATTTTTAACCAGACATTTTCCTGTGCAGCAGAGCTGAAAATGGACATTAACATGCAGAAACATACCAAAAGCTAGTAGACTTGAACTCCTGCCACATTGAGGTTATTAAAGTTTAATATGTAGGGAAAGCACTGAGAAGGACTGAAATTACACGGCTGTGCATTGCCAGAGACTTTTCCTGCTCTGAGCAGAACTAGCACTAGTCCCCTTCAATCAATGGGACTAATTGACCGGAGTAAAGTGATCCCCAAGATGGATACTGGTATCTGCAGATGACAAAAAGTCAAACACAGGGAGATTAGAGGCCCCTGGGGTCTGTGGAAAGACACTGGCTAGCCGCTGCCTCTTTAAGCAATCCATCTTTCCAGAGAAGTCCTGAAGGAGATGAAGTTGAACTTGGCTGCTTCTCGATCTCGAGTGGCAGCACACAGCAGCGTCTCTGCTCAAAGTGCTGATGAAATTTCAGGTGTAGCTGGTTCTGAATAAGGTGTATAATCAGTGAGGTAGGAAAGGGAGAAAAGCCCCTTTGGGGTGTGTACAGTGCTGTGGCAAGAACAGGTGGCTGGGTATTGCTCAAGTTTGCACAGCTTGGAGGCCATACCAGCTGCTCCTGCCCTGGCTCCATGAAGACAGCATCCAGCAGAGAAGGGAGCCTGCAGTCCCTCCTGTAAAGGCCAGACACTGCCCGCTGTAGGGACAGGTAAGTCTTGCAGTGGTAGCCAGTTGCGAGCACACTCAGGCAACTCATAGTGATGGCCATGGATGACCCAATACAGGCCCAAACATTCCTCAGCGTAGGTAGGAGCAAGATAAAATTAGCCTGGTGAAGCAGTCAAGCCAGGCATGAGAAATGCCAATCTTTATTCAGTTGCGCTACTATAAAATAGAAATATCTCTGAATTTACACCCGTCCAAGTGAAGGAAGAAGCTGTCCCAAGAAAACAGAAGGAGATGATAATGTGAAAAGTGGAGTAACCCTGCAATGTGTCAGCCATCCTCATGCTTACAACGTAGTAACTAAAATGATAGGTGCCAGTTACCATAAAGCTTCACCAAAAGGGAGAGGAAATGATAATGCTCTCAGCATCATTTCATCAATGCAGCGCATGTGTCCTGGGGAAGCTCTGCAAAACCCGTAGCTGTTTTATTCACTCACTGTCTGTGAGCACTGTAAGAATGCTGTAAGAAAAGGAATAGTAACCAGAATGGAAATTAAGCTGAGCTTGACAGCTGCAATGAAGCTGCAGCCCTGGAACGATTGATAAGGTGCTTTCTGGAAGCAGATTTTTTGAATATTTGTCCAGGAATTCATGATACCCAAAGGAATAAACAAATAATGTGAGAGAAATTAGAGGATCAATATTATTACCTCTTTAGTACTTCTCAGTGTGTTGTGTATTCTCTCTGGCCTTTGATAGAAGAAACTGGAGGACAGACCATGTCAAGTGCTAGTGGGAGTTCATAGAAAATAGAAATACCTCATGTGCTATAGATATAAACAAAATATATGTTATAGGATATGAATTGTTGTGCAAATCATTCTGTTCAGCTTGGCTAAATTCATCCTGCAGTTATAAACCAAATCACAACCTGTAAGGGGGGGAAGTAGCATGGTGGGAGAATGACTGGAGTAAATTCACGCATCAGTTTCTGTGAAGTGGGACTAAGACCATAGGAGAATGCAGGTTTCTGTCTTTAAAAGCACATGTGCAGGCAGGGCAAGTCTGATTTAAATGAAGTATTACGTGTAAACTCTCTGTGGGTAGACCAAACTAGCTTTTAGTAATCTCATTTGCATTCATGTAATGAATATTTTGAGTTATTAATAAAACTGCTGTTTTCCCATAAACCGCTTATCTTGGACACCTCTGTTTTCCTCCTCGTTCCCAGAAGAATGTCTGAAAATAAGCTGTAGGACTGAAGTGCTGATTCACTGATGCTATAGGGTCATAATTCTGAAAGAATGGATACTAGGTTCCTAAAACCTTTGCTCATGGTAGTAAACAGGACCACACTTGAAGGAAATTGCTGTTCGGCATGGGTAAACATGGACGGTTTGGTTGGGGGCCAGTAGGATCACGGCATGGTGGCAGAAAGTCAGGATGGGAAGACTGCTCACCCTCTCCAAGCAGCAAGGAGAGAGTCTCAAACTGTCACGTAGAATCACAAATGTATATCCCACAAGATCAGTTTCCCACTGCTGCAAGGGCAGATGTTTCTGGGGCCTCACTCCTTCCAGTCATCATCTACCTGGCCTGTGTGTGAGTGCCAGAAGCACCCTGTCTGGATGGCAATATCTCTGAGAATGCTGTTAGAGTACACTAGCTCATTAGCCCCAAGGATTCACAGTTACTTTGTTTTCAAGCTGCCTCCACATTGCAGTGCTGTGAAACAGCATGCAGATTTTGTATAATTTCCAATTCATCTCTGTCAAGAACCATACATATTCATATTTAACATGGAGTTCCTGCCACTGATGTATTAGGCAACGGAAGAAATGGTAAAGCGGGCTTTCCTCAGATGGTAAATGCTAGCATTTTCAATTCGATCATTATTTGTCTTATACATACTAAATCCATCGTTTACAAAACTGCTTCTGTATTTTATAGAGTCTCAGAATATAAATCTCTTAAAAATACGGGATTTCAAAAGGTGTGGAGAGAGCTGGGACTGAAGGTCTCTGAGTTAATTTCTATGATTTTTTTTTTTCCTTCTAAATGGCTTAGGCATTTTTGAACTTCACAAACAAATCTTAAGATCTATTTAAATTAGACTGAGCATGAAGAGCTGATTTTGAGAAGCTATAGCTGCATCAGCATAAGGATTTAAGTTGGTGTGGGAAATGGACCTGGACAATCAAACTAGAATTCCTCCACAACCCAGGAAGTTTAGAAGTTCACCAGCTTCTTATCAGAATCGGTTCAAAATTTAATTGGCATTATAATTATGGTTACTGTAATATTTCACAAAGGCTAAAATACTCAAATAACAGAAACATCACATAAAACCAAATTGCTGCAGAGTTTTTTTTAATTATCTCTAAGTTCTTTGATCTTTTAGATTTGTAAGCTAACATAAATGAGCACTGTTCCTCTCTTTGCTTTGTTTATGCATTTAGATTTATCTTTCAGTGAAGTAAGGTAAATGTTTCTCTGTTTTTAGCTGAGTAGTGATTTTTCCTTTAAAAAGATTCAATGCATCCTTACCAATTATTAGCAACAACTTGAAATGAGGTTCTGCTAATTAATCAAAAACTTCTTGTGAGCTCAGACAAGCCAGCCCCAACTGACCTCGAAAGTATATGAAAGCACAGAAGTAAAAACAAGAATTTCTTGGCCAAAGAAAACATCGTTATTCTTTTAATAGGCATGGAGGAAAAGACTGCTTAATGCAAAGGACTCCATACAGCTGAGTTCTTTTACAGTTTTAGATGGAGCAAATGAGGCCATGAAAAAAGAGCATTTCCAAAAGTATTGAGGCCCTCACTGAAGTCAGTGATAAAATTCCCTCTTACTTCAAAAAAAGCAGAAGATCTACCAGAGCAGGGCATTAATTGTGCCGTTGCCATTATAAATGTTTTTCATGTCAGGAAGAGACTCTGTGGGAATTTACAAAGGCAGGCTATAGTCTGCCGTTTAGTAGCAGCATCCTGCATGTCATTATAATGGGAAGAACGTCTTGCTTTTCCACCCACTTCATGTTATTTCTTGAAAAAGAGGTAGACTATCTTTGCAGATACAAGTTCACCCATTTTCTGGATGAAAATAAAGCAAAAGGCCAGGAAAGCCCTGCTTAAATTTAGGGGAATAGCTGTGCTATTCTAGTTTCTGTTCTCAACCTCTCCATTGGGGCCTGCAAGGAAGCATGTCTACAAGACAGACAAAGATACTTATTAAAGAGAACATCATCCAACATTTAAAAAAATGTTCTGGGTTGTTAACTGTTGGTTTTACTTTAAGCAGACTGGAGAATGCAGTCAAGAGCCCCCATGGCAGGGGGGTGGAACCATGGCAGGGGGATTGGAACTAGATGATCTTTAAGGTTTGTTCCAACCCAAACGATTCTATGATTTTATGAAAAGTCAGAGATTTGGCTAAAATGATCTCAAAACATAATAAAAACCGCTTAGGAAACTACTGTCCAAACTTCAAGGTAGGGAAAAGCAGCATACAGTAGAGTTCAACTTTATTTCCTTTGTGCTCTGTCAGTGGCCCAGTCCAAGGACATTTACACAGCCGTCCTGATGCACCAACCCATTCTTGATATACCCACAGGTTAGTTCAGAGATTACCCAGCAGTTTGTCTCATTTAGTCCTTTGAAGAAATGTTTAATAGCCACTCAAGAGGGTCCTCTTGCACCCAAATGCCTTTACTGAGCCGGATTAACCCTTTATGGCTAGCAAATACCTTTCTGCTTACAGCTCCTGTAGCCTTTGGAGGGTCAGTGTGAGGCAGCTTGGCACTGTTTAAGAGAAACAGCAAAACTAACCCATACCATACATTTGCTTTGATTTGGGGTTCAGTCTTCCCATCAGCCACAACTGAGCAAAGTGATGCTTCAGAAAATTTGCACACTGTATGAGAAGCAGAAAGGTCTTACGGGATTAACTGTCCTACTGATCCAGGCGAGTCGGCGTCCAGAAGAGCTGTGATGCACTGATGTGTGGTCTTCTGTGTCTTCGCAAAGAATAAATAACAAGGTACTTGTTGATGTGTACAGCTTTGGGCTAGGTTTTGTCTCGGACCATGCGGATGCAAGGTTGTGAGTGGGAGTACAAGCACAGGTCCTCACTGTGTGAGGAGAATGGGGAGGGCATCCTAGCCAGGCTCTCAGGCATTCCAGTACAAGCACAGCTCTTGAAGAAAGGCATTCACTTCAAAACAACATTATTTGATGCTTAAAAAAAGAAGTGAGCCACTTTCAAACGTGAAAAAGACGCATTTGCCGACTGAGGATATACAACAGATATCTAATTTATGTAGTTTTTTTTCTTTTTCTTTGTGTTCTTGAAGATGGAATTGCTGGAGACTCCAGGCATATGGAACAAACTGTTCCGTAGGTCCATGCTCCTTGTAATATTTTCCAACCTTGCTGTATCAACATCTAAAACCAACAAACATGACTTTGTTAAGGATGCATATTGTTATTTAAAACAGATTTCTGAACATTTTTTTTCTTAAAAGCCTCCCTTTTATGTAGAATTTAGCTTACTAGGCTTATAAGTACTGCCTGTTTAATAATTATTTACTGTTGTGCAAACAGTCATGAGGTTTGCTCAGCCTTAATTTAGAATATTTATCCCCAGAGAATCCAGGACCCTAAATTTAAGGATAAAGTAAGGCTGTTTGTTTCCCTGAGGAATCTGCTCTGCAGATATGGCAGCAACTGTGCACTAAAATGGCAGCAGTGCCACAAGTTCATCTGTGCACCAGACTTTGTCTGGAACTGCAACACAGCAGCAAGCTGTTGCGTGTATGCCCAGCGTACCGTTGCAGTCAGGGTAAGGGAGTGCTATGCTCACAGTGAAAAGGTAGATGGCAAAATACTTCTAATTCAGTTTTAAAATTACACAGTTACTCATTAAATAATTATTTGAATAACTAACTTTGAATGCTTTAAGCCAAACTCCTCAGTTTTAGCATCTCTACTCAAAAAGTCCTTCTAAGATGCTATACCAGCTGTGGCATTAACCTACCGTTACCCACTCCACAACAATTAAAAATCTTTTGCCACAGTTTTTAGCTCTCCTTTTTCACTTCTGATGCGGATTACAGTCTGCAGTCACAACTTGGGTAGTTTGAAGACATCTGATCCTACAGTATTTATCCATTATTGGCTTTGTTTACCCAAGGGAAAATTAAGTGCCGTGCCTCAGAACAGTGAGATCTGTAATACACCGATGCCTTTGGTGATCTCTGGCAGATGTTAGCCTTTGGGAAAAAAACCTAAAAGCTGTGTCACTAACCTGGGAAGCCAGTTTTGAAAGCTGGCTGCCTTTGCAGGTGCACACATAATTATATAAATAATAAAACCAAAGAGATAGTAGATGGAAACCTGAAAACCCTCAGAACAACATCTAACACCGCTCTGCCACAGGAATAAACTAGAAGCCTTATTTTGTTAACTCCTGGTAGACAGCAGGCTCCCACTGAATTTCTAAGCTCCTCAACACTGCAATTTCAAGTCCAAGAGAATCTAAATCCAAGTCACCCTAGGGGAGTTTGGCAGTGTCTGTGGCAAGCTCTTTTAGGTTGATTCATGGAATAATACAAAACATCAACCCCAGAAAGCTGTTCACATATACTTTGTTAGGTGGCAACATGATATATTAATGCCCTGAATCATTACAGCTGAAGAGCAGAATAAGCATAAAGGACACATTAAAATGTAAAGCCTTGACCTACTCACATTCAACATAGGAGAGCTGTTCTGTGGTATTAAGTTATGTGATCAAAATCCTATTAAAAAGATTGAGGTGATTTACACAGCACTGAGCAAAAGATCTGCAGAAATGCTATTATGGAATATTTGCTTTCAAGAAAAGCAGGGAAGGGTAGAAGGGCAAACCTCTCACTCTTACTTACACTGCATAGGACAAGTGTTACATGAGCAGTCCCCATGAATTTGAAACAGGGCTTGAGCAAAGGATCTCTGTTAATGGAGGAAGAGGTATTTTTGAGGTATTTTTTCTGACATTTTAAAACTGTGTAGCTACTTACAGGGAAGCCTATGAATAAATTTACAGACTAAGAAACTCCATGATGAGATCAGAGCCTGACAAATAGCTTTAATGATAAACATACCAGAGTGAAAAGCCCATCTCTTAAAAATTATATATATATATATATAAAACTTGAGGTGGGACAGAAAAAAATTCTCATTTTTAAAGAAGAAAATGTAACCTGAGTATTAGAGTCCAGATCTGTAGCTGAAAAATATTGATATATCTACCCTGGAATAAGTAGAACCCTGCTAGCTTAAAGCCAACTACTTGGTGTGGACAAAAATGGCTGTAGTAAGAAAACCAGGATGGAAAAAAGCCTGGTTGCTTGTATACATACTTAAAATTCTCAGTATTGGCCCGTTAGTAGGAATCAACAGGCACTTTTAAGAAAATTCAACTTTGCTCCCAAATACACGGCTCAGACCAGGCTTAGTTAGCCAAGCAGACACTCAAAGGCATTTCTTCTGTACAAAGTGTTGTAATTGCTTTCACATATGGCAAACACAATTACGCATCTCACCAGTAGAGTGGATTATAAACGTGATCCATGAACAATGACTTACATTTCAATAGATAGCAGCTGCGTTGCTGTAAGGAATGTTACAGGAACTTGTGGCAAAAGTCAAAAGAGAAAAGGCCAGTCAGGTAAAAGGGAAAATGCAAGTTCCTGATCCTGAGAAAAGAAACCGCTGGCCTTAAATTAGCTACTCAGCCCGCTGTACCCAGCCCTATTCAAATATGCAAGAATGATTGATTTAAGAGAGTATGCAAAACTTTCCGCCCTCAGTAAGAGTACAGTTACTACTGAAACATGTGTGCCTTGTTTTAGCCAATCTCCATGAAAGAAGGGCACAAAATGCTCATTTGGGTTAAAATTATTTCACAGTTTATGGAATTTACTGTGTCTTATTTATAAAAGTGGCTACCATCACAGATGTGAACTGTACAAACGGACAGAACCGATTGATTACTCCATAGATAAACCCATTTCACACATAATCAAGAAAAATTAACATATGAAATATGGGAATAAGTACAGAATGCATTCAGTTTCAAGCATAATAATGAAGTTGTGCTAGATGTGTAAGAAGTGCAATTAAGAGGGTGTCCCAAGTAAGAAGGAAAATGGTTTGTTATGAACACATTTTATTCATGGCTTTTTGTTTTCGTTTTACTATCAGGTAGATCATCCCATATTAGTGATATACTATCGCTGCACCATTAAATATCAGCCCTGGCAAATGCAGTTCAAGACAGTATGTAAGCACAGGAAGGGACAGTCTGCTGGTCCCTGCCTTACAATAGCATCCAAAGAATAATATAGTTGTCTGTGGCATAAACACTGGCAATAAGACCCTGTCGGACTTGCACACAGTAACATCTGGTTTGGAGCACGATCAAAGATTTAACCCCTGTTAAAAAAAAGAAGGTAAATCTCTTTTTAAACCTGCTCCCCAAAATGCAGGATAAAAATTCTGACCCTGTTGAAGTCAAGGGGAATTTAGCTATCAAACATCGACCTCTGTGAATTAAGATTCTCCACAACAGCCTCCATATATGGCATTACTGACTCATGGGCATTTTCATGGAAGTAGTGCCCAGATGTGCCAGCATAAATCAGAACCTCTCTGTGCTCTACCTGCCCTGCAAATCCATACTGGGAGGCCAACCCAAACTTGGAGATACTACCATCTACCTGGGCAAAGCATGTTGAGGACAGAGCGATAACAGAGACAGGAGACTGATTTGCAGAAGATCATGCAATACAGCTGAATATCCCCATCCCAGTTTGCTGCCACAGCTATTATATTGTTTTGCTGTGCATCAGAGTTTGCCCCCAAAATGTACTCCTTAAACTATACCCAGAAGCAATAGATGTCCTCTGACAAAGAGCTGATAAATAGTGGTAAGGTTTAGAATTTTTCTTGTGCATTTTATTTTCTCCATGATGTTCTAGGGGACCAGTTTCATCTGCACTTGTGGGATAGAAAGAGAAAACAAAAGAAACCAAAACAACGATCCCTCAATTTAATAGGCCCCGCAGGCTCCCGGAGGCTGCACTTAAAGTCGCCTAGCTTGGTTTGCCTCCCAGACAAGATTGTTTTGTTTCGTTTTGTTTGAAAATTCTGTGAACAGTGAATGTAATTTCCTTTCCTTATAAGTGACACTTATAAAAGGGCTGTTTGCCTGGGCTCCCAGGTACTACAACCCTCTTAAAACTTCATATGCAGACTCCACGGTGAGTGTCTCCAACCACACTCCTGAAGGGTGGGACTCTCACCACCAAATTCAGGAAAGCAAGGGGGGTCTCTTGCTTTGCTGCTTCTAAAGTTCCATCCAGCCTCTTTAACCAATGCTCTGGGACCTCCACCAGAAAATAAATTCAACTGCTCTTTTATGTAGGTTTTATTGCATTTAAGTTATAAAATTAAAAATGATTAGGAAACCTTTCCCTGAACCAGCGTCAGAAGCGCTTTTTGCCCCAGATAAGTCCTTTCCCTGTCTTTCCGCCGTCACCGTTCTCCGAGGGGTACCTGGGGAAATTAGCCAGGAAAGAGGAACTGTTTCCTGTTATCTTCAAATATATTATGGGATAAGCATCACCCAGGAAGCAGCCTTACTCAATCACCTAGCAATCCCCTCTCTTCTGAACTGTAACCGGTCACGTCACCGCTACATCTCCTTAGCCAGATCGCGGTGTGGGTCTCAGGGAGGGGAACCACTGCACCTCCCACCTTGGCCTGGCTGCGAGCTGCATCACCTTGGGCCCCCAACAGGCACCTTAAAATTTTGTTTGACCAAGGTTGCGTTCTCCTCCCCCACCAGCCACAGATCTTACTTGGATGAGCCTCAGAATAGCTTTAGAAACCAAATCTCCCCTTGTCCCACAGAGGGAAAAATGGGCCAACATGAGAAAAAACCCAATCTCACAAGTATGATAGGTTTCTGTTAGTCTGCCAAACACACACAGAGGAACCCAGCAGCTCCTGGACAGTGAAGTGATCGGTGTGGGATCGTACTGGCAGTGTAGAGTTGACAGTCCTGGGATTTCTTTGAAGTGTAGCCTAGCCCTATGGTTGCTGAGTTAGGTCAGATGAGTAGTCTCCTAAACTCAACCTATCTGTCACCTTGAATAGACCATAAATATTCCTAGCAAGGTCACTGTTTTTACCATACCAGTTAAAAACTCAGCTAAAAAAGACAGCCATTACTAAAAAGTGTTCCTGAAGGATAAGTAGCTAGACAGAATATGTAAAGATACCTCAGGACTGTGGCTGATGCACAAGCAGGAGACCCACAGGGAAGGAGGAGACTGCTCAATATTCACGAGTAGGAGAAGGCAACGACAAAATATTGACAACAGGAGCACAACTAGCGTTCAGTCGTGCAACCCCACGGACTGTTTCTGCACATATTTCTGTGTGGTAGAGATTTTTGGCTCAAAGTGTTTTGGGAAATCACCTGAAAGCTGTAAAGTTTAAGCGGTTTATCTGGTGCTAAATCCCGACCAAAGTAAGAGCTCACTCAATGACTCTGTGAAAGTAATGGCCTTTTTGTTCAGGACAATGGAAGGAAGAATACCTTAATTATCTTACTGTTAGTGCTGTAAGCCCAGACCTGACCAGTTCCTCATCCTGAGCAAGGTGCTGTTCTCTGAAGAGAGTAATAGCAGTGGTGTTCAGGTGGGAAATTTTGCCATACCCTCCTCCCAAATCTTTTTGCTGTAGTGTTTGCATACTGTTTGCTGGGCTGTTCTGAATCCTAAGCTATATTTTACGTTTGTTTTATGGGCAAAACCCCCCTTGCCTATAGCCATTGCTCTGTGTGGTCTGAAGCTGGTTATCACAAAGTCAATCGGTCACACCTTCATACACCCCCTCTGTAAGTCTGTGGGGTAGGGAGAGAGTTATTTTTATACAAAACAATCATATCTCCCTGTACCTCTAATAAACACAAACCGTGTCTCATATTTTCATCAGGGGCACAGGCAAACCACCATTCCCTGCAGCCCTGTACAAATGGTAGATTGTGTATGCTGGAAACTGTCATTTACTGGGTTTTGTGAAACCGAGATCTATATCCCCTCAAGTTTCCATGTATCTTATTTTCTCAAATTTTCAGCTAACGAACTCACTCGCTCAAACAATAAAATGATTGTCAAATGTAAGGAGAGCAATGCCCATGAAGTTTGGGTTTTCTGCAGGGGAAAGTGTTGGGGTGAGGGCCTGCAGGAACTATCTGCGGGAAATACTGCATGAAAAAGATTCACAGAATCCCCAAAAATATTTTCAAGGAAACTTAACTCTGTGCTGCACTTATTCTCGGGGGTGTCTTATAAATGACTAAGGAGGTGTTGCCTTCACTGAGTTTGTAGAGCACTTTCAACTTCAATCTCTGTCTCAAACACAAGGTGAAAAGTCCTGTGATGTTTGCTACTACCCACATCTAATTTGAACCGTTTAGCAAGGCCTCCAATTCATTGTTTTAAAATCATACATCTTAAAACTGCACAGCTGTTCACCTCTGATTGCCAGCTAGATAACAGCTATAAAATACAAACCATAAGACAAATATTTCTGCAGATTTGCTAAGTTACAGCCATCCAAAAATATTCCCTCTGCTGCCCAATATGCAAACACCCTTTCTACTGTTAGGTTTTATGACAGCCCAGGATGGAAGTTGTAAAGAATGTGATACCATTGTGCTATACCATAAACTGCTATTTCACTAGATTTCCCCAATTTCTTTGGGGAAATCTAGTGCAAAAAAGCAATTTATGTGGAAAAAACCTGATCTATTAGAAATACCTTTCTTCTCGGATACAGTCAAGTACATTACCATAAATATGTTTTACAAATATGCTGCTCTGAGTACAGACCACCCCTATTACTGCCTGTGGATTGAAACCTGGGGTTTGCCTGCGCAATACTGCTTCTCCATTTCTAACAGTTCTGCGTTAATATGGTGTGAAAAACCTATATATAGAATGCTTTTGTTAAAATCAGATTATACTAATTCTATATGAAGTGCTTTAATGAAAAATGTTTAATGGCTGAAATACTGTAAGACTGCAGTGAGAGTGCAGGTGCAAAAATGATATTCTACACTCCCTGGAGAGCAAACTTGTACATACTGTGAAATATCAATTAAAGTTTATAGTTGCCTGTACCGGTTAAATGTCTTTTTCATGGGAAATTTTCATCTTCTCTTATGAAACAATCACTCGGGTTAAAATGTGTACTGAATTATGTGGGCATTTTGAGTTATTAAGGAATAGATTTGTTTTACAAGCAAGCTGTAAGCATTCTTTGCAGTTTTTATGAGGTCATCTACATGACTTTTAAATGGCGCTCTTGGCCAACCTTGATTCTCAGATCAGTTCATTAATTCACACAGCTGTCTTTAAAATCTACAAGAATAATATATACTGGAGTCTGGAAGAAAGAGGTGGATTTCAAGGCTGTATTTCAATAAGGGGGCCCGTTGACATCATAAACTACGAGAGGACAGCTTAAGCTGTTTTGTGAACAGCAGCAAGCTCGCGACTGAAATGCCACCTGCTTGCTTACTTGATTTCTTTTAGGATAGATGGAGAAAGGATTCAGAATTTCGCTTTCAAGTAAGAACACCTTCCAGAGAGTGTTATCTGGGACATATGCAACGTTCGGTGCTGGCAGAAGTCATCCCAATATAATCTCATGTTCTATGGTATATGCTACAGTCGTCAGCCTGCTCACATGCTTCTGGACCTCAATGGGGAAGACTTGGATTTAATTTCTAGTATTCTCATACTTCCTGGGTGATTTTAGACAGGGATCTGCTCTCCCTGTGCTTCTATTCCACATTTTTATATTTTTGAATAGTACGTCTTCTTACCTACCTTTTTTCTACCTTATTTTGTTAACAAGTTTTCTGTGCCAGGGTCTGTCTGCCAACAGGTGTCTGTATTGTATTTACTGCAACCTGTTGAGACCTGTTTATTTGCAGAGCAAATAAGATGTTAAATATATTGATACAGAACAAAACAATGGTAGGGGACTGTTTAAGAGAGTGCAGCTTGGGCTGACAAATTTGGATCAAAACTTTCTAACAAGACTGTGCTCTCCCTATTTTTAATATGCTCTTCCACAGCCTGGCTGAGTGCGAAAGTCAAAATCTAAGAAACACTTTCAACTAAGAAGGAGCATAGTGGAAAGGGCGTAAGCCTCAGAGAGCTTCATTGAGTGTGGGATGTCTAAGGCGAGGATCCACCCCAAGATTTTCTTTCTTCACCTTAATTGCACGTTGAAAGTGGCACAAGCCACTAAGTACAGAGTTAACAGTTGTGACAGATTTGTACTTGGTTTCATGGTTTTCTTTTTTTAAAGGTACTTATATTAAGTCAAATAAAGGTGATCAGCAGCGTATTTGAGCTGAACCTCCAGCAGTTAATTAGTGGATAATACTTTAGAATTCACTACATTCTGTTTTCTGAATATGGTTGAAGTGAAAACAGTCACCCCAAAGTGCTGGTACCAGGCTTAAGCCCTTCCCTTCCTTTGACCTTTTCTTCAATCCAGGTAGAAAGCCGTTAGCAGCTAGAGCCATTTTGTAGCCCACCTGGGTGAGGAGGATGATCTGAGACATGCTTCAGCTCAGGACACGTGCTGTAACCCCTGTTCTAGCTGCCAAATCCAGAATCTGCCTACTGCCAGTATGCTGCACTATCAACAAGATCTCTGAAAGTCTACCGTGGGAAACAGAGTTAAATCAGCACCAACAGGACCTTGCACTGATGCTGGCATATCCATTTGCTGAGTAAATATCTGGATTTCAGTCACTGGGGTTTCTCTCTTTAAGGTCTTTTAGAGAAGCATTTCAGTAAGAATTGAAATGTCTACCATAGCAGATCTTCTTATTGTCATAATTTAATATAAAAACATAAACGTCAGTCAAGTTTGCTTTAAACTACAATATTTGGTGTCTAGAAAGGATCTAATTACATTTACATCTTCATAAGCTACTGTTGCCTACAGAACCCTTTTAGTGAAACACCAGGTCAGCAGGCAGGCCTGGTGGAACATAACCTGGAATACCTTGGATAGGCTGGAGTATTGAACTGTACAGAGAAGCCCCAATCCCCCCTAGATTCCCACAATACTTGGGTCAGGGACAGTCACAAATACCACCTTAGTGAGTCTGTTATTGAATGGGGCACAAAAGAGTACACAGAGAAGAAACTCGGGACGCGGGGCAGGTGGTGGGGGCGGATGGATAAAAAGGTAGGGAAGCTAGGACAGGACAAAGGAATTCATCCTTTAAAAATACATATAGAAATATTCTTTGAACGCCTAAGCCAATCTTATTATCTGATTTCTCTGACAGGAACTGGAAAAACACTGGCAGTGAGATGCTCATCACCCATTGTAGTTGTGTGTGATGCACAGATGATTTACCTTGTGTTTGCTCTGTGCCTGTCAGCGGAGAGACTTAAGGAGGTAACAGACAGTGTGTGCTAACTCTGATCTTCCTCCACAGCAGACCCAGGGGCAGCTTTTCCCGAGGAGACATGCCACAGCTATGTGTTGTGATTACTGATAGTTGTCCATCATCCTACTCAGCCTGACCTGGCACCACACGTGGAGGTCGGAGACCAAGGCAGCTCAGCCTGCAGCAGGAATCAAGTTTTCCCTGCCACATGGTGAGAATCATTATGAGGGTTACGGTCAGCAAGCTGCTGGTGCGTCACGAAGGTGCAATGAGTGTCTGGCAGAGGCACTGTCAATCAAGTAGCATGTGTGAGATGCTGGAAAATAAATTGTAGAAACTGGCTACTGATCTGTCATGGTTTAACCCCAGCTGGCATCTAAGCACCACACAGCCGCTCGCTCACTCCTCCCATAGCATCATGGGGGAAAGAATCAGAAGGGTAAAAGTGAGAAAACCTGTGGGTTGGGATAAAGACAGCTTAACAGGTAAAGCAAAAGCCATGCACAAGCATAGCAAAACAAGGAATTCATTCACCACTTCTCATTGGCAGGCAGGTGTTCAGCTATCTCCAGGAAAGCAGGGCTCCATCACATTTAACAGTTACTTGGGAAGACAAATGCCATAGCTCTGAGATTCCACACCCCACCCCACCCCCCCTCCTCCTTTCTTCTCCACCTTTATAATCTAAGCATTACATCCTATGGTCTGGAATATCCCTTTGGTCAGTTGGGGTCAGCTGTCCTGGCTGTGTCCCCTCCCAGCTTCTTGTGCACCCCCAGCCTACTCACTGCTGGGGTGGTGTAAGAAGCAGAAAAGGCCTTGACTCTGTGTAAGCACTGCTCAGCAGGAACTAAAACATCCCTGTGTTATCAACACTGTTTTCAGAACAAATCAGAACCACAGCTCCATACCAGCTGCTGTGAAGAAAATTAACTCTATCCCAGCCAAAACCAGCTCAAGATCAAACTTACAGACTTAAGAGAAAAGAAACAGAATTAATAGGGTGCTTCATCTAAACCATAATGCAGTTAAATAAAAACGAAGGAGGAAAGTGAGTGATGCTGAACAAAGAGAAGTGGAGTTACTACCCTAAGCCTCCAGGATATGACTTTTTTAACTAGCCTGAAGAGAAACACTGTAAGAAGATAGCTGGGACTCTATTACCACATCCTGTAAGGAAGTTGCTGCATACATTAAAATCTATAGAGAGCCCATAAATGACATTGTAACAGTGGAAATTGCCGAGGACCAGATATAGCCTGCTTTTTAACTTAGAGCAAGGAGCAATAGCATAAACCAGCAACACTGACTGAAGAAAGGCCTGAAAAAAAATGCTGAATATGTGCTCTGAAGAATATGGAAACTGCTCTACCCTTGTTTTTGCCAGAGCTCATAGCATCTCAAGGACTGGAAAGAGAAGAGCATCATGCTCCTGCTAGCTGCACCACTGCAGGACCTCAGGAAACATGTGAGGCGATGTTTTGCTGCAGCTGGCACTCTTCCCTCCTGCTGCCTGTGTGATGCCCACCAAAGTGCAAAACTGCTTAATTCGAACACCAGCTACCTATTGAGATTACATTGTTTGAAGAATGGCCCCGTCCCTGAAAAACCTTGCTAAAGGACATCACGGGTTTTTTGGCCTGTTTTTGCCTTTTTATGCTCCGCTTTATTAGTTAATTCTGTGTTCTCTGAGCTTCTCCTGTGAGACAATACTGCTCAGTATCAGTAGTAATAGATAACATATATAATATACACAATATATGGGCATCCAGGCCTACATAATGTTTCAAGCATTGCCTCCCAAACATCTCGTTTACAGTATCCTTTGCTCACCAGTGAACAGCCCTGTGTTATCTCATAGTCCTGTGAGCCAGTTAGGAGACAAGATTCAAGTCTTCAACCACTATCACCTCATGTGCACCAAAAAAAAAAAAAAAAAAAAAATTGCAAAAGCCTTTCAAGCACTTATTTCCAGCCTATACATCTACTTTCAGATATTGACCTTTAAAATTGTATCTTTCAGTTTCAAGTCTGCACAGGAGCTCATGACAATTATTTGTGTCTAGATTGCTCTTAAAATATCTTCAGAAGTGTCTGGAAGGAGCCATAAGCTCTAGCTGTGCCTCTGGAAACCTCATTATGGTCCCTGACTCATTCACGGCAAGCAGGCAAGGCCTCCATCGTCACGTAGAGCCTGAAGAAAGCTGGATGGGACATGGGCGATGACATTCTACACATTGCACAATCTGTGCCTTGTGAGGATAAATGGCTTCCCCTTCCAGGACAAATCCCTTTTTCATTTTAAACCAGAATATCTGCCATTGAACACATTGCAAAAAAAACCAACCCAAACTATGGGTCTAGGGCTTCCTTGCCCCTTGACAGTGTTGGCATTTTGTGGAAAAGCAATCACACAGGTCATAAAATATTTTCTGCTGTAGCAGGCCGTTTGTAACTGTACAACAGGGATGGCTGTGAAAGCTCACATGCATCCCCAGACACCCTTTGAAAAGATGAGCCGTTGCTTCATGTGCTCCTCCACATTTTCTGCCGGGAAAACGGCTGATACGTGAAAAGACAACAAAGTTGTGATGTGATTCAGTCTTCAAGTCTGTGCCTCCATAGCTACTTCGTGCTTCAAGGCCCCAAGTAGTACTGGCTGGGATGAGCGGTACGGTTACTTTCTCGTTGTGGCCTTTGCTATGTTTGGCTGGTGAAGGCCATTAAAAGGAAAGAATAACATGGCTGCCCAGTATTGCTCAGCTTGTCCGTGCGTTAGCTGTTCACATTTAACGATACCTTTATTGTGCAACTCTGCCATACAGTGCTCAATTGTCTGGCCTGATAGCTGCCTTCTTGGATAGAAAATGCACCTTTCCAAAGCCGCTTTCTTCTATGTTTGCTTTCCCTTTAATTCTCCCAAAGGAATTTATTGGAAGTCCCCAGCACCTCTGAGCCTGCCACATCTTGCAGTTGAGAAGACGGCACCATTTCCAGTATTACACTTTTTTAGCACTGTTCGCTTCCAGGAACATTTGAAAGTATTAAAGTCACCTGCTCCAGTTTTCTGCCAGTTCCCTTCCAAACTCAGACTGCTTCAGTTATTCCATTTTTCCCCACTTAGGCACTTTATTTCTAACACTGTGTAAAAAAGACGTGACACAGGAGTTTTGGCAAGGATCCTCAGGGCTTTTCCTCCTTAGGTCATTTCCAGGACATAGTCACATGGGACATGCAATGATTTTAAAAGACTCAACCTTGCTGCGGGCATGAATTGGCTGCAATTAGAGGTGCCCCTCTCTTCTACTTAACGGGATTTCAGGCCACAGGGCAATACAAGAAGGTCCTTCGCTGTCGTAACTGCTCCTACGTGACTTCCTCTTCTGCCGCCTAGAAGTGAGCAGGAAAAGCAAACGGCAAACACATTTTTTTTGCAACAGTGGTTCTAGTCTGCAGCTGTGTTTAATTAATTACTTGGGTAACTGAGATGGATAGAAGAGCTTTTGAAAGCTGCTGAGAAGAGAGCTGTCTGCAAGCTAATTATACTGTTATAATAATCCCTTGGCATTCCTCGGACTTTTCATCCTCTGACTGAAGAGTAGTATAGCAAAATGTCCAAGGATCGATCCCTTACAGTTTTGAATAAACTGCAGGGAAGACAGGTAAAGAAAAGAGGATCTAGTTAGGAACAGCTACAAGTCTTTCAGCTTGCTCACTGACAAATCATAAAAGATCAGTTCCCAGGAAAATACACAGAGGATTTTAAGAATATTTCCCCTCCTTCACCCAAAATATTTATTTAAGTTTGCTTTTTTGTGTTTTAGGTGGCTGACATGATTCATTTTAATGAAAATACTTAATACTTATCAGAACCACTTGGGAAAGTTCCTTGTAATGAGCAGGGCTGCCAAGAGGGAAAAACGGCCAGAATGTCACGTAGCATTTTTGCTCATTTTGGGAAGAAAAAAAAATATATATGTGAATACTGAAATACTAATACCACAGAGCCAAATTTTGAAGGACGTAACAGAGTGGGTTTTTTTAGACAGAACAAACTTTTATTGTCAAACACCCCAGGTTACAAGTGAGAAATTAGACTGGGGGGCAGAAGGGAAACATGAAGTACCTGGTGAATTGGAAAACCTGTGATAACAACAGGACATGTCGGATGGTTCTTCCATAAAAGGCTGTGAGAAACGTTTCTTTGGATGCAGACCTCCACACTGCAAGTTGTTCAGGCAGGAGACGTAACACATGGATCACAATTGGAAAAGTAAAGAATAAAAATGGACAAGATCTTCCAATCTGTGGCCCCAAAAGAGTTTTTATTTTAATATGTTTATCTCTGCATAAGCCCCAGTCAGCTTTCAGCACATGCATCAGTCCTCAGTGCAGCTACAAACTTTAAACCCACAGTACCCTGAGGCATACATATCCTGCAAACATACCTGAAAATAAAGAGCACATGCCAGGTGAGTAAAATCAGTGCCAGCCAATGCCTGACGATATCCGTCAGAGCCACTTCTACTAAAGGTCTTCTGTTTGCTGAGCTTCCTTTCAGCAATAAAAATGTGATGGAAGATGCTTAGTTAACATCACGCTATATCTCAGTTTAAGCACCATGATTTTTAATCTTGCTGTATACAAAACATGTTAGCTCAGCATGTTCTCCAGAGCGCGACAGATCTAAATATTAATGGAAGCATTAATTCAGACGCTAAGACGCGACAGTAAAACTATCAGAAATAACACCTCAGCTGCTCTGTCTCCAAGCACGGAAATTATTCCAGAGTAACAAACCCGAAAATGACAGCTCTGTAATGCAGTCACACAATGCTGGTTCAAATGGACGTGTCCAAAACTCTTGTATTTTCCGCTTTCACATGGATAGTCCTGCTAATACTGCAAATGCAACACACTTTTTAACTTGTGACACATATTTTCAGAGCTGGGTATGCAACAGCTACTACTTTGATAATGTGCCAGATACAGACACCGTAGGACTGCAGACAGTGGAAAAACATCTCACTTCCGTGGCACAAGTCTGTGTATGGGCGGGCAGAAAGGAGCCCTTAGTGTGATGCGCTGCCAGCCACTGCAGGGACAACCTGGAGATTCTCTTTGCCTACTGACTGCAGAGACTTTTCTGCAATACTTCAGGGTTCTGCATATCTAGCAAAGACAACATTTTTCCAAGCTAAAATTATGACTGATGCTTTCATTTAGAGCGTTTCATTAATAATCTGGCCCAAAAGGAAGTATCCCATCACCCAGTGTCAACAGAAAAGTCCTTAAAGCATCTGTTGCAATACAACAACTTTGACATCCAGTTAAGGATTTTCTTATGTTTTGATAAACCCGTTGAGCAAGAGGGTGAACTTGACAATATTTTCTCTGCCTTCTCTGCTTTCTCAAGAAAGCACAAGGCTGTGGTTTTGGGGGTTTCTCAGTGAGTACTATCAACACCCGAAGCTCTAGAGACACAGCTCCATCTCACCAGAATCGTGTGTGCTCCCAGTATGGCCCCATGGTGTCCTCTGAAGGTGAATTACAACAGCCTTCAGAAGTGCCCTAGCAGATGTAACCCCTCTGCCTGTGCAGACATAGATTTTCAGAGCTGCTTTCCATCTCTTCACTCCTTTTTGGATGATGCAAGATGGGATGGAGTATGAGGGGAAATGCTAAATGTGCACTGGGTGATGGCTTGTTTCTTTCACTGATATTCCTTCTGGAATTATTTTTTCTTAGTTTTCTCAAGTGAGAAGACACCTCGAAGTCCCCACCTGGAATTAAATACTTGTCATGGAAACAGAAGCCTGGATTCCAGATGGAACTGGGTCTTAGTCCTCTATGGAGAAGCAACCAGCTCTGTTTGGCTTGTATGCCAGAAAGAAAATTTGTGTCCATCCAAGCTAAATGATTTTGACAATTCAACCATAACAACACAGCTTTACTCTTTGTGTCATGTCCTTTAGACTAGTCCTTCCAGAGTTTTCAGTAGCCTCTATCTTTGCAGTTCCTAGTTTGGATAGGACCATTTAGCAAACACAGACATAGAATGAGAAGACCTTCAAGATCAAGTCCAGCCATTAACCTAACACTGACCAGTCCACCACTAAACCAAGTCCCTAAGCACCACATCTACACATCTTTTAAATACCTCCAGGAATGGTGACTCAACCACTTCCCTGGGCAGCCTGTTCCAGTGCTTGACAGACGCTTCAGTGAAGAAATTTTTCCTAATATAAACCTCCCCTGGCATAACTTGAGGCCATTTCCGCTTGTCCCAACACTTGTCACTTGGGAGAACAGACCAACACCCACCTCAGTACAATCTCCTTTCAGGTAGCTGTAGAGAGTGATCAGGTCTGCCCTCAGCCTCCTCTTTCCCAGGCTGAACACCCCCAGCTCCCTCAGCCGCTCCTCACAGGACTTGTGCTCCAGACCCTTCCCAGCTCCGTTGCCATGTGCACGTGACAAAAACATTCCTTAGGGTTTCTTGCTAGCATTATTTGCTTTTTTTTTTTTTTTTAAATTAGGTGTTCAATTCGTCCTACTGAGAACTTGAATGATCATTTCCCATTTAAAGGCTGAGAACTGACAGGGATCAATGCTGATCTATTGATTTCTACTGGCTCCTATAGTCTGCTGAGTGTGAAATAGAAAATGTCACCACAACTGCAGACTGTGATTACAGCACTAACGTGAGCAAAGCATGGCACTCAGCCCCTTTTGGGGTAAAACAATGTGTGATTTCCATTTGAGATGTTCACTGCTAGTTACAGCTGAAGTCAACCAATCACTGTTTCAGAGATTTTTTTACAACATGTCATCGTACACACTGAAAAGTGGACCCCCCAGTGCTAGTTGGAATAGAGTAAATGAATTCAAAGGATTACAAGATGATATCTGATAGGCTGTTTCAGATGGGATTTGCACGCCGAGAACATATCACAGTGATCTGGACAACCAACTGTTGCAGTAGTGCTGTAATAGATCAGTCACAAAGAATAACCCTCCCTCCCTGCACCCAAAGAACCCAAATTTGAGGGAAAAATAAGCGATGATGAAAATCAAGCAAAATGGAGAATGGAAAGAGGAAGGAGAGGATGGCAGACCGGCATGTTTCTACACTCACGAATGTCCAGTGTCTGGTGATCAATGAAGAAGTAGAATATATGGGATTTATTGCATTTTCTGTAGTTTCTCCAGGGTAATTTCCCATTTCAGTGAAACATCTCAATGCCGGAGACATTTCTCCTCGGCAAACTGTGCCAGTCCTTCCACGTGTCTGACTCACAGTGGCAAATGAACAAAATAAGGGCAAATCAGGAGTTAATGCATGATATCTCTCCCACCTGGCCTTGAGATAACTCCTTCAAAGGATAAAACCGCCAAGTGACCGCTGAAGTGGACAATGCAGCAAATACAAAGGTACAGAGTGTATCTCCCCTAACAGCTCCACCAAGGCTAATCCCACACGACATCTATTAATGAACTGTATATAATACAGCAAGGCTTTGTTGATTTGATGTGTAACAGGGGGATTGCAGTTTTTCTATCTCACCAGCATAGTTCATGGATCACTTGGCTTTCCACTACTGATTGCATAGCACTCCTGGTGCAGCAAGGAGTGCTTACACAGTAAATTGATATTCGGGCAACGTTTGTAGTATAATTTAGCTTTCTTTCAGCAAAAAAATAAGATGGAAACCAGGATAGGATTCAGCAGCATGTGGCTACTTAGCTCGCCACACCTCATGGCCTGCCGTCTGACGGTCCCTGTCCTGTATTGTACGACCAGGAGGTGGAGGATCTGCTGCTTGGTGGTGGTGATCGCCTCTACAATTAGGCAATGTTGTTTTGATATGCATGCTGTTATCTAAATGGCTCTGCGCTTGTTGCAGAGAAGATTGATTGTAGAAAAATTGAAACGTGTTGCAACTACACTGTAACGTTTATACTGATCTCAGGTAATTGGAATGATTTTTAAAGGCAGTCACCCTGTACTTCCTATCTTATGTATATCAATGATTTAATGTGAAGAAAGTGCAAATTATTATAATCAAATATTCTTTGGAAATGAAACTTAGATTCTAATGGGACTTCATAGATTGTACACATTTTAGGGCTTGAATCATAGATTTTTGAGCTGGAACTAAACAATGAGAAATCCTACAGTGATATTAGCTCATTTTCTCTTTGTTTTTTTGCCAAAATAAACCTGCTTTTTTGAAATGAGTCCCCAAGAGCTTTTTCTAACCTATTTTTAAGTGACTCATATGGTGGGACTCCGGGCATTCCCCTTCAGAGAATAGCCCCAGATCTAATCAACTGATTAATATATTTTTCCTGCTATTTGGGTGAAATCTGCTGCCCTTAAATATTTTCTTTGACCTTTCACTCTAGTTCAAGATTTAAATGTATTACAGTAACAAAGTAAAAAATACTCCTATTAATAATTGTTATATACATAGGTTACTGTGGTAACTGCACCCTCCATTCAAAAAATCTGATCCAAATTTCAGATATACCCTGATGGACAGTGGCACCCTTGGGGCATGAAGACTGGCGCGGAGGTTGGCACCCTATCAGAGCCAGGGTGCTTGAAGGTGAAACGGGAAACAAGCGAGAGGTCCACTAACCCAGTGAAATGCATCTGATCGGCTGTGCAAGATCTCTTTATCTTCTAACTCCTTCTCATTTCCCCTCCCCTGCAAGGTCAGGCACTCAGAGGAGCAATTTATGAACTCACAGCTCATATTCTGGTTGCAGTTCCAGAACTGACACAAAATTAAATCAGTCTTGAGTGCAGTAGGATACCAAAATTACCTTCCCAGCCTACTGAGCCCTTCAAGACTTCCAATAAATCTCCCAACGGCAGCATTCCAGTGCCGGTTGCCTATCTTCCATGCCTTACAAAAAGACCTTGAAATGGAAACAGAAGGGTTTTCTTTGAAGTCATATTTCATAGCACAAAAAGACATGCACAGAAGCAGCTGACTTAAGTGGTTTCCCCCTCTTGTTCAAAGTATTTTCTGAAAAGTTTTAAATGGGACTTTTTACTTAATCCCCAGAACACTTAATTGCTGGGGCCGTACCACGTGTGAAAGCAGGAGCTGATGTCAACAAAGGTTCGTTTTAAAAAAAGATAAAGGCAAAACCCTTTAAAAACATGCTGGCTAGCAGAAACATTGTTAGGCTTCATCTAATTGCATTCCTCCCCTGAAAATTATAGCTCTCCGCCCCAAAAAATATTAAACTTAAGCAAATACGTTCACTTCAGCTTAGAATTGGCACGGGGTGCATATGAAATACATCCCTGTGTAATTGTTAAATTGAGCAAGCCATAATTATCTCTAGTAAGATTCCCTGGGCTCCAGTAGAGATATGTTTAAGCTGGGGTATTCTCTGTTAGAGCAACCCTTTCACTTACGCATCGTGGAGCGGCAGGAACGGGTCTCGAGGCTGGCTCGGGTCAGGCCAGAGCCCCAGGCTCCCTGTGCTATGGCTGAGCTGCGCTTGCCTGGGAAAGAAAAGGCTCAGCAGGTTGGCTTATCGCTCTTTCCCAGGAGCTCGTGGGCGGACTGGCATGGCCGCAGCCCTCATGGCCCTCGAACCGAGGTGCCCAGGAGATGCCCTTGTCTGGGTGACCGTGGGGATGGAGAAGCTTCTCAGAGCCTCCGTGAAGGTCACTCTAATAAAGGGCTGCTGTGGTTTCTCTGGTGTGAGGCTCTCTCTTGCTCGAACCAGCTTAAATACTGCACAGTGGACACGGGCACCAGCCCTGGCACCTCCCAAACTGTGGTGCTGACGCTGATCCAGGCTTTGGCAGGGGGCCCACCTCTATTTTAGGTACAGGGCCCTCTGAACCTGTCTGTGTGCAAGGCAGGCTCCGAGAGGAACTCCCATGTGAGCGACCCGTGAAGACTTCATTTTGTTTTAGGCTGCTTAAAGTGTTATTGGAAAATTTTGTAAGGCAGCTCAAGTGAGTGAAAATGATTTGCTGAGGATGAATGTAACCACCAGTGCATTACTTCACATAATCTAAACAGAGTTTCAGGCACACTTCATCTATCATTCCCTGAAAGAGAGAGGCTGAGTTAATGCTCTCTGACAAATATTATGTTTCTCAGGCAGCCCTGGTGCTGTCTTCCACGTTTCCTGACCCGCTTTGATTAGATATATAAACAGCATGAGTAAAACACAGGTCGGGTTTTGCTGTTGGAAACGCAAGATAAGGGTACCATAAAGGCTCGTCAACACCCCAGCCCTCTCTGTGCGAGACACCGAGCACTCAGGAGATCGGAGATTCCTTCTCAGTGCTGTAAGATGAGTCACTTGGCTAATAACTATGATTTATAACAGCATTTTAATAGCTCCCCGGGTTCTCTGACGAAGGCAGGAGAGGGCAGCGTGTCACACCTTGGGCCAGTTGCCTGCAGGGCCAGGGGGGAGAGGGGGGAGTGGGGCCGTGGTCCAGCAGCGAGTGAGCATCGCTCAGAGTGTCTGAAGGGAAGCGGGGAAGGCACACAAAGCCAACGGGCTCCTGACAGTGGATTTGCTAATGCTGGCACTCTCCCCTGAACCTAGCATTGATGTCAGGGCTGGAAGCTGGTAGCGAAGAAGGAAAGCTCCATCTCCTCCATGCTGCCTTTGCTACAAAAAGGTGTGTGACTAGCGAGGCCCTCGGCACTACGGTCCCTGCAGTGGGTGATCATGTGAGTTAAATTTGCCTTAAAAACACCCAAAGCCTTGAATATATTTATTAATTAGCTCTAAGTGGGCCCATAGCCACAACTCTGGGCATGTGTACAAAAAAGCAATCAGAAGAAAATTGGAACACTTCTTTCCAAACATGAAAACCTCCCACATCCATCAAACTGCAATTCCCCTAAAGTCAGTCCTTACTGCCCGCTTTCCCAGAAAGGAGCATTACAGAGCAACTTGGAAGTCAGCGAACAATGTGCAAGGCACACATCTTCACTATATTGCTAATCCAAAGGGCTTGGAGGTTAACTGAGAGCTGGCAGGAAGAACAAAACAGAGCTTTCTCTATCTGGTTTCCCTGATACAATCATGCTAAAACATTGGCTGGATGAGCAAAGGCTTAAGACAACTCTGGAGAGCTGGGCTTGTGCCCTGTCTTCGGATCTTCACTCATTTGTTTGAGCAGGAGAGTACAAACTGAGCAACTCCACCTTCCCCAGGCTCTCCAGAGGGACAAGCACAGTTCTGCCTCACCGAGCTGAGCGGCGACGTTTGGGTTTTCAGCTCCCGGGCTCCGAGATGCAGCCACCCACGCCAGCGGACAACGTGGGAGCACCCGGATAAAGCTGCAGCTAGGGTTGGGTGAGCACGATGTACCTCCCTATGACATGCTGCGGGTTTTAAAAATGTATCTCACAAGGCGGATCAAGATGACAAAATAAAAATCTCAGTCCAAAATAAAACTCACAAAGCTGATGGTTAACACTTAGAAACTAAACCTATGGTTTATTTAATTCTGGTACCTAATTCTGATCATTATGATATGTTTTCAGTATTTGTATTTTCTCTCTTGCTTTTATTTTCAGAGAAATCTCAAATTTCAGAATGAAAATCAATTAAGCCTAAAACAGCTGGCCCCTTCTGACTTCAAACAAATAAAAAAATAGGAAGTTTCCACAATTCAACCATTTTTTTTAATGCTAATTTTCTTGTGAGTTAGTTACATTTTGATGAATCAGTGTTTTCTGATGAAAAAACTTAGCTCTGTAAAAAAACCTTTAGACCAATCCAATGAGCACGTGCTGATGTTTCCTTGCTTGTATCAAGCAGTTAAAAGCATTGGCCTCATGAAAATGTCAGGAAGTAATGTCTATAAAGCACTCTCAGCTTCCTGGGTGCTATAAAAATGGAAAGCTGGGGGTTTTTTAAGCCTGCTTTTTTTTGGGTATTTTTAGGAACAAACCACCATAAGAATGGTGATTGGTATCTACAAACATCTTTCTGGCTGGTAAATTGCCACTTGCTGTAATTAAGCACACGGTATACGTATCCTGGTTAATCGAAACTCAGAATCTCATTTTTGCACTAGGAAGTAAGAGTCTATGCCTACTGTCTCCTGTAACGATACCCGATTTACGTTTCTACCGAATATTGAGATGGGGAGAAGAGCATCCCAGGGTCAATGGTATTGTTTTACATGGGTTGTCGTAGGGGAGCCTTTTATTGTATTTGATGAAATCCTTACATAAAGAGAGCAAACTTTTTTTAATGGGAAAAGGAGAAAAACAGTAAACAAAAAGACCATCACTGCTAAGAAATAAAAAATAGCCATGGTTGTGAGCCACAGCAATAGAGAAATATTGAAGGTGGTTTTACCTGCCCCTGGAGATTGCCACACGAAAATGGTGTGGGTGTGGGAGCTGGGTATGGACAGCTTAGCTTTTGCCCGGTCAGGCTCCACCTCATCAGCCAAATCTGTGCTTTAGGTAAGTTTATAAAATAGAGGGAAGTTTATGCAGGTTTGGTTTGCACAGTTAGCAAAGACCCTCCAGCATGCTGGGGGCTGATGCAGCAGGGGTGGGAGGAGGGTTGGTGGTCCAGCCACTAGCTCGGCCTCCACAATCAGCTGGCTGGTCCCTCTGCCCTGCTCGGAAGGGTAAATTGGCTTCCCCAGAGTCTGCTTTAACCTTTTGTGGGTGAACCTTGATGTGTGAAGCTCCCTGTGAGCACAGCGAGGCTCTGTGTCACTGCTCTGTGCAGAGACAAGGGACTTTTTGCCAACCTGAAGCCTTGGCCAGAATCAGAATAACAAAGCAAGAAACTAAGGTGAGTCTTAGTCTGCACTGACAGCTGAAGTAATTTAGGAGTTATGCAGAACAGGCTACTGTTCTCTGTCCCTGTGTCCTTCTTGATCGGGACTTGCTTTCCTTTAGTCTACCCATCCTGCTGGCCATGCTTGAATCATCAAGTTGCTGCCTGCATCAAGCCCCTCCTGGAAGCTGGCTTCAAGCTCTCTGAAGTAAAAATGGCTCTTCCCTTTGCTTTTAATGATCTGTGGGGGTTGCTGCCATGGTCGTCGTAATGCTGTCGCTTCTACGCAGTGATTAATTAGCCTAACAGCAAGATACGCGTCAGGGATGACGAGTCACTGGCAGGTTTGAGGGCAGCTACGCCGTCGCTCGTGAGCCGTGCCACAAACACTGCCACGTGCCAACATGCGACGTTACGGAAAGGGCATCCACAAGGCTCTGTGACGCTGAAAGCCTCTCAGGAAACATCCCAAGGCTTCAATCTGGGAAAGACCACACACGTTACGGTACTTGTGCCACCTGCTACGTGCTTCTTGCCAGTCACTGCTTTGCTTTGCTGCTTCTAGCGTAGAAAGTGAACTTGAAAAGTATTATTTTGATAGAAATACCGCAGTAATACATACTCTTTTCCTTCTAAACATCCAGAGGGTGTACTCCAGGGAAAGCACAGGCCCCTGAACCAGCCAAACAGTTGGTGAAAGTTCAGTTTCTGCAGCAGGTTAGAAGTTCCCCAGTGGATTAGGGCAGCCTCTTGGGACAACACCGCTTTTGGGGCTTATTTTTGTCCTGGAATATGTAAGTCATCCTGCAGCACCTGTTGGTGCTGCCAAGCGCAGCCCACGAACAGAGCTGGGGAAGTTGGGAAGTCCCCTTTGCATCACCAGTTGTGCTTCAGAGCCCTGCGTCTTCTGCTGGAGCTGGATGACCTGGTCCCTGCTGGGAAGAGCTCAGAGAGAACGGCCATGCCCACCTGCCATCACTGGTGTCCTGGGAATAGCTTGTGCCCTGTCACCGCCATCAAAACCAGAGGATTTCCTAGCTGCCCCCCAACCAACTTAAATTATGGATAGCAGGGTGTGGACACAAGTTGGGCGTCACTAATGACAACACTAATGCTGCCACTGCTTGGATGCCTTGTATCTTGCTTCCCTGGGAATATGATCCTGCTGATGGAAATGGAGAAACAAGTGCTGTGCTAGCATGGATGTCCTGGCAGTGAACAGAAACTTGCTGTATGTTGAACAGCAAGGGACCATCTACCCTACTCACGCTGTGAAAGAAGTACAGGTTTGCTGCTCCTTCATCCAAGCACGTGCTAGGTGAGGGATTGTGTAACACAGGGCAAAACGTCGCTGGTGGTCCTCCTCAGGATGTGTTCGGAAATCCCACGCATGCTCTGAAACCTGGCAAAATTTGCAGGAAGGTTTGCAGGAACCTCTGAGGCAGTTCCAAAGTTTCATCAGGCTGGGAATGCCATACCTGAACTAAGGTGCAAATATCCGTGCGTGTCCCCAGGCAGGGACCAGGATTGTCGCTTGCAGTCAGTAGGCACTTCAAGGGTTTTCTAAACTCCTAGGCAACGTGAAGGGTAAGTGTGGAAGGAAAGCAGGGAAGACTCACTGCAAAAAACACCCCTAATACCTAAAAATTGGAGTATCTGAAACAACGACTCTAAGGCTGTTCCATTTGAGTAAAACAGCAGAGCAGCAATATACCCCACTCTGGGGGGTGCAGGAGAGCAGCAGGATCTGGAAAGCATGGGACAGGGCTCGGAGCAGGTTGCCTGGGCTGGGTGAGGGCTGGAGTCCCATCGCAACAGTGTGGCATTCAGTGCGACTGAACAAGGATTACCCGTGGGTGAGAAGGATCGCTTGGAGAAACTGAGAACTCATGGGATCCAATAGTGGATTTAGCCCTGGGATCAGAATAACCAGGAGTATTCATTCTCCTTTTTTATCTGCTGCCGCCTAATGCAGCACTGTTTAAATGCATACATTAGGGCAGAGTTGGGATGACACAAAAGGATTGCAGGTGCCAAATCTAAGAATGATCAGCCCTGCTTTAATTTTGATTTAGTCTTACTGAAGCATTTCCCCTTTCATGACCCTAACTATTTAGATACACTACAAAATAAGCCAAATATCCAAGCTTAAGTGATGTTTATTTTTATTTTCTTCATCCTCTCTTACTTCTCTCTAGGTAGATGTTTTAACTATTTCGAAAGCCTAAGAAGAGAGAAAACCACAGGCCTAGAAAATGTATTATTACTTGACTTCATAATTCAAGAGTAAGGTCTTTACCAGACATTTGGTCTTTATAGAAAGGCTGTTTTGTAAAGTAGGATTGTAGGCATTAAAAAGCTGACTTTTACATCAGAAAATATGCATGCTGGGGCTAGGATTCTATTGTTTATCTCTAGAGTCATTAATAAATGTTTTATGAGTGCCTCAGGAATAATTTGTGCATTGTTGTGTTTATTCGGATAAGTGGACGATGCTTTTATGACTCTGCTGGAAAATAAACAAAGCTCACACTGACTCACAGTCCTTGTGGTGGACTATTGGCTCCATCCTTAAATGCCCCAGCACCTTTGCCTTTTCTTTCACCAGCTTAAGAAGCTTTATATCACCGATAACTTTGCTGTCCCAAACGCAGAGATCACGAGTGCCCTCTAAGCTTGCTTCTCTACAGCACCTTTTGCGTTGCACCCCCCCTTCCTTTAGGTTTGGCTGTAACTGCCTACAGCCCCCAGGTTGGGGCAGATATGCTTTGTATTTCCACCTCACTACTCCACACTGACCTTCCTTAGCTTCTTTGTCCATGTCTACAGCTTACACAGTTAAGAAAATAGCTATTTTAACAGTGAGCGTTCACTTGCTTGTGCTTTCCAGAGGAAACAGCTTGTGCACCTCTGGGGAAGCCTCAGCTGTGCCCTGGCCAGGAAGGGACGCTGAGGGGTGTCACCCTCTGTGCCACCCTGTGCCTGACCTCTCCCTGTGGTGACATCTGTCATACAACTGACCTCAGAAGACATCATAGATCCACCTCAGTTGCTGTGAGGCAGGTGGGAAAGCGATAATTGGGTTGGTATATGGGAGGAATAGATACCGGGTACCACCAGGTGATGGGGGGCTTTCTCAACTTCAGGCCACAGCCGATGCTGTGGCATGGAGGCAGCAGAGGTGTGTCCCAGCAGTCACCTTCACTTTCTAAGATCCTTTTATAGTGTTTAGCAATGCATATTTCTGCCTTACCTTCCTATAACAAGTTTTTGTGGGAAACACTTTCACTTTTCCAGCTGTTTTCCCTTGGTTGTAGCAGCCTGACTTTTGGACTCACCCCCCTGTCCCTCCCCGCCCCCAAGACACTGCCTGGTTAGTGGGCAGGGGGCTGAAGGTGCAGGCTTCTGATTGTGGCCGTCTGTCTGTCTTTCATCTGATGTATTTGTGGCATGTATTTTTACCCCTCACGCCCCTGTACTTATTTGCTTATGTTACAGAATAACAGAGACCTTTTCAAAGCAAAATAACCTTTATCTGAGTCAGATGAAGGAATGAAGAGAGTAGTGAAATCTTTTGGCTAGTTTTATATACTAATGAATGAAATAAATGAGGGGTTTTTTTTACATGCTCAGAAAGCCTTACTGTAATTAGCAAGGGAACAAATTGTAATGAAATGAAACCAGTCCAGCTGTTATCAAAGCTCGTTGGGTTGAAGTTAAAGGCTGAAGCAATGCAGAACTCCCTAGCTTTTCCTCTGTGTGTGAAGCTTGTTCACAAAGCAGCACGCATTTTACAGGACCATCAGCTAGCTTTCTTAAGGGAGAAATACTCACTGCCCAAACTTAGACCCGGTACGGACTTGAAACGCCAAGCCTAGGTCTTCCCAAAACCAGATGAGGTAACCATGCCCAGAGCATCCTGCTAGAGCCGCCTGAGATTCAAGCTGTCACCTTCTCTTTTGCTGCATATTGACAACAACCCGGCTAAACTCCAACAAGCGGAAGCATCTCTCCCAGATGGGCCCTTTGAGTGCCAGGCTCCACACAGTTCAGGGGAGGAGGGGTGCACCTACCCTCCCTGGGGATGGGGGAAACACCATGACCCCGTGTACGGATTGTCACTCATACAAGTATGAAATGCCCACCATCTACTTTTTAAATATATTTGTAACTATGTACTGTATTTATGATACATATACTAAATAAAATACATATGTAATATGTATCTATGCGGGTAGAAATAAATATTTCATTAAAAGTGTGTGGTGCATTATCCCAGTCAGATGGTCAGATATAAACACGTACAGTCATGCCTACAGTAACTTGCATTTTTAATTACCTCAAAGAATTTGCCTGTTTCCTCCAAACAGTGAGCTAGTTTGCTCTCTGTCTGCATGAAACGGAGAGGCAGCTTATTAAAAGCTGTAGGTTTGCTCAGTGTCAGAGCGGGCATCCAACCCTCAGGCAACTCCGTCAAGCCAAGGTGTTGCCTCTGCTGAATAGAGCAGTATCATTCTGAGGACGAATCTGCTCTTAGGTATCCGTTTTGTCCAAGAGCATTTTAGGAATGCTGATGTCCTGTGGGCAAGGCCAGACAAAGCCACCTCCTGGCCAGACACCAGAGAAAACCGCTATCACAGTCCTTAACTTGACAATAAAGCGAGGCCTCACAGAACATAAAACGCCCTCGCAGACTGTCAAGGCCACGGGCAAACCTCAGTACGTTTCTACCCTAAAAGTTAAATTTCCTATCATCAGCAAGTAGCAACTGTATTACAAGTTCCGGTGCTGGAGAGCAATGGAGGCAGTTCATTACTGTTTCGCTTTTGGCAGAGGCTGAGCACGCCGGTAACCAAAACAGCTTTGGGCCAATAGCGGTGTCAAGGAACAGCGTCCTCACATTTTGTCTTTTTCTTTAAGTGATACACAACCCGTGTCTCAGTAAGTGTGAGGAATGAGCCCGTGCTGAACAGTAACAGTACTGGGGTTTGACGAGAACAAACACTTCTCTGGTTCCTCTTTATCACACTCCCAGCAAGATCATGGAAACACAGAATTTTTCTTCCAGTTATTTATTTTTTACAGAAGGAAATGTGCATGTAGATTCTACCTGTCACACCCTGGATGCTCTACTTCAGCAGTGGCATCGACCAGAGGAGATGCTGACATTTCCCAGAAGCAAAGCCGTTTCCCTCCTGCTCCTGTTACTACAGTGGTCATATTAAGGATCTGAAATACTATAGTCCTGTCATCACCACGGATATGTGAGAGCAAGATCCTATTGGAGAAAACAGGGGGTCTAGATGACAAGAACTCTTTGCTTCCCAGCTTTTAGCTAAAATACAATTTATATATAAATATGCATATATAAAACTCTTACCCACAGATACCTGGCTCTCAGAACAGCAAAATAAAGGTGGTGGTGCCTTCACTGAGTACTTTGCCCCAGCTGTCTTGAGCCCTACTTTCTTTTCCCTTTGAGTTTCTTCCTTTTTGATGACTTGTTGGAATGTTGTTGGTAATCCTTGCCAGCTCCATATTCTTTTCAGTTTGGGTGCTTGAAGGACTTACCCAGCTCTGTTCAGCCTTTTTGTTCCTGCAGCTTTGCTGAGGCCTGGTGGCCAGTGAAGACCGCAGGAGGTGACAGCAGGTGCCGCGGGGAAGAGGCTCAACACACGGTGTAGGGCTCAGAGCAAGGATTGCTTCTGCCACAGGAGCTGATTGGTGCTAATGAAACTGGTTTCTCTCATTTTCAAATGCCCGATGCCCTTTTTACACAAACCATTTCAGCCTAGGGAAGTGCAGCTGCCTCTTTGCCCCGAGGATCCCTTCCACTCATTGGGGTGAAGCCACCACACTTCGGTTCTTTGGGCACGCAGGATGCGGGCACATCCTTCCAACCGAAATGAAGCGGACCGAATCCTTTGAAATACACATGCTCCTTTCCTGACAACAGCAGAAGAGTGCCAGTGGTAACTTGTGAACATGATTACCTTCAGCCATTTAATGCAACTGTAATTAGCCCACGGAAAATGTGCCAGTAAGTGTTAAAATTCAAATCTGCAGGAAGTGAGTCAGCTCAAGGGATGACAAATTACTCTGAAGTCCATTACGGGTATCTATCCCTGCATCCCTTCCATGCTGCCTCGCTGAATCCCTCCCGTGGACAGTGCCAGCTCCAGGGACTATCATCAGGACTGAGTTGAGAAGCATGCTGCTTCGTGTTGAAGTTTCAGTGACCTTACCCCTCGCTGCCCTCCCGCTCACAGGGCTGAATTTGACGTGGCTGTGAGCACCGCTGTTGTACTCAGACCAGGGCAGTTATGTCTCGGGGCTTTTGGTCCTTTTTAGTGTGATCACATTAACGTCAGTGTTATTCCCAGTTCCTTTCCATTTTTCTCCAAGTTACTGGCCTGTTTGAACTTCCTGGTTTTGTCAATCCCCAGTTTCCTGCTGCTGATTGATTTTAGGCTGCAGTCACCCCTCTGGATAAATATTAACAATACTACCACTCATTTCTGTAATGAATAGCTTCAAACTTTGCTCTGCTTTCTAAGCTGTGACTCCCAATCGTGAAGTGACATAAAATGCATTGCTCCTCATCACTTGAGTCACTTCCCATCTTGAGTTCTACACCAAGTCTTACCAGTGCTGACATTTCTCCCTGCCTGAGCTACTTGTTCGAGTGCCTGAAGCACCTTCTCTTGCGATTACTGTGACATCGTCTTGCTGGGTTTCTATAAGGATGCCAACACCTCTGCCTAACAGATTCAGATATGCTTGAGTGGCCTGTGCACGCCGACCCACGCACAGGCTCACCTGGAGCTCTCCTGCACCTCACGTGCCAGTACTGACCTTACAACCGATGTGTCCTGTTTCGCAGCCTAAGAGACACCTTATGCTGACAGCATGGGGTAAAAGGGCAGTAACCTGAAGGAAAACCTGGCTCTGGTTTCTTCTCTTGGGTCCTCCAATACTGATTGAGGATGCTTTCTCTTTTCTTTCTCTTGCTACACACTTATGGGCATGTCATCTTTCAAAACAAGAACCTAAGCAGGTAGGAGATTTTTCTTCTTCCTCAATACAAGTAGCCTCCAAGGGTTTTAAATCCTTCCTGGCTGATTTCAGCAGAGGTTTCTCCTCTACCCATCCTCTATAATCCATTTTTTCACATAGCAGATACTGTCTGGAGATCTGAAGGAACGACATTTTGGTGTGAAACATTTTAGAAAGCCACGTCTTCAGTGTGTCACAGATAAGAGAATGGTGTTATACAACATGCAAAGCTATTTCTTTGGAGACAAAATGTGAGTCCAAAAATGGTGGAGGCTTACTTGTAGAGTGGCTCTGTCTTTGTTCCAGCAGCATGAGATCATTTAGAGAACACAAATACGCACAGTAGGCAGCTTGCAGCAAGTTATTTCCAACCTATCAGGTTTTCCAGCCTTAAAATAGTCTCACTCTAGTCCACTTCAAATTTGGGCACATCAGGTTTCCTCATAAGGATGCACTTTATTGCTCTAGCTGATTTTAATTCACTTGGGCAAAGTATTTTTCTAGTGAGTCCTTCTCAGCAAGTCTGATGCATCCACTAGAAAGCCAGGCATCTGGACACTGTGTTTCAGCAAAGGACTGCCAACCTGTTTCAGACTGCCAAATCATACAGTAGTGGCAAGCATTTGTTATCCTAGATTGTGACCTTTCTGCATGTCACAGAGGTGAGGCGCAAATCAAACCTCCGGGGATGCTTTGGTTTTGGTGGAAGGAGATGGTGCCATTGCCTGACCCACGCTGCCGTTGCTTTGAGGAGAAATGAGTTGGAGTATTTGCCCTCACTATCAGAAACATTTGATATACAGTCCTGAGAAAGGATGGCCAGGTATGCCTACAGAACTGTGCCCTCCCCGAGTGAGGAGCAGGTGGCATTTCCATACAGATTAAAGGGAAGTGGGTGATGAAGATTGGACACCGAGATTGCACCCACCACAGCCAAAGAATCAATTTCAGTTGAATTTACCCATGTTAATTTCTCTGTGTGTATTTAAAAATTCACTTGGCGACACTTCCAGTTAACATACATATGGAAGTATCTAACAGGACCGCAGGATCTTCATCTCAGGCTACACAACTCTTTTCAAACACAACTGTGATTTGTATTCCAATTGCTACTACTTGTATTAAGTTTGTTAAGCTCTATACTTCTCGTACTTAGACTCTATTAGGTATTTCTATCACATGGCAATTAAATAATCTTAGTCTGATGATTTCCATAGCAAGTTAAGTAACTAATTCAGTGTTGTAAAATTAGTGAGTTATAAAATACCTTCTGTCTTTCCATATAAAAATTATTGACTAAAATTAGGATTTCTTTATATATTAATTAACATGATTTAACTGTTTTCTATCCACTGTTATTTTTGTATCTGAGAACTGCTCCCCCACAAAGCTGGAAGGCCAGGTTCTAACTTCGCATCTTTATCTCAAACTGCAGGAAACACCTTTTTTAAACTTGTGCTTTTTTTCCCAGAAATTGGCCAAATATGGGTCTGTGTAGCACCTACTCCACAGGCACACAAGGATGGCTGAATTAACAGGCGCTGTCCGTATCCCAACCACCATAACCTTTGCATCCGCCCCTGCGTCGCGGTCTAGTCCTACATCACCACAGTGGAAATGAGCAGTTCTCCGCCAATCTGTGCTGATGGCCACGGTAGCCTGGGCTACCCAGGAGCAACTACCTAAACCAACACATAGATAGATGCTAGTATCTATCTACCTACCGATTTGTGGGCAAAGTACCCGGGAAACAATGTGTGTGTGGTGATTTTTCCTTAAATCCTTGAATTTGTTTACCTTTACACCTTGGAGTTTGTCAGAAGAATTTGCGTCGCCAAAACCCCTTCTGTATGCGATGATGTGCATTGGCTGCCTAACCATGAGCCACAACTGGATTTAGGCCTGCGCTGGATGTCCAAGCTGTCCAGTCACACTAAACTGTGGAAGAGCAGTTGCTAAGAACGTTACCAGGCTGTGAACCTGTGATGAATAAGCCACAGAAAAGAAAATAAACCCACGCAATGGCACTGGGGTCAGCTTTGGGGGCGTGTCTGTGGGAAGGGTGGATATTGTCATCTGTATCTCCTACCGTAGTGCTGGCTGCTAAACGAATGAAAGAAGCAAAGCCTGAGGGGAAAAAAATAAGGAAAAAGTTTCTTAAATAGTAAGTGACATATTCAGGAAAAAAAAAAAAGAGAAACTGCTGTGTAAAATGTCTGGAAGGCAAAAAATAAAAAGAGACTTAAAATTTAAAAGTATGGGTGCAGAGTACTTTGCTTCTGCTGTTCACGGTACTGCTGGTCTTCACCTGAAACTATGCCTTTAGGCCCACTTTGCTGATTCAAAAATGTTATCCCTCACTGCCATCTAGCGTTAAGAGTACAGAGTGTCAGGAATTTGAAATTTTCTGGCTTTAAGAATTAAAAAAAAAATAAATAAAATCTACATTTTTCAAGTTTGGCCTTATCGCGAGAACCTGGACATTCCTGTTTCCACTGACAGAAGGAGCTGCAGATGCAGAGCAGCTCAGGAATTCCCAACAGCTTGTTCACAGGCACAGATTTGCGTTCAGCAGCCACAATGCAGCTGCGGTGACTCCAGTGACCTTCCACTTCACTGGTTTGGTTCTGACTCCGCTCACTGGTTCTCTCCCTGCTGGCCTGAGCCACACCAGGCTTGGCGCTGAAGCAGAACCCGCAGCCGGGAAGGCAGGCAACAGCGTGCTTCGCAGCACACGGCCCAAATCCCCGTGCCATCGAGGGACCACCGGAGAGACCGGTATGCTCCACCACCTACGCGATGCGTTTCTGAAGCGGTTGGGTGAGAAAGCGTTTTCCGCACCCAACAGCGTGTCACCCGTGGCAGTTTTAAGGCACAAGCCTCACTAATTTACAGCTGCCTCTTCCGGGTTTTCTGAAGAGCGGGCAAGTTCCCCACAGCCCGACTTGCCTTCTGGTGGGTCTCTTTTAAATAAACAGGAATCGTAGTCCTCCTTTACGTGAAGTTTTTAAAGAAAATGCCTGAATTGAAAAGCAGACCCCAGAGCGTTACAACCATGTACAGTCATAATGAGTTTATTAGCAGTGTTTTTCAAACAAATATACCCGGGTACTTGAGCACGCTTCAATTCATGTTTATTTCCACATTTGATATATTACTGTATATTACCTAATGCACTGAATAGCCGGTATATAAGTAATAAATCCGAAGTGCAGACTGAAGTAGCAAGGTCAGTTGGAGGTTATCAGGAAGGCCAAAATCACATCAGCAGTATAAGGACAGCAAGTTGTAAATGACTAATATTTAACATGTCATTCTATCGTTGCTATATGCACGCTAGTACGTATGATCCCTCCAAGAAGCGCATGTAGTTATCTACAAAAGAAAACGGTCCTTCCCTTCCATGACATTTTCATGATCTTTACATTTCTTACCTTTCAGGGCTGATCCTGCAGTCCTTACTCAGCAAAACTTCCACGCAATCTGTCAGGTTAGTTTCTTACGCTACATGAAGCCCGTTGGCTCTCTCAAAACATCTGATTACTAAACGATTAGCATCTGCATTTCTAAAAATTCAGAAATTCTAAAAATATTCGTAACAGAAAATAATGTAATTAAGTACAGACTTAAGAGTATTAGGGCCAAATCCAGGAACAGAGCTACGCAGAAGCCGTGGGAACTGTCAGGACAGCAAGGTTGGCATCTGGTGAGTTAGGCACTTTCCTGATTAGCCAGCCACTTTAGGATCACAGTTTTGGACGCAGACATCCTCAGTCTCCTTAAATACTGTTTTGAGCACCTGCATCCTTTTTTCAGATCTGGCCTTTTTTCATACTTGAATAATGATGTATCACATTAACATTATGCACAGACAATAAGGGAAGTGACCCTCATGTAAAACAAAGTGATAATACAACATGATATCATAGCCACGTCTAGAAGAAGCTATGCTTTTCTGTGCTGGGGTTCGGCACATTTGTTTTAACAGCTTTTAACACTGTATCCCATTTACTATTCTTGTGCTCTAACTGCCTTTTCCGAAACTTGTGCTGAAATAAATCATTGCTGTCTTCATCCTCAGCCTCTGAGACTATCTCCATTTTTTGGATAATCAGTTTAATGAGGTCATGTTGCTTTTCCAACAGTGTTGATATATCTTTGAGCCTAAAAAAACAAAAACAAAAATGCATACATCAGGCTTTGTCATTTGGTTTCAAAGCACATTTTAGTTATTAAAATTACAGGTGCGAATGACCCGACAGTCCTCAACTTCATCTTTTTGTTAACAAAGAATATAAGCTGGAGTACATTTAGTTTTTCCAGCTGTTTGAAGAAACAGGATTAAAGAACAAATTCCTGGTTCTTGCGAAAAGTAACTTACTATATACTTAGTGTAACAGCAACTTCACTCTCAAAATTCTGGAGAGTTCTACAAGGTTTTCCTATTGACTGAAGTAGTCTGGCAAGAACAAAGGGCCATATTTGCAATGGCAATTAAGCATCCACAAACATTTAGCGACCTTCAGAACTACTTTCACAGCACATGAGATACGCTGATAAGGCACTTTCGGATCTCTTTCAAAGTGCTATCCTAAGTGCAATTGATAAAAAGAAAGAGTTAACATCAGCTAGCATCCCGCACCCAGAACACAGTCTCTATTAGCTTATAAGAAACAATGAAAGAAATGGGAAATGTGTCTAGAAACTGTCTTCATAAAACTATCAAACAGGTTTTTTGAAAATCTACTTTTTAGAATGGCTAGACTCAGAAAATCACAGCATGAAATATATACTGTGACGGAAAAGGTTCACTGTGAAGAACAGTTTCAGACTTCTTTAGACAGAGTTGCCTTTTTTTTTACTAAAAAGTAGTTCTTAAAATATGTGAAAATCACAAGAATAAAAATAGCACAGCAATTAGCTAACATTAATACAAAGGACAAAAAAAACATCCCAGTCCAAATCAAAACCCAAAACCACTTAGCACTGATTGCCACTGGCAACCGAACTCTGACAAGAAAACCATACTGGCAACACAGTAAACCAAAGTTTTCAGCCAATACTTTCAGAGCCACAAATACAACTTTCACAGAGTCATAGAATCACAGGATGGTTTGAGTTGCAAGGGACCTTAAAGACCATCCAGTTCCAACCCCCCTGCCATGGGCAGGGACACCCTCCACTAGACCAGGTTGCTCAAAGCCTCATCCAGCCTGGCCTTGAACACTTCCAGGTTTCCATAGTGAAATGGTCACAAGTTATTCCATTCCAAAGAATTTTATAATTTTAATGGTAGTTTTCTTCCCTCTCTGTAGGGAAAAATAATAAGGAGTTATGTTCTGTGCTGGTTCCCAAAATACAGATGTAGTATGGATTTCAAGAAAGACTTGTTAAAGTCCATGGTTTGCCTGCACCTGTAGGGTGTATTCTCAGCCCTTGGCTTTTCTGAAAACATTCTTACAAATATACTGGAGAGGTGAGTAAGAAAAGTAAGTATAGAAAATCCCTTCCAAAGCTTTGGGAAACAAACTATTTGTTTGGAGGAAGGAGAACCAGGACACTAACCCATTTTTGAGGAAAACACCTGAAGGAGATTTACCATCAGACCAGTGGAAAGTCAGTTACAGGTTGCATGTATTTGCAAAGCAATTGGAATTACATCAACGGCGAGTTTAAAATAACCGTTGAAAACCTGCATACACAAACCTCTGATTCTGAAATGAATTTTCCCCATTACTTCAGTTTACTTTAATGAGCAAACAAGCCTGTCCTCTTTCTCTGCCGTGGGATAAAAATATTTATGTAGCACACAAGCATTTTGAAGGTAAATATAAAGTACTAAGTTACCACATCGAGGGAGCTTAGATACACTTAAGGGCACTAGATACACTGAATTTTGCTATTTGGGTACAGTATGGAGCTTTAGAACACTTAAAAATAGGAGTATATTTGTAATACTGGCTCTACTTATTTTTACAGCAGTAAAATAACACAATAAATACCTGTATTTCTGCTTTAGAACTTCCAGCTCTAATGTTGTATCAGTGCTCTGTGCATCTGTGGCAGAGTCCTCACACCCAAAGCAATACTGGAACACGCTCTAAACAAAACATGGAACCAAACTGAAACCTGATATCATAGTCTGACAATAGATTAAAAATCCCAAGTAAGTGAATGGTAACAGTCTCCACACAGCGTTAAAGCTGAAAAGAGTTTCTGTTACGAAGTTATTGTTTGCATATTACACGTTTGTTTTGCAAAATTTGTTTGAACAGAAAATTCAGTCTACCAACAGCAGTTGAAATGAAAAGTCAATGAATAAAATAAGAACTGCCCAATGAAAGTAATTCTATTTTCTGTCAGAATAATTGTAGCTTGTCTCACTTAATAAAGTCCCAGAACACGGAGAGTTCAAACACTCATTATACCTGAATAAATTAGGCTGCACTCAAACTGATTTATCATTTTCACTGAAAGACAGGCAACATCTAATCATGATTGCGCTGATGTCAGTCAATGGTTGAGTCTTATCAACACAATGTTCCTAACAATCTGTGTACAGAGTAAGTTGATCATACCACATTTCAGTATGAATTCTTCAGTCTACAATTCACCATCTTACCATAAATCCACAGTATCTCGGCCTGTTGGGATATACAGTGATTGATTCCTGGTCCACCCGACTTAAGAACCAAAACGGCAGCTTCTTCTCTAAGTTGGTGTGAAGATTAACCTAAATGTAGTTTTGCATTTAGAATAAGAGATATTCTCTTAAGATAAAGACACATTATTATGGGAAAGTAACCATGATGTCATTATATTCAAATCACTGTTACCAGATATCAAGTCTCAGAGGATATCCGCGCTGGAAACAATCATGTAATATTTGAGCAGTTCAGTCCAGACACTAAAACCAGTGTACCGAGTACCTTAGCAGAATTAATTATTCCTCACAGATGCACATTCTTATAACTAAAATGGTTCCAAGAGTGAGTTAGCTCTTGTGCAATGGCTTGAACAGCTCCTTAGTACACTGCAGGTTGAAGTACGTAATTACAGGCAGAAGTGTTCAAAAGACAGAATACCTATCACAGCCATGGGTTTTAAGACCAAATAATAACAGGAGAGAGAGTGATCTTTCTCTTCAAGTGTACTGTATCTTTTTACTAGATTATGACAGAATCAGTATACATTAAGCTGCCAGCGAACAGCCTATGAGAAAAGGAGTTTTCCCTTGGGTAGAAACAAGTATGTTGTATGAATGCCTTTCCAGGTGATGCTGCCTTTACAGTTGTTCTCAAATTGCTACAGAAATACTGAGCACATGTATCTAAAAGAACAGGAGGTACAGAATAAGCCTATTGCAGGCAACTATAATCCTGGCAAACATACAGAGGGTTACAAGCTTAATAAAGATCTCGTAGTACTGTCTGAAGTTACAACATCCTTCCTCAGCATTCTGTTGGCAAAGAAATACCTGAACAAGTGAAAAGCATTAACTGAAGAAGAACTGCCTTTATAACTCTTGCTTTACTCATTTCTATCTCTAGCAAAAGAAACATCTCTTAGGAGAAAATGTTACTCTAAAAAAGAATTCTTCAAATATGCTTGACCTAAGCAAGTACAGCACAAAGTTTAAAGTTTTGTGACTACCAGAAGTCATTTTGAGCTGTTCTTGTTCTCGGGCATTCTGTCTCTGCACACCTCTCTCTTTATGCTCAGCCACTAGGTAGGCTCTGGAACTTTTTAGGAAAAGCAGAGCCAGCAGAGAACATAGGCAAAGCCACTCCCTGCATCGATTTTATGAATGATCAGTTCCTCTTACAATACAGGCTTTGAGCAGAACCTCAAGGAACCATGTGGACAGTTTCTAAGAACGTGTTAGGGAGAAGTCAGCTTTATTCTTTATATTGTGTATTTCCACTTGTGAAAGTGAAGCTCGATATACAGCTCACAAGGAAAAAAAAGCTTTTGAAACCTGTATGCCAAATTTATTATTTCTTAAAATGAAAATTTTATGAAGTTGTGCTATTGCCCTAGCCCTGGTAGGTAAGCTGTAAGGACTACATCTGCAAACGTTACTTTGGATATATCTAAGATGCAGATTGTTTTCAAAAGTAGATTACTAAACTCCTCTGATTTCAATAGAAATTGTGTTAGGTGCCTTTATAAGTCTTAAGGTAACTAAAACCATTTAGAAATGTGACACTAAGTTCCTTAGTTACCTGGTATTGCATAGTATCTCCTCAGTACACAGCCCAGCATGAGTCTTCAGTATACTGCAATGAATTTGGTGTCCTTGATTTCTGTGTACCTTAACCTTTCCACTGCATCAATTCTCTCCTTAAAAAGCAACCTTCCAGTGTCAAATGCTGCATTTACTCATACTGAAATTCTGCTGTTGGAATAACTCAGAATTCATTGAACTGTTTGTTCAAAAGTTCCTTAAAAATGCATTTGCTTATACATTTCCTTGAAAACGACCCACATAAATGAACATAAGATTCTGAATAGGATGCCCGTGTTCACCAAGCTGCTTTACAGAGGTGCTAAGATGTTAGTTAGGGCTGCTGATGATAAATCTGCTCATCATCTAAATGGTGTTCTAACAATGACACCTACTTCCTATAGTTGGTGCTTCTATGGTATGCTACTTACCTGCATTGCAATCCTTTTGAGTGCAGCATATTTTTGTACTTCAGCTATGTCCCCGACAGCCAAACCAATCTAAAAATACCAAGAAAGATTTCATTACCTTTTTTTCATAGTCTGTGATTTCAGTTTTATTTCTTACATTTAAATCCATAATTACTCTAAAGTTAAATTTATTTTGTTGCATTTGAATTTGGAAACATACCCCTCTTGGGCATATTTTGAAAATCCATATCAAGAAATGTAGTAGGCTTTTTTTTAATTTCAACTATCTGTCTACCAGCAAGGCATTGAAGAGCTACTTCAAAGATTTGTGAAGAATAACATCCCCTCTTTTTGATTCTTCATTACGGCTGTTATGTTAAAAACCCTGTTGGCCTCTTGACTGAATAGGATTGTGGCAGCAATAAGTAAGTTAAAAAATCGGAATTGTGTGATTTTTATTGCTCTGCTTACATAAAACCCGTTTTTCTAAAAAAATAGATATTCAGTGGAACATGGCTGAAAATGTATGACATTTTCCCCCCTCCTCACCATTACCAGGTTTTCGGGTTCTTTTTGTTCTGGTCAGGCTCATTAGTTAGTTTTAACACTACTGTTGACTGCCGTTGTGTGTGCAATGAAGAACTGGGTTTGGCTTTTTTTAAAAAAAGTATTGTTAGCACTAGGTTATGGTACAGCAAGGAGTTGAACAACTAAGACTATGTCTACTCCAGGAGGCATGCACTTATCAAAGTACTTCTTAAGATCATTGTTCCTCAGTTTTCTTCATCAAGACATCATAATAATACATTGCAGCTCCAATTCAGATCCCATCACGGTTACTACCTAAAGATACACAAGGTAACCCTGCAAGGGTTAACTGGAGGAAGATACTCAGAAAAATAAACTGGAGGGAAAACGAGTCCAAAGAAAGGCAATTTCTATCACGCTATTGGTAAAATAATGAATGTCACAAATCAGCACTAAATAAATTCTATATGCTACAACTGTGCATAAGCCTGTGCTTAACCACTTTTGTATATTAGTAAGTAGTTTACTTACTAGCAAGTTCATAAGAAGGATTGGAATAAGCAAGGTAAATACAATGAGAACCGTGTAACTCAGGAATGGATATGGCAATTCACTGCTTAGTAATGGATCCAGGAATGCATCATGGTAATTAATGTCTCCCAGCATCATTGCAAATGTCTTCATTACAGAAAGCAGAGGCGTGCTATATGTTTGCTGCAAAAAGAAAAAAACAGCAAAATCAAGAAAAAACCCCAAATGATGACATTTGTAAATAACATCGTGAGGATTCTTTTGTCAAAAATACTATTTTTAATGATAAAAAAAATGAACTGTCATTCAACTAACCTGAGAACCCAAAAGGACAAAGAAACTAAGTCCAAAGGCCAATATCAGGAAAAAGAAAACGACGGCAATCCGAATCAAAGTCCTCAAGATTTCCCAGAACATCACAACATAGATGCCATAGTTTTCAAATCTAGGCAATAAGCAAACACAAAAGATATGTATAATTAAATACTGAAGTTACAAGTCCCTTACAGTTATCTACATAAGGCAGTAAGTAATCTTCATTTTCATGTGTGAAAACAGAGACTTTGACTCTGAGATGGTAAGAACATGATGTACTTTCACATCCAAAAGAATGCAAGTGGTCTTATTTACAGCAAGCCTTAACTACATCTTATATTTTATTACACCAGAGCAGTACTTCTTCAAGAGATTATTTTTCATAGACAATTTTTACTCTTTCCACAGCCACAGACAGTACAATATTGTGTAACTGTTGCACTCGGAATAATAACAACAGGAAATTATCCCATTTTTTCTGCTTTTCTAAGCAAATTAGCATCAGAACAAAGGACAACTGGTACCATGATCCATCTAACAGCCACATGCCTGATTTTAAAAGATTTTGCTTTTTTGTAACATGACAAAGTATGGAAAACAAGCAAACAAAAAGAAACACATTGCTCAGGAAGAGAAGGGAGTAGCATAATTTTAAGACACCTGCTCTTCCAACAACAGTCTGTCATCTGGCAAGCATCTTGGTTACAAAAAACCTAGAGCTCAGAACGCGAGTTGCCATAAAGCAGATTAAGCTGCTTTTTACCTCAAACCTGACCTTGGGAGTCTATGTTGTCTGACAGATTCAGGGACCAGATGACTGTTTTATGCTGCAGCGGGTGGCAATTGAGAAAATCCCTCCACAGGATTTTCCCACTGAAATATTATGTGCAAGGCTGAAAAGATCAAGCTGGAAGCAAAGCAAACCTGATCTTCTCCTATTTATTAGGCAAAATTCCATTAAAGTCAATGGAGCTACAGGTTGCTTTGAGAAGAGATGGCCTAAGTGAGTTAGAAAAACGATGTGTAGAGTTCTACTGCTATAAAAGTGAAAAATATTCAGCATTTAATCTAGCAGAAGACAGAAGGTTGGGCAATCATGAATTTACTTTTTATTGCTTAGGTTCGACCCCCATTTTGCCCACAGTACGCAGCAGAGGAAAGCGGACATGCCCATTCAATAGGCAATTAAGGTCAGACACATGGAAGACAAGGTTTGCCAGCACTACCACAAAGATACTCTCTCTGACATCAACTCTGTTTACAAACCTGGGCCTTAAACAACCCAACTACCGTAAAATGATCCTGAAATTAATCAGCAAATGTCCTGTTTGTCTGACTGCCAGACCTCATGCGGGTGATTAATGCATATAGATCATAACAATCAGGAGAGCATATATCCAGTGTTATCACATGTTGTCATCCCTATTTTCTGAACAGCTCCAAATCATCCCTTTTTTTGCTGAAGGGCCACACCTCATCGTTGTGCAAAGCAGTCCTGCTCAGGCACAAACATGTTTCATTTGTTAGCCTTCAGCGCCACACCCACACTCTATGTCCCTCCACCCAGATCTCCTGCGGCCCATGACTCCTGGATACTATTGTAGCAGTGACAGCACTGAGGTCATTAACGGCAATAAACAGACCTCCTGTCAACTAAAGAAATAATTTCATCCATTAGAATTCTTTTACAGGACACTATGGTGTAGAAAAGTGGGGTGTGCCATTTAATCTCTAAAATGATAAAAGAATTTACGTTCTCACAGGTATTACTTATGAAAATAGACTTCCTTTTGCCTCTTATAATTCATATCCTTTTTTTTTTTTTTAAAGTGAAGGTCTATACAGTATAATGAAACATGTTTTTAAGAAGATATATGTGGTGGCTGTGCTTACTTAACATGAAAATAAATCTTGTTATTTTTTCAGTTGTGATAACACACGCTGTGATTCTCTGCATGAAAAACACTGAAAACTACTTTACAGTTCATCAGGTTAAAAAACTCCTATGGTCCTAACCTGGAAACTTGTATAGCATGAAAAAAAAATTAAAAAATAGGGCTATTACACTTGATCAGTCATGGTTTAGGATATATAAAATATCTAAACATATTAGAAGTATTTCATTGTAAAGCTTGTAAATAACTTTTACCGCTGAAGGTAAAGCAAGAAGTTCATCCAGGACAAGTATACTGCAATTGCTCCACATTCCCACTGCAAATGAGCTGGTGTATTAATAAATATAGAAGACACAAAAATTATGCTTGTGGTATAAATTGTCCAGTCCAGTAGATTGGAGTAATCCAACAAATATTTCAATTTCTAGGATTTAAGAGAGACAGATACATGTTTACAAGTCATACATCATTAAAGGACCAAATTCAATACACTATTTAAATCCTCTTCTCACTTTTAATCTTGTATAAACTGGTATTTCCCTTTTAATTAAGGTGAAAACAGATTTATTTCAGTATCACAAAAGCTGTTAGGCAAGCACACTGATTAATATTATTTCTCTATGTATTTACCTGCTGAATCAGCTGAAATATTTCTTTGCAGATTCCCAGTAAACTCATAATTAAAACTAAACACATACACACCCTTGTGAAGTATGAGTTCTGAAACAAAAATCAGAGCACAAAAAAAAGAAGAGAAATTATTACATGAATGTTTATTTCAGCTCTACCTAGTAACATACGCATTATAGTGCCAAGGTAATTAACTGTTAGCTTGCTTCATACACAATTATTGTTATCTGATTTCTGTCACTAATATTTATTGCGAAATCCACGTCATGCATGTTGTGTTTAAGTAATTCAAACCAAGTATTAGTATTCCCATGATAAGTAGTTGCTGTGCAGCTTCCTTATTACCACTATTTGAGTTTGGGAACTGAAACTGCAGTATCTATGCCATATTTTTAGCGTGTTTTGCCACTGGATGAACATAAAGACAAATTCAGTTGTCCATAACCTCATTATGACATTGCAGTATCTGGAATGGAAGAAGTCTTTGGACAAATTGGAAGGCCTGGCACCCTTTTGTGGCTGCTCCCTTGGATGTCTCCCTTTACAAGCAGTAGAGGCAAAGATTAACTTTGTTGTGAAAAGCCTTCTATTAGCATAGATAACAATAGTGAATTTTATCTTTAACAAATAACTTGTAGAGCTAATTCCCCACCTGAGGGGTTTGTTAACTCTCAGGCAGATCACAAATTCACAGCCCTCACTTTTCAGCGGTGCTACAAAACACACCAGCATCTGCCCCACTGCGATGTCCCTCTTTAACCTGGGTTAAGGGTATAGCACCGATGCTCCGTAACACTGCTCCCTACAGAGCTGGCATTCCCCACTCCATTCCCATTACTGGGGATTGCCATTAGGATGCTGTCTCCTCCAGTACGTGACATTTCATATACGCTGCTGTCTCCTCCAGTACGTGACATTTCATATACGCTGCTGTTGCTGTAAGTCTCTCAGACAGCACCTTCACAGCCGCTGTTCAGCACGCTGCTTCTCCACCAGCTGGCATCATTCTCACTGAAAGATAGGACTCCCTCTTCCAGCTATGCTTCTTCCACCCAGCCTCTGACGATTCAGGGACCTGGGTCAGTTTGAGTTATTCCCCTGTCCACTGAATGCAGCTCCTGTCATTCTCCTGTCTTCCACCAGGAAGATGAGTGAGTGAGTGCAGCATGAATTGCTCTAGTTCTGCTAGTTCTTCTGGCTTCTGAACCTTTGAGAACCCTGCACGGGCTGGGTTGGCCTGGTATGTGACCCTCCATATTTTATCATATATCAGGTTATCTTCATGAACCTTTTATATCCCTCAAGCATATTTTATTTCATACTTCTACTAGCATATCCTTTTTGAGTTCCTATTCTGGTTTTATGTTTTTTCTCTCCCAAAAGAGATGCAAAATATTTTCTTGCCTTTTTTTTTCCTTGCCAAAATCCTTTGTTTCAGTGATAAAATCACTTATTTGAAATAGATCATTTGAAAAGTTCATCACACAACAAAATCATGCCTTCGTTAACACCAGTAGATTACAGTTTCAGGGCTAACGACACAGGACTCTCTTCTCAGAATACATGACTTCATGTCATGGAGAGAGAGGTCTGTGACTCTCCTGCCCTTCACACAGACACAGGAGTGTAACACGGTGTACGAGCTGCGCTCACAGGTTCATTAAACAGCAGAACTTCCAGTTCCTTCTCTGCAAGTCTAGTACAATGTTCAGCTTAGGGACAACGCTATGGTGTCCTAATTATTCCAGTTCCAGCTTCTGAAAAAAGTTTGAGCTCTGTCTCTCAAAAACACCAAAGTATCTACGGAGGACAGGTTTATCCTGAGACAGGGTTCATCTTTGCTTGTTTTCCTTATGGCCCCAACTAAAGCATCACTGTCATCCAGTGCATATCATGAAGGAGATCAATATTCATAAATTACTACAGTAGCCCCACACCTATCACACCTGTGACTGAGAGACAAATATTCAGAAGGCACTATGGTGCGTATGTAGCTTGCTGCCTAATCAAGTTTTTAATTTTGAGATAGCGTAATTCCGAAATGGGGCATATTATTTACATTTTGGCACAAAACAATTTTTTTAAAAGTTTATAAACGAGGGTTATAGGAAAGAATTAATATACTTAAAACCTTTCACAGAGTTTTCCGCCCACAAGTGACTGAGTTCTGCAGTTACATTTTTCGTTACTGTTATACACGAGGTACCTATATACAGACTGGCAAAAATTGAGTTCATGAGCCTAGTGAAGAAATACTGGGCCTGCAAGGGAAGGTAATGCATACTAGGGGCAAAGGAAGATGTATTTGAACACCCAAAAGCATTTTATTATTGACTATTTCTGTGTCAAATTTTAAATCTGCAATAGCCAGTTATTTTGGTTGAAAATGAAAACGACATAGAAAGCTACAGTACCCACCATTTTCTGCCTTTTCATATTTAAATACACATTAATCCTTTTCCTTCAACATTAAAGAAATACTTCAGGGAAGAAACTGAAGTAACCATATGCCAGATGTAAAAAATTCAGTGAAGATTAAGATTAAGAAATGAGAACAGAAATTTATCTACAAAAGTTGCTGCTGAATGTGTAAAACGACATATTTCAATTCTATCTCTTAGCTAAATCATAAAAAAATAGATAATTTATTGAAATAATCATACCTTTTTGCTACAGAAATCCTAAACATATTGTAACTAGTAAAAAAACTCAGTACCTCGTATTCTAATGGTCTTGCTTCATAGATCTCTGTACCATTCACAGGTCTTCCTGGCTGTATGTGAGTGACCAGAAGTGTCAGAGGGATGAGACCGAGAGAATATATGCCTAAATTCATTAGATGAGCTCGAAACCCATAGGCCATCCTTGAAAGTGAGAATGTTAAAAGTTACAATGCTTTACAAATTTAGAAGAGCGTGCATTCAAATATAACAGTCAACAATGTTTTCAAGATGAGGAAATAAATGTTTCCTAAAACGTCTTTTTGTGATGAATGTGTTCATTGAGCTTTGTGTGGACAAAAGTGTATTAGCCATCCTGAAATACTGTTCCTTTTTTTATGAACTCAGCATTCCTAGTATATATTTTTGCAATGAAACAGAAACAAAGATGGTGATTGCTGTAAATATCAAAGAACCATCAGTAAATGCTAAGCTACATTTTATATGATAATCATCAGCATATTCTAAATATGCTTATGAGAGGTCAAATGGAAAAGACTTTTGCTTCAGTCAACACTATAAATACGTACATCTTAGTAAAGAACTCTCCAGCACAATAGCTTTCATCCTGACATGCAATACTATATTTTATGTACATTAAAATACACCCACCATTTCATAAGCAAATATTCTTTACACACGGGATGACTGAGTAGCTCCATGCGATTGTGGCGTACCATGGCCTACAAAACAAGACAGCAGAAGGATCAAACGTATGTCATCTAGCGCAGTAAAGTACTTACAACACTAGCTAGGCCCACTTCTTTGCTTGAATATTGTCTTAATGAAAAGTAAAATGTCTGTAAGATATTGCAGAGTTCTTTTGTTTATGCACCCTGGCCCAACATTATTATTATCTTGTCTTCTCTGCCTACTGAAGCATCCAGTTTCTCCCCTGCTGCTCTGTTAGTTTATTCCAAGCTTTAAAAAATTGTACAGACTATTGCCAGCTGTATCAGTGAGATGACCAATGAGGTATTACGTATTTATTATTAACATTACCAAGTCTAACTGCCAACAGGAAGCCCTAAAAGTAATCAAATGAAGTCAGAAAGTTTGTTCTGTAAACATTTTCTAACAAATAATGAGAGAACAGACTGGCAATGTGAAAAACCAGCAAAATTTGGTTTAGGCACAGAAATTATTTTGCAATTAGCATATGAAAAAAACCCAGCTTTGTCAGGTTTTTTAATGCCTTACATTCCAGTGCATGGTCACTACAATGACTGGAGTATGGTTTTCTTTGATGTATTACCTGCACGTACAGCATGTTCTCTTGAAACATTCATAGTTGTTTAAATAAACTAAGAATTATTATTCAAACCTAAAAGAAATGTCATTTATTACTGAGACACTAAGAACTTTGGCCCATTCTTGATTCCAATATACTATGTATATACAGAGTTATGGGCTTTGCAGAAAAAATATTATGATGAAAAATTAAACCTCTTGATTTTATCTGCATGGAATCATGTCAGAGTAAAATAAAGAACTTACATTTAAAGTAGTAAGTGGTTCATAGAAAATGTCTTCACCATCCTTCAGTTTCTTGTTAAGTGTCAGGGGACACTGAAGATATCTGAAGTTATATTCAATCTGAATAATAAACATACACCAGCATTTAAATGTGATGAAATTGATAATCTGAGATAATGTGCTTAATTTAAAAAAGGTGATCCTTTACAGAGAAAAAAAGGCATATTGTGTCAAAGTAATCAAAACACTGATGTATACTGATTGCTACTCTGCCAGTGAACACGTGCCGTCAATATACACATCTGTTACAGTAAGATGATTAAACAAACAGCAATTTTGAATTGTAAAATAAAAAGTACACATTTCTTCTTAAAATATTACAGTTTAAAAAGGTCATTCTGAGAACTGTAATTTGTTTTAATGTTGACTTTGAAGAAAAGCTTGTATTTAAAACTTATATGGCTTTGACAACACAATATAAAGAAAATGTACAGTAGCAGAAAATTTGCAAGATTTCTGTTAATGATGTAGACACAATTCGATGTAATAATGGATAAGGTGGTTTTCAAAATGTTTCCAACGGTAACATAGCTGTAGAACATTCATGCCTCCTTAGCATTGTGAAAGCAATCTATGCTTAATATTTTGGACAAGAATTTACAAAAAAGAAAAGCCCAGGACTCTGAATTATTGATGACAATTGTACTACTTACGATAGGAATGCTTTTGATATGCATAAATAGGGATTATGTCTTATTTTGAAATATCCATAACCTCTGATACCCAGCCTGATTGGCAGAATCAAGTCAGCAATGATAAAGTCTATAGATGAACTGTTCAAGTTTAATGTTGTATTTGTTAAAATGCATAAACAGGACAATTACAGAAACTGAACTTCAAAGCCATTTATAGCCCAAAGGATAAAAGAAGATCAGCCACTTGTGTTTTCTGTTGTGATCTGACATTCATCTACAAGAGTATCTTACCCATATGGACTTGACACATACATTAAAGTATACATAGTGTGTAATTGTCAAACTTTCAACTAAAAAATATGTTCATTTCAGTGTCACAGAGGGAATAAAAAGAATTAAATCAGTGGCTTTGCTGAGAAAAAGATACTGATAGGTAAAGATTGCTAGTATCTAACAAAGGGATTTTTAAAAATCCTAATACTGAGGAGTTTTTTGCCAAATGTATACTAAAAGCAGAGGTTCAAATACAGTTATTGGTGAATAACTACTGAATTATTTATAAATCAAGTTAACATATTGGCTGATTTCAGTTTACCAACTACAGAACTATAATTGCAACTACAGAAAATATGTAAGAGGTACTAGCATTTAGTCCGGTATTAGTAGGGAAAAGCCAAGCTGATGCTTTTCTAACACAATTATTACCCAAATAATGTACTGCTGCAAACATACAGTCAGGCATACTGTGACATATTCTATCCTGTGACTGTAAAATGTGCTTTCATAAATTTTTTCATCCACTTACATAGAAGTCTCGACTTGTCTTTTCCTCTGAAGACTCAATTATGCAGTTGTCCAAAACCAGCTTTGCAGACGAACAGAAAAGTGAATTAAGGTCACGCAGATAATGTTAATCAGAAAGAATATGTTTGTACCTGAAGAAAATGACCTTCAAACACAGCAGTCCTCTAACTGAAGTGATGATTCAGTCAGATTTTAAAGTGCATGTTTTGAAGGCACAAAACCTCAGAGATTACACGTAGGAGGTAATGAAACTATGCAGTTTACAAGGCTACATGCTAGGGTACAAGTATAACATGTGATGTGTTGATGAATATCTACATACCAAGTCACTTGCTATTTTAATAAAATTTCTGTAGCGTCACTTAACAGTTAGCTCAGAAGGTAAAAATATCTCAAATGGCTTAGAACCCAATTCTCTTCTGACTCTCACCACTTTTATATTACTTTTATACTCTTATAACTTCACTGACCTCAGAAGTCTAAGAACTTTTTCTAATACTAAAGAAATTGAACTGGCCAAACTGAAGCTATCACTAAAATACAGGTAAGCCAATTTGTGCATTTATATTGCTGCTATTTTGTAATAATACGTATTAGTAAGGATAGCATTAGAAAAACAATGGAAAATGATGCAACATAACTAAGGTTTTTCTGTGCAGTCATTTTTTCAGTAGGTGCAGAAAACTTACTTTAAATGAATCAGGAAGATACTCAACCATTTCCAGCAAAGGACACTTATTGGCACTAGAATAGTGAGAAAATGTCATGACAGCTTCTTCCCATCTGCAAGAATGAGTTAAATAAAGGAAAATTATTCAGTTGCTTTGCTTTTAAATCAACTGCTTTTAGGTTATTTGAGTTTTACTAAAGATATTATCTTGCAAATCACAATATGTAACAAGTTTATGTACCATCATTTAGAAAACCAGCTATTTGGGGAGCAACATTCTAGATGCTTCTCTAAGAATGATTCATGTTTAATTCTGTTAGCAATTGAACAAATGTTTCAACTATGCTAAGACATTCTTAAAAATATGAAACTTGAACTAAAGCTGGAATCTTGGGTTACAAGATTAGGTGAGTAATAATAAATGTAGTAAAATACTGGCAGTGTTCCTGCAACTCTTACCAAGAGATGTGATCATTAGACAATGGTGCAACACTTTTATGCCTGAAGTGGGGTTTCGCTATACTGTAATATAAAATATTCTAAACAGCGGTTCAACTGCCACATTTATAAATATTTGCAACATTAAAACCAACAATTTTAAATTAAATCTTTTGAATGGTATCAGTTGTACTCACAGTTTGGTTAAAATTCTGTAGGCCAAAATTATACATATAAGAAGAGGGAAGACATGGGAAGGATTATTTATTTCTAATGGATTCTACGTGTTGTTTTTAACAGAATCTGAATACTCAATCTCATATGGAAAACAACATGCCACATGCCTTATGTTCATTACAGTTATGCTATTTTTTTATTTGCTCTCAGTAGAACACAACATAATTTCTGGAACTGTAAAATATGTGCTCAGCCTTTTTGAACTACAGGTTTTCAGAACTTAATCTCAGTTAAAAACCAAACCACAACAGAAAATAAATTCAAAAAGCATTTTCTGTGTACTTTACCTTTTGTGCAAAATGACAGCAGACACTACATCTTTTCTCCTATTGTGTATTGCTTCATGGAAAAAAGAAGCTACTGCTTTGTTGAACAGAATTTTTGCACCATAGTCTAGAAGTAACCTTACTGCTTTGGCATGTCCTTCTCTTGCAGCCAAGTGCAAAGCTGTGTTCTGTGCAGAAAAGCAGTACAGCAATGCATCCATGAGAAATGTTTAAACCAAAAAGTACATATTTCAGTCCTTTCCAACATTAAAAAGCCACTTCTCAGTTGTACACCCTGAATACTTTCACCAGCAACATTAAAAAGTAGAATATTATCCCAGACACTCTGATAGAGATTGTAGACAAGTTCCTTATTCTGTACCTACAGCAACAGCAGTGCTAAAATCTGAAGAGATAACTCAGCTGTAGGTAAATAAAACCAATTAATATTTAATTAATATATTTTAGTTTTCTAACTCACAAACTGCAAGGCACAAATAGGTAACGATGGCATCTACAGATACAGACAACCTGCATTTGGTATCAGGAAGAGAAGCATCCAGGTATATCCAGATGTGCTCACACAAACAAAACTGCGAGAAAACCTGTGGGCACAGTTTTGTAAGAGGAACTTTTTTTTTTTTGGTATTTTCAGAAAAGTAAGCCAATGAGTAGTTTAGGAATGAAGTCACACTGAAACTGACTTTTGAAAGCCTTTCCAAGTCACCAGATTTCTCCGAGATAAATGAGAACTAAGCTAGCTTCTCATTAATTTCTAGGCAAGATTTGTTCCTAAGGTAATAATTCTAAATGTTTTCAACATCAGTTCTCAGAGAAATTAGCAACACCTTCTATGTTGGAAACCGAATAGCTCTTTAAAATGACCATCCTAAGTTTCCTATTTTCTGATGGGGAACTGTTAGGCAGGTACATACAAGAGGTCCCCAATCCAGGAAATGGATTCTGTCTTGACCCAACAGATAACTGCATTTATCCAAACTTCAAAGCAAGACAGGAACTGTATCTGCTGAACATCAATGTGCACTACAGGTGGATTTCAATCAGTATTTTAGAGTTAATGAGTTATAGTTGATGGTGGATTTCTTTTAATCCGTATAAGGTCTTTAAATTCAAATTACCAATGTTTGTACTAAATTGTTAAAATACTCGTGCACTGTAAAGGGGGCCAGAGGGACATGTCTAACACACTCAGTATTTTCTGTTTTCTATTTGTATATTTTTTGTCTCTTACTTATAAAAATTGGATAACAATTTCAGCCATCATGTATTAATCTAAGCAATAAATTTTAACAGTGATGAAATATAAAGACTTTAAATCTGCCATGGGAAAGGAAATATTAGACATGTAATGCACAGTGGAAAACTACTAATAGCATGCCACCAACTTTTGATCTAGAAGTAAAAGCAGACAAGAAACAAATTATGCTGTGTGAACACATACCCCTTCTTCATCCACTCTGTCAGTACACTTCACGTTAGTATCCAAAATGATCTGCATTGTGCGAGTGTATCCTCCAAAGGCAGCGTGGTGCAGGGCTGTCCACCCTTTATAATCACTTACATGTAGCAGTATAAAATTAGTAAGTATAAATGGAAAATTTGTCATAAACTTAAAAAGTAAACATTAAAGTAAAAGTAAAAAGCCTTCTCCTCTGACTCAAACCTCTTTTCTTTGGCACAACTACTGCGGAAATGTTCATGTCTTCTGTCAGCTATTAAGTGATTATCAATCCATCACTCAGAAGTTCAACTCCGTAATTGTATTTGGGCCTCCCTCTCTTTTCTTCTCCCTCTATACTTCTGTATGTATCTGGATTGCACCCATTTTCTTACATTTTCCTTGAAAATGACACTAATGCTTGCAGTATTCTGTTACAAATACTGGGGAAGAGATGTGGCATAGATCATGGCCATATAAAATTTTGCATTTCAAGACAGTGAATATATAAAACATTATAAGCACACAAATCTATCCGTATTAATATCAATTCATCTTAGTATAATGAAACTCACTAAGCCTTTTATCACATAGAACCTGCCAGGGCATTTCTTTAAAAAATGGCAGTTTTAAGTCTAAATTAAGCCTAAATACATAACACACGTACGTGTGTACACGTAGATATACACACTTAATATTTATATATGTATATCATTATCTCCGTCCTTGGTAGGTGTACTAGTCCACCTTGGGACACTAGAAATAAATAATGTGTTTTTTAGCAGTCCATTTAGTGGGTCCTCAGCAGTCACAAATAATGACCATATGTCAGGTCCGTTTGCTAAAGGATCCCCTCAGAACGCTTAGGCGTCTAGCTCTATGGTGTAGCTGCAGTGGACTTGGAAGCACAGGATTTGAAAGTTAAAGCTTTAGACTGTATCTTGGAAACAGGACTCTCAACTTTAGGTAGCTTTGGCTCCTGGCTTTACAGGTGTGGGCCTGGAGGCTTTTGTAGAGCAGCCAATGATGTTTGACCTGAAATCAGGACTTAGAGTGCAAGGCAAGATGCCTGGCAATCCCCAATCCTACCAAACCCTACTCAATCCTGTAAGTGAAGCTGATGTGATTATAATATTTCCAAAACAGTAATTTTTTTTTCATTGAAAGGTTCACTATTTTTCTTTCAGTTGGATTTAGAGAATCCTTAGTTTCCCCAGCATTAGAAGCCTCACTTTATAGCTAGCCACAATTCTGTGTCAGGCAGAAGCAAGGTACAATCCATCGGTTTATTGTACAAATATTTTATAAATATGCTTTTATACTGTATATTTACATTTGCATATATTAATATATTATTTTAATGTATTGTATTTATATTGTATTATCTTCACAGCAGATGGACATAAGATATAGGTTGATAGTTCTTTTTTGCCTTAATGGAAATCTGTATACTTACCAGAGAAAAAGGGCCCCTCTCTTCAGAAGAAACTGAACTACCTTCTCATGCCCATTCTGGGCTGCCAAATGAAGGGGAGTCATTCCCTTCTTATCACCTTCATTCAAAAGCCTTGTGTCTTTCATATCTCTTATAAGTCGCTGGCATGTATTGATGCGCCCATAGCTTTGAAATATAAACATAGATATTCACGTCAAAAAAAACAGGGATGGAAAAAATGGCATTGGTTCCATTGCCTAGACTGCACTACTAACCTGGCAGCAAAGTGTAATGGCGACTTCTTGTCCCTGCTCTTAGAGTAGATGGAAACGTTGAGGCTGAGTAAGTTATTTACAGAGAGGGCCACACCTTGTCTGCATGCATAATGCAATGGAGTGCATCCTTCATTATCTTCATCCACTACAAGATTTTTAATATGTTCCATCTGTTAGCCCCCCCAAAAAACCCCAAAAGCACAGAATTACATTTACATCACTAACGCTCCACAACTTCTAATATTAAAGCTGTATCTAAAAATAAGAAACAAACTTTAGGAACAGCAGATTTAGCAACAATGAGAACTGAGTGCCTGCTACTTTGTGGGTCACCATTTTTTCAAACAACTACACTTCGAAGGACACAGCAGCGTGCTGCTCGGCACCCTTACTGCAATCCATCCACACTACAAGTACAATACAGAGGATTCTTCTCTGCTGCCACTCAACCATAATACTCATTGCTGTCAGCAGGCGGCTTGTACAGCGCATATGGGTAGTCCATAGTCTGTATTCAGTAGCGAAACTTCTGGCTATCAGAACCCACCAGTTCACTGGTTTACAGTGCAATTTATTTCTCCCTGTCCTTTCTCATCTTCATTTCCCTGTTTCTCCTCTCCTCATCTAACACTATCCTATTCCATGACTCTATGATTCTATGCTAGCTTTTCTTAAAGCAACTAAAAATGTCCTTCCCTTGTCTGCTGCACTCCTTTGTCTGAATTATTAGTATGACCAATAATTAGAAAGTCATTACAGAGAAGTGAGAGCTATCACTGGTTCAAAACTGATTTTCCCCCTCTGCTGAAAGTGGAAGGGAAATCCATTCTGCACTGGTAACCAAAGCTGTTTATAGATTTCAGCAGACATCGTAAGATCAGTTATACCTGATTCACATTTAAGAGGTTGCTTCTGAAGCTCCAGAGTGTAGAAAATGTAACTCTTTCAAGTGAGCGTGGGCTCTAGCATAGCCAAATATAAATCTGTGTTTGAAACCCTTTTTAAAACTAAATCCGAGACATCACTACAGTCCACAGAAAGCTCCTGCAGAAGATGCTGCAAGCTATTTAAGTCCTAGAGCTTGACTGAATATGAGCAAGTCCCCCAGCTTTACTGCATGCAAGCGGGGAAAACAGAAGTGAAAAGTTCTCTATGTTATTGCCTACCTCTTGAGCTATTCAATGCCCCAACAGCAAAATAATTTATGGAATTATGTTATTCCTTTGCCTGGCAATAAGAAAACTGTATTATTGGCTTTGAAATGTTTTTCTCAGAGATATGTTCCTCTTCAAACTATTTTCTGTGACACTGGGCAACTTAACAAGTACCACAAACTTTTACAGTCAGTCCAAAATAAAGTGGTAGTGGCTTTTTTCTTTACCTTTTCTAGAAAGGGTAGCAGAAAGACATAAATTGATGCTTACTGTACCTGCAGAAATTTCTCATTCAGATGTTGTAATCCTCCCGGCTGCAATACCGTCAAATGCAAGAAATTTCGACCAAGGTGATCTTTTAACGATACATTTGCTCCTAGATAAATACGAAAATAAATACCAGCAACTTCAAAACCATTAGCCCCTGCCACTAACTGACAATCTTCAAGACAACGGAACGAATGTTGAACAGTGTTTATAAATCTATAAAATAAAAAACACTATTTCAAGTCAACATTGTAATATATACTTTTACTTGCAAAAAACCCCTACTGACACTCAGATTTCATCATTGCCTCATGTGTTTATACATTTTGCATTTTATTGCAGCACTAAGATTTACATGGGGCCCTCACATTCAGAGATACTGGGCACCCAGAAATCAACAGGCAATTTAAAGATGCAGGTGATCACCTCTTCTAATCTTTCAGATTTGTAATCTTCTTATAGCTTCAAAACTTATTACAGGGCTATTAACAAAACGAGTTATATTACTATTAACAAGAGGAAGTACAGTAACAATAATTAGCTGGCTCCGAAAGTGTTGCAATTGAAAGATAGAGCTCAAACATTTTCAAGGTGACTGTGATTATATGAAAATTGAAGGTTAACACCTGAAATGTGTTTTTTAACATTTAAAGATTGATTGCTGGTATGAAACAGCAATTTGTATAAATGTATAATCCATTTCAAAGTTCTGTTAACTTCATGAACTGCTAACAAATGCAGGGATGGAGCTCCAGTGCCTTCGCTACCTTCAGAAGCATGACACACGGCAGACACGTTTTTCTACTACCTGTTCACTATGTATTAAAAAGGGTGAAACCACCATCCTAATTCTTCCTTTATCTCAGGAGATACCGTCACTGAGCAGCTATTTAGCTCAACTGCTCCTGGACTCTGCTGAAGAACTGAATTGAAACTGAGAGGAAAGTCAGATGCAGAGTTTTAACACATATGAACCCTGCTCAAAGGAGGTAGATCATGTGCGTATTTTCTTTACCTTTGGAGAGAAGTAAATTCACAATTTTCCATGACGCACAGGAAGTGGCCAACAGAAGCGGAGATCGACCTTCTATGTCAACACTGTCAATATTAGCCCCCTGCAATAAAGAATTTCAAGTTTATAATGAAAAATGAACAAATGAAATTTTAAAATGGTGCTGCCCTTTATAAGCGTAGCTGAATTACAGGCATTCTTAGTAACTCCAGATAAATAAATTCAATAAACACATTACATCTCTATGTGAAACTACCACGTTTTCAACCTATCAGCCACAGCCCAGTTTGCTGCCCTGCACCCTTACTGCAATCCATCCACAGGAGAAGTATAATACAGAGGATTGTTTATTAAAATTGTATATATAAATTTAGATGCTTAAATAATAGTGGCCTACTTCTAGGTATACTGAACTCGTAAACTCATTTTGTTAGGGTACTTTTCCATGCATTTAAATACTCAAAATACATAATTCTAGCTTGAAAACACTGGGATTGAAGACCTAGAAAAATAAAAAATGGCAGCCCTTCTTACATATCAAACAATTACCAGAACAAGACCCATTCTGAACCTCTAATCTATATGAATACTGTTCAATTAGTAATGCACCCAGAGATTTGTATAGTCCCATTTTTATAGCTTGATCTACCTTCACTTTCTATTCTTCATCATAGCCAAGTCAATTTTGACCCCAAAGCAGCTGTATTAACAGCCAGGGTATTTTTATCCTCCAAACTCGAGGGTTTTGATATGAACTTTCTCCTGAGGGGAAGCACAAGGACTGGAATGAGATACTCCAGCAAAAGCCGAGTTTTGCTGTTTTGTCTATTTTTGCACAAGATCCATATTACCAGGACAGTAGGGTCACTATAGTCACAGTATCACTGTGCTCATATCAGCAAAATACTATGAACATAAACAATTCTGTCTAAAAAATCCCACCGAGGGAGTATGAACAAACAAGTAAATGAACCAATGAGATATACATGTATTTTATGATGGTTTAGCTATAATTTTTCTAGATATTGAGTTGCAAGTCAAATTTTATGAGCTGAACAAAGTACACAAAAAAAATCTATTTTATTTCAGATAATATCCAAAGATCATTGGAAAAAAAAATCCATGGGAGTTTTTCAATTAACTTGAATCACCTTTAGGTCCAGTCCTAATTCAAGAGAGAACTAATCATAACCATGAGCAATATTTGCTTTCTAGGATGGTAAAACCTGTAATGTAGCAATAAGAAACATTTATTAAATGTACAGTGATTACTTTACCACAGAGAACAGGAAGCTTCCAATGTATGTTGATGAAATATTTGAGAGTAACACGTGCAGGATCCTTTTCCCAGTTACCCTGCGCAGTCTGACAACCTCTTAAAAATGTTCTTATTCGTCAAAGAAACGGAGACCCGTTTTTTATCCAAGTGGCTCACTCACTTCAGTGAACACAGGGCAGCAATTTCCAGTTAGTAACAGAATCTTTAACCACCTTCCCTCCAGCAAAATGAATTCAGAAGCACTGATCATTATGTATCTCAGTAAGGAGTAACTTAGATATTGCCACATACATTTACTACATTTACAATACAGCTGAATTAAGAGTTTGTAAATTTGGTTTCTGAACTCCTTTTACTTTTGCATTTAGACATTAATACATATGAATTAAACAGGCATTAATATAAAAATAAATATTATGCAAATTTTGTAAATATCAATTTGTACCAATTTAATCTCTCATTTTTCTTTTAGCGAAGATGAAGCAAAGGGGAAAAAGGAAGTCCTAAAAAAGGCAAGAAAATGTATAAAATTACTCCTTATTTACTTTGAATAAGCTTGTTTCAAAAAAATTAACATAGTGAACTCAGGAAGCACCAGACACCTCAATGCTAAATTGTCCAGTACGAAAGAGAAAAAAAAACCAAAACCAAACACTAAAAGATGCAGGAAAACTGTTAAGATACTAGCTAAATCATGAGAACTTACTGATTTTTAGGTCTTTATACTGCCTTATAGTTGTGTACATAACTTGCAGATATCATCACACCATTTGCATGCACAAACCAGATACTGCACACCTAATTATCAAATGTGACAATGGCCACTTTGACATGATTGTCAAAGTCATCGTGCTTAAAATGCTTGATTGGCAAACCAATTTGTAAGTAGCAATTATTTAAAGCTATTAAATTTTGTAATGTTTAGAGGTTGGGAATATCTATCTAGGTGTCCAACTTTTTCCTTTTTTAAAGGCTTCAATTATGGCAAACCACAGCTGTACATCTCACCAAAAGGAGAGCATGTACTGATTACCATGTTATGTTGAGGCCCAATGCAAAATAATGAAAAGGTCTGCAAGAAATATCTGTAGAGTTTGATTCTCTGATTTTTGTGTACCACATTGACCTACAACTTAAAAAAAAAAGGTTTAATTTAAACATGTGGCTGGACAATTCTGTTGAGCACAGATAAACTTACCTTTTGTATATAGAAGAGCTAGATGTAACACACTATATGTTTACAATGCCTTTTATTTTCAGACATAAAAAGTACCAAAAATCAGATAAAGGAAGTAATCACTGTAAATTCATGTCCATGAAAAGTGGATACCTAACGTATAAAATAAATAAACCAGAAAGTCATTCTGAACTGGAATTTGCTATTCCTTTTGAGCAGTAACATTGCTCCAAGTTTTTTCACCCTCGTGTGCACCACAGCATAGGCGATACCGAGTGATCTTGCCAGGGTCCCAAGAGAGCAGGCAGCACGGGTTGTACGTGCTAATCCAACTAGCATATTTTGACCTATTCCCAGTCAGCACAAATGGAAACAGGCCTAAAGCTTCAAAACTGACATACTTTATATGGAAAGCCAAACAAACCCTCAGTATAGATTGTATGGAAGATGCCAAAATAGTCAAAATGATACCCAAGGAATAAAAGTTTTTTCTTAGCAATTGCATTGTTAAAGATATTCCCTTGAATGTTTTGTGCACACAAGCCCCCACCTGCAAAAATTCGTGCCTGTGTTTCTCAGGGAATAACTTCTGTAGACAGGTTGTTTTATCAGACAAGTTTAAGAAGTGAAACCACACCATGTCCCATTTGAATTAAAAACAAGCACAACATCTACTTCTGACTAAATCAAATCCCTACAACAGAATTTCTGAGAACAGAAAAACTGAACATAGAATTTTTCTTAATATAATTGTCATGAAATTAAGTAAAAAACCTAAACATACATAAAACTAAAAAGAAGTCTGCTGTCTTCTGAAAATTACCCCATCAGAGTGGCGCACACAATAGTTATGAGCCTTAGTTTAATTGGTATAAATGGACACTTGGAGCATAGCCAGTAGCACCCTTGGTTACATTTCGTCTCTTTCTCCCTCATAATTATTCAGTGAAGAAATATAACCAAACCACACAGAGTAAAAAATTTGTCTAGATCATGCCTAAACTTCAATATATGGCTATGTAATCCCAGAACAATCACATGTGCATACTTTAAAGAAATTACTTCTTTCTGGGAAAAAAAAAAACCAACAAAACAGATTAAATTCAATGCATGCTTAGCATTTATTTCATATTTCATATCCTAAAAGCGTGGATGACTGAACCAGTTTGTCATATTTCGTAAAAGATGTTCATGAGACCTTTCTGAGTAAGTGAAATCTAAATAAAAATACCAGCTTTCATCCTCTGTAACTGTGGAATGCTATTAAGAGAGCCGTAACTACCGTTGTACTGTAACTGTCAATTGTGCATTCTGAAATATATATTTATAAATAACCTATACCCGAGAACACGTTATCCTTTATGAATTTCTCTATGCAGACCTGTAGTAATAGATAGCAATAATCTCTATAAACATGTTGCTTGATTAAATATTTACCATTGAAATCAAATACTCTGCCAGCTCATAATGATCAAACAATGCTGTCCTGTGGGGAAAAATGCAAAAATACAGTAACATTAGAAAGGACGAAGTTTCAAGCCAAAGGGTAGCATTTTTCTCCATTTGCTGCATTTTCTATTATTTTCAAATAAATATATTTTAAAATAAAGAGACAGAGAGATACCTTTATTACATAATTCCTTTTAAGAAATTGTTTAGATTTTTGTCATGGAGTTTTGGTTTTAAACTAAGTTCAGTTCAATTAATACACTGAAAAGTCAATGCAGGAAACAAAGACCTCATTGGTAGGCCAACAGGCATCTTACCACTGATTTTTAACATAACCAGTCATTTCATATGTGAGATCCTTTGCTGTACCACACAAGGTCAACATAGAATTCCATACACTTCAGATTCCGTTTGTTCCAGGCGGACCTAGAGTCTCAAATCCCTTTCATTGATCAGATCTTCAAAAATAATTTGCTACATGTTTTGTGTAATAATGCTAGAGTGGGGTTAAAATGTCAGTGGCTTAGTTAAACATGTATTCTGACTGTGGCAGGCAACTCTATTTGAAAAAGTATGAAAAAGTACAACATACTGATGTAAATAATAGTGACATATTAATTTACTAAAAAAGTTTTAAAGCTGTCTATAAGCAGGAAAAGTTCTCAGGTGTTATTCTACAATAAGGCATTGAATTATATATTGTAGGAAAAATGGTGAAACAGGAAGTGTAGCAGTTAATACACATGATCTAAATGTTTTCCGAAGTCACACCCCTATTAAATATTTTGACTCCATGAGCAACACAGGAGAACAGTTTCAAAGTTGTACTGTATCTCAAAGATAACAGTTCCCTTAGCACTGTAAGACGTAATAACACAGGGTGTAGTTAGAACTGTTTACTCAAAACACGTATTTTAAAAATCACGTCATGGCTCCAACTAAGTAGAGACACCTCCATTATCTACAGCAGACCCCTCAAGCTAGGCATAAATAGTGAATGCTTCACACACTCAAACTAAATTCCAAGGTGTCTCAAGAGAGCACAAAGCCATTTAATAAAATATTTAGATGGAAACATGGCAGTAGGAATATGAATGGATCATGTCCTGCCTATGCTTCACTGCTCCTTCTCAACAAGTTAACGTTCCTATTCAGTTTATTTATATTCTGAGAGATCTGGGCGACTTTCTAACTTTCTGATGATTCTTGATAGCGTGTTTTTTTCCTGTTTCACAGATAGAGGGAGCGAAAGAGTGTCATCCTTTTTGGTACGAAGCTTTTTTCAAGGACAATCCCTTCCACGGATATGACAGCCAGTTATCTGTTAAGTAGTACATTGTGTCTGCACAATTTTCTTTGGTGTCCTGCCATCACTTTGTCTGCAGTAGTGTTTTATCGTGGTAGCATTTCCAAGTGTACTCAAACCTTATCTTAAGTTTACAACACACTCCCCTTTTCAATTTCTTCAATTATCTTGGAATTATTCCACTTTATACTGTGTCCAAAGAGCAATGATCTTTACTGTTTCTGACCTTCTATCTAATATTTCATACTGTAAAACTCTTCGTAGAACAGCAGTGTAAAACGCAATGAGACATATTTCTTTCAAAAATCATAGAATCACAGAACAGTTTGGGTTGGAAGGGACCTTAAAGACCATCCAGTTCCAACCCCCCTGCCATGGGCAGGGACACCCTCCACTAGACCAGGTTGCTCAAAGCCTCATCCAGCCTGGCCTTGAACACTTCCAGGGATGGGGCATCCACAGCTTCTCTGGGAAACCTGTCCCAGTGCCTCACCACCCTCTCCATGAATATCATCTTCCTGATATCCAGTCTAAATCTCCTCACTTTCAATTTAAACCCATTACCCCAGTGTATAGATACATTATCTTCCACAAAGTCAGTAGCCAGCACATTTAACTGTCCTTCTGTCACAGAAGACTGAGGAAACTCCTCCAGAGTCTAGCGCTCTGGTTTTGAATGGACTGTGAAAGACTAGAAGTCCAGAGGATTATTACATGCACAAACACCATCTGCAACTTTGTAGTTATAGGGAAGTGTACCAACATCTTGCACCTGATCAGGTATAATTTTCTTAGGGGGAAAAACAACGAAGATGTTTTTAAACTGTTCATATTATTTTTCATTCATTTTCTGGAGAACATAACCCAATTAGATGAGGGCATTTTTTCCACAACCTCAGAAGCTGTTAACAATTCCATAAACCTATTCACCTACTACTTATTTACGGTAGGAAATTTTCAGTACAAACGGTTAGTGAACTTTCGTCGACATGGATCCAAGGTAACTGGTACTGTTTTGATTTTGATATCAGCACCAAAATCTTCACCATGCTGACCAAATTATTGAGTCTTTCATATTGTACTAAAACTGTCTCCCATCCCATGGAGAATTCCCAACCCATGTGGAAGGGTATTCCAAAGTATACTATATAAAGTATAACTGGATGTTGAGAATAATTGAGAATATCATGGCTCACAACTTATAATGAAGTCTGGCAGAGCAGTCTCCTACCTGTGAAGCAATGTTTCCTTATTCCCATCTACAGCATCAATAATGGATTCCTCACCAGCATAGGAGGACATCATTAACTTCACAATCTCAGTTGCTCCTTGAGTGGCAGCAAAATGAAGTGCTGTGCATTTTTCATTCTGTAAGTGGGAAAATAAAACAGCATTTAAACATTTACACCTCGACAACCTAACCCCCAACCTACTAAACACACCAGTGATTTAGCCCAGGATTCATAATTCCTAAATGTTTCAATTCCTATGCAGTTAATGATACTTTAGTCTTTAACTAAAATAGTGGAACTCTAAAGAGATCCTAAAGACCAGAAAAAGACTAAGGAGTTAGTTTTAAAGGATCACTACAAAGTCGAGTCCCTAAGATATAAGATAATGAGTGTCTTAACAATTTTTTGTAGTTGAATTAATGAAGAGACACACAGAGCACCCTTTGATACAAGAGATGAAGCAAAGGGAAACTACAGAAAACCATAGGTATAACAGTACAAATGAATAAGCAAACAAATGTGCCTATTCAATGCAGAAAATGCATTATATTACAATGCTTTTGACTTCCTTAAATGGAATCTTTTCTTAGATGTCATTCTGAAATAAAATCTTCTGCAGATTAAAAAACTTGGTCTAAGACACTATTAAACTATTCTAAGCTCACAAAATTATTAAGCAATAAATAAATGATTAGAATAAGATTTGCCAAAAGAGGACTTCATTTAGCTAGATGGGACCAGCTAGCTTTGATACATGCCTGAAGGTTTTGACTTTCTCCTTTTCAGAGCATGGGCATTTCAGTGAATGCATTGGAAGGGGCTTTTCCACACTGCCATGAGCATTCGCAAAACAGTCACCCATCAGCAGCTTAAATCCTCTCATTCAAAAGCTGTGTGTTCAAAGAATCAAAGCAACCAAAGAAGACTAAACCCTGTTTATCTTTGTTCTCATGAGTTGATTTCAGGCTTGCAAACAATATGATTAATGACAGGTATTTTCAGAAATGTTTATTCATCATGAAGCTGGGCACAGGCCCATACACCAACAGCATCATGGTAGCAGCAGTAGTATCTTAAATTTATGCTTGCTTATAAAAAAGGCACTGTAAAGGACAAGGCAAGGCTGACAATAAACAAGGAAGATAAGAAAGGGTCACACTGAAGATCCCATTTCTGGGAAGGGGTGTTAGCAGTACAGAGTTTGTGAAGAAGGCAGTGATACTTTTCCAGAGTGCTCTTCCAGACCCTTGTCTGTTTACAGCTCAAGGACCTCCTGAGCCAGAGCGGATGTTGCTGTATTCAGTAGTTTAGGACTGATTTTTCTTCTATGGATCTGCCTAAATGCATTTTGAATCCATGAAAACTTTCCATACCCACAACAGCCAATGTAACTTGTGTAAAGCCACCTGACATTTTGCCTGGTTTGAATTAGAGACTTGTTTTCATTTCCTCCTGCCCAGGTTTTGCATTGGAAGCGATAATAAGCAATGATTATCTGCTCTTTTTTTCTTCATACCACTCAGATTTAGCAATATCTACATTTTATAAAAATTATGTATTGCTCCATTCAAAGTTTTACCTGTTTTAGATCAATTTGGGCTCCAAATTCAATGCACATTTTAATCATTTCAAGGTCCCCACTTTGAACTGCCAAATGAAGTGGACTGCACTTCCCGTTATTGGTAAAATTAATGTGGGTTTTAGGAGAGTGACCCAATTCTTCACCTGAGAAATGAAAATAAATGGATTTTCTTAAAGTAAGAAAGATAACAGAGGCTATCAAGGCTTTCAAAACAAGTACATTAACTGTGGAATAATATTCTCCCCCTTCAAAATACGAACCTTTCACAGCTGATGGGCACACATTTAGGAAAGCAGTTAAGCTGCTGCTGCAATCCTACAGAAGTGACTAGCATGAATTGCCATAGGAATAATTACATTAACTTCTTTTAAGTTCAATCACAGTTATAAGTGCTTCTTTGCACAGTTCTCTGAGAATTAAAGTAATAATATGGTAACGCAAATATAAATAATCTATCTTACTGACTGCTCGGGAATGATGTATTTACCTTTTTTTAAAAGGATTTCCATACATGTTTTTGCACCTGAAAACGCAGCTGCATGGACAGGCATACATCCCGTTTTGTTTGGTTTACATATTTTCCCTCCATTTTCAATCTGAAAAATAATGCCTGGATATAGTTTAATGACATACAGAAAAATTCTGACTAATGAACATAGTATTAGAGGTACAATCTCCTTTGTATGTAGTCTCTTTTTGTATGTTGTATATGCATTGTGAAGTTTATATACAAAAATGGTTCACGTTATATCCATACATCTATACATATATGTGCTTCATTTTGTGTTCTGATGGCCTTCAAAACTAATTTAAGTTTTTTGCTGTTTGCCACTCAGATATATTTTAGATTCTCTTAAAAGATTAGAGTTTGTTAGTGACTTAAGCAAAGTTAACTTCAGTATTAGGTCAACGGTTAACATTCCTCCATTGAACAAATACACAGCACCGGAACAGAATAATGGTGCATCAAGGTAAACAGAATGACATCAAAAGATGACAGATAATTATACTTACCAGGAGTGTCAGTGCTTCAGGATTGTCCTTGTAACATGCTACAGTTATAGGTGTGTTCCCTGCTTCACCTTCCAAATTAACATCTGTACTGCTATGTTGGACTAAAATCTAAATGTTAAAAAAAACCCAAAACAGTGAACCGTAAGCCAAATACAGCAACGAAGGCCTAAACCCTTACTTCTGGGTTTTGCCACCCACAGCACTCCCCGCATGCCAACAGCCCACAGGCATAGGCAGAGGAGGGACAAGATGAGGGAGAAAGTAAAACTATGCAGATGAAAAATGCAGGTGAGAACAGACAAAGAGAGTAAGATTCTTTACAACAGAGTAGCTTAAAGTTTTATATAACAATTTCCCTAATACTGAGAGAAAATATTTTCTGTAGAAAATTGCAGATGGGGATTTTCATCTTAACTTTGTTACAATGTCTTGTAATATTCTGTGTTCCCTGGGAAGCTGCAATGTTGTAGATCCTGCTTGATTAGGCACCTATTGGACAGTTACAGAAGATCAAGGGAGATCGGACTTGATGAAAATAGGGACCTTTCCAGTCCTCAATTCCTGCTTCAGTCCCTATATTAACAGCCAACACTGAGGTATCAGCATCGCCAAGTATCTCTCTGACTACTTCCAACATTTTTTTGAGAAGCAAAGGATCTGGAAGTGATACTGCACCACATATTTATTCCTCTATCTACACACTTATTTAATTGTCTTTCAGTAACTCCAAAGAATTTTTCTGTACTGGAGAAACTGACACATTTTAACAACTCTCAAGCAATCTGACAATGGAAACCAAAGGAGAATTAGCTTAAATAAACAACAGAGCGGGGAAAAAATGAGAGCGCATATTCAGCCAAGAGCAGAGCTGCAAAATAAACCAAACCCAGAATTGATACAAAGCCCATTTAAAAAATATCACCGTATTTCAGATTTTATTGTTCTTAATTCATAGTAAATACAGGTTTTGTAGACGATGCAAAGACAATTAAATAATTTAGCACTGAAAATCTCTAAAGAATTTTAAGTTTTGAATACAGGAATGTGTTTTTTTTTCTTCGGATGAACTAGAAAAAGAGACAACTTTAAAGGGAAAAGCAAGTGATGTGGTATTAAGGTTGTATTCACCCAGTAATTCAAGAATTTACCAATTCTAAAATTCTAGCCAAATGGCGCACATGGAGTGTGAACATTCTTGTTGCACTTGGACAAATGATGAAAAAAATATGCTGATTAAAATCTCAGTGCTGTTGCTAATTTACAAGGGTTCAAAACTGACACCTTGGTAATTTCTTCACAATATATTTTTGTGATTTCTATTTGCAGCTTTAGTTCTGCTATTATTCAAATTATTATTAAAACGCTGGGTTTAAGAACTGTGTTTTCTAACTAATTTTAATCTGGTTTTCATACAAAAGCCACATTAGTTTCAACAAAGTTTTTATATTTACACGACTCCCTACACAATTATAAAAAAAAAAATCAGAATGTAAACATTTAAAATAACACATGCCTACATGAAATTTTAGTGTTAAAAAGAACTATCTTTAAGAAAATTCCTTGTGTTTGGAAAATTTAAAAGAATTCTCCATGAGATATGTCTACTATCATAGTACAAATATCAGCATCTATATAAATCAATAAGTTACTTTTTACTTGCCCTGCTAAGAAGACACAGACATTTCTATAAGCATCATATATTACACATCCTGCTCTCTAAACAAAGGGTATGATGAGACACAGCATACATAAACAAGGTCTTAGTGTTCCGCACACAGCTGCTGTTGAGCTACTTATCAAATCTGCATATTTATTTCGAGTTTAGACTTACCTTAACAATTTCATTATGCAGGGACTGCACAGCCATGTGCAAAGGTGCCATCATATTGGAGTTGAGAATGTTTGGATTGGCTCCTCTGCTGAGAAGCAAACTAACACTTTCAACCTGATTTTTCTTTGTGGCCCAGTGCAGTGGGGTATTTCCAGAAGAATCCATCACATTTAATACTAGGTCAAAGAAAACAAAACAAAACCAAAGCAAAATCATCAAGTTTTCTGATTGCAGTGGAAAAAAAACCAAAAAAGTGTCTTCAGTGGAGGGTTACGTCCCTACTACTGCTTTTCTTTGAAGAGAAAAAGGGAAAGATTGCATGTCCTGCAGTGCACTGTGTCAAATTGATTAAATATTGTGCTGAATACATGACATTGGTTAGAGAGATGGGAGGGGTGAAACACCTGTCTTGCCCATTATTATATATCTTTTTCATTCCCCCAGGAGTTACTTGATTACTCTCTTTCCTTGCCTCTTTCCTATCTTACTTGACTTGGCAGGTATTGCTTTAAAGGCTGCACAGAACAAGGGTATGTGAATAACTAAAATAAGAGATAATAAATAACTGCTTGCAAATTACAAGAAGATTAAACCCCACATCTATTCTGAATCACTTAAGAACACAGAAGTAATAAAAACAGTTATAAAATTGGTCTGGTTTACATCTATTTTTGAGCTTCAAAATTGCAAGTAAACTTTAACAAATATTCTGAAAAGTTCAGACAAAAATTATATACTGGAAAGAAAACGAGTATTTTTCAGCCAGAATAATCTAAAATTAGATTGGCCACCATTTATGATAAAATGAGGTTTCCGGACCAGCGTATGTTTGCTCAGTAGCCCACAGCCTATCAGTGGAGTCCTATGTAGTTCACAGTCCTTACTAATAACTACTGCTCAAGACCTTTTACATGAAGTGTTTTTCCATCATTCATGGCCCATGTTCTCCTACTTACCACTTTTTCCCTACATTTCTTCAGACAGCCTACCTCATCACATGTTTATTCTTCCCCACTATTAAGTAAACGAGATGTGATGACAACTTGAATGACAAGTATGAGAAACCAAATTACTTCTCTTTTACATTTCCACTATGTTAAGTGTAACAAAATACATATAATAAATATAAGGAAGATGAAAAGTCAAGCCTACTGTACTCCAGTTTTCTTTTTCATAGCTGAAGACTAAGAATCTAAGTCTCAAACAACATCAGGTACAGTGAATCACTGCACCAGAAAGAAAACAGTCCTAACGTAATATTTAGGTGCCCCAAACCACACGTGAGACACTGCACATTGTGGCAGACAGTTTGAACTATACTGAAATCTATAAATGCAGATAACACATACCAGTTCTGCTTCAGTTAGGTAACAAACACTTTGATTATTGAACATTTTCATTCTGTTAAATACAATAGTTCATAAAATGTGTGTTACCTTCACAGGAAGAATCGTCTATGATCAACTGCATTAATTCTATCTGACCTCCTTCTGCAGCGTGATGAAGTGGGGTGGCATTTAATTCATCCACTTTGGCAAGCCCAGAACGATTCTTCTTAATGAAGCTCCGTAGCCTACAGGCACTTCCGTCTGAAATCACCTATTTTGGACACAAATATTGTCATTTTCTCATTTTCCGAACAGGCAAGATGTTAGCAATGCTACAGTGAGTTATTGTGGGCATGTTTCTATTCAGTAATTCCCTCCCAACTGTTTAGTTTCATAAAGAGGTACACAAATCCTGATCACATTGAGTCAATAGTGAAACTCAGGTTTATTGGATTCATTGTAAAATCAGACCTAGATGAGAAAGTGCAAAATTAACAAAACCTGAAATTATCTTGGCTACATTATTCTGTCTTCTATAGTGAGATTGACATCCTCCTTCCACCACAGAAAAGCTCAAACAAGCAAATTCATCACTTTTTTATACTCTCTTCAGCTGTGGCCATGGCAAATGAAATCAACAGAGAGGAAAAATAAAAAAAATCTTTATAAACTCCCTTTCTAGACCTTTTTTTACAGAAACTGGTATTATGTCCTGGGCTTTCAAGTTCAGCCATTAGGTTTCTGTGATGTTTTTTATGTCAGAGCAACCAATAAATTCTTTAGTTTCAGCAGCATCCTATGAACATGGGTTATTCTCAGTCTGAAAGAGACCAGCATCTTCACAGAATAATAAAATCAAACCCTCCCTGACAGCTCAGCCCTCTGACAACCTTGATACTGACAACCTCATATTGTGTTTTGCAACCAAAGCCCACTATGGAAACCCTGATGATTCTTACTTTACAAAGTTCTCCAAATATTTCTGTTACAAATGTTTCAAAAATCATACTTGTATATCAAGAAAAGTGATGGGAAAAGAAATTATTGCAGTAGAATGGGCAGGAATTTTAAAAGAAGTTATTAAAAAATTAAAAGGGAATCAAAGAGAAAAACATTCAACAAAATGGGGGGGGGGGGGGGGGGGGGGAGGGGGGAGAGAAAAATGAGTATCAAAAGTAATGCAAACCTTCCCAAGGATGTGTAAGCAAGGAAAGGGTAAAAAAAGGAAATCCCCTAAATCATTGTTCCCTTCTCAGCTGCAAAAGAAAAGGAAAACTTTGCTCTCCAGGATCCTCTGAGCCACAAAGACTCAACAATTTTTGCTGTCCTTAACCAAACATACATGACGGGGCAGACCATTCATACACTTAAGCACGTTTAACTTCCTTCTGCTTAATAGTCCCTTTGACCTCAGTGAGGTTACTCATGTGAATAATGTTACAAATGTGTTTAAAGATTCAGAAGGCTGGGGCCAAATATAGGGGTGGCATCTGCTTCAAAAGTGCAATCAGGAAAAGCTAATAGAAAACAGGTGATATTGTTGTGGAAAGGGTATCTAAGATGACTCAACTGCCATAAAAATAAGAGGTCAATTACATACACAAATATTTATACATTTTATACACATTAAAAAGCTGTTTAAAAATAACTTAATGCGGAGCCCAGCACCTTCTACTGCTTCTAATATTCTAAGTTAATTTTAATTGTAATGAATTTCAACTTTCTGTTGATTTAGACCACATTTTTCCACTCTCTACACTGAATTTTTTTGATAATGTAAGACAAAACGTGGCTGAAATGTGGCACGATGGCAATTTCTATCAACAAAAATAAGATTTTTTTTTTACCCAATATGGCAGTGTTTCATTAACAAAACAGGAAGAAATCAGTTAGGTGTTCTCAGTACGTCGGTTGGTTCAAAAGAGCAAAGCAAGCTATTTTAAACAGCAGCTCCTTCACCCTCTGCATGAACAGCCCTGCAGTGGCAGATCACCCATCAGTGGGACAAGCCGTGTTACCCTGAAGAGAGGCTGCTCAGGACCACAGCTAGTATGCAGAAAACAAGCCTGGAAATGATCTCAAGAGGTCTTTCAACCCATCCACACACTGTCAAATTTGTTTAGCCTGCTGTAAAAACCTCCAAAGTTACTCAAGTCATCCATCCTGTAAGCAGCTTCTTCCTTTGCTTAATTATGCTTATTCTTAAAAAAAGGCTTCCCTAAGGTTTGGTCTAGGTCTCTCTAGCTGCAATTTATCACTTCTTGTCCTATTCTCCATGGAAAAGGGAAGATGCTACAGCCTTCGTGGCAGCAATTTCACATTTGTAGGTTGTGCTGCTGGTTCCTATTCCCTTCGTAACAGTTCCCGTGCTTCTAAACCTTTCCTTTCGGGACATCTTTGCTAGATGGCCTTACTCATTCCCATCACAACCTCTGGCCATCCCTCTAAGCAGGGGTCTCTTTCTGGGGGGCCATGCCCAGAAACCCTCTACCCCACCTGCTCCCCTTCCGCGTCCCAGTCCACACTAGGTCACCCTTGGCCACGGGGTCCTGTCCCTTGCACCCCACGGCCAGGGCACGGCCAGCCCGTCTCCCACTCCTCAAGGCTCCATGGACGAAGGAAAGACCTCCTGGAGGAAAGTGTCTCCGGGAGGTAGCTCACTCCCTGCCTCCAGAGCCCTACCTCGCTCTCCACCTTCACCCCTCCCCGTCCCTCACACGCGCCTCAGCCGCGGGCATCGTTCTGTCCCACGCCAGCCTCGGTGCCTCAGGCAGCTCGCCTGCCCCGAGGCTGTGCCCTCACGCCCGCCCCTGCGCCCGTGGGACCCGCACCCACCTTGAAGACATCCTGCGAGGCGACGGAGGCGGCATCCGCCTCGCAGACGACGCCCTGGTAGGAGGTGGAGACGGCCGCCTTCTCCCGCGACTGGCAGAGCCGCAGCAGAGAGCGCTTCATGGCGCCCGCCCGCACGGCTCCGAGCAGCGCCCGACCCGGAGACCTGCGAGGCGAGAGACCGAGTGACGGCGGGTGCCGAGGCCCCGCCGAAGCGGCGGCAGCAGGAGGCGGGGAAAGCGGGCGGCGGCGGTGCCGCCGCTGCCCCCGGGAGGGCGAGGCGCTCCGCGCCCGGGCGGGCACCCCGCCGGAAGGCGGGTCCCGAAGCGGAGTTGGACCTCGCGCAGCACCCGCGGTGGAAGCTGCGAAGGGAAAAGCCGTGCCGCCCGGGCTAGGTGGGGCAAGGGTTGCCGTGGCGGCGGGGCTGGCCTGCGGGGCCTCGCAGCTTCAAAACAGTTCGCTGAGTTTAACGAGTAACTTGTCGGCATTTCCTTTGTAGTCATAAGAATTTCATGTAGAATTGGTTTCACTGGCAAATGTGGAGCAGGGTAGGAAACCCGTAGGAAGACTGTCTTAAGGAGCAGCACGAAGTGTTAAAGAGTTAATTACTAAAGCGACTTTAACCGAGTCTTTCTTGAAGAGTCTCCAGCTGGAACACTTCTAACCTTGTTGAAGAACTTTCCCAAATCCACTCATCCCTGGCATCATTTGAACCTTTACGCTTGCCGATTCCTTCAGAGAGTTTCCCTGGTGTGTGTGACACCAGACATCCCCCTCGGAATGCTGCGTTTGTTTCGGTCCTAAAGCCTGTAACCCCAGAGTCGTTTCCTGTGAGTTGCTGATGTTGCACAACCTTAACTAAGTAGCCTTCAGATCATAAGACCAAATAGTCCTCAGACTAACTGTGTGGTTGTTAAGTGCTTGTGGTGTAGAGCTTTGATCCTATTAATTATCAGGCAACATTAAAAAAAAAACAACCCTAACAAAAAGAGTTTGTTCAGCCCATATTCTGCTGTAGCCATGGGTATTGCGTACGTTAAACAGCAGCACACCAAGGTGCTGCCCAGGGAAGTGGTGGAGTCACCACCCCTGGAGGTGTTTCAGGAACATGTAGACATGGTGCTTGAGGACATGGTCTAGTGGGTATGGCAGTGTTCAGTTGATGGTTGGACTGGATGATCTTACAGGTCTTTTCCAACCTTCGTGATTCTGTGATTCTTTGATTCTGTGATCATTAATTGTGACCACAAGAAACGGTGATGTACACTACAGCAAGAAAGCTATGCTCAAGAAAGCTAGCCATTAGTGCCTGCTGAAATTCTAATTATGTGGCTTGTACTCTGTATTTCTGAACCCTTTTCCTGGTACTTTGATTAGGAGCGGCCCCACCTGGTCCCTTTGAATGCCCTGTCTGGCCTTGACTTTTCTGTTGCCCATAGTCCTCTTTATGAGAAATTAAACTCAACAAATACAGTCTATATAAAGTTATAAAGTCCAGATAAAGAAAATAAATGCTATTTTCTGCAAGAATCATTACCTGGAAACAGAGGTATCACTGAAACATTGGTAAGCATTAGTAAATCAATCTTCCGTTTTTTTCTTAAAATCCCCTAAATTGCGATCAGAGTAATGCTGTGAAACAACAGAAGTCATGATCCTCAACCAACCATAGTTTTACTTATTTTCTTGAATCTGATAGTACTGCCCACCTCTTTTAATATTACTGTTAGTTTTCAGTCTTCTAGTAAATGTTCAGAATAATGTTCTAAGCATGAAAAACAATACAAAGTTTTTCCATTCCCAGGAGGAATCAAATGGAATTTTAAGTGGTCTGACCACAGCTTTTATTTCTGCATAATGATTTGACATAAGGAACTAATTCCCATAAGTAGTCAAAGAGTAACCTTTCTTACAGCTGTTCTTCCCAAGAGCGGATTAAAACACATTTATACCATTTTATTTCAAACATGATCTTGCTAATAGTAGAGTAGTGGATCCATTAGTACATGCAAAATTCACTAAAAGTAACCATAGAGCATCATTTCATTAAAAATATGATTGTTTAATAATTAAATTATATATACAGTAAATATGCACTATTCCAGGCCTGTAGCCTTAGTAATACATTACTGCAATTTTGTTAATTTTGCAGGCCTAGGAACCATAAATTCAAGCAAATATCAGTAGTGAACAGGATGTACTGCATGGTTTTTGCTTTGAAAGTGGTTTATTTGACAAGTGTTATACAAATTATAATATAATTATAACTGTAATGTATGCAAAATTATATGTAGGATTTTGTGTTGTAAATTTAATTCAGTAAGCCAAATTCAACAAGACACATAACATAGATATTGTCTCCTACAAGTTTTCAGAAACATGCTTGTGCTTACCATGGTTAAAAATCCTACTGTCTTTTTAAACCAGCAAAGTGTTTTTAACTCATATTTTACTTATGTCTAATGGATTTTTCATTGCATTTTTTCTTCTTGAGATTTTTCTGTAGTAAGGAACATGCTGCTATGCTCAGCACAAAGATTTGAGTTATTGACAAGTTTATTACATGCCTCATTTAAAAAAAGGAGTATTTAGGAAACAATAATTCATTCCACTACACTGCAGAGCTTTTTTTCCCCTTATGATAATCAGATATGAAATAATATCTTACAGATTTTGAGTCCTATTCTTACTGCTTTGGGCAAGAAGAAATTTAAGTTCTGTGCTTTGAAAGTAAGTGAAATTGATCTTATGGTTAGTATCAATTGTAATAAGGAAGGTGACACTCCATGGGAACATACCTGGTAAGGATACTTCCCGAAGTGTCGAGTATAGCCCAGCAATTAATTTCAGTGACTATTTGCTTCAATTTAACTTCTAGACCAAAGCTTTCATGTATATAAGCTGGATCTAGAAAAGTTTGAGGTGTATGGTAGCCAAAGTGAATGCAATCCCTGTCCTGTGAGAGTTAGATGCCTCAGAGTGGTGTGTACAGCTGAGAGGTGACTTAGGTACCCATTCCAGACAGTAATCCTCCTGTGAAGCTGGTTGCTAAGGCATCTCCTGCAAAACATCTTTTAAACAGGTGGAGGGCCTCTACATGCCAGGCAACATATGCCTCCCTCAAACTAAGGAGATTAAAACATGCTCTGTCTACTTAATAAAGGCAATCATGGCCACCAAATGGCAGCTTGCTTTCTGGTAGTGATGCTCTCTCCTCCTGTTGAAGCTGTGCCAATGTACAGCCAGAGGCTGTCAAAGTGCAGAAGTCCGGTTTCCTACCACACGGGGAAAATTCCCTTCTTGTTCCTGCCTTCAGGACTGGTTTTCTGGTTTAAAATTCAGCTACCACTGACCAAACCCAGCAACCATCGCTGAAGCAGGGACCTCAATTCTGAGCTTCCCCTAACTGTGGATTTTAGGAAAAGCTGAATTATCAGGCTTCAGAAACTTTCTGGTCCATAAAGTCCAACCAGACTTAGGCATGGTATATATGCTGCTTATTTCAGTTCTGTGAAGATATACCTCCAGTTGTACCAACTCTGAACTGGAGAATCTTAGCAATGAAATACAGATGCCTCAGGAAATTCATAGAATAGAATAATAGTTTGGGTTGGAAGGAACCTTAAAGATCATCTAGTTCCAACCCCCCCTGCCATGGGCAGGGACACCCTCCACTAGACCAGGTTGCTCAAAGCCTCATCCAGCCTGGCCTTGAAGACAGCCACAGCTTCTCTGTTCGGGTACCTCACCACCCTCTCTGTGAAGAACTTCTTCCTGATGTCCAGTCTAAATCTCCCCACTTTCAGTTTAAACCCATTACACCTTCTCCTGTCGCTACAGGCCTATGTAGTACAGCTCCCTTACATTCATGCATGTAAGGGTTAGGCAAGTGTTTGTTTTAGGTGAGACACTCCTAGATTTCAGAAGCCTAAATCCTACCTACAGTCCAATTTAGGCACTTCCTTGCTGACCAACAATACATTCAGAAAGCATTATTTCTTTGTGCTCTGTGGTCTTTCTTCACCAGCTGTGTATTTTGGAATGCCATTGCTGTCCTAACAGGCAATCACAGATTTCTCCTACATGGTATATATGCTGCCGTGCCTGTCAGGGAACAGCACCCTCATGACAACAGTGCTTTTCATTCAACCATCTGCCTATTTAGAAATGCTTTTCTGTTCTGGACATCCTACCCAGCAAAATCCGTCATCTGTAAAGGCATCTTAATCACACAACTCTTACTCACTCTTCTGCTCTGAAAAGCTGGAAAGAGCCTTTGACTTCTGTTCTTTCAGAGATACAGTCTCACCAGTGGTTATTGATATTGACCTGTTATAGATAAACATCTGTAAAGATGGATTTTCTGAAATATGACTGTATGAAGGAAAACCTATCAGAACATGTCCTGGTAATTCGTAAGGCTCTTTAGGAATAGCATTGAGTTTACCCTGTGCAGTAACAGAAAGACAAAATAAGTAGGAGTAATTCCTTATTACAACTCTATTAACTGCTTTATTTATCATTGAGTTGAATGTTTTCATGCATTCATTATTTCTTAATGAAAACACAGACTAAACTTTAAGCTCACTGTCTTGGAGTTTCCCTATTCTGTAGGATATCTAATAGACATTTTTAAACACAAAGCAAGATGCTTTCCAAAACAAATTTCATCATTAAGTGATTTAAATGGTGATGGAATTATGTTACCAGTTACTAGATGAGTGTGAATCTAGCTATACTTACTCATGTTTGTAGAAAATAACTATTATATCAAAGGTGATTTCTGCTTGAAATCCAAATGACATAGAAAATTCTCAACTTGAAGGGAGACTGAGGCAGGGAACTCAAATAAACAGAGAGAAATGAACTAGACTTTAGGATCATTAAAACAGGTGAAACTGCGGAAAAATGCAAGTCAGCACTTTCAGAGGGGACATACTGATACTGTTTTCCCCAAAGAGTACAGCGTGCATCTCACCGCTAAACCAGAGTGCTCAAAGTTTTTCATGTTCGTAGTTGTTCTGTGGAGCCGCTGATGGAAAATCTCATGGATGTTTCCCCTGCCACTGGCTTGCAAACAGAGAAAATGAAGGGTGGCACACACAAGCCTGGAAAAGTAGCATTACTGAAACAATGACGCACGTTATTTCCAGCTGTCTTAACGTTGGCATTTCAAACTTATTTTTATGACTGTATCTCTGTCCTTCCTACTATGTCCTCTCTTTGATTATATTTCAAGGCAGCTCTTCCTTCTCTTTCCATGACATTATTTTCTTTCTGTACATATTATCCAGCCAATGTCTGTCTTCCCCTTAGTGTCTGCCGACTGTACTTTGATCTTTTGAACTAAGAGGATTCATTTAACTCTAACTCTCTTATGTACAAATGTTTTCTGAAAGCACTTCCATTGTTTCGAAGAGAGACATGGATCCTACCTTTCCAGTGGTTAGCCTGAACCTCTTGTGTAAGTAACTGGGAATACAGAATTGGGTCTTTATTGGCAGAAGCAGCCAACAGTGGAAGTCTTCAATATCTGCTTTCTATGGATCATCACAGCCTGGTATAACTGCAACAAAATATCAGTTTTTCAAAACAGAAAGCTGTGCCTATTATCTCTGTCAGATTACACCTCAGATTTTCACTTCTTTCAAACATCAGTAATTCATTTTGCAATGTGTCTATGTCACTTTTATTTCTTCTCAATGAATAGCCCATGCAATTGCACTCAAAATCATTAAGCAGAACTTTTGGCATATTAAACTATATTTCTATCTGCCTAGGAAAAAAAAGACTTGTTAAAAACTGGAATTATTAAAATGTATGTTATATAGTGCATTTAAATTATATGTATTTTATTTTAAAATGAAAGAAAACGTCTTGAAAATGGCTACATATATAATTGAGTGATAATGCTGCTTGCATACCTGTAAAAATATGTAAATATAGAGTTTCTTTTTAAATTAGCCTGTTTAAACAGATATGATGCAGGAAAGAAACAAAAGCCCAAAATATCTTAATGAAATAACTTTAAGTATAGAATTGCATAGTTTAGCTAGTCTTTAAGACTTGCTGACTCTTGACTTGATTCCCCAAAGTCCTGGACATTCCTGTCCTAACTGAAGGATGGTAATCATATCAAAGTCATTCACGCATTGTGTTTCACTGGCTAAGATTAAGTTCTGTATGCTTATTAGACAGAATAGATACGGGTATTTGTTCAAAATATATTTTCTGTTTCATACTTGGTAGATATAAAACTATGACCAGACCCTCAGTCTATTTTAGTCTAAGAAAATATAATGAAGCATTTCATTTTTATAAACATTATATTGAAATAGAGTTAATATCTATCAGTAAGGTAGGTGCAATATATAGAATGTTTCTGGGTTTCTTTTTCATATGGAACTGCTCAGGAAAATAAACAATGTCTGGTGGCCAAAAGAAAAACTAGACTGAAGAAGTTTTCCCAATAAAAAGAAATGTAAGATCATATTGAACTTATAAGTATGTCATTATTTGTATATTACTTGCATTTTCCTGCTTGGAAAAAGTAGATTTTATTAAAATTCACTAAGATATGTATCATACAGTTATTCAACTACTGAAATTATGCCAAATTTACATTTAAATATGAATTCCAAATATTCTACCTTGTATTTTTAACACAGAAATCTCTCTAAAAACAAAAGAAAAATAGGCCCAACAAAAACCTGAGCGACAAAATCGGAGCTACTGGAAAACTATATTACGCTTACCATTCAAGAAGTTTGCAGGTGATTTCTCTCTGAAGCAACACATATATAAAGAACACAAAGCTATGACTATTTGAATCCTTATCTGACGCTTATATCAGTAAGTTCTTGTGACGTGTGAAGCCACGAGTTGTGTCATCCTGTGGCTCACTCTTTGTAGAGAAGACACTTATTTAAAAGAGGTAGGTAGGCACTGCTCAGCATGGGAGGAGCATCCGTACTCATCAAGTGGTCCTTGAAGCTTTCTTTTTTAATATGTCTGATCCAACCCCATCCATTTTCATTTCTGGCTGCAAATGTACCTTCCGTACCACAAGGTTTTTTTCTAATGCAATATCTTAGAGTAGTTTCAGTTTTGTTAGGTAGTCACTGGAGGGTACTTGTTTACCTATTTGCAGTGATCTAATTGCTTTTAATGGAAAATCTAAACATCACTGAAGAGGAGTACTGTCTACTTATGAAGATTCACTTTACTAATAAATGTTTCAAAAATTCGAATTGCCATACAAAATGTAGCGGACTGTGATCAATACCTAATGCGATATGGGGCAGCATAGAGTTGCATGTGCTTGCTTTTTGAAATATAAATCATACTTTGTTTACTGCACTTCATTTTCAAAGAGCCACAAAACTGCTCTGTTCATTTGAACTAATTCTCAGATGACTCTTTGGCCCCATCCGCATTAGGCTGAAAGTTGGACTACGCAGCTCTCTGATGCTTGGAACAATTCCTGTGGCCAGCGTTTTGATACAGGACAATGTTTCCTTGTGTTAGCACCTATCAGTCAAATTGCCTTACCACATATACTAAAATATGTAATTACACAATCTGAGGAAAGTAGCTCATATGCTCCAAGCAGTATCACAAATTTAAGTTCTGTGTGATTTCATCTTTTTGCTTTAGCATCCTGGAGCCTTACTGATTTTCAAACAGGGGATTCGATTTGTGGTTCAGAGAGGCACATTTTCAGGGTTTTCTATCGTTTTGATCACATTGAAGCTGGACAACACCAAGATATTTAGAATCTAAATTTATGTTTAGATAAAGTAATTTAGATAAAATCTCTTAAATTGACACTTGAAAAGGATGGGGCTTCTGATTCTGCAGTTCATCTTTCCCCGGCCTGACGAAACCCAGCGTGTAACTCAGCCGTGCTAGCTCTGTTTGTGACCAGGCTAGCTTAGTGACTCACACAGGCAAATGGAGAACAGCTCTCGACAACCAAGGAGCTCAGCCTAAGAGAGTTATCTATCATCACTAAATAATTCTTTTCATCTCTCTTTTTGGTTATGGAGTCTCTGTCTCAGTAAATACAAAGTAGGTGCACACACAAAAATAGTCTGAATGATAGTTGAAGCTTTACAGCACAACAGGATTATCTTTTAAAAGTATGGAACCTGAGAAAGAGTGGTCTTGATAGGCTTTGTGGACTTACTGTTGTACTTTGACTTATTTTCCAGGGCCGCCAGTGCTTGAACCACAAAATGTGTTGTGTTCACACACTTCTTACAGCAGGTTATCTTGACAATACAGTGCACTGGTTCATGAGTATGAACCTAGTTGGAATTTTGTGGATGTCGTGGTTTAACTCTGGCTAGCAAAATACCACGAAGCCACTCTCACAAACCCCCCTCCCCTCCTCCAGTGGAGGGGAAGAATCGGAGGAAAAAAGAAACAAGGAAGCTTGTAAAATTGAGATAAGAACTATTTACTAATTAAATCTAAATCAATATATACAGGTACTACTGCTAGTAAATACTTAAAATAGTAGAAAATTAAACATATAGTACAATATATACAATATGATACAATTTCCCACCATCCACTGACCAGTGCACACCCAGATGTTGAGTGATGAAAATCAGACCCAGAGAGCCCGAGAACCACAGCCCAAGAGTGATCGCAGCCCGAGAGCCGCGGCCTGAAGGCCGGAGCTCAGGAACTAATGCAGCAGATTCCGAGCGACCACTATCAGTGATAACACGGCCAGAAAACTCTAAACAACCCACCAGCTCCCACACGAACGAGCCAGCTAACCCAGGAGGGTTAGCAAGTGCCCAGGAGTAAACGATCAAGGGAGTAAGGGAGAGAGAGAGAAGGGCAGAGTAACGGCTACCAGACCCCCTTCCCCACCCAAAGAGACCGGAACATGACGGACTATGGGATGAAATACTTCCTTGGTCAGTCTGGGTCAGCTACAGTATCCGAAGCAGACAAAAGACCTTGAGTTCAGTACAAGCCATCCCCAGCACCAGCTGAGGCCTTATCAATGTTTTCACTTAGCGTCCAGCAACATAGTCCCCTGGCAACCAGAGTAAAGGGAGTTAACCCTTTCCTGACTGAACTCAGCACATGGATATCGAATAGTGGTTCTTAATCAGAAAACCTAATTTCCTCAAAATCAAAACTTAAAATCACCATGACATTTTTGGTGGGGAAACGAATAGTTTTTAAAAATTCATCAAGTGGTCACACCATGTCATTGAGCAGGTGAACAAATCCTACATTAAAGCCAGTTAAGTTTCTTGCCCCTATTACTCCAGCGAAAAGGCTTCTCCAAGACCTTACTGCTTTCACAGTTAGGAATGTTTCTGTAATTTCCAAACGAAATTTATTCATGATCTAGAGATCACCAGTTTCTCCTGGTTAACTGTCTTCTGTTTTAAGCTGTTCTTCCCTTACCGTGTTATCTAGCCTTTCTGTTTTACTTCAAAGAGGATGATGGTAGCCCTTTGTAGCCTTAATTTTGTCAGACTCAGCAAACCAAACTAGTCTTTCATCTTCCCAAAAATCCGAACAGCCTCTTGGGACCTGTTCCTGCTTGTTCTTACTGTTTCCAAATAGAAATGTGTAGGTTTTTTCTTCTGTAAGTATTGAAACTGGCAGCTAAACAAGGAACAACACTTTCAAGAATTCCAGGTGTACATTAGGACTTAATCTCAGAACATTTAATGGGACTAATGAACTCATTGTAACCCTTTCTGTTGCCCTGAGAGTGAAGTCACACTTCTGACTACTCAAAGATAGACTAACAGTGTTCCAATGAGGTCTTCCTCTCTCATTTCCTGGTAGTTAGCTTTCATTTTCTTTCTCGTATCCCTCTGGGAGTAGGGATTTATAAAATATGAGGGCTGAGAACCACTGGGACCCATACTTCAAGGATATTTAGGTTCCTAACTCCTAGATACCCCTTTTAAGGAAAAAGCAAGGAAGAGGCAGCATAACCTGATGCAGGAATACCTCCAGGGTGCAACTGTGTCAGCCAGGGGAGTGCCTAGGCTATATACAGTGTGGAAACAAACTTTGCAGCATCTTTTATAGACCTTGTCACATAAATATTGTACACATTCTTTAAAATTTAGAAGTCATTAAGTACCAAATTAAGAACCATCCTTGATCAAATGAGTGGTGATTAGGTGCTTAAATACCATGAGGATCTGAACCTGAATCATTTATCCATTTGAATAATTCATTTTTTTAGAAGTTTGACACTAAAGGGTTAGGAAGACTAGCAGTGAAAAGTTTATTGTTCCATCACAGGAATGATACAAGCCAGAGAGTGTTTGGGGAGGAACTGGCAGCGGTCCATAAGTCATGTGGCAACTGGGGATAATATATACAGAGAAAAGCAGAAAAGGACAGAAAAGTACACCGTATCAGAGAAATAGATTAGATGGTATTACAGAATCAAAAGCAGCAGAGAAAACAAAGAACAAAAGTTTAAAAAAAAAAAAGGAAAAACATAAATGCAAAGATATTTTATTGAAAATCCCTTCCATAGAATGGAGAAAGTGTGAAGGACTAGTGGTAGTAAAGTCAAAGTAAAGATTTTAGAGATGATATCTAATGAGTCCAGAGCTGAGATGAATTAAAGAAAAAAAGAAAAAGGTTAAAAAGTGATAAATTGAGAGGTAGGAGAAAGGGCTTTTAGAGGGTATTTTCATAAGATGTTACTGTGAGGGAGAGTGAAGAGTAGTTGAGAAACTAGTAAAATACTATTCAAGTGTTTTCTTTCTTGAAGACAAGTTATACTTCAGTGAGATTCATTATAAACTGAAGATGAGAAAACATACGCATAATTCATGCTTAATGTCAAAACACACCAGCACTGTAAAAGGTGAAACTGTTTGGCAGGTTCACAATTAGAAGATCTTTATCAGAAATATTGTCCAAATACATCCAGATGAATATACCCTGGATAATCTGTTGATTTTTCTGCTTAATGACTCCATTTCTGTTCTTTGTAACAGAGGTACTGCATGAGATTTCAAAGCAAAAAGGAAGATTAAGGTTGCTATAATAATGTAGAATATGTATCTAAAGATAAAACCTGTATTAACCTCAAGCTTAGTGTTTGCACAGTGCTATCTTCTCAGTGAACCTGTGGCTTTCATGAAAAGATTTTCTTTCATACATCATTTCGTTATCACTTCATTTAATTAAAATATAAAAGATAATGTCACACTGCAAACAATGCATTACACCCTTGGTTCTTGGATAGTTATTTATTTTTGCTTAGTGAAAATTCTGATAACTATTGATACAGCTGACTTCAGTGGGATGACAGTGGGATGCAGTATTATCCAGTAGATTTAAGGCATTAGTATGTAATGTAAAGAAATTTAACAGTGTGACAGAACTACTTCAGTACCAATCCCTACGAATCACCTCATCTATTCTTGCCAGACCAGAAGATATCTTTCAAGCAAGTTCAAAATCCTTCATTTCTTCTTCACTGTGATTTCTGGCATATATTAGAAGACCATCAAGATTGTTCCAGTAATAGACTGGCTGTATCAGGCTTTGAGTTACTGGTTCAGCACCAAGAACATTAGCATGCTTTGCAACTGCCCTGGGAAAGAGAGATGGCATGGAGCCACTCCTTTCCTAGCATAGGATTCTCAAATACTAGGTTCATAAAAGCTAGATCAGCTGTTATTTTGCAGTTTCAGAAAACCAGAAAGGCATAATGGGATGCCTTCAATGGACAATATGTCCCTTGGGTTTCAAAACTAAGGAAGAGGTTCAAACAACTAGGTAGGACTCATTCCTCAATTCCTGAATTGTCTCAGTACTTGGCAAAAAAGTTGAATCTTTCAAATATCCTATATTCAGTGCTAAACAAGTGTGAGCTATTGCAAATTTCTGTTCCTCTTTAGTTTAACCGGCTCATATGCTTTCCCTGAGTATATTATATTGAGTCTCAGACAGATTCAGTTACTTATACTTGGGAATTAAAACCAGCCATCAACATATTTTATCTGGTCTTCTTTACAAATGTTCTCAGTTTAATGTAAGAACATACAGAAACTTATATGTCAAAATATATGTATGCATTAATCTGGATGAAACTTGATGTGAAAATAGAACTTTAGAAAAGCTTCAGTTATACTTTATGCTAAGACAAAGAAGGAGGTGCTGTTTCCAGTATTATTGGCCATCGTATTTGCTGTTATCAAAACCTGTAGATTTTATGGGAATGTTTATAATGGAAAAAACATGAATTAACATTAAGTAATTATTTAATGAGTATTTGTTAAAACTCTGCATATTTTGCCAAATCACTGATTAGTTGCTAAAGAAATTAGTAGGCCCTGTTATAGTGCATGCTAGCAGTCATTGTCACTGAAATGACATTGGATAGTTTACTGAAAAACCTATCTATAATATTTTTCATTTTATCAAAAACTCCATGGATGACATGTGAATTAGACAAAGCTAGTAGGGTGTTAAGCTGCCCACTGTCTTTCACAATTTCACAGAGAACCTGAGAACCTAATGTATAATTCCAGATATTTCTACGATGAAAACTAAAAATAGCCCAAACCTTATGCCAGGAAAGAAGGGGAGGGAATAAAGGTGGGGAAGAAGGGCTGGGAGGCCAAGGGAAAGGGAGACAGGCAGAAGGCAGGAAGGAGAGGGAGGCAGGCAGGGGGAAGGAAAGGAGAATTCTTGGCCATTACTGCTTCTATACTGTCTCTTCCTCTCTGGCAATAAACAAATTGATTTGTATGCACATACAATTTTTTATAAATAGTCCAATTACTTTGAGCTTTTGTGGTAGTTCTGCAGCCGTGACAGTAGCCAATTTACTTCATTTCTTATTAGGATGTTTCAAAGATCCTCACAGCAGGAATACTCCATTAAAGTCTGGTCGGTAAGTCTATTAGACCCTTTGAAATGATTAACCCTTTTACGACATTTGTCAGCTTTGCCCACTGCATTAAGCTTCCAAATGTGTGTTTGGAGTGGCCATATTGATTGCATTACTTAAACAGAACAACAAATAGGATGACAGCCGTCCGCCAATGAATTAGGTTGCATAGGAAGGAAGTCACAAGATGATAACAGTATGCTTACGTCTGGTAACAGGCAATACCACATCCGTTTATATGACTCATTCTGTTTATTAACAGTCATAAGCCATTCAAAAAGTAATTGTTCCCCTAAAAGTATTGTTAAAACTACACCAAGATAATTAGTCACTTCAGGCGAAAATATCTTGTCATGAGAAATGAAAATACAACAGAGAGCTGCTGAAAAATAGGAGTGTGTTAGAAAGATGCGTAAGCTGTTTGTGTCTAAAAGAGTCTTGGGTATACAAGTTGAAAGTCTGAAAATGCTGCAAGCCTTTCAACTGGCTCGTAGTAACTGAGACATCAGATGATGGAAAAATGGGCTATGTGACTTTTCCATCAGAGCTAGGTCATGACTTGCCTGGCTCAGAAACTGGCTGAAAGACTGCCTGCAGCTGCCACCTCCATATACCCTAGCCTAGGCTGGATAAGCATCTCTGCGTTTAAATATTTACATTGGGTGCCTTTTTTGTGTTTATAATGTTAGCAGAAACTTTATTACATGGATTCTGTTAGGACTGTAAATATTAGCTTGGATATTAATAGCGTTCTTGCAAACACGGTAAACTGTGACTTTGTTTACTTCCCTATTCAGTCTAAATTAAAAAAGATATATTGTTAGAAACAACACAGCAAGAACCAGATCACAGCTGATGAGGTGTTCAGTGTATACACGCCGTTTGTTTCTGCACTTCTTTAATGACAAGAGAAAGCTTGACATGCAATTGCTCAAAGCCATCGGTCCGCTTATGCCACTTACATTGAACTGATCTAAACCAATTATCAACTTTGGGGCAATAAAGCTGCTGAATCTGAGTTCAGTGGAATGTTTTATTAGTGAAAGCAGCGTAGTCATTACAGATGATGCTTATGGGTTCAACAAACTGAAGGAAAAAAGGGAAATAGAGTGAGGTATTTAGAAAATAATAAGAGGAGTAATAGGAGAAAATAATCTCAATTATGCAGTCCAGCTGCAAGAGTAAAACGTTGGTTGTTGTAAAATAACCACTTAGAAAAAACAATATAATGTGACAATCCCTTCATAGAATTCCTTAAAAATAGGTCCAGGCAGCCCACCTACTAAATGAATCTAACAGCTTCTCTCTCAGTACCATTTGCCCTAGCAAATGGGCTCAGTCTTTCAATTTTAAATCTATTTTAATCCTCTTGATTTCATGCAATATAATATCAATACATGCAGCCTGTGGCTGTTACTTGTTCAGAAGAGAACAAAGTCAGAATTGGTGGCTGAAATTCTCACTAGATAATGAGAACTACATTCACCGTTGTTGGTTAACAAAGAATGTATTGACACGTGTGTTGACCGGAGATTAAAATGGCTCAAGATTTAGCAAACAAATACGTATGCATTTGCAAGTTTACACTTAGCCATATATTTTTGCTTAAAACAAATGGGGATGAGATGTATAGTATGTTACACAGCTGTATATACCCGACAGGACTCATCCCCAAACTGTGTGATAAGATCTTCTAGGAAAATAACCCCCCTATTCTTAGAGTTCTCCAGAAAGGCAGAAGATGAAAACCTCAAGACAAGAAGGGAAATGTACAGTCTGGATGGAGGACGTTTTAACTTTATAAGAAAACTGGAGCTGAAACACTGCTATGATCTGATAGCCCAACAGCTGACCCAAGCCTGTGGCTACAAAAAGGACTGGGTTGAGAAATTTCACCACCAATTGTGTTGCTGCATGTTATGGAAGACAGCGGCACACTGTGTCAGAAAAAATAAATCAAGATAAAATGAGGTAATTATGTGCTGAGCTGTGGATCAGTGGGGTGAGGCTACTGATGAGTAGGTGCTTGAGCACAGAAGGACCTGAGACTGGACAATGCAAGTACGTGCAACTCAGTGTAGGCAATATTCCATTTTAGTGTAACCAGATTCAACAAGCGATTAGTCTTTGTTCAGAGGCAGCACCCAGATGTTACTACCGAACCCTATGCGCAATATAGAGCTACAGATCTCATTTCACCTTCCTTACAGTCCAGATCACAGTAGGATGTAGCAGGTAGCATGATCAAGGGTAGAATACAGCCAACCTGAGTCTGTGGGTAGTGCCAAATCCATTTTAGTGTTCGTCATTTTTACTGTCCTCTGCCATAGCAGTATTCTCAGGGTTTAGTTTAGAAATACAATTACATAGATAATTATTATAAATTTTAATAAAATTTTGATATTTATAGAATTTATAATTATATTTATTAAGTTTATATTGATAATATGTAGTTGTATTTTAATATAAAACATTAAGTGACTAATTGAAGATCTCAGCATTAACACGTAAATGCTTTAATCAGTTGTCTCAGTGTTTGTGGCATAGCAGTGGAAAATAGGCAAGTTTTACCCGACTTGCTCTATCTAAAACTGTTTCTTCTATCTAAAACACTTACGTTTTTGTTTTCAAGCTAAAACTATAATACATTTTCCCACAGTGCATTACATTCCCATGGCTGGTTTAAGTTTATGGAACTGAAAGTCCTGTGCAGGCTTACAGCTTTTCCATGGACAACATCACTATGTCCTGGACAGCATGTTAAAACGCGAACTCTTCTAAACATCAGAACTTTAAACAGGTGACTTAAGATTACACAACTGATCCATTGATTTGGACACATGCCTCTCATTGATGGGATCTGAGCTCAGTCATCTGCTCTTCTAGAGACTCCCTAGGGTGATGAACACAAGTCATTCAGATCTGAGAGCTTTCAAAATTGTCATTGTTTTCTCTTGCTAATCCTAGAGTACAACACTGGCACATCACAAGGTCCCCAGGACACCTAGACAGGAAATATTTAACTCCAGGGGTGTTTTAAAGATCTCTCACTTGTGATTGATGTCCCCAGCTTGCTGATATTTCTGGGTGCTTCTTCAGTGTGTATATGGTGACTCCTGGCTACACAATGATTTCAGTTGGTAGCTCTTAGGATCAGGAATATTGTCTCCCTCAGGCACATAAGTCCATCAGATAGACAGAGAGCTAGTTTTGCCAAAAATAACTGGTTCCAGAAGATTCTGCAAATGCTTTTTTCTTTCCCCACTTTTATCTGTGCCATGTTAGCCTGAGTCAACTACCGTTGCCTGCATGAGAAACTGTAGGGATCCATCCAAATCCACGACATCTCCTGAGAGACTTGTTCAGCTGCTGTATAATGTTCCCATATTTCAACATGTCTTGTAGGAGGATCTGTTCCATGATCTTGCCAGACACTGAGGTAGGGCTGGACAGTAGGTGGTTCCCTGCGTCCTCCTTTGTACCCTTTTTAAAAATGGGTGTGATGCTTCCCTTTTAGTCACTTGGGACTTCGCCTGACTGTCATGACTTTTCAAATACAGCTAAGAGTGGTTTAGGAACTGTATCAACTGATTCCCTCAGGACTCTGGGATGCATCTTGTTGGATCCCATGGACTTATATTTGCTGTTATGTTTAGGGTCCTCAGGTGGTCTTGAGCTTGATCTTTTCCTACTATGGGAGGGACTTCATTGCCACTGTCCCTACCTAGAAGTTCAGGGGCTTGAAAGATATAAAAAGAGAGATCACCACTGAAAACTGAGGCAAGAAAATTGTTGAGTTCCTCAGACTTCTTTGTGTTGGTGGTCACCAGTTCTGTTTTATTTATAATTTTCTTTAGTCTTTGTTTTCTGGCTACTGTACCTGTAGAAGCCTTTCTTATTCTTTGCATCCCTTGCCAAATTCAGCTCATCACTCACAAATAGTAAAAAGTTTGAAGCCCAAATCCATGAAGACACTTTGCACCTAACATCACACTGGCTTCAGTGTGATGTCACTGGAGTTAGGAATGGCCTTAAGTTCCTAATATTTGGTAAAGGTGGGTCTTTGTCTCATGCATTATTCAGTCAACATAATAAAAAATAAACCACAGAACTTCAGCTATTAACTTTTAAAATCACTTTTATATATTGTCTGGAAAAAGCATTTGAACATTCAGCATTAGTAGATTCAGAACACATTCTTACTGCCTTTTCATCCAGGTTTTTAATTCTGCATTTCAAAGTAGTTGAGAATTTAGTTTTATGTTACAATGTTTTTCCCACTAGGTATTCTAAGTAATTTTAGCAATTTAAATGCTGATTCTGAGGTACTGATATGGGCAAATGTAACACTCATTAAACTTTCTGCAGTAACTTGAAAGTAGCTCTGGCCATTAAATCTTGTTTTATTGAAAATTTGAATACAACCTAGGACACCATGGCTCGTCGTCTTTTGTGCATGTTCTATGATTTAGAAGAGAATGTCCTCTTCCAGCGCTATCAAACCTGGCTTTACTGAGACTGAACTCACGTAGAATTTGGATGGAAAAATACCACACATGATTTGCAACTAGCATGAACAGGTATTCGTGCAAGCTGCTGGAGTGTTTAGATAATGGTCATGAACATCTGATAATAATGCAACTGAAAATGTATTAGCTGCAATGGCTATGAAATCCATCACCACAAAACTGTCTTGTCTCTTATGATTTGGGTAGAAAATACTTATGTGCATTTCTCATGGAGTCATATGAGAAATATCATGTGAGTTATGCAAGTGTTGCTTTTTTTCTCCATACATTCTGAAAAAGTAATTTTAGGGGTTTTTTTCTCCTCAATATGACTTTTAATATAAAGCAAAAAGTAACAAATCTATCCAATAATGGTTTAGTGTTTAACATGACCCAGGTTCAACAAGGTGCAAAACTTAGCACAGCATTCAGTGATTTGTGGAATTGGGGTAAAAATCCCAGTTAAAATTAATGAAATGTATGTATTGGACTAGCTATATCTAAGTATTCACTACATGGTACAAGCAACATATAATGTAAAAAAACCCCAGTCTGTCACTGTTACCAGACTCTTCCGGTGCTGTTAGAATTTCCTGGACAGTTGGTCCGGTTAGGATTGCACATGGATCCTTCTTTTTGGCCAGAATCTCTGGTGAGGCTGACATGCCATCCCCTACCAGTACAATATGAGATGAACCCGGCTAACAGATAAGCTTTCTGTCCTTAATACACCCTGCAGCGTCTAACAGAGACCAGATTGGTTCCTGTATTTTGCTGTCTCTGCAACACTGTTAGCACAAAAGCCCTATCATGCAGATAGATAGCCAACTGGTCGTTAATTCCATAGGTATGAGGATCTCTAAATCGTCACACCCTCACCTTCATCTCCACTGTGGGAAAGGCACTAAGTTATTGGAGTTACAGGCTCTTAAGCAGACTGCAGGTGTCATATAGTCACTATCTTTCTAAAAATTGCCCTCCAGGGATAAGCCTCAGTCTGGCACATCTGCTTGTTTGATGATCATAAAAATTCACGTATTCAAAAGTCAGTACTCACACAGAAAGTTTGCACTGGGAAACCCCAAAGCAATAAGGATAAGGTAGAACACTTTGATCCTGCGGTATTCATTCAGCAAGTAAAACACACTTCAGACACTTCAGTTTCCTCAATTTCCATCATGTCAGTGTTGAGACCCTGGAAGTAATCAACCTGAGTGTAGAGAGTACTCCCACTTCAAAATGCAAAATATTTTGTTTTGATCTTCCAAAAAAATTGAATTTTGTGATTGTGAACAAATTGTTTTCTGAATTTCTTATTAATTCTTTCAAAAAATTTTTAACAAATGTAGATGTCAAAATTGAAAAATATGCTTTCTATTGTAAGATTAAAATTGGATTTGAATTACCTATTCACAAAAATAATTATTACACTCTTTCTCCATTTGAAATTTGAAAATAAAACCCCAAAATCTGAAATACTTATTTAGCAAGAAAAACGTGTCTGAAATAATAGCTGAAATGATGGTTATATTGTAGTTGAGATTCAAAGGAACTTGGGAAATGTCACTGTTCCCAAACCAAAGAGACCAGGAGTGATTGAAAAGAGAAAATGATAACTCTGTTATGAGCATGGGTGGGAGCAGGACACAGATTCACCCCAGAAGTTAAAGCAGTGGAAAAGCTTCTGCCCCTGAGGGGGAGTTGTATTAATGTTTGACTGACCTCTAATTCAAAGTAATCTATAACCATCCAGAGTGACCTGGACAGGCTGGAGAGGTGGGACCGTGCCAACCTCATGAAGTTTAACAAGGCCAAGTGCAAGGTCCTGCACATGGGTTGGGGCAATTCCAACTACAAGTACAGGCTGGGTGGAGAATGGATCGAGAGCAGCCCTGAGGAGAAGGACTTGGGGGTACTGGTGGATGAAAAGCTGAACATGAGCCGGCAGTGTGTGCTGGCAGCCCAGAAAGCCAACCGTATCCTGGGCTGTATCCAGAGAAGAGTGGCCATCAAGTCCAGGGAGTTGATTCTTCCCCTCTACTCTACTCTTGTGAGACCCCACCTGGAATACTGTGTCCAGCTGTGGAGTCCTCAGCATAAGAAGGATATAGACCAGTTGGAGCGAGTCCAGAGGAGGCCACGAGGATGCTCAGAGGGCTGGAGCACCTCTGCTATGGGGACAGGCTGAGAGAGTTGGGCTTGTTCAGCCTGGAGAAGAGAAGGCTCCAGGGACACCTTATTGAAGCCTTCCAGTACCTGAAGGGGCCTACAAGGAAGCTGGGGTAGGCCTTTTTACAGGGGCCTGTAGTGACAGGACAAGGGATAATGGGTTTAAACTGAAAGAGGATAGATTTAGATTAGATATCAGGAAGAAATTCTTCCCGGAGAGGGTGGTGAGGCACTGCGACAGGTTGTCCAGAGAAGCTGTAGATGCCCCATCCCTGGGAGTGTTCGAGGCCAGGCTGGATGGGGTTTTGAGCAACCTGACACAGTGGAGGGTGTCCCTGCCCATGGCAGGGGAGTTGGAACTAGATGATCTTTAAGGTCCCTTCCAACCCAAACCATTTTATGATTCTAACAAGGAATGATTCAGATATCATAGTGAAGTAGGGAGCTGTTCTCCTTGTGGGCTTTACAGATGGCCTGTCACAGGGTAGAGAGGTCAAACAACTTGCATAAGTCCATGTAAGGGAAACAAGTGTTTCAACTCAGCATTAGCTCTCAGTCCAGTGCTCAGAGAACTATAGTATTCTTTTATCAACTTACTTTTTTTTTTTTTTTAACATATCTATAAAAAATAAACGGGAAAACACTGGTTGTTTGAGAGTCAGCCTCTAAATTAGAAGAATAAGTCACTGCTCTGCACATCTGGTTGCATATTTTCTCTGATCTCATATTTACATTTCAAAATGTCTGTTTAAATACAACAAGACTATAATATTTACATCAGTGCCAGGTGTGCCTCGGAACGCTATCTTTTTACAAGCGTGTGTATGCATTCTAGTGCAGCAGAAGTCATATCCATATGAAGACCACAGGTAGTAAAGTGCAAGTATGAAACAACATTTCCATCTAAATGGAACACGGTGGAGCATCCATACAAGACCTGCCAAACCTTTTCACACAATATGCTTCTGTCAATGAAAATAGAAAAGCAGAAATACATCTTCTGTCGTTCATTTATTGTAGTATCCGAGGAACAGAGCTGCTATCTGCATAGTAAAACTGAGTTCACAGTATTCATATTTTCTATTCTCCCTTCTCCCTGTTGTAGAGAGGAAGAACAAACACTTCCAAACTGAAAAGAGTGGGCAGGAGTGGAACAGATTGGCAAGAAAGGTATAAATTATTACTGAGGAGAATAGTTATGAGGTAAGAGGAGGTTCCTGTATAAAATTTGTTTCACTGATTCATAGGGTATGTGGGGTGCCGTCAGCAAGATGCTTACTCCACCCACACAGAGGTAACCACAGGCGAGTCATCAGCTCCCTGTGAACCTGCATGAGTGGGATGTGCGGTACCCAGTAAGACAGCCTACCAAAAGCCCAGTGTGCTAGTGTGGATCTGGGTGCATGCTGGCCCTCATTATTGTGCAGCTCTGCTGTAAGCAGATGCAGTTCCTGTTTTCTTCTTTCCTTCTGGAGAATCCTCCTCAGAAATACAGATTAAACCTCAGACCTTATATTCGTGTCTGTATGTCTCCATATATTTGTGTCATATTGCCTCCACGGGCTTTAGAAAACTGCAATTATGGTTTTGTTGAGTGACAATCTGATTTTATGAAATGTGTTGAGAAAGATTTAGTCTACAGCTGTATCTAGATAAAACCAGATATTACCTCCAACCTAAAGCACTTCAATGTCTCTGATGTATTAGTTTTTATAATGCCTGCCTTTTCAAACATGCCTAACTTTCAAAATGCTTAAGCAGACTTTCTTTTACTTGATGTCACTGAACTACCTACAGTGGGATTTGATCACTACAAGGTTTATAATGCACCAAATGCACAAAGGTAAGGGGATGCCAAAAGTGAAGACCAGTAGATGAAGTGTCCCAGTGCAGATACATTATCTAGCAGAGACTTCTCTGTGCTTCCTTAGGGGCTGTGAATAATTGTTACTTCCTATCATCCTACCATTTCCTTTGATTCCAGTGACTACACTATGACCTCATCCTTTCATGTTGGGTTTTTTTTTTCCCCTTCGATTTAGAAAATGCATTAAACTTTGAGTTCTTTTAGGTCTGAAGAGTGTCAGACTTTGCAGGATAAATTACCGCCTGTCACTTGGTTAGGATGAGGTAGGACCTTTATAAAAGTTCATTAAATACCTTAGAGTTTCTGAAGAGATAAGCTTCTTGATTCCTGCATCCTTATTGCTACTTCTAATCTATACTGAATAGCATGAGAGGAATCATTGTCCAGGTAAAAGCCAAAACCGGTGATATCAACATCCTGGTACCTTCCCACTGGAGTTACAAAGCAGATTTTCTATATAATATGTTTGGAGATTAAGCCCTGTTAATAACGTTTCTCCTGACAGAAAGAAGGCAAGACTGTTATGAAAATTTGCTAATGGTTTAAGTACCATTTGAAATGAAATTATTTCCAGCATATCCCGTAGTCTAGGAGTAGAGTTCCTCCTAGAGAATCAGAAGGAACTGCTTCAGATCTACTCTGAACTGGTGGGAAGAAAAACAATACTGCAGTTTTAGGACTCTCATATTCTGGGTAAAAGCCCTAAAAACTGAACCACAGAGAAAATGGACACAGCCACTGCAGCTGCCAACTTCTTGTGCAGGTCTGGCATTATGAAACACGCTCTAAGGACATGTACCAGGTTGAATCTATGTAACAAAAGCTAGGTGGATAAAACATAACTTAAGTAGTCTTCCGCAGAATCTGGGCTCTTTTTCTACTCCAGTTATTTTTGGTGATAGACCCTAGGCTCTTCCAGAATTAAACAGCAGGTTTTTAGGATATGAATTTGGGACTGAAGCATTGAAACTAACAGTGTAGCATTTAGCCCTTTAGTGGATCGACACACTTTGGACTTAAAATTTCAGTGAAATTGAATATGGATGTAACATAAAATATATGTTACACTTCTGTCCCTTGTAAAATGTCTTTGAAGTGGTTCAGCTGCATCGTCAGAAGAATTTGCATTCTCTTCTGGAAAGGCTTCTGCAAGGAGTCCAGAGAATATTTACATCACACTGCCCTCTGGTTTAGCAGGTTGACACACTCATGAAGTGTGAAATATGGCTTTGGACATCTTCTACACTAAGAAAGAACAAAATGCAAGCTTTTCACTTCCAGCATGGAGGAGCTGATCAGAAAAACTACTAATTAAAAAGTAGTATAATACATACAGTGCAAGGCAGACAGATACTGCTTCAAGTGAAATGGGATGTGACAGCAACATTTTGTAAGGAACCCAAGGCAACAAGCATTGACAATAGCCCAAGCTCACCTCCTGGACTGGGTCAGTCACAGCAGGTAGGCAGACAGATGTTTAAACCCAATCTTCCACAAAAGATTGTGTGAGAGACAAGGCTGAGCACCTCAGAGCATGACAACAGGCCAGCTGTTCTGGGGAGGGGTATGAGCAGAAGTCCTGCCAGGCACCTATGTGTGAGACAGGCATTTTTCTCTTGGACATGGAATGCACTTAAGTGCCTAAGCCCTTTGGTTTATTGACCCTCTTCCATTCTGCCAACAAACAATATTTTGTGGACTCTGCAGTACATTTCTTTCTAAACATTTTTGCTCACCCACTCAAAAAGGAACCATTTCCTGAAGTAGTTTACAATCGTCATGAAAGTCAGGAAGACACTTCTAATTGTGGCTGAAATTGTCAACCTTAGCTATTAAATGAAACCTCAGTTCTCTAAGGCAATACTGGGATTAGTTGCTTTTAGTGTGCAAGTTTGAAATGTCTTTCTTAAAGCTTTTATTGCCATTGAACTCCTTATATAGCAGAATACTTGCTGTACTACAGAACTTTGCTTCAATTTTAAAATGCTTTAAAATGAAGTATATTGAAAATGTCTAGCCTCCCACTCAACAAAAAGAAACAACATTATTGACCACACAAAAATGCAGTTCTTACCACAAGCAACAACAACATCCTTATGGAAAAAATATGAATTTAAGGGACAGCTATGAGCTGAATTTTTTTTTTCTGCTTCTACTGTTAAAGAAGTAAGTGGATCATGGCAAGGGATGATTTTCAGCATCATAAATATAATTCATTTATATTCTAACTGGCCTCAAAGAAAGATGACAATGATGTTATCCATTTATGATTTTAAAAGTTACTTTAATGGAAAGATGATAGCGAGATCCTGTATTTAATTTTCTATTTCAGTTCATTACTGAATAGTGTTTTATGGAAACTGACATAACACAGAGGATGTGACATAAAAAGATCCAGTTTTAATACAGAAGTCTAAAGAAGAGTTGTCTTTTAGTATAATGGTATTTTTATGTGGTTGATTTCCTCTCAGTTCTCATGGTGTGATTCAGCAGTGTTAGTTTGGGCATGTTAAGCAAACTATCTGCCTAATGATTCTTTCATTCATACTAGCTTTGTATTTTTACGTATCTTACCAGTACAGCTAGTCTGTTGTCCATGAGTCAATGTCATATTTTTGACTGTCTTTTGCATTACATTCTGCTCCTAAATCTATCTCATTCTTTGTTCGGAAAGAGTTTTTATGGTATTTGGTTACAGTCTTCTTTCTTCTCAATATTTTTTTAATTTTTCCTAATAGAAATTTATCATAGAATCATAGAATCACAGGGCGGTTTGGGTTGGAAGGGACCTTTAAGATCATCTAGTTCCAACTGCCCTGCCATGGGCAGGGACACCTTTCACTGTGTCAGGTTGCTCAGAGCCTCATCCAGCCTGGCCTTGAACACTGCCAGGGATGGGGCATCCACAACCTTTCTCTGTGGAGCCTTCTCTTCTCCAGGCTGAACAAGCCCAACTCTCTCAGCCTTTCTTCGTAGGAGAGATGCTCCAGCCCTCTGATCATCTTCATTACCTCCTCTGAACTTGCTCCAATGAGTCCTCATCATTTATAATGAGGAGAAAATTCAAAATGCTAATAAAACCTTTAGAAAAACTCACAGAATCCTTATTCAAATCCCTTTTTTGCCTATGTCCTTGGATCTGTCTGCATAAACACTGTCTAGATAGTAGCAGGACACCATTTTAAAATATTCATAGAAAATATTCATAGAGAGTAAACTCACAAATAATTCAGACCCAATTTCATTATTTATCTGTTCAAAAGCTAAAGAAACTCAGAAATGCAACTTTCTCCATTGGCTGCCATAGTGCCTTCAAAGTGCTCTAAGGTCTCTCCACACGCATTCACTGTTTTGCCTTTGTGTTAAATTTGCTGCCAGCTCAATTCCTTTTCCTGATAGTTTGTAAACACATCTGTCCAGCAGAAAGAGGAAATGGCCAGCAGTTCACATCACATATTTCTACAAAATGTTTAGAAAAATGTGACTTATGTTCACTATTGATCTTGCTTGGACTTGGATAAAATTCCTTTTGGCAGTGAGGAGTATCCTGAATTTTCACTGAAGAAATTCAAGGATTTATGGACAAAATAACCAGATATCTGACTGCCAGATAGGAGGCGTATGCTTTCCTATTACTTTTCTATGTCAAGAATGGTTATATTATTGAAAAGACATCCTAACTAATTATCAAATAATCCCAGGACATAGACCAGTTAAACACTTGTATGAACTAGCACAGCCCTACTAGATTAAACAATATTTTATATAAGGAAATTTTGTCTTTTTAAGTTTCATACTTAGTCCTTAGAACAGATACCTAAAAATAGAACCGATACGTCTTCTTTTTGCAAAAAAAATCAAGTCCCATTCAAGGGGCATCATTATCCAACTATAGGATTTAGAGTCAGATTCTGTTTTCATCCGGGTTTCCAAAAGTACGTTCAGCTCAAACATAACCCTGTTCTGGTATCAGAAATGTTAAGCAGCATAAACTCCTGACATTTTCTGGTTTTCTAATGAAAAAAAAAAAAAAAAAAGCTTTTTTGCACATTTACCATCTGCCTTTTAATCCAAAAAATGAAGAATGAGAATTTCAAAGTAAAGTTGACATCATTAGTGTTCAATAAATTCAGAGAATTGTGAAAATAAAACACGGCATAAATGTCTAATGTCAATATTTAACATTTTTTATTGATTTATTAAAAGTTATTACACAGCCCAAAGCTGAAAATTATGTATATGCTGGATATACATGACATGTCCCTGTACCATACTGATGTTCATATCATGTTTATTTATGTATCAGTGGAATTACTACACTAAGAAATATGACGTATTTGGCAAAGAGAGAAACCACGATATAGAAATATTGACTTTCTTTGCCTGTTTGGTGGCCTTTTCTATTACTCTGCTCTTCTCTGTTTTGCCAAACAATGGTGGTGAGAAAGAGAAATTGCAAAAAGGTTTTGATAAAGTTATAGGACAATACTCAAAGGCATTAGCTTTGATTAGTTTTAAAATGAGTATTACTTCCAAGGACCAAGCTCTTCAATATACTCACATACTCTACGTAAGATTAGAAATAAATGAGACTTCCCCAAATACTAATCTATACAGGTTTAATTACTTTCAAGACTCCTTTTGTTCAAAAAGTAGTGTGTTAACTTCCAAAAATTTTAGCCTGTTGTGAGTGAGCTGAGTGAGATCTAGACATGCTAAGCAGGCCTATCAGACAAAGACAAAACCATAAAGATTTGTGAGATAACGCCAGATCTTTATGTGTTGGAATATTTTAAGTAAACTAAGAAAACGGGACATACAATCCATTTTCCTTTGCAGAAAACCTTCAGTTAATTCCACTAAAATATGCATTCCCTGTATTCAAAATAGTTTTGCCTATTAATTTTCAAGACTCATTGCACTGAACAGTCAAACCACTCCTCTGCATTGAAGGCACACCTTAATTAAGTGAACGTATGCATTGAGCTTATTCCTTCGGAAGACCTGGAGAACTGGGTTGATAGAGACAGGTCAATATTTAGGAAGGCTGTTGGAGCTGGCTGTTTTTGCTGCATGTTCTTGGAGTAATGTAAATCACAGCTGGCTGCAGATGAACTGGGGCCTAAGCAAGAATGCCTCTTCCTCATGGACACCTTAAGCATCCCTGCTCTTTGCCCATCTCCCTTTAGCTTTCCTTGTTGTGCAACTCCAGTGCTGTCTTTACGAGCCACCCTTTGCGGCATTACTACTCTAAACAATTTTATCCCAGGACTTTGGCAGAACTCACACTTCGTAAAGCCTACTTTAAGACTTGCTTAGAAACATCAATGAAACATCTCTCAGGATGATAATGTTTGTTGAATGTTTTCATTGTGATCACAGTTTGATTCCTGGAATTGCCAGTTGCTAAAAGCTGTCAGACACAGTTTATATGAAATACCCTGTTTCAGTAAGCAGCAAAAAATCAACTAGAAATGATCCTCCCTCTCCCTTTAAACAAAACCACCACAATTTTAATTTGGGGTATATGGGATTTACTGAAAAGCCAGAACTTGAAAGATCAGGAAAGTTGTATAATGCATAATGCTGCTTGGCAGTTTGAGCAGATATAGCTGCAGATGTATCATTCTTGTAATGGTTTATGTTATAATACGTTATTTATTCCCCTCCAGCCCTAATTAACCATCAAAATGAGAAGAAAATATTGCAAACAGTATATTAACACAGTAATGCACCTCTCTTCTTCTTCCTAGTGGCATAGCACTAGGAAGTTTTCTCAGCTGTATCCATAGTTTTGCAGCATCTAGTCTGGTGTCAGGCACCCCCCACCCTCCCGCCTAACCTGAGCACTGCTATATCTGGCTGATCCCAGTGAAGTGAGAAAGAGCCGTAAGGGTGGATCCAGTCACCAGGGCTGGCCCGGCATGAGGGATGGGAGCTAAGGAGGCTGAGGGGACACTGTGGGAGGGACACCATGCCCCACACAGGGGTAACTGGGTGATGGATGCTTTCATCCCCCTCCCCAGGAATATCTTGGGACTGAAAGGGAAAGAGGGAGCTGTGACAAGCAGACATGCAGAATGCTGACATTTTCTGCAGAAATGAGTTGTTTTAAATCTTTACTTTACAATATTTTTAAAAACAAAATCGAGTATAGAAGCCCCAACTCCTGGATCTTAAGGGTCCTCACCAAGGGCATCGTAGGCAGCGTGGACAGGCCCTGAGCCCGTAGAGCAGCCCATGGGGCATAGTGGCACAGAGTCCCCACAAGTAATACCGTTTTCACAGCAAGGATGCCCAGAGCCAGCAGTTAAGTAGCTTCCAAGAAAGCTGTCACAACACAGTACATGTTCTGGAAACATTTCCCTGTCAATGAATTGATGTTTTCTGACAAATCCCGTTTTGCTGGAATTTTTTTTGCTAATTTTATTTCCAAACTGTCAGTATTTGCTTACAGTAGAGCTGTAGATTTTGGATGATCAGCTACCACATCATGGGGAAATGAATGAGCTATAGGGAAAATAAAGCCTTCTGTCCCTTATGCAAATCTTCTCTTACACATTTGGAAAAATCTCCATTTTTCTCTTCAGGATGCCTCAATGTACATTCATCTTCCTAAAATGCAGAAGCCTCTAAGGTTTTTAGTACAGCACTGAACTGCATTGACAGATTACTAAGGGAATCAGGATTCTATCCAAGCAAACAGTTCTGGCTTTAAATGACAGATGTAGGAGCATAGCTCAGATTCTATGTAATTGTGACTATTACCTACAGACACAACCCCAAAGTTGTGGGTCTCACTGTTGGACACAGGCTCCATGAAGAACCGGTATCAGCAGTCCAGCTTTATGTGTCTGTAATCAGAGTCTTATTTGCCCAATATTTGATGAAACCTTAATGGAACATAAAATGTGGAAATAAAAGGTGGTTAATTTTTTTTAGTATAAAATATACCTTATTATAGAAAAAACACACTACAGGGTGGACTACATCAAAAGACATGGAGTCTTGAATTCATCCTATTAGACTTTAGACTTTTTAATTGAGATATTTAGAGGAAGTTTAGAAATCCTAAGCACTGTCTGTGGAGGAAGAGGAGAAATTCAGTTCATGTCAGAGTTGAACAATAAAAGCTTTGGATGGGTATTTGGATAACTTAGCCATTTTCATTCTAAAAGACAAATAAATTGAAATGATGGACACCTCAGGCTGATGGAGATAACACTGTTTTGTATAAGCATTCCTTTAAAAACACTGCACTTTTACATAAAATATTCATGCAATTCACTTGCCTGGATCCCTGCTGAAAGCCATTTTTTTCTCTGATGATACAGAAATACCTTGTGCGCTGAGTTCACTGCATGGATGGGGCAGCAGTACCCTTCCTTCTCAGCTGGCAGGCACTGGAGATACCCTGGTTAACTCCTCACCCCTCACGACTCCCTCCTCACCCCTCACAACCCCGCAGCTTCTCTTTTTCTGGTGCAGGCAGCCAGTCCTGCTGGGGTGCGTGGCAGAATAGCCAGGTCTGGGTTGACTCCCCCTCTTCTTCCTACTTGGGGTGTCTGAAATCCACAGGCAGCAATAGCCAGGCAGGAAAAAAACAGAAGCAGGGAATGTCCTTAAAGTATCACAAACAATGACAAAGTTGGTTCTTGATGCACAAAATAACAATTTATAATTCAAACTGAAAACACTTCTTGCAAAAACTAAACTTACTGCAAAAAAAAAAAAAAAGCAATCCTCCATGGATACATGAACGCAAAATATTTGTTTACAGTTTTCAGTGGAAAGAAAGGGGATGTTTGTTCTTTTCCAAACCGCCCCTGCCTTCATTGCTCCAATGTCACGTCACCGCTACTCCCCCATATGCAGCTGCTATGTAACAGGACCACCTTCTTTCCATCATCCCAGCACAGTATTTCACTTGACCTGGATAACATTGTCCTCGAGAAAGACGTTAGCAAGTTCACATCTTCTTCCTAAGCCAAGCTTATGCTTTGCATACTGATTTCTAAAATTCACTTCCAAGGTTTATCCTCTGCTTCCATTTCTGACTTCTGTCAATAATACGTCTGTGAACACAGCTAACTGCAGTTCCCAGCATTTGCTTCCTGAGCTTTGCAGACTTTGATGGTGTTTGATCAACAGTCTCTGGGACAAGAAAGTTGACATAGTTTATAGTGGTTTTCTTACCTGGGCTTGCAGAAGTTTGTATAATCATTATCCATACCATCTTTGCCCTCACTTGGATGATACGTTGTATTCGCCACCTTCATCATTTTTTGTTTGACTGCACCATCACCATCTAGAAAAATATATTGGTTTGTGTTTACTACCTTTTAGCTACTGGTTGTCCTACCCTAATTGTTCTAAATATGTAGAAAGGCTGGGCATTCTAGACTGCTGAATTTACGTAGATTGGTAAGGAGATTCCTGTTAAAGAGTATGCAACAACAAATGGTATCTACATATAAGGATCAAAGATTGTTATCACTTTCACAGTCCAAGAACCATGGGTGTCTTGTCAAGTTAATTTAAGTTGCTCTTAAAAGCAATTTAAGTTTTTCTCTCTGCTCTCTATTCCTATAATTTCTGTATATATAGTATGCTCTCTATATGAAACATACTGTATACTCAAGTACAGATATGGCAAGTGACATGCAATTAATAACGCCAAGCATCAGAAAGACCTTAGAAAGTTGGTGTTTTGCAGCTCACTGATGGTTTCAAGATGCCATGGTAATTGAGTCCCTTAGTGAAAGGGTTTGTTCTGAAACTACTCTGTTTGTTCGTTTAGTATTCCCAAGGTGTTTTCAGAGCCCTCCTTGGAGAGCCATGATTTTCTATATTAGTAGGACTGAATATAAAGTAGTTTTCTGTTTTTATCTGTTTTCACTATGCCATTTGGATTGACTTCAAATGTTAAGGAATTAGTAAGTCTGTTTATTTTTTAATGTGGGAGGGTTGTGCTTTTCTCTAATGGATAAAAAACAAAGCAGATTTCCCTTCCCCAAGTCATTTAAGTCCTTATTAATTTAAAAAGTCAATGAAGGTTCAGTTCATTTAACAGGATTGCTCAAGTACATGCATGAAAGGATCATTCAGATTTTAAAATTGTACTAAACCACTGTCTCTTACTGAATACAGGAATAATAACCAGAACCAAGTTTTGCATAGTACCTAAAAATATTTGAAAAAAATAGTTTGTACAAGTCTTATGCACCAAAATTGGTATTAGAGTCTGTGACAATATTTAATACTAGTATTTTTAAATGCAGATACACCTACAAATTTGGCTATTGTTGGGAGAAAGAAAGAGAAGAAGAAGTGTGGAGGAAATGGCCTCTAAAAATTAGATTCCATGTTCAAAAAAACCCACAACTCCAAAAAAAGTTTACATTCAAAAGAAAACGGTGAAGCTTTATGCCCTTTGTTATGAATTTCCCTCAAAAATAGACAAGGTCTGTAACAGCTTTTAAGATATACAAGCACTTTTTCAAGTCCCTGAAAGACAATGTCACAACACACAGCTTCAGCCATCAGTCTATAAGCCTGGTGTCACTGCATCTGTAGACTATAACAGGTATAGATGCAGTCCTCTGTTCCTGAAGCTAGTTGTTTATTCTTTGCTGTGATTTGGCACAATTTTTATTTAGGTAGAAATCTGCTCCATTACTTTCTCAAATATTTTTGCCAAACAGTAGCAAGAAAATTGGGATGATATTTTTAATCCTCCAGATGATGGCAGTATTTTCACAATTTAGTTATGCAGTCGGAGAATATTATTTAAAAAAAAATGTATCTCCTGGTTAACCGCGTATTATGAAAAGCTCAGGGGCTTTGTCTTTCTTTTTCTCTAATCTTCAATTATTCTTGTATTATCCCTTCCTTTTCTTGTACTATTTTACTTAACAAAAAGAGCTTTACTTAAGAAGTCAGTAGTATTCCCAGGGTTACACTGAAGTGCTTACTGCAGTGTCTCTCAGTCAGTGTCACCTCACTGATATCCCTTTGTGAAACAAATATTTCAGAGCAAATAATTCCTGACAGGGAAAAGATGCATGGGAAAAGGGAAGAAGGCAGGGGACCATCCCGCTGGCCTCCAGCCATCACCCTGCCCCTGGAAAAGCTTGACAAGGGCAAAAGGAGAAAGGATGTCTGTGGCATGGGGACTCCTGCCCTGCAGCACCCAAGGCAGTGGGTCAGATGCAAGAGCAGAGCACCAAGCTAGGTGAGACAGCCTCTTTCCCCTGCCCAGAGCTTTGGCTGCCTGTGCCCAGGGCCAGCCCTGGTACACAGGACCATCAATCAGCCATGGGAGAAAGATCCTCAGCTGGTCCCTGCCCACCTTGCTTGAGAGCTGCACTTATTGGGTAATGGGTGTTACCCATTTTAACGGGTAATGGGTTTAAACTGAAAGCAGGGAGATTTAGATTAGATATCAGGAAAAAGTTCTTCCCGGAAAGGGTGGTGAGGCACTGGCACAGGCTGCCCAGAGAAGCTGTGGATGTCCCATCCCTGGAAGTGTTCAAGGCCAGGCTGGATGGGGCTTGGAGCAACCTGGTCTAGTGGAGGGTGTCCCTGCCCATGGCAGGGGGCTTGGAACTGGATGGTCTTTAAGGTCCCTTCCAACCCAAACCATTCTATGATTCTATGATACTATGATTAAGGAGAGGGCTCATGCTCTTGCCCCATGTTTCATGGACCTGTGTTCCATCATGGTCCTGACACAGCCTTGACCTGCCCCATTATGAGGGACACAGCTGGGATCCCTGGTCCACATCACTGTCCCTGCCCTGCTCTCTTGGTTGGGCCCAGGGGGACCATCCATCACCCACAGTCCCCAGCTCACCTGCCTCAGCGGGACAGTCCTCTCCTGCCATCCTGCCACCCCTGATATCTGCTGTCATAAAAAGCAAAGTTGTTAAGAAAAATTAGCACCCTGTGGGTGAATCCCCCTGTTGACAGGATGAAGAAGCTCAGGCTGGACCCATGTCCAAGTCCAACCACTGGTTGGGTTCTCAGGGGAGGGACAGGGACCCAGCTCCCTCTCACTGTCACTGCCAGATGGGTATCCTGGTTGCAATGCTCAGTGAGCCCTGGGCTCCGTCCTCGCCTCTGGGTATGGCTTACCTGGGAGCAGTGACTCTCCTGTCCTCCACCCCTTACCAAATCTGCGCCTCTGCTAGATGCTGAAGGAATGCACCAGAAAGTTGGAAACAGCTATTAGCCACATGAGAAGGGAACCGAATGCATGTTTTCTTCAACAGCTTTTGTAGGTTTTGGGGAAGAAAAGGGAAAGGAGGAAAGTCTGAAACCTCATTAGTAGCCAGGCTACATATTCAGTTGGTAACAGGGCAAATTCAGGTAATGCCTATGGAGCCATAAAACGTGTGGCCTATTCCGCTGCTGTGGTAACACTAGGTGTGTTCCTCTTTTTGAGATCAGTGCCCTTTACATGAGCTGGGAACACTTGGATCTTCTCACGTGTGTGAAGGAACAGGCCCTGTGCATAAAGTTCAAAAGTAAATCCAGCTGTGTATGGTGATTATTGTTTCCTGTCATCATACTCCATTACTAGTTTATAAATGTTAATTGAAATAATAGAATAATAATCCACAGCATGAGATTAATATGTACACTTGCATAATATAGTTTTACTATTGCATGATGGCAACTCATCATTTGCTACAGGAGAGAAGCTTTCTTTGCAGCACAGTGATCCGCTATTACAAGTTTCCTGTCCTTGAAACACATAGTGTTAGCCATTGCCAGAGGCAGAATATTTGACTAACAAATAGTGGCACAGCATTTCCCTATGTCTGTGCCTGAGGGGTCTTTCCTAAAGACTAGAGCGGCTCAAGTCACTTTTCCCATCTACCTGCTACTGGTCACTCATGTCTCTACCTTGTTTAATGGGTTTGTGGATCCATTCCTGTGTAGCAGTTCATTCCAGACAAGCTACATCAGAGCTAAACCTGCTTTTGTTTTTCTGGTACCATGGCTGCAGGCTTAAAATTGAATCAATGCCCTTATTCCCTGACTTGACTTCACTTTTCATACATGTTTCTCGTCTAATCCACAGAACCTGGATACAAACTTAACACTTACACTAAAACCTCCAGAAATAAAAACAGTGGGTTGCAAGTACTTTAGATTAATTTAAACCAACATTTAATTACAGTGAACATTAGCAAAGTTACAACTAATCATATTTCAATGAGGACACTAATTTTTATTTACTTGTTTTAAACAAAAACCTACCTCAAATTAACTTACTACTATTTTTTTTAAATGTTTTTTATGTTTTTTATTTTTAACGAGTGAAAACATGTCATGAAGAATGCATCTTGATGTTCATGACTGTGAGTCTCTCATCACTGTCGTATGGCTGCATCATGCACTCTTCCATAAGTGCTGCTACCTTCTCTTTAGCAGGGTGCAGATGAGGCTTGCTGGCAGCAGGCAGTATTGCACAAGGTGGGACAGAAGCTCTGCCAGGGCTTGGGACAGCCTTTACAGATGCCCTAAACATACTTCTTCGTTCAGAGAATTTCACCGTGTTTTCTTTTAACACAGAATTTCAGTCAATAAGAAATTTCTCTTTGTTCAGCTAAAAACCCACTCCAGTTAGAGATTAATAGCCAAAATGAAATTAATTTTCTTCATGCAGAAGAGGTAGAAATCCCAGTACTGCCAAAATAGACTGGCGTTTTCCTCTTAAGGGGGTAGATACTAAAAAAAAAGTAAGGTACTTTTTCTTTTCCACCATCCACTTCTTTCTTTTCATTTTCCAAATTAAAAAAAAAGGCCCGGTGTTAAGATAACTCTTCTACATTCACAGCTATCTCTAGGACATCTGCTTTAAAATAATGCTTAAAGACACACATACTATACACAGACATTTATGTGACTGAGATACAAATGGTCTTTGCTGCCATGACTGTTGTTCAGCTGAGAGTTCACTCTGTTTCATGTTCTAGACAGGGCCATTGCCATCTAGGCAGGTAAAAGTGAGCCAGAATGTGGCATGACAATGTGGGGATCCGCATTTGACCCCTACCAGGACATGATCAGAGGACTATTTTAAAGATTCTTGCTCAAACCAATAAGAGGAGACACTCCAAGAAAAGAAGCAAGGGCTAAGCAGCTGAGATACATGACATAGACTCAAGTTTAATTAGTGTTTACAGTTGACCTTACACAATGAAGTACATGGAATTTTAATCACTTACACACCCAAACAGCCTCCTGTAGGTTTTGCCACATGCGGTATTTGCAATGTTCATAACTATGTTGCTGAGTAACGTTAGGTTTTTGTGCCAGAATCAACAGCAGATTTCTGTTTCATCTGCTGCCAACGAAATGCTTAGCAACTGATGGAACAGTTTATCATCCATAAATAATGATGTGATGTATATGAGAATTTGTAACTATCAGTCAGTATGTTTTTTCATTTACACATTGTGGAAATGTTCTTTATCTCCTGGGTGATCTTTACTTAATACTGCTGTTTCCTCTTTCATCTATTTCCAAAATAAAGAATACTAGAAACAAACTTACAGTACTTCTTCAAGATATATGGCCATGAAAATTAGTGTTGCAACATCATCGTCTTGTCATGTTCCTGAATTTACAGTTCTAAGTTAATTCAAATCATAAAAACATCATTGTGGTTATTTGTACTTGTTCAGAAGAATAGAAACTTCTGAGATTTGCCACTTTTCAAGTATTCAGCAAAACAGATGTGCTTATTACCAATCATCAGCATTAGAGATCATCAGCAAAGCAGTGAATGGGAATGGAAACAGAAATACATGCAGTGGTCTTTCAGTTTTGAAATCTATCAGGAACTGTTGTGGGGTAGTGTACAATAGCATCACCAATAAGTTTGTTGAGATTCTGCTTCTCATCCCTACTCATATTACTTGTTTTCTTTGACTAGAGCAACATTCTAGAATAAATACCTGTCAGACAAATGCTGGTTTGTGTATGAAACTTGTACCATGGCTGTGAGCCTTAGACACATATTATATTTTGTGAATACAAATAAGACGTGTGAGAAGATCAGAACAAACAATTTTTCCACTGTTTGGCTTCATATTTTCACAGCTCTGCATGCCCTTTTTTCAAAATGGAAATGGGAACTAGCTCCCTGCCGAGTGTGGAGTTTCTCCATGCAGAGTCTGTAGTTCTTACCAACTATATAATAAAAAGTCTGAGATTGGAAGCAAAAGCATATGACTTAGTTTTACACTATTTCCCGGCGAACACTGCAGAGGGAAAAAGGTGGAGGTCCGCTTGAACCCAATGCCTGAAATGAGGCTTTGAGCAACCTGGTGTAGTGGAAGGTGCTGCTGTGAAATCGTGCTGCTTTTGATAGATAGTGTGAGAAAAGTTGCTTTTCCTTGAGTATAAAGATCTTCTTTAGCTACAAGGATATATTGGCACAAATTGAGAGTTCATTCAATATTCTCTCATTTATTATACAATTGCCAAGCTGAAGCAACAAAACAACCCCAACAATTACTCTCTATGAAATCAAAAGTACCCAAATACTCCTCTAAGGCCAACTGAGGAAGACAAATTAAGTTGTTCTGACAGTAGTAAATGATTCCATCTTCTACTGACATTTTCTAATCAAATGGTTCTCTCTCTTTCTTCCTTTCCTACTAGAAATTCATTCCTTTAAGAAGAGCAGGAAAAAGGAAGAATGGGCCACAATCATATCTGCAATTTAAACTAATTTCTAAATCAAAACAGATGGCAAAAGAGACTATGGAGCAGCTGACTCATCAGCTGAGCTGTATTTAAAATAGGAAAGCCAGAGCAGGGATCATCAGATTATCTCTCAAGAAAGTCTGCATCTGTCTGGAAGAATATTTGCAATATGATAAAATCTGCCTACCAAAAAAAAAACCAACAAAAAAACCCACCAAACCCAAAACCTCCACATTTGTTTTCCTGAAGAAGATCATCCATTGCAATCTGTCAGTTTTCCCTATATATTTGGTCTTTAATTCAATGAGAGACATTCCAAAATTAAGAAATAGTTGAAACGAAAAACAGAGCTGTGATCGCCCTCCACCTACAGCTGTAGAAGCTGCCTATTTCAAGAACTCAGAAAAGCATCCCATTGCTTTCATGGAGCGTTTTGCCAGCCTCAGGACTTCAGCAATGAATCAATTTTTACTACATTTGTAAAAATATTTAATTTTAATATTTAAGTTTACTACAGATACTAATGATTGCCAGAGCATACTTTGTTGTAAAATACATTTAAATTATAGCAAGCTTGAGCTAGTCTTGCAGACTTGTTTTGGACTATTCAGTATAAATTGTGGCTTATTTGTGGCAACTCTTTTCTTTACAGTAGTTACTTACCAGGCATTTTCAGTTATGCTCTATATTTCAGGTGGGTTTTTCTTTTCTTTTTTCTTTTGGCTGTACACATGGCAACATGCAGAACTACGCAACAGGCTAGCTGGCAGGAGAATTCATGCCAAATTATCACAGAGTGATTGTAACGCTGTGCTTTATGCTTGGTTCTCCACTGTCTCCATGTTCTAGAGTCATTCCTGTCATAAAAGATGTAAGGTAGCTATTTTCTCCTGGCATAAATGAGTATGAACACTCCTGGACAGTGAAAAATTAGCCTGTGTTTGGGTAATACCCTGGTTTCTACTTACTGTTTGAATACTTGGGAAATATTACATAACAGCCCCACACCACCAAGTCTTCAATGACCTACCTGGTTGCAAGGTCAGTTTCTCATCTTTGATGAAAAGGAGAAGTTATTGCTAGCAGGTGGAGGGACATGATCCTGCCCCTATACTCAGCACTGGTGAGGCCACACCTGGAGTGCTGGGTCCAGTTCTGGGCTCCCCAGTACAAGAGAGACATGGACACACTGGAGAGAGTCCAGAAGAGGACTACAGAGATGATGAAGGGACTGGAGTATCTCTTCTTTAAGGAAAGGCTGAGAGAGCTGGGATTGTTCAGCCTGGAGAAGAGAAGGCTCAGGGGGATCTTGTCAATATGTAGAAATACCTGAAGGGAAGATACAAAGGGTCTTTCCAGTGGTGCTCAGTGGCAGGACCAGAGGCAAAACATCAGGAAACGATTTTTCACTATGAGGGTGACCTGGGACAGGTTACTCAGAGAGGTTATGGAGTCTCCATGGAGATACTCGAAAGTCATCTGAACATGGTCCTGGCCAACTGGCTCTGAGCGACCCTGCTTGAGCAGGGTGGTTGGACCAGATGACCTCCGGAGATTCCTTCCAACCTTAGATGTTCTGTGATTCAAATCACCTTTCCTTTTCCACAGCCTTTTATAGACGAGCATTAGAAATGCTCATGTGGCAAAATAAAGTTTAAAAATTCAAAAGAAACTGCTCCCATATTGCATGAATCTATCTACTACTATTACTGCTTGTATCAAGCATTTTGCTATGCTTATAGTGGGAATATATATATATATATATATATATTTCTAATTGTATGCAACACAAATGCCTATCACAGTTTTTAAATGACTACAGAAATAAAATCAAGCTGGTTTGTGTCACCTTTCTTTCACATGTGTGCAAGGTCTGTGTGCCATATTTGACCATCAGAGAGCAATATAATTTGAATGGAAAAACATACCGCACCATGCTACATTGATTCTGTGCATCCAGCTGTAATTCAAGGCCTCACAAAACTATTATGTGTTTTGTGTAATCCTTTATGGAGAACTACACTGAACACCTAGGGTGAAAAAATCTGGATTATTTGGACCTTTTCTTGCATATTTAATTTCTGTGAAGATGTGAAAAAATTTATATCACATTTTCAAACATAAGAGGCTATTGTAATAGTAGAAGTAGTGGTAGTAGTATGCATTCCTGTTATAGCCTTTTGTCCCACAGTGCTGCCTAGCCTGATTAATCAGTACAACTAGATGGTAGCCAAAACACATTTTACATTTTCTCCCAAGTGTTGCACAATCCCTCTACCCCTCCTTACCCCTGTCAGCCTGGCAGATGCTTTTCACCAATCCCATGCCCTCTACACTCAAGCTTTTTTCTTCTGACTCTTTCTGAAACTAATATTTTAATTTCATTTCTCTTATTTAAACCCCTTATTCCCAGCCCATTCGGCGTCTACTGAGCAGTCCGTGGTCAGTGGCTCTCCAGCAAGCCTACACTGTTTATCAGTAATTAATCAAACAGAAAGTGCTACCTGGACCTATGGGTCTGATCACACTCCTCCTGACTGGAGACTTGTTTGTCAGTGTAGGTAGGTAGGTACTAGGTACATAGGTAGTACCTATGTGCTTCCAGGCACCTGCCTGGTCTTCCTGAGGGTGATGCAAGTCTGAATTGAGCTGTGTGACAAAGCACACCTTGTTCAGTGAGGGTCTCATTCTCTGCACTGGTGCTCCAGGATGACAGGCAGGAGGAGGCAGTTCTTTCAACTTGGTAGGTATTTTTAACTGGGCAAAAAAAAATATAGACTTTCTTTGTAGATTATTACTTTCTTATTAAAACAGTCAGCTTATTTATCAGTTGAACTGCCTAATTAATCTTTTTTTTTTTTTTTTTTTTTTGCTAATTCCACCTTCTAGTGTGTTTCTTCAGTTGTCCAGTTTCATTGATCTATAAATTAAAATAACAGTTACATGGAAGTTAGTATTAACTAATATAGCAGTCAACACAAGATCGTGCCTACTGGTATTCTAAAATACAGAGACAAATAAGAGTGGTTCTGTTACCTAAATAGATGTCTATTCCTCGTTGAATCCTGCTAAATTCATTACCTCAGTTCTGTCTTGTGAATAGCTGATGTTTCTTTAAGAATGGACTGAAAGACTTTTAAGGTCTTCTGCTTTCTTTTCTGTATTTTGGCAGTGGATCACTTGGGTTTCTTTATGCACCTGGTTAATTTGCTTCTTTGAATTTTAAATATGCTATCTTTGACTTGGAAAATCCTCCCATTTTTATTGAATAGGAGGGGATTAAACAGAAGTAGCTAGCTAGCCTTCTCCACAACATTGCCTTTTCAATACATGTGTCTTTTCAATAGGAAAAGTATCATCCCCTTATTTGCTGTTTATACCAGTCTATCCTCTAAACATATATTTAATCTCTATGTCTCCTATTCCACTCATTAGCTTTCAGAATGTTCTGTATTATGAGTCATATTTTACAAAAGAATTTAGGAAGGGAAGATGAATGTAAGTCACTACATAAAAGAAAGAGTATGTGTGGAGGACTAGGTTAGCAAGAGGCTTTCCCACCTTTTAAAGTCAAGTGAGATCAGAAACTCAGCCTGTACATGTAAAAACTGTCTCAAGGCAAATACAAGCCTCTTACCAACACAAGTCTGCCAGTGTTTGAGCCTATAGCCAACCTATGCAACAGATTCAAAAGGTATTTCATAGAGCCATAGAATAGTTTGGGTTGGAAGGGACCTTTAAAGGTCATCCAGTCCAACTCCTCTTGCTATGAGCCAGGACATCTTCAACTAGGTCAGTTGCTCAGAGCCCTGTCCAACCTGACCTTGAATGTTGCAAGGGATGGGCATCTATCACCTCTCTGGGCAACCTGTGCCAGTGTTCCACCACCCTCACTATAAAAAATTTCTTCCTTGTATCTAGTCTGAATCTGCCCTCTTTCAGTTTAAAACCATTACCCCTTGTCCTATTGCTACAGGCCCTACTAACATTTTGCATTATCATCCTGTTGTATGTCAGAGATGGGCATAGCCCTGTCATGAAGTGTGTGCCACGGTAAGCTGACATGAATGGGAATGCCCAGAGTTCCAACTAATTTAGGCTCCATTACTTTAGGCTTGGTTCTTGTTCAGACCACGTGTGATTTTATGCATAGCATGTGTATATGTATGCACATTTATATATGGGCAGATGGATACATAGATGAAAAGATACAATCAATCCTGATTAAGTTGCACTATACTATAAAAATATACAAAATTCACCCAAGATGTGAGGGAACATCTTGATGCTTTAGGTATTACAGGCTATATATGTGCATTACATGCTGAAATAAGATTTCTGCAAAAAAATGAGTCCTGGAACCTATTTGCCTGTTCCTAGCTTCAGGATTTTAAGCATGTATCTTACTGGTCCGTTATTTAATTCACCTGATGTACTGCTGAAAAAATAATGGGCTCTTCAGAAACAGCATGAAGAGTGTTCTCTTGTATTTTACGTTTTCTCTTGAGGCAGAGCTCGGAAGGCAGCATTCGTACGGTCTCAGGACATGACAGTGCTGAGTCACTTACATACAGTCCAGCTAGTCCAGCAAGGACTGCTAATTGTGCAGTGTAATTCTGATACTAACAACAGGTAAACTTGAGTTTGCAGAAACGAAGTATTTTTTGGCTAAAATTTGCATAGATGATACAAAATTAAATGAGCTACCCGTCAATCTGGACCACTTCATTTCATTTGCCAGAAAACAGAGCAGAATGACTCTGGGAGCTGTCTGGAGAGCAAAAAACACTTTAGGCAATTATTAGTACCTGTTCTTCAGAAGTCATTAGGCCTTGTAAATTGGCTTCCTCAAGCTGGAAATCTGATTCTAAGAATCAAATGTATTCAATCTGCCAGTTATCAGAAACTACAGCTGCAAACTCACTTTTCTTGTTCAAACTAAACAACACACATCAGATAGCAAATACTTGCAACTAGCTATTTTCAAGCACTCTACAGATCAGCACAGTTCATTGCCCAAAGGATAGGGGTTTTTTTAATTGAATCTATTAGTTACCAATTTATGAACACAAAAATGGCTAAGCATGAAACAAAACATTACTGTATGAATTAGTTATCCAGCCTTCAGCCAATGCAAGTATTCAGACTTTTAAAATCATTCTCAGCTCTTTATCACTAGAAAAATAACTTCATTAGAATCAGAGGCACACCATCTTCCTTTGGTTTTCTTTGTGTCATTCTTTGTCAGGATCATATAAATAGGAAATTTTAAGTTAGGTCTGTCTACTGCTTACATGAAGTCTAAAGCTGGATTATACTAAGAACTTTATTTTTTTCCTTTAAGTCTCACCTTTCGTAAGTTTGAGTGTTCCCAGTTCCATCTTCAGCAAAATCCCAGCAGTCATCGTTGTGCTGTATTTGAGGAAAAATGTGGAAATAAAGACAGAGATGCCTTATTGAATGGGATAAATATACTACACCAGAAGTTTTGCTGGTGAGATGGAAAACAATCAACAAAATTGACAAGGAGACAGGCCTTTTTGTTGCTTTTCAAAGGGGCTGTTACCTTTACAATCTAAAAATACGAATCTCTTCGCATCTGTAGTGAGTAAAGCTCTTCTGTATTTAAAATCATGTAAGCCAAAGGATGAGGATGTAGTGCTTTAAGAAGCATGACTTGTCAACACAATGAGAATGACAGTAGATTGGAAATAAGGGTAAGATTAATTGTAAGGAAGAAGTACCAGTAGAAAACCAAAGACTCCTCAAAAATACAAATGCATCAGCATTGCGTTAATGGAATTCAAATGCTGAAAAAAAACCCCACCCTGTGATATTTCAGAAAAATCACTAACCTAGTTACAGTGCTGGGTAATAATATTTATCTATAACGCTTATGTGCTAATATATTGTGCTTGGCCAAGAAAGTGAAAGCTAGAATAAATAAATGGCATTTTCTCTAACCATGTCTGTTTGACAGCAGTAATTTGTAATCACAGTGACTGGAGTGCAAATATTTCACTTACCTCAAACCATTCATATTATCCCAAAGAAAAGCCACCACACAAGTTCTGTTTGTATTTTACACACAACTTTCTTAATTTTGCTTAATACAGTAACTTGCATTATTTCGGTTTATCAAACCGTGATGCGGTGAAATGCTCCCTTAAACCACTTGATGGCAACAAAGCAATTCAGATACTAAAGGCGTTTCAAGGAGGGTTTGATGTATATCAGGGTCTACCCGTTCAAACAATTTAAAAATTCTAAACTAACGCACAAGTACTTTAGAACGCCTGAATCGCAAGCTTTGTCTTGTAGTTGTGTCGTTAGATTTCTTTGACTGTTGTTTCAACTCAGAAACAAAGATCGATAAAATAGAATAATTATCCAAAAAGCTACTTTAAAGGCCCTCCCTACGAGGCTGTGTGTTAGACACGCAAAATGACACACCTCCCCAGCAGCGAGCTTTCTATTTAAGTGGGAGAAACGCACTAAAAGCTGTTTGCTCTGTTTTCCAGCAACACCAGCTGCGACAGGAGTAGGACGGGGAATGCTCCTTGCCAGGCACCGCAAGGAGAATCACAGGTTCTCCCACCCACCTATGGTCCACTCTGCACATGACACTCCAAGTGCTAAATCAGCCGCCGGTTTGCGGATTAGCTAGGACTGCCAAGGGAAAAGGCTGTGACACAGGGGTCTGATAGCAGCACTTAGCCCGGAGAAATGGAGAGGAAACTACCGAAGAGAGAGTCTATCCATCTAATTTATTACCTCTCTAGGCATGAGAGACCAAATAGAAAAGTGCAGTATTCCCTGACAAGAAAAAACCCTTCCACTTGTCTCCCATTTCAAATCTATACCCAAGCTGCATTAGAGCAATCTCCAAATTGGTGAAGTGACACATATATCATGAGGGAAGAAAATACCCTTCTTCTTGACCCATATATAGATACAATCCATATCAAATGTAGATTTAGCTATGTTTATAGATGAATTTATTATGTGACTAATGACAACCAAGGTCAGCTAAAAATAATATGACTCAAGTGGAAGATAGATGGCTTGCTCGATTTGAAATATGTTTCTTTTTCACAAAAAGTATTTATCCTTCTAAACTGCACTTCTGTTACGTTACTCTCCAGGTCTGCGAGCTTCATATGCCCAATAACCCCTGGTAACTACACCTTCTGCTACACAGACATACCTGTGTGCCCTTTCTCCATAGTGCAGCAGTGCCCACCACCTTTCTGATGTGTTTAGAACACATCTCGTTTTTTAACATGCTGTATGTTTTTTATGCACCTCAGTGATACAGAAGAACTCAAGAATATCCTAACATTAATATATTGAAAACCTCACTGGGGTGGAACATATGCTTTTGGTGCATATTAAAAATTTCAGGAGGCTGTGAAGGTCCTGTACAGCCTACACTGTGTTCATCCGTACAGTGACCTTTTAAATATTATAGCTGCCCTATATTATATCAAGGGCTATGTCAGCCTGCAGACATCTCCTCTGCCAGGCAAGACAGGAAGTCTTTTAACAGCCCTCTCCTCACCTCCTCACCTCCCCCTCTGCAGCTGGCATGAGCCTAAATTTGTCCGTGGGCTGAAACCTAGACAGGGTCTTCATGCTTGGGCAAAGAGAGCCCACGGTTCTGTCCCAGTGCCCATTTCACAGCCTGAATGATTTACTCTGAGACTCAATTTCACTGCCTTTTACCAACCCCAGTGACCTTCCTTGGTGTGGCTGCTGTCCTTTGCAGTCCTTTCTCCCCATTGTGTAACTCAACCTTGCAGCCAGAGCCTCTGCAATTTTTATATTCCTATAAAAACATTTTTGGGTAACTCTTATTATTATATACATTTGTTTTAGTATTTCACTAATTAACCTAAAGCCACTGATTTAATCATCACCAGCCAAACAGACTAGAAATAATCGAGATTCAGGAGTGATTATTGCTGATGTAATGAGATATCTGCAAATTATAGGTGCTGAATTAGAAACTATCTAGCTAAGTACCATAAATACAAGACTGAAGAACAGCAAACTTAGCATGCATAACCACGTGAGACCAAGATAATTTTTCCATTTCAGTAATTGAGCCACTGGGGCTGTCATTCACCACCACTTTCAAAAATAGGGTAACCTCCTAGGATCAGACGGCATGGGATGCTAACGTTGGAGTAACTCCTAGGTTGCCTACGATGCTCCAGGAGCTGGCAGCTGGAGCCAACCGGTCCAAACACCTACTCAAGGGCCAGTTCAGCTCCTTGTTCTTCAATGTGCCATCTTTTAGAGAGCGGCAGCTGTTAGTACCTGCCTGACAGGTAGACATCTCTGCATATCAAGCGTGCTAACATTTTGAATGACAGCACTTTTATAGTTGATATTTGCCCTGTGATTTTGATACACACCAAACTATCTAAAAGGGACAATTTTTCCCACAAAATGGAAAGTAGAAATAATTAAGGCAGGTGACCGAAACCCTATTTTCCTTGTCTAGGCTACAAAGTAATTTCTTTCCATTTTTCCTGCATGAATCTGTCACTCCTAGATGTCCAGCATCCAAGATTCAACCAGAATTTTGTAAACCCACTGCTTTTTGATTCCAGACTCAGGCTGTCTAAAAACTGAAGTTTCCCATTTTCTGATGAGTGTTCCAATAGGCTCGTGCTACCACTGATGTCTGACAGGGCCTAGCACACTCGCCTTACACACCAGGCTGATGCTTACATTACCAAGAGCTTTAGAATGCTAAGGTCAGCTTAGCACCCAGCACCTTTATGGAACTTGAATGAGTTTTGCAGGAATTTCTAGGGATGTTGGAAGTATTCCTTGGGGATACACGTTGGAATTTTTTACTATATATGGTCTTTCAAGTGTGTAAGTTAGTATGTGAGGACCCTTTCTTCTCCACTGAGCATAGAGCATCTCTCTCTCCCCACAGAGTTTAGGCTTGTACTTCTTACCTTGAATTTTCTGGAAGTTAAGACCTTAGATGCAGTCAGCTACTAGAGCTGAGCTGGCACATGATTGCTCTGTAAATCAAATTAAGTTGATTGTGTGTTTGAGCCTGGAGGATCGTCTTACGTAAAGGCAGTTATTTTTCTGATGTTATTTTTTCTGACATGAGGTGTATCATTGGATGATGTGAGGATCGGTACGCTGAAAATGCTGAAAGTCTCAAGGGTTAGCTCACGTGATGGGTAGAGAGACAGATAGATAGATAAGGAAAATGGGCAAGGTAATGAAGAATGAAATACATTTCTGCTAAATCAATTAGGCCAGTTTAGATATATTTGCATCTATCTCCACTTTCCTTCTTGCTAGTATCATTCTAACTGTGTGTATTTTCAACCCTCTGACCGTAGAAGAGACTGCATTTTACAAATGTCTGCACGTTTCAAATAATTTGTTAAATGGTTGAGATTTTCTCACCATGACTTGGTTTTTTTGGGGTTTTTGGGTTTGGTTTTTTTTTTAATTTACAAGACAAACTCACATAATTTGTTTTATATTTTATCATTAAAAATTAAAAGACATTTTAAAAAAATGTATTACACATTGCTAGCTCCCAAAGTAGCAAGGAACTTCAGCCCATTTCAGTAGAGTAGATGGTACGTTCTAGGTACATAACATAGTAGTTGTGCTGTTATGGGTACACACTGCACACTGGGTTTTGGATGTCTTTATTTTGGCTGTTACTATCTTTCATCTAAGATGCCACCCACTAAGACATGGTTTGCCTTTCTCGGAGTTGCTGTGTTGATAGCAAATATAGCACTCAGACATAGTGAACAAATCTTGTATTTGTTACTGTTGTTCTTTCATTTCATTTAGATGCATTCATATTAGTGAAGAAGATGGTACCGAACTGAAGTACTACGTCTGTAATTACACTCTATGCTCAAAGCATTCCTAAGGCAAAAATATTATTCGCAGATCAATAGTTTCCATTTTCTTTCCAAATGTAATGCCTTACCTAAATTAATGTTGCTGTCCATCATTTTTTCTGTCGCAGAAATAAGAACGTGTTTTGCTCTTGCTACAGTTCTGATCTATATTCGAACTGGATGAATTAAAATTTTAAATCTCTAATTCCCAATCTCCCTTTCTCACAAATTCATCTAATTCTTCTCACACGGCTGTAAAACAGCAGCTGTTAGAACTGAACATAATACAAATGTGGCAGGATTGCAGAGTTAGAAACACCCAGAGACTGTTTGGACTCCAGCATGTTTATACGGATTAATTACAAAGAAAAGTGCATTGAATAGGATATTTATCCAGTTTCAGATGTCAGCATCCTCAGACTGTAGGTAGAACAGGATCACTAAGGAAATATCTCAAAAAAAAAAAAAAAAACCCTCAGCAAAAAGATAATGTAATTTACTCTCATGACACTCTTTTAGATTAAGTAATAAGGCTTGCTGCTATGAATACTGCTAGGCCAAAGTCTGTGGGGCTCTGTGCTATTCCTGTGCAGACCTCACCCTGTTTTCACAATTTCGTCAGTTAGTTACACTGGCCAAAACGTTGCAAAGAAATACAAAACAGAGGCAGAGGGGCAAAGTCAAGCCCAATCGGCAGTTTTCATCATCCTGGTCATCAGCAGAGGTGAAGAGGCAAAACCAAAATTTGCTACACATTTTAAAAGGAAAAGAAATCCTGTTAGTGAATCAAGTCTTGTTTGAGCTGTGCTTTGAAGAAGGCATTTGCAATTTATTGTGTGATATGGATTTGCAACTGCAGAAATAATCTTTCAAAGTAAATTGGAAACTGGGGGTGGTACGGAGTCACCAAAGGGCTGCAAGAGCAACTGGCACAGAGGCTGAAATGGGCCTCAGGGCATCCTTATTCACAGCTCCTCAAAGTCCTCGTGAATCCTGTTAAAAGTTAGTATAGACACATGTAGTTTTAACGTGTGGTTTTAATGTTTTGTCACGCAAGCTTATTTTTAATTGAAAAGAAACAGATTTATTTTCAAGATCTCTCTTCAAACAGGTGAAAGTCACATACTAAAAAACATGGATAATTAGTTAGAGCTGGCTTGACACACTGGGTAAGCAACGTATCATAACCTATGGCAAACTCACAGCAAGTATGTCTGTGCTCCAGTAAACCTGTCCTAGTGTAAATCCTCCATTGGGTGGGGATAATTCTTAATCTGATAAAAGCGCCTAAACCTTTGAAGGTCAAAAATTGCTAACGGAGACGTTGGGATCACACAGAGAAGGCAGTTGCTGTGATGTGCACATGTCAGCATGTTTTTAATTCTGCCTTACCTAATTGGAACGAGGCTTTACGTCTTTACGAACATAAAAATAGCTGTGTTCCTCAGGCTCCTCTTGGTGTTAATGCAGGCGGAATTGGGAAGGGAGGGAGGAGGTACACTTTTAAAGTTGAATGGTATTGAAGGTCCTAGAGCAAGCAAAAGCAAGTTGGATGAAATCTCACATACAAAACAAGCATTTTTGTATGTGTTAGGGACTTCCCAGCATATCAAACCTAGTCATAGCTGTTTCTTCCTGTATCTGGATAAAAAAATTAATGTACTGGGACACTGAAGTCTGGGAGGTCTTTTTTGTTCTCTTTTTTCATTCTAGCTTCCTGACTAGAAAAGCAGGTTGTAATTACTCTCTGGTTTTGAACCATGCCGAGTTCAGGGTATGATGCTTTTACTGTTATAAAGCCAACATGCAGTACAACCCTATGATGCACCATATCCCAAAATCATTGATTTCCTCTCTCGTGCAGGCCAGGTTACGCTTGCAGGCAAGACCACAGCTACCTGAATGATGTGAATGAGAGCATCAGGAGAGGAACCACAGAACCACCACAGTGTCAGTGGTATTATTGGTGTAGAAGTGTTACTTCAGAGCAATTCTTGAGCAATCGCTGCTCGTTTTGTCCACATCCTCAGACCTCCTTGCAGGGGTTTTTCCCGCAGGTGCTCGTAGAAGGAGCGAAGCACCCTGCACTGCACTGCTCCCCCAGCAGTCCCCCATGACATGGGGGCTGGTTGTTGGCTGACGTTGGAATAACCACACTGTCCTGTGCTCCTTTTCTCATAGTTTTCAATGAATCAGCAAGTCAAAGCATCTTATTTTAAAATTTGAAGGAAATAATACGTCCATTCTCCTAACTATTGCATTCTCCTTTTGCCAAGGATTATGAAAAAGTAACACAAATTCATCAGCGCTTCATGCTTAGCAGTTTCACACATTTTAATTGGGAAGCAAGGGCTGCCACTAGGCAGAATGAGACTGTTTGCAAATAGATGACCCAAGTGCAGTGCAGAATTCATTATGAGAATAAGGACAATAGCAGCCAAAAGACCCCAGTGGAAGTCTGTAAAGAGCCTAGTGAAAAGCAAGTTAGCTGCATCTGTGGAGACAAGCAGAAGGGTAAGGAGCCATTTATCCTTCCTTTAATGAAAAACTTTGTCAGGGTACAATTAGCCTTGGTTGGAAGGTGTGACTAACTAACTTCCCAGAGAGTCAAAAAAATCTTACAGAAATAAAATAAATACTGATTCTCACAATCTCTGGAAACAGGAACTTTGCTTATATTTTTTTCCAGAAGGTTTTCAGCTCTGAGAAAACCATGATTGCAAACTTTGAACCTAGAGCTTGAAAAGACAAAACCTACAATAAAAACAGGAGCTCATCCAGGTTTGCAATTGTGCAGTAAAACTGTCCTGGCATGGTCCAAAGCATTCTGTTTATATCTGCTGACCGGTGATTTACTTTTGCTTCCTAACCTCATACGGTTGCACCTCCCAAAGGCATCTTAGACATCTGACCTGAAGCTTTTGTTTCAGTGACTAAATACTTACAACGTTTCCAGTGCTAAGTAATTTCAAAGTCCTGCCAGGGATCTATCTTGGAACATATTTCTTCTGCAGTTATATGCTTTCATCCGGAAGTATTATGCATTCAGTGGTGTCTGATGTCATCCAGAGAAACCTGCTGGCAATTTCAGACCTCATGAGCTGTTATTTGCGTACTTGCATATGCCAGAAACTATGCCCTAATGGCCGTCATGGTGCCTCTGGCTCTCCTCCCTTTCTGGGGTAAAACTTGCTTTGGGGAGGGTTTGCGTTGGAGCTTTTGTTGTTTCTTTAGGATGATCTGTTGATTGGTGTTGCATTTTCATTCTTTAGTTGTACATTTTCTGTTAGAGTAAGAAGGGATTTTTTTTTTTCTGAAAAGAAAAAAAAATTAAAAAAGGACAATGTTGTTTGGAGATCATCCAGATATGCTAAACCATCTGAACTTCAGCTCAAAAGTTAGAAATACCTCACCTCTGCCTCTGTCCCACACACTCTGCTTTGTCCATGATTTTCTCATCTGCATACTGTACTGTGTGTCCTGTAATGTCACGTGGAAATGGAAATGAGATGTTTCTAGAAGGAAACTCAGTCCTTAACACACGAGTTTCATTATTAACCAGTACCCCTGAAAGCCAGCTAAGACTGCAGGAGGAGCATGGAGAAGAAAGATTCTGCTGATTAAGGGTGAATGAAGCCCAGGTGAACCCAAGCGGAGCTCCAAAAGCCTCGGGTTCCCCCCACCCCTGGGCTCAGGGTCAGCCCTGTGACCTGCCAGGGCCACCATGGCACTGTTTGGGGAGGCTCCCCTGGCAGCTCTGCCCTGCGGCTCTTTGCTGGAGCACAGCTATACCCTCCTCACCTCTGCTGCAGGGCCGTTCAGCTGCGTGATGCTAGCAGTATTGATACATGATTCACAGGGTTGTTTCAACTATGCTTTTTAATGCAACTCTCTCCGGTGTCTCTCAGATCTTGTGGGAAAAGAGGAGTTTTCTGTTCTGAAAGAGCGCTGCCTCTTCTCCATTGTTGGAGCTGGTCACATTACTCACTATGACAAGTTAACTGACAGATTTAACACTTCTCTGTTCACAAATTGATCCTGATCCTGTTTTATACTAAGATATTCATTACTTGGAAGGGTTAGACCAAGCATATTGGTGATTCTCTTTGATCCCTGGATTATTCATAAATTGATCATAGCGACCATTCAAGTGCTTAATCAAAGCTGGATTTAATCAAAGCACTTCTCCTTTGTGGTTAGACACTTAAAAAGTCACATCATGCTGCCTTATCACTGGAGGTATGACTGCAAGTGTTTCACCTGGCAGCGCTAGGAAGTGGCTTCTCTTTTTCTGGGTGGATCTCATGCATCAGCACTGAAAGAGATAATGCTTCGGTCACGAGCAGAGCTTCAGCCTCTGCAGCAGCAGGTATTGTTACAAAAACCTGTTGTTAAAAAAACAACTTCTGCTAGAACAAAAAATGAATGACAGAATAATTCCTTCATGTTAGTAGTCATGAGTAAAAGCCTAAAATTTGCTTCCTTAAAATATTTATATGCACCACATTTTCAGTTGTTGGAGCATATATAAGCAGTGAATAATAAGAGGGCAGATACAGGCTAATCAGACTCTTGTTCAGTGAACGGTCTCCAAGCTGTTTTTTTCATTATTTGATCAGTTCTGCTCAGTACAGTGTATGCGACTCCTCACATATTGAAATCGCTGCCAGAGTGATGACTGAATAAATGGGAGCTAAAAGGAGGTCAGTAGCTGATGACTTAATGAGCGTGGATGACAACATAGGCGAGGATGTGCCATCAGGCTTGAAGACCCTTCACATCTCTCACCCTGATGGTTGAAACATTCTGCAGCTTCCTTCGGTACAGTGACTGCCATTCATACTGCCCTGCCTGGCAGAGCCCCATGTGTGGGCACAGAGGGACATTTCTGTCTGTGTTCTGTGTGACCAGCTGTGTATATATGCATATAAAGGATGTATATGTGCGCTCTGTGTGTGTGCACCTACTGGGGATATGTGTTCAGCCCATATTCAGCAACTCATGTGGAACATGAGACACGCAGCAAGCAGTGCCATGTGCCAAATAAACCGTTAATACCTTCCTATTAATCACTCAAGAACAGGTCCTTAGACAAAATCCCATTTATTCAAATGACCTATCACATTAAATAACATGCTGTAGTGTAAAAGTGATGTGTAGAGAAACTAATGTCTCCCGTGTGTTCTCTTACAGCTACAATTGAGTCACTGAGGGAAGCAGGCATCTAGCCTATCTTCGTTTACATGTCTTATAGTCAGTGCTTCATTCTTCTCGTCTCTCTACTGAAGTACTTCAGGTGAAGCCAGAAAGAGTGTGACAGGACTTTTTAAGAGAAGAGAACGACACCTTATTTGGAATACAGGGGTAGTTTAATCTGAGTCTTTTCCTGCCATTTAGAAATCAACATTTGCAATCCTCAGATTTGAGCCACTGAAAATACACTGAATATTTCAGAAAACTTTCAGTGCCATTCCCACTAGCAACAGCACATCAGGTTTCATAATCAGATTGGCCTCCAAATTCTTGAAGTAACATCTCTTGCAAGGAGCACCTAAATTACTGGCAATGGGGAGCCTGGAAAGGCAGAGACAAGTATTTCTGCAGGGCGTTCAGACGTGAAGACCAGAGCGGCCTCCTGCAGATGACTGTTCCTCTCCACTGATCATACATGAAGCACAAAGCAATATTGCTACTGACCTTAATGTTTCAAGGGCATTCATGAACTTGAGATGGGATGTGCCGTGTTTTGTGTGGATTATGCAGAAGAGTTTGCGTTCACCTGATGCACAAGTGTACAGTTACATTTTCTCTGTTAACAGTGCATGAGCTGGTATCACAGATGGACCATCCTAACAGCAGGACAAAGGGGACATTGGTGGGACTAAAAGAAAGTAGGTTGGCACAGGTCTGCCATTCAGGCTTGAGAAATGTTGCTCTAAGTCATGGTCCCACATAGTAATCTTGGCCTGATATCAATACTTAGATGAGATCCAGGTATTTTACATTCACACCCACCTGTTTTGAAGCACACATGCTACAGGAAATGGGAAAATATTCTTTTCCCTGTAGTCTTTTCCTAATCCCTTAGAAATACGTGTCCACAATTAACAGCCATACAGTGTGAGCTAAATAGCATCCTGTGCTCTAACGACCCAGTAATCTTAAAAACAGATTTGCACTGGCCAGTGTTTAGGTACCTTGCCAAACACCATAGACACATTTGCAAAGCATCTAGCTGCACTACACTTGTGCTGAAATTAAAAAAATAAAAAACAAGCAAGAAAACAACCAACCCAAAAAAAACCCCAAACCTCCCCAAAACAGAACCAGCAAATGTATTTCTAAAATATTTTTAGTATTTGCACATCTGAAACACCAGATGACGGCTTTGTGATCCAGGTGACCTTTTTACATTTGATTTATTTCATAAAATGTTTCAAAATGGAGATAGAAATAATTGTGGATACCTGAAAAAATAACACTGGAAGGCAAAACCCCCACGTATCAAAATCCTAACAAAAATGGGGCTTTTTAGTTCAAATTACTTCAAACAAAAATTGCTGTCTTCAGGAGGAAAATGCCCCTCAGCATACCTTCCTCCTCAGCAGAACCGTGGAGCACCCAAGTAATGAGAGACGAATAGTGTAAAAAGAAAAGCCTTTTATGTATTAATGGTATGAAGAGTTTTCTTTCCAAGCTTCCCCCAAGTTAAGCAGTTATGAGTCATGTGCAGATGGTTCAGCAGTGACACATTTACAGCTGCATCCACCTCTCACACAAAGGTGTCTCCTCTCGTATTTCCTACCTAGCCACCACCAGCATCAAGGACTGTGTGTGTGGGAGGGAATCCCACACGGATGCCTAAGACAAAAATAGAGAGAGAAAAACAGACTAGTTTTTTCTGCACCAATTTATGACATTTCAGCTCTACATCCTGAGCAACTACTGTCACTTCCCTCCTGCCATGACTTTGAATTGCTGAGGAATTTCCAGGGCACGGGTTTTACAATGCCTTGTGCATGCCAGCCGTACATTTCTTTAACTGATACCGTTTCAGTTTTCTGCCTCCTCAGGCAGATGCTTTGCACGGGTTCTCCCATCAGCCAGGAGCACAAAACCTCTGCTGTTTTTCAGGTGGTCTTGCTCTGACAGAAAGTTCCCAAGTGGAAGTCATTAAAGTAGTAATATTAGAAACATAATTCACATCCCTTTCAGTCTGGTTCAGCTGGAAGTGCAGAGCTTGTTCTAGTGGGATCTGCAGGCATCTCAGGTGCTGGTTTGCCCCAGCAGTTACCTGTCTTGCACACATGCAGCCCTTTAGATGCGTGGGAACAGTGGGTAGGACCTACTTAGACAATAGGTGTATAAAATAAAAACAGTAGAAAGACTTTCCCAGAAGAACACACAGTTTTCGTGTTACTTAGAACGCTCTTGAGAAATGGTCATAGATGTGTGTCTATGCAAAAAAAAAAAAAAAAAGAAAAAAGCTATTTCTTATTTTAAATATGTTGCATAACATCTAAATATTTCTACTAGTAGCTGTCTCCTGGTTGGTAGAGCTGCTTGGGCCATCCTAGTTCACACTGACTTCCAGTCACACTGAACCTCATAGGATACTCAAAGTAAGGAACTATTGACCAGAATAAAGGGGGGCAAAATCAAACCTATGAAGTGATCATTCAGTTTAATTAGAGGGGCTAAATTTGCTCCTAAATTTTTTATTCCTGAGCTTATCTGTACACTTTCTTTCCCTAAGTATAGATTGGAGACAAGTTATCCATCATGCCCATTGATTTGCTTCTCCTGTAGCATCTCGGCTTCCTCCCTAAGTGCCTTTCCCCAGGTTAATATGTAATAGCTGTTGGGTGGTTTATTCTCATTTTCTTGTGTTGCTCTTGCTTTTCCATTCTTGTACCTTCGGTCACAGCCTGCAGAGCAGCAGGGCTTGCTGCATGGTGAGCGGCAGTTTCCCGTGGCAAACGTAGCTCTCATAGCTCATTGGGAGCAAGGTACTCACTGATGGAGTCAAGTGCCTTTCTCAAAAACTAGAGATACATAAGAGCATGAAAAAAGAACTCAAAAAACATAATTCAATGTATCTAACTGGATACACATCAATTATTTAAGACAATTAAAATAATGGGAATCAAACACTAACAACAGAAGAGAAAGGATGTCTTAAAATACCTCCAAACTGATTTCCTTCCTCCTATTTTTGTTTCATTGAACTATATTTATCTGTAATACAGGAGGTTCATTCTTCCCTTTGGTTATTTAAGAAGGACAAATAGACTTCCACCTTGATAACCTATCAATTCCAACAGAGCAATACATCATCTTTTATGGAAGGGCAAATAGAATACTTGAAAATTTACCAAATCAATACTGAAGATCAAAAGTCTGCTTTCAGGGAATAGAATACAAAGTCCTTCCATAATATGAAGAGACATACTGTATTGGACCCTTGATTTTTGAGTAAATTTTTCATTGGTCTCATTGAGAACAGTCCCTGGCCTACAAGTGGACTGAACATCTATGTAAAAAGGCAGAACGATAGGAGGTCTAAAGTGTGCAAATAAACCCAGCCTCATGTGCTAGTGTCTTCTATGGCAAGAATGCAACTAGTCTGTCTCGCTGCATGCAAGATCACGTATGTACTAAATACTATGATTACAACCATTTAAATTTAGTACATTTGGAAATAGATATGTAGTTAGCTAGACCATCAGCCCAGTTGTCATCTTGAATAGGATGTTATGAATCATTTTCCCGTTTGGATTTAAGAAATACAATCCTTTTTACTCAGACGCTGTGTGAGGGTCAAATATATTTCAGAGAACAGTTTGAAAAATAGAGAAGGATGCACCAACTTTCTCTTTGTTTCAGACAGAATGGTGTATTAATTTTGCTTGCTTTTTTTTCGCTCTTTCTTTTTAAAAAGCCCCAGTAAAAACCCTGGTTTATTTTTAAAAACCATAAAAAGATTTTGGTTTGGAAGCTGAAATGTGCTTGCAAGCACTGGGAAAGCACAGATGAGCCTTTGTAGTATAAATGATATCTTAAAAATCTTGATTTCTGTGCCAGATCTCAATATATTTTGTTATCCAAAGCAGGAACATTTTCTTCCCCAAACAGGAGCACTGAGAGAAAGAAAAAGACTCACATCCAACCTATGCATGTTGTCAAACACTGGTTGAGTTTATAGAATGAAAAGAATTTCTATAATTTTTTACTGCTACTATGTTGATATGCAAAGGGCTTGAGAAGACAAATATAGCAATCGAAGATGGAAAGAGAACTCTCAGCACACTGTTCCTTTGTATGCTTTAACTATGGAATCTCAAAAGGACTGTTTCTTATTGAAAATGAGCTGCTGCAGTTATCGTATGATGTAGTCTTCCCAGAAAATACAAGAGGTGAGAACAAACAGAACAATGAGAATAACACTAGTCATAATTTTTCTCGTCAGTGTGCAATCACATTAACAATTGAACTTTTCTAGAGAAGACAAGGACTAAAACCTTGAAACACTGGAAGCCTGAACTAGTGTTTTTAACTAATAATATATAATTCATTTTAAACATTGTCACCACATCATTTGTTGTGCAAGTCTGTGAGATTTCGCACTGAGCAGTACATAATACTGTCAGTGAAAGGGAGGAATGAGTATCTGGTGTTTATACCCCTGTTCTCTTTGCTGAAATCTGGTATTCAAGCAACTGGTGTTCTTTCCAACTTTACCTGACATTTATCTGTTCCCTATATTGATCTTTCAGACTGCAAACCCATTTTAACAAATATTCAAGCATTAATCTTATGGAAATCTAAGATTTCAGGGATTCCAACATTCTGGTCGAGGACAATACCCACATATAGACACGCCATCAAATTTGCTTCAAAAGACAAAATACTAATTTCACATAAGTGCTAAATATAAACTTTCTACCATTTAAAGGTGAATACATGTTGGGTGAAAAGAGCTGAGAAAAAGAGGCTTAAACAATATTATACTACACTATGCTATCCTACACCATAAAATTTCTCTTTAGCAAAACATAACAAAAAAAGGGGAAAATTTAGTACCTGGAGTGGAAAAAAACAGGCCAATATGTATTTTCACAGCATATCCAGGGAGATGAGTATATCCAATAGCAAAGCTGTACGAGCTCTCTTCAGTTACAATATGTTCTGATGGTCAGCTCCTATTACCCTCTCCAGAGTTTCTGATCACTAGCAGAAAATGGGCCAGGTAATATCACATGGTGAACCTGCAAGCCAGCTGTCACTGAAGAGTACCCTGACCCTATAGTCACCCAGGTTTTTTAAAACAAAGAGATTAAAAAGAGAAATCTAATTTTTTGTGATAGCTCTTTCGTGAAGTAAAAGGAAATAATAACCTTTGGAATACAACCCTCTCCTCCTCTCCTCCATAAAGGAGACTACCTTTTGAGCTATTTCAATGTCGAGTCTGTAGAAAATAACTGTAGTTGATTTTAGGAGCTGAAGTGAAAATTATAACCCACTGGTAACATTACTCTCTCTACACCACACCTGTAGGCAACTTTCCTAACCCTAAAAGCATATGACACCCTAATGTGGGCTAAGAGATATTCCAGGGGCAGAGGATGCCCGAACGAGGCAAAAGTGGGTTGCAGTGAGAGAGCTCCCCTGTACCGACAGCATCACCACGACCAACGGAGCTGACAGCAGCCACAGCCCCAAAGCAGCAGCCATAGTTCTACCCGGATGTCTTAATCCAGAAGATCTTGTCAAGCCATCATGATGGTCCTGGTTAGCAGCATCTGGGCAAGGTGGTTTACAATTTCAGCCTTATTCTTTGTGTATCTTCTAAGTTTGGTAAAAGTAAAAGCAAGCGAAAACTGGGAAACATCATCTGGACCTAGGACAGAAGTCAGAGTCAGGACTTGAACTTGGCATTTGACAAGAAATAATTCTACAGGCAGCTCCTTACCTTTTAATTTAGATACATTTTTAAAGCCTTGCTTAAACAGAGGAGGTTAAACCATGCTTTCCAGCGCACCCAGGAAGGTAACCAACCCGGGCTCCGGCACAGCAAGGAATTGCTACTGTTCCCCTCGGTACAGCAAGGGCAGCAGCATAGTAGTGAGAAGCTGAAAAATATCAGAGGAATATCTTTAAAAAACACTGAAGCCTTCTGAAGCCTGAATATGTTGACTAATTAGGTTTCTTTCCAAAGCAAGGGTAACAGCCCTTTCTATGGTCTTGTCTTGTTTTCTGACATCATCAGTTTTCCTATGGTAAGGAAACTAAACTTTAAAAAAAAAACCTGTCTGCCGGGAAAATGTCATGTCAGTCAGAAAGGTAACCCTCCTGCTCTGGCGAAGGCAAGACATTCAAGCCTCTACAGAAAGGCCCATCAATAGCTGCAAGCCTAATGCTGCTGCGCACAGTGAGCAGTCTTGCATGGATACAGTACTGACTGTCCCTGTGTACTGAGGTGGATAGATCTGACGGAACATTAGCTGGATCAAGGAGGTAGGTATTTTTCTGCTTTAATCTCAGTGGATTCGTTGTCTCCATGTTCTGTTCTGGAAGCAGATGCAAAATTGTGATGAACCACCATTTCCAGCCACAGGCTTTGAAAAGCCCTTTTCCAAACATATCTGACACTTTTCATAAATGACCAGCTACAGAGCGTGTTTATAAATCCCTGTATTGTACATTTTTGTATAATTCTCTTGCATCCCTCCTGAGCATTAGGGTCCCCAGCAGCTGACAATGGAAGGAGCTGAGCTAGGCAGCTCTCAAGGAAGCCAGAAAGTTATACGTGTGCATCACACTGAGGGAAAGGGTCTGGTGTCTGCAGTCCCAGTTTTAAGCAGGTGAAGTTCACAAAATACAGAAGAGGATAACCAATCTCCACTCCTCACATTTTCTCTCAAGAATTGGTCCTCCTAAGTTTTCTCTCCCTTTTTCTTGTCTGTGCACTCTTCAGTTCCTTCCTCCTTTTTATTCCATCATGAATCCTTTTTTCCCCACTTTCTCTGTGTATATATTTCTAAGTCAGACTTGCCAATAAAGATCATGATGTACATATGTGTGTAGTGTACATGCGTGAGCACGCACAGAAGCTGGGCAGCAAGAGGGGACGGGGGTTAGTCAGGGACTTCCAAGCCGACTCTTAAAAATCTTCCTTTGCTCACACTATGGCAGCCAAGAGGCTCTCTGATAACCATGTCCCTCATACATAATTAAACAGGCGCACTAATGACATTTTTAAGTAACAGCAATTGACATTTTTCCCACTTTGGAATCTGACAGACAAGTCTGGACTTCATTAACCTTTTGCAGTTTAATAGTGGTTTTGTGATTTAGGAGGGCTGATAAAAAGGCAAGAACTTCCTTCTTTCCATGGAAATTCTGCCTGCCAAAGCAAGTTGAACAATAAATCCAGGTAGACCGCTTTGTGTGGTCAGGTATAGGTGAAGACATATTCTCATTGAGCTTCATTAAAATGATCCAGAAAGAATGGGTTAGGTCATTTATGACAGAGTACCAAAATATTTCTGTAAGGTGACCTTTGAAGAACATGAAGTATGAAGAGTAAAAATTTTGAGGAAAAAAAAGAAAAGGAATTCCTTTGTGAATTAATACATCAAAAAAGGAAAATATTCAGTTTGACCAAACCAGATTTCTTCTATAAAAGTAAACTCCAAATACATTATTCAGGTGAGCCTTGATGATTTGCTTTCTGGGGAATGATCTGGCGAGGCGCAGAGCATTTCCTAGGGCGGATCGACGCTGAGCGCCCACTGGTGTTGCAGAATATGTCATTCAAGAGCAGAGCTGGCTGGGCTGTGTGGCACCTTGGGAATTACTCTCAGCCTTACACAGTGAGCAGGGCTGTCGAGCACCACAGAGTATGTTGACTCACCAAAGAAGGTTGACAGGCCCTGCAACCTTCTGTATTGTGTAACAAGGACTGTAATTACTTTTTGCCTTTGTTTTGGTGTGCTGCTGTCTCTCTAGCTAGGACCTTTTGTAGGCTGAGATGAATGGGAGAGCTACCTTTGGGATTCAGAGGAACGTGTATCTCCTGTTCATGGCCTACTGACCATGCAACACCATGTACTGAGCTGCTTCCCTGCTGGGGAAGGCTCCTGATATCTAGATACTTCCCTTTTGGCATACAGTGTTTGCACAGAGCTCAGACATCTCATAACAATTTCCGTTTCACAGAAAATCTGAAAAATTCCTACTTTGCACACAGGAATCCTGCAAAATAGAGTAAGCACCCATATCTTTTGCATGTGAATGTTGCTGCTGTGATCATCTGCAAAGCAACATGAACGAGTAGTTTGGGAACACAGGAATCTGACAGCAGGTTTAACTCTACTGCCCCGTTGTTTAATGTACTCCATTTGTTTAGATTGTCAGAGTTCTGAGCTGCCCATCAAAAAGACAGAAACGTATTGAGACGTAGCATTTCTCTATTGCTTTCTTATCACCTCTGTAGGCTTTGGGCAATTTTCACAGTTCTCTTAATTTTAGTTACACTGTTGATCTTATTTAAGTTATTAAATCCTTCAGGCTGTGAAACTTAGTACCTTCATTTTTAATATATTAAAAAAAGAGAGAATTGACTGACCAGAGCCTTTTCTCTAGTCTCTCCTAACTCCAAATTGACCCTAGTCACTTAAACAAGAAAGTGCTATCCAGCCTATTCCTTCTTGCAAGGTATTTAGTATACCCATTCAGGCCAAACACAAACCAGTTAAAAACTGGCAATGGAAGAACTCTACCTGCAGGTTCCATTTGTGTAATATTAGTGCTTTTCCTTCCATCAGCTATGAAAACAGGTTTGAAAGCAGATACTGTAATACAATCAGATCAGGCTTGTGCAACCAGAACTCAGCAGGGAAAAAAACGTGAAAAAAAAGGTTGTGTTAAATAAAGCTGCATTAACTGTTACGGTTTGTATTGTCAAAGGGCTCTAAGGGAGGTACTTTCAATGGGAGTGTGGCACTTAGCTTTCTGCTTTGAAATTTCCTGACTAAATGGGTACCACAATCAGCTCTATGCAAGGGGAAGGTCTGTACAGGTTGGATTGCAGTGCTTTTTGCGCTGCAGTAATATTTCTCATTTCCTTCTGAATTCATCCGTGTTGTGCTGGGTAAATCTGGTGGCCTTGTCTGAAATCCAATATGCTATAATTTATATAAGCTCCTTAACTATACAGCTGCTCACAGTACAGTAGGTGCCCATTTTGCTGTGTAACTCTTTTCTTCTCACCTGATTCAGTTCACATATACCATTCATTACAGGCTAATAAACCTGGATTGATCTACTTGGCAGTTTTAGCTGAACTCCTTCCTACCCTAAAGAGATGCCCATCTGAGAGAAATGTTTACTACCCAGCACTTGAGGGGTTTATTTAAAACTGATGTAGAAATGATCCCCATGGGCATGCCCCATCCCCAGATCAGTTACTGGCAGTGCTTCCGATGTGTCTCCTACCATAGATTCCAGTCTTTTTTGGGGAGTGGGACACAAAGTTCTAGTCCTTAGACACTTCCTGACCATGTGCAAATTATTTCTACTATCCCATAAGTCACATTTTGTAATGAGAAACCCAAAGTGCCTTTTGTCTGGAACAGGTTGCATGTAAAAAGAAAGCTTGTTTCTCTACCCTATTAGCAAGTTGTTGATGGATGGTCGCTGTCTCCAGCATACCTATGGCTACAGCTCCTAATAGGAAGTATCCTCATACTTCTCTCTCTCCATGACTTTTTGAGCTCCTCACTTCACAGTTATGGATTACTTTCAAATGGCTCCTTTCTCTGCTTTGTGCTGTCACTGCTATAACTTTCCCTGCTTCAGTGTAGTAACTGTGTAATCTAAACCTACTCATGCCATTCCTGTTTTGCTTCTGTTCTGTTTAGACAGTTCTTTAATTTTCTTACCCTTTTTTTATCAATTATTTTTTACACACAGATGTAGAAGAAGTGAAGCCATAGGGGCTCACAGGATAAAGTACTGAGAAAGAACAATAGGGAGATAGAAGTAGTCTTACTCTAAATGAAAGGGGGGAAGTTCCACAGCCTCTGGGAGACTGTGGCATTGACATTACAAAATGACAATTGCCTTTCCCCTTCCATTTGGAAACATAACCACCGCTTATTTATACTCTGGGCAGATTTTACCCCTGTAACCTGTGGACTTTGTACTGGGTGGACGCTTCCAGCAGGATGACTAATATTGGATACAGAAGTGAAACATCTTTCCCATTAGATTGCTGTCAGTCTTAGAACTAGGCTATTAAACTGGAAGGAGATAGATAGAGAAAAAAAAATCTGGGACCTGTACGGACTTGTTTAAGGATCTTGTAATGACTGTGCTTCTAGCACTCTAGCACCAGAGGCATTAATTTATCCCTAAAGGTTGATGTGTTTCTTTCCTGAATGTGATTTGCAGCCTAACTAACAAGGAGTTGCTGTATTTTATGCTGCAACTAGAAGTTCATGCTGCATCCTATAGAGAAGACAAATGCTTAATGTTTTTGCCATGCTAGGCACGAAGAGGGCAAAAAGCTTTGCTTATGTTTGCATTCTAAGGGGAAACAGAGAAGTTTCAAGTCTTCCAGAACAACATCCTTGGACAAAGCATCCATTTTCAGGATGTGCCTCTGGAAAAGGCAGGGAAAGCAGCCCAACACTTTTATATCTATACTTATTTCCTCTGGAGTATTTCATGCAATTCTAGCTAATCTTCTGTTCTATCAATGTGAAATACTGAAAGTCTATTATTTCCCATAAATGTCAGCCAACTGAAATTTCTTTTATCTTCTAAAATTCCCACAGATTACTTTAAATGCTGGAATGGCTGTGAAAGTGGTCTGTTAGTGACTCTCATACGAACCTATTCAGCAACTTGTTCATGAGTGTGATATGTTTCACTATTTGCAAAGCCAATATATTTGATATGTGAGGCAGCCAGGTAGGCAGCTATCCGCATTTCTCTGGCTGTTTTCTTGGGGAGGAGCTTAGAACATACTCCATTGATTCTCAGTCTAAGAATCTTTAATGCGGTCCTTGCTTAATCACTTTTATCACTAGGAAATTCAAACAGCTCTCATATTTCAAGCATCACACTCACCAGATGATATAAGATATGCCACTAGGCTGAGAGTTTGTATAATCTTCTCTGTCTTCTTTATGGCTACTTTTGGTACATTTTCTTCTTCCATATATTTTTTCTTTTCTTTCACAAATCCCAGATTCCTCTTCTGGGATTCCAGACCTATCACTCACCGCTTTCCCTCATCTACAGTGTGCTAGTCATTTAAATCATATGCAAAATGCAGGTGAAACACTACTACCTAGTTTTGATTGCATGTAATATTCTATCACATTAATTTTGTTCAATTACATACCAGCTTGCAAAAATTAATTTCTCCATCTCATATTTGTTAGTAATTTTTTCCCAGACAAAGACCCGATCATAGTGATCCACATGCTTGCCACCTTCAGATAAACAGCTGTGGTATGTTACACCTGACTTCGCACATGACGGCTACCCACAGAAGCCGGACCACGCTGAAGAAGGAGTTGCACTGATGGGAGCCCAGTCCAAGCTTTCTACAGCGTCATACTGCGTATCAGTGAGGTCTGGTGCATAGAATGGCTATGGGATCAAAGAGGGTTTTTCCTATGGCCATTATGGTTGGTTATCCCATCTCCAGAAAGGTAAAATAGCAACTGCAGGCTTCAGAGAGAAGTAGAAAGAGTGGTGACAGGTACAGTACATTTTCTAGGTAAGGAATGACTAAATGAACCGGATCTCTTCAGCCTGGAGAAGGAGGATCTGACAGAGGTCTGTGAAATGGCACGGAAGAAAAGAGGACTCCACTGTCCACCATCTGCTCCAGCACCAGAGCGGGGAGACCTCACGTGGTGCTAGGAGGAGGCATGTCCCTGATGAACAGAGGGAGGCTGTTCATCACTCAAAGGAACACAGTGAAACTGTGTATCTCCTTGTTCCTGGAAACCGAAGTGTTTAAAGTTTGCACAGGTCTATGGGGCGACTTCTTGGCAAAGGATTCCATCGAGGGCTCTGAATATGCAAATCCCACATCTTCTTAATGGACGTCTTTATGCTGCTGACAGCTGGAGTCTGGGAGAGTACTTGAAGAAACACATACTGTCCTGTTTTCTCCAGGCACTCACTTTAGTTCATTGTCAAAAGGGGCGCTGGTCTTAACGAGCCATAGTAACCTTTAATATGCTGGGGATTTTTTTCCCTTGCTAATCCCCTGATGATGGGGTGGACCTAGAACCAGTTCACAGAGGGAGAAAGATGTTCATACTTTTCAAATCTCAGAAAAAAAAAAAAAAAAAATAAAAACACTGAACTGGGAGAAGGTGCAAATGTTTGTTTCCACATCTAACAGTGTTTTCCTTTTTCAGTCCTGCTAAGGAAGTGTGTGTCCTCATCTGGACTCACATCTGATTTCTACACATGAAGTCTCTCATGACACTAGGGCAGACTCTGAATTCAGGCACTTTTCATTGTCTTTACACCTTTGCTATAAAGAGGGCAAGATACTGTAACCTGGATTGGTCTGTCCTGTTGCATCACAAACATACACTAACCACATATATGCCCCTACAGCATCTGAAAATATCATCCTGAACTAGTGGAAAATTTACTTTTTTTCCCCTTTTACTACTGTCTTCCCTTTCAGGAGGGAGAAAACAATACCGAGACAATGTATTCTGCAAGAAAGAATCAGCTTTGAAAATTCTCACTGCTCTACCTGTAGTTTGGAAACGGTTAAAACTAGAATATTAATTGCAGCAATAACAACACAACCATCAGTGAGCACATTTAGGAATGTATTAATTATATTTTCAGCTTAGACAATCTGTATTATATACACTATCATTTTGTTTCTAAGAAAAGTATGCTCTCTAGCTAGATTTTGGAAGGTTGCTCTAGAGGTTTTGTGACAGCCACGTATGAAGGTTCTGAAGGCGTTCATATTTCTGTATTTTTAAATGGTTTTCTGTGCTTTTGAACTGTTGACCAGAAAACAACATTGATAATGGGCAGGGGGGATGTTTCAGGGAACCACTAGGTGTTAACAATGACATACCTTAAAAAAATACACACAATTGCAGCTATAGCCTTTTCCTGGAATACTGTAATAGGTATTTCCCTTCTTCACAGAAGCATTGTGAGAATTCAGATTTTTTTCTTTGTATAGCACGAGAGGTGAAGAATGCCAAGGAAGTGTGTTTTATTGGTATTCCTATTCATTTTGCAACATGTGGCAGGGGTTTATCTTGGCACATTTTTGTTAAAAATTATAGGTAATGTCATTAACACTCCGGTCCTACATGAATAAGCTACTGTGTAAATCACCCCACAGAAATAAAATCCTGTAGCAATTCATCTAGTTGAATGGACCAGGAAAGGCTGCTTTCCTTTGAATGTTTTATAATTCATTTTAAACCTTGTAACTGGTCATAATGTCATTTCAACATGGAGACAACTGCCAATGAAGGCACTTATTACAGTGTTCCTGTTTATAAATAGAACTGAATCTTAGTTGATTTTGCCCTTTAGACTCTGTTTCCTCCCCCCATTCCCCTATTGCTTTCAGGCAAGTGCCTGGAATCACTATAAATCAGGTTATGAAAAAACTTTCTTCTGAGAACACTAAAACTGTTTCAAAGTTGAAATGCATTGAAGCAACAACGAGCAAAATTGTTAATATTTCTGGTGTTGTTAGGGAAATCTCAGCTACTGTCTGCTGCAGTGAAAACAAATGCTGGTTTGGGGGATATTTTTTTCAAAATTCAGCTCTCTATAAAAAGTAAACATTACTGTATTTAAGGAAAAACTCACTAAGCTGAGTCACTAAACTAAGTGGAATTACAGTAGGAATAAATATGGCCCATTAGGTCAAATTCTGTTTTGGTTTACACCAATGGAAACTGAAACAATCCCAGTGACTGCAAAAAAATTAATAGTAAAGTACTAAAGGTGTAAAAGAAAGGCAGAAGGGGCCTCTCTACAAAGAAAAGATTTTTAATTACGTGTTTTATGACATGGCGACATTATGGCAACAAAATCTCACGGTAGCAAAATATTCAAGTCTTAATTAAAAAAAAATAGAAAATCTGCAATATTTATTAGAACCACATACTTTCCACATGTGGAGAAAGGTTTTCACAGTTTAGCAAGGTGGAATTCATGTTGGGAAAATCTTTGCAAACTCAGGAAAACAGAGCTGAATCAAATCTAGAAGAAGGAAATCATAATAAGAAAATATTTTGTTGCAGAAGACATTTTGATCATAATTTATTACCTTGTTTGTTTACCTTTCCGTCAATATTCCAATGGAAAACAGGGACTATCCAAGTAGCTCTGTATCAACTGGCAGCCCTTTGAATTCAAAAAGAAGATACTATGGATATGGGCATGATGCCTATATTTTTACAAGTGTAAAGAAGTATAATTTGATAAAAATTGCTACTTTTGTTACTGCTTTTATCCCTGGTGAAGTTATCATGTCAATTATAAAGATTAGAGGTGCAATATGTAATGCATTGGTCTCTTCACATTATATAGCAATTAAGGGAAGTCCTATCTAAGAGGTTACTGACTATGTTCTCTGTTGCAGGCCAGAGTTCCCTCCTGCACCTCTGCTTTCACTCCACTATCAACAGAACTTCAAAAGCCTCTTTATAACTCAAGGATGGTAGCCAGCTCTCCTGGGACTGTCAGCTGTGTTTGCCACAACCAGATGTTCTGTTCCTGAAACTCTTCCTGCTTATGCTCCTAAAATCGGTTGCAGCATCTGTGCACTCCCGTCTTGGTAGCAGATGTCTCCTGTCCCAGCAAGTTGGCCCAGGCCCCCTTATCTGCTTCTGGTTTTTTATCTCTTTTTGGCCTTAGACACCATTCAAATTCTGCTGCAATCTCTGTGACAACTACTCAGAAAAGAGTAGGGTGGTTTTTTTTGTTGATTTTGATGTTGTTGTTTTGGTGGGTTTTGTTTGGGTGTTGGGTTTTTTTGTAGTTTATTTTAATTCAGTTTTAAAAAGTATTATCTTTTTGAAGAGCTCTGTCAGTCAGTTTGGGATGAAAAATTGAGGTATAACCTAAAAGCCTCTGAAAATCGATGCCTGCTGATAGTTCATTGGTTTCTTTAACCTGCCCAGAATACAGCCCAGTATCCTTGAGACTTTAAAAGTATAGAACATCCTGTCCTCTAGCTTGGTGTTTTCTGCAGCCTGTTTCCTCCCCTCCCATTTGTCCAGAATGATGGGTAGACTTCAGTGGGGGCCAAAAAATTCAGTAAAATCTGCTGTCTCTTCTTAGAGCATTTTGCAACAACACCCCTTTGTTAGAGGACTATTCAAAAGCTATAACAAATTACAAAGAACATTGGCATGTTCAGGCACAATAACCTTTTAATAAATGTATATTTTTCTAACATTCAATTAACACGTCATATACTTTTGTGCATTTCCTCTTCCGTTACTGGTGATGTTCACCACAGAGCTATATTAAGTTTCCATTTGTTTAATCAGCTCATTCATCTTCATCAACTATTTTAGGTATTCATGAACCTGAAAGTGTTCAAGATATCATTATAAAAATATAACACATTAAAGTTCTATAGTATTTTCTTGCCAAAATCTGAAACGTACTTCGTAACCAGTAATGAGTTTCTGAGCCTAGCAAAATCCCAGTGGCTGGGGCAAGTTTGCTCCTATTTAATACATGGATTTAAAAGGTTAAAGTCTTGTCTTAAAGTCAAATATTCACTTTCAGTGCCAGCAGTCAACACCAGCTTTCCTGATTTACAGCCATCTGGAGTGTTTTAAGAATTTTCCAATGTAATGTTACAGTTCATTGTTGTGCATGCAGTTGAGATCAATTATGGGAAAATCTCTGCATGTTCAGAAGATTGAGGCTCCATTAAAAAGATTCATGAAGGGTCTTTTTAGATCTATAGAACAATTTATACCAGGTCAGGACCTGACTCCACTTCCATATCCAAACCAATGTGACCTTTCTAAATTTCAAACCAAGTTGGACTCAGTTATCCAGTCCTCTAAGACTGAAGTTGGCATTAAAATAATCAGACATATTTCTGTTGCAGAGTAGTAGCAGCTTTGGGCCTTTGGAATTTGAATGGAATACAGTTTGTGACAGGACAGCAATGGACAGGAGATTGTACCTATCCTGGCATACCTAGGGAGTCAACCTGCAAAAGATGGAAGACTGCAATATTTGTAAATTCTCCATGAGGTAACCCTAATTTGGAGGGTACCCTGAAGGCATCCTGGAACATGGGGAAGAGTATTTTCTTTAAGAAATTAACATGAGTTTTTAGCTAACATTGGGACATCTGTTTAAGAACATGATCATGACCACACCAAAGCCAAAGAAAGACATGACTGTTCTTGAAGGAGTAACATCTGAATGAAACTCATTTATGTTTTCATGCTGATGCAGACCTATTGGCATCATATAGTCCAAAAATGGTAGCTTTCACATGCTGTTTGTCTGAACAGGTCCTGTTCTACACCCTGGATATATGAGAATGACAGCTTCCCCATGTGTTTGATTTCCAGATGCCCAAGAGGGCACTGCCCACTGAAGTACAGGGTGCATTTCCCACTGGAAGCAGGGGTTCAGTTTGCTAAGGTGGATGAATCCATGGGTAGGTAAAGCACAGTATTTGATGTCCCTAAAATCATGCAGTGTAAATCAGCTTACCTTCACTGAAAGGAACCTTACCAGCCATTCCTTGGAGAAGTGCTGTAACCCAAAGGTGGTTCAAAAAGGGTAGCAGAGGGTAGAGCTGTGAATGAATAATCTTTATAGCAATATAACAGAGTGTGTCAAAAAATATTTTCGGTTTCATGGCATTCTGTAACTGGAGATACACTAATCTGACAACATTAGTCTGAATTCTGGATGATTTTCACACCTTCCAAACAACCACTGAAATGTTATTTTCTGTCCAACTCTTCCACTCCAGCCTGCAGATTAGACTAACCAAACAACCGTGTGACCATTTAGAAACGTTCCTGTCATTATGTTAATTCACAGGCACATGCACACACATGTATATTTAGTCAGAAAGGTTTGACAGTGTACCATGTGCTCAGTCACAGAAATAACACACTCAGCTCTGCCTTACGTGTTAAATATAGAGCAGGCGTATTTCAGTTATGAGTACTTTGTAAGGGTGGTCTTAATTGTGTGTATAAGGCTATTTTTTCTTACTGAAAAAACAATAAAAAATATCAAACAGTGAAATACACATGTGCAGGCAGGGACTGGGGAGTACCGAAATCATGTCCAGAATTCCAGAATCAAAGTCTCTGAAGTCTCATCTGGAAAATTGTATGGAATTTAACCGGTCTGACCTGGAAAGATAACAGGTCTGTGTTCACTTTACCAGCACCTGAGCCTATAGTTTTAGGGATTTGATACCTGTTAACACTAACTTAAATTCCAGCATTATGCTTTCACATAAAGTAATCATTCATATAACCGTAAATACGTTTTTATTACAATACAGCTTGAAAACAAAATATTTTCTCCTTCCCAAATTATTCCATAAAGCTGTTCGTAACTATTAAAATGACCTTTTAAAATGGATTATTTATTTATTCAGTTTCTGGTCTTATTTGTTCACATTTAATTTCACTATTAATAATGCAGGCCACTGCACAATTTCATTTGAATGGAGATCTTTTTTTTCATATGTCGTATTTATTATTTACTTTTAGCCTTAGGAGATGGCTCCCATTTTCCTTTATGGCATATGTAAAGGTCTGGTTTTGTTCAATCTTGTCTAGACTTGCCTTTCTAATATCATCCTTAAAATAGATATTCATGTAAAACATACAGTTTCTGGATGTTAGAAGAGCCTGGCTTATTTTCTAAAAGTTGAAAGGTAATCCAAGATGGTAATCCAAAGGGAAGTAGGATGTGAGTATCTGACACAGCTGTTGTGTTTCCAGTTTCTAATAGAAAGACTTTGTGTAGTGTGACTGGAGTCTGATCAGGTGGAATCAATGTAATCAGCTCAAAAGAACTAAACTACAGGGTCGTTATGGGATACTCACCAAAACCAACCCCCAGGCCACTGTGAACTGGGCAGTTGGTATTCTCACACATTCCTCACCATCAAAACAATAGCAGCGCAAGGTATCCTGAGTATCAGCAACTCCTACTTCCACTGCCTGGACACTTCATGGCTGACCAAAAGTTAAAGTCTGTTATTAAGGGCATTGGCCAAATGCCTCTTAAAGACTGACGGGCTTGAGGTATCAACCACCTCTCTAGGAAGCCTGTTTCAGGGTTTGACCACCCTCTCAGTAAAGAAATGCTTTCTGGTGTTCAGTCTGAACCTCCCCTGGCACAATTTTGGACCATTAAACCTCTCAGTGGCCTGAGACCTCCTCACTCACCACCCCCCTGGCCACACCGAGAGCATAGGCACAAGCAGAAGCTCTGGAACCCCAGTAGCTACCCTCCGTGCTGAACTGGTCCTGCTCACCAGCTGTCTCCTGTTTGCAGGTTTTGCTTTTTGAGTAGTGAAAAATAAATTGTTGAAAATGTTTTGATTTTACTGTAGGGGAAATTTTGGTCTGATTTAGCAGCACATAATGACCGGCAACCCAGTCCAAAAAGCAGCTTCGCAGCAAAGTCAGAATAGGCTCAGGTTCACGTGACTAGTTCTAACTTTTCAGTGAGGCTGAGGTAAAATGGTCCCTCAGTGAGTGGCTGTGATATCGCTCCTATCATTTTATAGCACTGAATTTATAGTATTTATTATATCTGCCATCTATAGCATTGACCTTTAAAGTATTGGATCTGAGCATAAGGCAACTGCTCTTCTGCAAGGATTCTGATGGTATGAAACTCCCAAGTCATAATTTTCCAGACTGGCTATCATAGGACAACAACCTTTGAATTGCTTTGCAAAATACAACAGCAACACTAACAAAAAACTGTTGCCAGAGATGCTGAGTCGATTTTTGAGCTTAACCTGGTTTCAACAGTTTTTCATAATTTGTGTCTTTACACATACATGAGCCAGTTGAATTTAAATTACAAATAAAATGCAATCTTCCTTGTTTGTGGAGTGTTAATTGAACTCCATATGACTCAGACAAACACATGACATATTGTCATAAAAATAATGATCAACAGTGGGACTTCTGGAAGAATTTTAGCTAGTGGATATTTTTCTAACGTTTCTAAAATTCCCAGTATTATTTATCTGAGAATAAAAGAAAAATAATGAAATATTCTTTTAGGAACAGTATTTGCTGAAAATTATTTCTGTCAGATCACATGGAAATAAACTGACTGGTTCATTAAGAAATCAGATATTCATAACAAAATAACACTGACTATATGACAGTGGTTCTTCATAAATGTTAAAGCTAAAACTCCATGAAATTGGAAGAATGCTATTAGCATTGATCAGTTCAGTCAGGAAAAAAACACAGAACTGTTCAAAAATAAATAATTTGAAAAGCTCTTTAACAACAAAATATTAGGATTTGTTTGTTACTTTAAACACTCACTGTAATACACCTAACTAAAGTTATCTAGTTATGTAAAATTTAATCTCTCCAGTCCCAGTAGTGTCCTAGCAAGGCAAAATTAAAGGTAGTTTCCACAGTAGGTGATGTTGGATCTAATCTGAAAAATGTAGTGTCCAGTGGAAGTATTTAATATGTCATGAATGACAGACAAGACATAGTTAACTCTCATAGTTTCCTCTGATCATTGTTTCCAAATGTGACAGTCCAGGGATATAAATACATTTGAGCCAACAAAATTATTAACCCACACTCAGGAGCAACTCTCCAACAATATATGTTGGAGTCGTTTAAAAAGGGTCTGTTTGTCCTCTAAAAAAGTCACATTGATAAACCGTTCTGGTTTAAACCCAGCCAGCAACTAAGCACCACACAGCCCCTTGCTCACGCTCTCCAGTGGGATGTGGGGAGACAATCGGAAGAGTAAAAGTGAGAACACTAGTGGATTGAGATAAGAACGGTTTAATAATCGAAATAAGTAAATAAAAAAATCTACTATGACCACTACTACTATTAAATTGTAATGAAAAGAAAATAACAAAAATAGAGAGAAATAAAACCCAAGAAGACAAGTGATGAAATGAAAAAAAGCAATTGCTCACCACCAACCGACAGGTGCCCAGCCGGTCCCCAGGCAGCATCCCCCCAGCCAGATTTCCTCCTAGTTTATATGGTATGTAAGACATATATGCAGAATATGCCTTTGGCCAGTTTGGGTCAACTGTCCTGGTTGCATTCCCTCCCAGCTTCTTATGCAACCACAACTTCCTCGCTGCTACGGCAATATGAGTAGCTGAAAAGTCCTTGACTTAGTGTAAGCACTGCACAGCAACAACTAAAACATCAGTGTGTTACCAACATTATTCTCATTATAAATCCAAGAACCAGCATTATATAGCTATTAGGAAGATAATTAAGTCTATCCCGGCTGAAACCAGGACATAATTGTACTCTAGTCAATCATGACCCTTATAGAAGAACCTATACCCGTGAAGACAGCCACAGAAATTGAAATGACATGGATTTAAAAGGACAAGAATATGCAGTGGTTTATCAATATGCAAAGCTGTGCTCCCCTGACCCAGTCCATGAAGCTCTGAGTTTCCAGAATAGGTCAGGTTAACTCAAAGGATCATATTTGGTATGCTTGGTGCCCTGAGGGGCATGTTGTCACAAACAGAAAATGAGTCTGAAACTGTAGAATTACATGTATATATATATATATATATATATATATATATATATATATATATATATATATATATATATATATATATAAGAAAAGGGTATAATTAGTTTAGGTAGTCCCAGGTGAAGGATCAAAACTCTGTACTGGTATCTCATGGTACCAGTATGTTATTTCACACTGATTTGGAGTGGGTTGTCCTGGTCAGTGTCAAAGAGAGAGTAACAAATTCCTAGTGCCATTGATCTGTTTTAAATTATATATCTCATGTCCTGCTACATTACAAAAAAATTCCTGGCTAAGCTACCAAAGTAAGTGAAGAGAAATTCAGATTTGCTATGGAAAAATCACATAGTGGGCTGTGTCTGTCCTTCCCAAGACCATTTTTGAATGTTTATATCTTGATTGTTTTAATATTATGTTTCGCTGCCTTTCCCTATGAAAATCTAGACTTGAAATCATCTCAGTATCTGTGCTGGATTTGACTGGGGTAAAGTTAATTTTCTTCACAGCAGCTGGTATGGGGCTGTATTTTGGATTTGTGCTGGAAACAGTGTTGATAACACAGGGATGTTTTAGTTACTGCTGAGCAGTGCTTACACAGAGTTAAGGCCTTTTCTGCTTCTCACACCACCCCAGCAGCAAGTGGGCTCAGGGTGCACAAGAAACTGAGGACAGCTGACCCCAACTGACCAAGGGGATGCCATCCAGAGGGACCTGGACAGGCTGGAGAGCTGGGCCTGCACCAGCTGCATGAAGTTCAACAAGGCCAAGTGCAAGGTCCTGCACATGGGCCGGGGCAATCCCAAGCACAAGTGCAGGCTGGGTGGAGAATCCATCGAGAGCAGCCCTGAGGAGAAGGCTCTGGAGGTACTGGTGGATGAAAAGCTGAACATGAGCCGGCAGTGTGCGCTGGTAGCCCAGAAAGCCAACCATATCCTGGGCTGTATCCAGAGAAGAGTGGCCAGCAGGTCAAGGGAGGGGATTCTCTCCCTCTACTTGTGAGACCCCACCTGGAATACTGTGTCCGGCTGTGAAGCCCTCAGCATCAGAAGGATATCGACCAGTTGGATATAGTCCAGAGGAGGCCACGAAGATGGTCAGAGGGGTGGAGCACCTCTCCTGTGAGGACAGGCTGAGAGAGTTGGGCTTGTTCAGCCTGTAGAAGAGAAGGCTCCGGGGAGACCTTATAGCACCTTCCAGTACCTGAAGGGGCCTACGAGGAAGCTGGGGGGGACTTTTTACAAGGGCCTGTAGTGACAGGACAAGGGGTAATGGATTTAAATTGAAAGTGGGGAGATTTAGATTAGATAACAGGAAAAAGTTTTTCACAGAGAGGGTGGTGAGGCACTGGGACAGGTTGCCCAGAGAAGCTGTGGGTGCCCCATCCCTGGCAGTGTTCCAGGCCAGGCTGGATGGGGCTTGGAGCAACCTGGTCCAGTGGAGGGTGTCCCTGCCCATGGCAGGGGGGTTGGAACTAGATGGTCTTTAAGGTCCCTTCCAACCCAAAGGTTTCGATCCCATGATTCTATGATTCTGTGATTCTATGATAGTCCATACCATATGATGCCATACTCTGTGCATAAAGCTGAGTGAAGAAGAAGGAAGGGAGGGACCTTCGGAGTCTTGTCTTCCCAAGTAACTGTTACGCATGATGGAGCCCTGCTTTCCTGGAGATGGCTGAACACCTGCCTGATGATGGGAAGGGGTGAATGAATTCCTTGTTTTTTGGTTTTGGTGTTTTGCTTTTTTTTAATTTATTTTTGACTCAGGCATTGGAACAGGCTGCCCAGGGAAGTGGTGGAGTCACTACCCCTGGAGGTGTTCAAGGAATGTGTAGGTGTGGTGCTTGAGGACATGGTCTGCTGAGTGTTAGGTTGATGGTTGGACTGGATGATCTTGTAGGTCTTTTCCAACCTTAGTGATTCTGTTGTAATTTGCTTGTACGTGGATTTTGCTTTACCTATTAAACTGTCTTTATCTCAATCCATGAGTTTTCTTGCTTTTACCCTTTTGATCCTCTCCATCTTGTTGCAAGGAGTGAGCGAGCTGCTGCGTGATGTTTAGTTGCCACCTGAGGTTAAACCATGACGGTATCCAAGCCATTAATGGGAGTAATTACATCATTAGGAGTGAGGAATAGGCAGATACAGAGGCAGTGGAGGATGCTATAATCTGCTCATGGGCACACCACAGTCAGACTTCATTCTAAGACAATCCATCAGATAATTTGATAAATGCTGTTACAGCTGAGCTATACAACCTGAGGGCTTTATGCATCTAAACCTCTTTATTTTTCTTAGTATTTGATGTTATAACTGTCTATTCTTGCTGCTTGTGTAACCATCTACTACATTTTTTTAAGCTTGCCAAATCTTTGCCTTCAGTACTTCTTCAGTTGTTAGAAATATGGGCTGTAGAAAGGATAAAATAAGCTGATATATGTGCCTAAATCTCAGGTGCCAGAGGGCATGAAAGGAAATGCTCAACTAATAAATTTCCATAAATGATTGTGTGTGTTCATATGCTCTTGTCTTGCATCTGAGACTTGAAGCCGTTAAAATCGCTGTGTCTGAGAAGTTACAATTACAGAGATAACCCAAAAAACCCCTTACATTTAGTTTTCAGTGCTCTTAGCCTTCAAGAAACTATGATTAGAGAGGGACAGAAGCACCGACCCAGCGTAATTATTTCTCCTGTATGTCTCATTTATCCACAAGGCAATAGAAAGACACGAGAGGATTTTTTGGCAGTCAGATATTCATGGGTATTTTTTCTGTTGCACCCTGAGATCACAGCTGAAATGAGAAGAATCAGAGGGATATTCAGAAATGAACAGAAAAGTCGGTAAATTATTCCTGTGCTAATACCTTTTGCCTTCTGAGCTGCCACACGCTCGATGCCATAAACATCCAGCAAGCCTCTCATTAATGCTCACCACTGGCTAGGATTTCTCATGACCTCAACTGAAATACAGCTCACAGAGAGAGCGGCCAGCTTTCAGCTCTTGCTGCAGTCTGTAATAAAGTGACTCCTTTAGTTACTGACTTCAAAAGAGTATCAGTAAATTTTGATAGTAGCAACCTGCCACTACACACAAATTAGACACGTATTCCTTTTGGACAGATCATTCAGATTCTTCAATTCCTACTTTTCATCTTCTTGTGTAGGCACAGGCACATGTGCCCGTACACATGCACGTAGGCATGCACCCAACTCTGCTAGTGCTTGAAATTAGTTAGATTCTTTTCCCTTTATAGTTAGACATTAAAAATTGTATCTGGTGAGCTTCTCACAGAAGATACTCAACCCTTCAGAAGGCAGGACTGTATGTATATGATAATAATGGCAAGTCCAGCTTTATTTAACTGGTAGGTATTCTAAAAATAAATTTTTATATATTGGTTTCTGCTGCTTTTTTTCACCCCCTTGCTTTTCCCACACTTTAGATCATTAAAATTAAGTAAATTATTTTAACTCCGTTCAGTCATTTGAACTCACCTGCTGGCCGCACCATAATCCTTGATTGCAACTATTGCAGAAAAGGGATTTTTCACCATAAACACAACATTTTATAGGAATACTGTTTTGTTTCTTTATGTAAGATATGTGTATACATAAGATACATACACAATCACAATATATATACACATGTGTTTTTCTGCATATATAAATGGAAAACATTTAAATTTACATATATATGAATGCGTGTATTTCTATATGTGTTTCTATGTTTTGAATTATAAAATCTCAGTGTTGAGACTGCTTTCAATTGATAGTGTCCACTGGTCAAAGGAATGAGCTATTTTTCCAATGGATTAGCAAGCTTAAAAGAGTCCTCTGACTGTAAGTGGTAGATCCATTTCAAGCTTTAGAGTATTCTCACTGTGTCTATAACGTGAGTTGTAGTGAGAGACAGACTGAGATGAGAAAGTGAGGTAATTCACGTGTCATTTTGCAACATCATATGGTATTTTCCTTTTTTGGCTTGTTTTTAAGGACAGGCAGGCATTCCCTGTCAATCTCATGCAAATAACTCCAATGCATACATACATGAGCAATAATCTTGCTATTTTTGTCACTTGAGTATGCCATCAATGTAACTGAGAACCGAAGTGGAGATGGCACATTGCTAGAAACAAATTCCTATGGCCAAGGGCTCCAGTGAAAGTTCCGTGTTTGGTGTCTCTGTCAACAAAAATATTAAACAACCCCATTCATTTAACGTTGCATGTTAAAAACACGCCCCTGTGCAAAGATCAGAGTGAATCTATAGAGGGATTAGATAAACCATGGTGGAGCTGTAACACAGTTTCCTTAAATAACTTTGGGAACATGTTTAGAAACTGCTGTGCTGCATGCACATAAATCTTCCCTGTACAGTTACCAGGTCAAGATCTCTGCCTACAGATACCAGACAAAAACAGTTTTGCAAATATTATTATCGCAAGAATTTGTAGGACTGCCATCGCGCTATTAGCTGAACACATCTAGCATTAAAATATGGTGCTGATCTTCCAAATGCTGGGGAAAAAACAATACTTATTTTTTTCATTCTGCTTGTTTTTATGTACTTTTCCAATAGCAGACTTCTTTTGGCAGGTCTGTGACTCGGATCTCCCTCCTCAAACCGAAGAACAGAAAGCATTTCACTCAGTACAAGGCTTGACGTAGACACAACCTTGATTTCCAGCGCTTAGGTACAATCAGGCATGTACCTAGAAAGGCATTTAGTCGATCACTTAGGTGCCTGAGGTGTCAGCCAGGCCTAAAGACAAGAAAATCTGGTGATGGAACCAGTAACTCACGTGCTCAGGAGAGGACCCTTGTGCACTGGTGGCAGCATGGTCTGGAAAGAAGCGCTCCTAGAGTCTGGGGAGGTTGGAGGGGAAGCACAGGGGGGACAGCAGCACCGCAGAAGCTGTCTGGGCTGTTTGCTCTTGCAAATTGCAGCCCTGCAGCCTCTCTCCCCCTACACAGTCTATCTGTAAATTAGTGGTTTAGCAGTATGAAACCCATTCCCAGGCTGGGGCCGTAGCTCAGTCCGTACAGCAGAGCCAGATGGCATGAGCCCCGTGTCTCTTTGGTGAATGCCTACTACTTTCCTAAGGAAGGATGTAAGCACATAGTTAAGTACTTTCCAGAAATTTGTGTATGAATAGATTTCAGATATTGAATAATTTATTCCTTGTCTTTGCATGTAAACATTCTTAAAAGCTTTTTGATTAGTTATTTGGGATATATTTAATAAATGGGCCAGACTGACATATCTGGAAAATAACTGAAGAACAGATAGATACAGATCTTAACGATGTAAGCTGCTCCAACTGTGGTTTGAACAAGCACAAACTGTCCTCCCATGGTCTTATGAGAGAAGCAGAAAGCATCCATTGTGAAGAAGCATTTCCTCGGGGAATGGGCACGTTTTTTTCTTCCAGGCTTTCGCCTTTTTCTAATTATCATTAATTGTGCTAGCGATCTGATTTAGTGCCTTCACTGCTAACAGCTGGACTTCATTCTTCCTTCTGAAGCCTGAATTTTCATGGATGAAATCAGAGTATTGCTAAGCTGGCTATTTGCAGCATGTTCCCCAGTAACAAAGACCATTAGAAATCCACCATGGATCCTGGAACAGGGTGGATTCTGCAGCTCCTATGAAGGCTCAGTCTATGACACTTGGTACAGACTCAAAAAATGAACTTTGTGAGTCCAGAACTGCATGTCACTTCTGTAAAGGTGTGACAGACTGTCTGGCACTCGCCGTTTTTCTTTCTTTCACCTAGGCCTTTGACACTTCTACTCCCAGCGTTAGTCTAAAGTGATGCAACATAAGGCATCATCCAAGAATAGCTTCAGAAAAACAGCCATTTTTGGAGGCTATTTTAAGATTGCTTTGCAAACCCAAACACTTCAAGGCAGTGTAAACTGTGGTTCTCCTGTATATCACTGGGAAATAAAAAACATACACCGATGCCTCCCTAAATAGAAATTTTTATATGATGCTCCAATATCTTAGATCCTATCTGCATCATTTTGGTTTCTCCTTATTTTGTAGACTATTTTGACAATCCTTTAAAAATAATTTTAAAGTAAAAGTTTTCTTTAGAAAAATTGTTTGGGAGGTTTTTTTTCCTGTTTTCGTGAAAAACAATCCATTTGGATACTATGATCATACTTCAAGCTTTTACTTTAGCTTTAGAGCTTGACCACTGCTGAATCCCTGTGTGACAAAGCTCTCAGGTTGCCTCTTCCAGCCAAGAGAAACCCCTTGTGTTTTTGAGATTATGTATTTCCAGTAAGTCAATTTTGCCTATTATTTTTTATGAAAGGCCAGGGCAAAGAAACGAGTCTTTGAGACCACTGAAAGAAAACAAATCTTGAAGTCTCCAAGCAATAGTTACCTATTTTGGCCAACAAAGTCTAACGAGTGTTGCCAGTCACTCAGGAACCGTGTACTGTGACCAGGTTCTCCTGTGATGCTACAGTTCACTTTTCCAAACTTTTCTTGTTGGAGAAATGTGATACGTTTTCTTCCCTATGTATGGGAAATTTTCTCCCTCATGGACAGACAAAAGTGACATTTCCAGCAGCTTCTGGTATCAGAGGCTATGAACGTCCTCTGCCCTCACAGGAGCGTGCAAAAGGAAATTCCTGTTTCTTCTCCCATGAAATGATGCTAGGTCATGATGATCTTTTCTTTCAATGTGTCAAAATCCATGGTGACCATCTTTATAGCTGCTAGGAGCTGATCTGGCATATGTTCACTTGCTGTTGTCACTTCCCTCTCCAACATACCATCCATTTGGTTACCAGGTAACACACACTGCTAGGCATTTGCATTAAGCATCAATGCTTGTCATGTTTTTTAAACTGGATTTTTTAAAATAACCAAGGATAAAATAGGTTTGTGTTATGGCTGGGAATCTACAGATTCATTCTAGTGACTTGTCAGGATAACAGTATAAAATCCATCTGCTGACAAATATATTACTCTTTAATAAGCATCGGGCCAAATCCTTGTGGATGCAGATGATATTGGTGTTGATAGCTAGAAACAATTTGATACAGTGCCATATGCCAACATAAGGCATTATTCTCCTTTTTACTTGGAAAGAATAAGGGGCCAAATTCAAGTCTAATTTCAGCAAGTGAAAATCCAAAGTTATTGAAATGGATTTCGTGCATTTTACGGATGCATTATGTCCATTAACAAAAAATGTTAATCGCTTCCCACAGACAAGATAGCACACTTCAAGCTCTCCCCAAATGTGATCCATAATGATGTGAATGCTAGAGACAAGTGGAAATGTTCATTGACAATTTTAGGGAAAATCTTCTTTACTGAACATCATCTTTTACAATTTTCTGTGAAAAATTACGACTTTCAGACAAAAACAGAAAATCAACAAAGCAGTGAAAACCCATACTTGTGAGATACCATATGCCTGTTTTACTGGAAAGTGGGGGAACCCAGCTCCCATGATGCACTGTGAAAGCTGAATCACTTGAGTAGTTCAGCAAGATGGGATGTTGGAGACATTTTTAGGGAAGTGGAGTCCATCCAGTGAGTTGTTTTGCTAGGACCAATTGTGTAGTTATAGAATCATAGAACTACAGAATGGTTTAGGTTGGGAGGGACCTTAAAGATCATCTAGTTCCAACCCCTCTCCCATGGGCAGGGACACCCTCCACTAGACCAGGTTGCTCAAAGCCTCATCCAGCCTGGCCTGGAACACTTCCAGGGATGGGGCATCCACAACTTCTCTGTGTATGAATGGTGCATTTGAACCAAGACTTCAGTATGGTTATGTAGTAACACTGTCAAAATTACATATTTTGTGTCCATATCAAAGGACTTTGAAATGCCAAAAAAATTTATATTGCCTCCAAAAAAATGTTCTTAGATATATTTGAGCTCATAGTATTTTTAAGGTTATCATGTAGAAAATTTATCATGTCTTCCAATATATGTATTATTTTTGGTATAAAAATCTTACTGATTTTGAAGGGAGACAACAACGCGTGGCGTCTTCTGGATGAGCTTTAGGAGGACCACAGATGAGCTGATTCCCAGTAATGCCAGAGAACGTTGCTAAGCTCTGCTCACTAATCAAGAGGCTGGTAATTAACATTATTATGTGAATTATCAGTCAATGCAGAATCGCACCTCCAAGAATCTCTAGTGTTTTAGCCTTAACTTTTTAGAGATCTGGCATTAAATAAAACACAATTAGAAGCATAATGGTTCATAAAACATGTCTGTGTCTTACATACATGTCATGGATTCTATCTTTAGTTTGCCACTCAAACATGTTAGTTCTCAATCTCTTCTCATTTTCCTTCCAGGATTTTATTGCGTATCAAAGAATTAGCTATCTTCCTGATATGTTAATGACTAGCACTTCCGTCACTACTTCTTCCAGTGCCAATTGGAGGCGTTTTATATGACTGAGACTGAGTTTTTTCTGTCCAGAGTAATATTTGAATCTCCCCGATGATCATGTGGAGCGTCAATTCACTCACTCAGTGTTAATAGATATATTTGCAATGACTTCAGCACAAACCAGATAAAGCCCTGAAAAATATGAACTGCAATGAGTGGTTGATGATGTTTCTCTACCGCCAAGATATCTGGTGGTGATGAAATTACTCGGTGAGAGCTCAGTTTCATATTTGGTCCCTGCCTTCAAAATGTTTCTAGTACCTTAAAGCATGTGTGTGTTAAAATAGGAAAACTATTTATGGAAGTGACAATCATGAAAAGAAGAAGCAGGTGTAAATGAATTATTCTTTAAACCCATGGACTGCAGGAGTAACAATAGGATGGAGCTACTTGTACCTAATCACAGCGTGTGTGTGTGGATGGTGATTGGGGTGACACTAAAGAAAATAGTTAAAATGCAGGTGGGTATTCCTCTCGAGATGAATTCCTCCAAAGCTAGGAATGCCCTTCCATAGCTTGTACATAACCTGCATACTCCGGCATTGAGAAATTATTCTGAATGGGTGGTGTGATGACATTTTCATTCTGTGGTTTCATTGATGGCCTCTCTTCAGCTGCATGTGGAAAATGGAGTGGTTATTCCAGTTCACGAGCCGCTCAAGGGAACATGAGAATTTGCTGGGTCTTAATTACTGTGCTGCTTACCTACAGCTGGCTCTTGATATTGGTTCATTTAGCTTGTAGTATCTCCCGTGGCACTGCTAGTACTTCGCTATTACCAAGCACCAGAGATAGTATATCAAAGGTAGGTGCTAGGAAACTGCATTTGTCTCCAGACACATTTCTGTGCAAACATTTGTATTTCCAGGAAATCAAATATTTTAAGACCTTTAAGATCTTCCTTAGAAAATCGCTCTTCAGATGATACTAATAAATAGCAGTATTGTTGGGTGAGCTATTCAAGTGAGGTGATGATAGTGACAAGACTGCAAAAACAATATGACATTGCTTGACCCCTGTCCTAGATAGGGAGTATCCCTAGAAATCACCAGTATCCTCAAAGTGTTACTTATGATACCAGCAGACAAGTTTGGTGCTCGGCACTCCTATGAATGTATAAGGGACAGTTCTGTTTTCTAAACAGCTTCAGATATATATAAGCAAGGGAAGCCTCTGTGTAGCTTATTTCTCCCACTGAATTTAAGGATGATTTTATCTATCCCAGATTTCAATTCATAGAACATTTGCACCCTTCATGAAGTATTGGCAGGGGGAAAAGAAAGTTCCTACCTAGAACAACTTTAAATTCAGTGACTGCAAGGAGATAATTTAGCGTCTTTCATGTACAAAGAAAACTTATTATTTCCTTTGGTTTGTAATATGTTTTTCCCCAAAGGATTACAAATTCCATAAAGAAGCTGAGTTGCATTTAACAGTAGTGCTCTCCCCTGAGGAAAGTAAATTTCTTCTGAAGGCTATGAGTAAAGCCTCGAAACAGTATTTATTTATGAAATGCACAGTTATCAAAAGGTATGTACATACCAGTCATTTTAGGTGGACCAGATTTTCACATCCGACTTGCAAAACCAGACATATAAAAAGCATTGTGACTGAATTTGGTATTCAGGCGTTACTCTGCTTTCAGCTAGAAATACGTATTAGAAGCACATTAAATAGTAACACAGAAAGGTCCAATATGACTACCACAGGAGTCATGGCAAAGTTACATTTGTACCAGTTGTGAAACCTGAGGTGGAGAGAAATCCCTTCTGACTGGTTTGACAGATTGTGAGAACATTATTAGAGGGCTGTTACGGATGGGATACCTGTTGTGGATTGCTGGCTTGCCAAAATGTTCCCAAGACATAAGCGCAGCCAGTAGATGGATGTTGATGGCCAGATGGGGAGAAAGGCAGGGTGTCTATGCAAAGTACTCAAATCCTAAGATGAAGTTAAATCTGACTTTCCTTGACAAGAAAGACAGGAGGAAAGATGGTGATAGCACAGCCCATCAGCCATCAGATAAATCCTTCAAGTGACTCAACAGGGCAGGTGGCACTTTGCTGGCATCTGCATGAAGGGAATCAGACCCCGAATACTTGTCTTCTTATTGACCCAATCAAGAAGATTTGCTGCAAGGAGAGTCTTTGTGTAAAGGAGTATGTAATAAGGCTTGCAAGATCTGGGCCCTGATCACAGTCTGAATTTATGGATGCACTTTTATAAATGTAGGCTCAGTAAAACTCTTACAGTTTGAGAGATACTGAATAGTAATGTATTTATTTCTTTTTCTTGCTATAATAGTTAATTGACAAAACATTCGGATGGCTCTGGTGTTTAGAGCCATCAGTGGTTAGGTTTCTGTGAAGCTTTAAAGAACAATAAAAGAGGCCACAGATGAGAATTTCTCTAGATACTTTAAAGTAAACATCCATCCAATTTAAAATCTGGTGTACTTTCTTCCATAAAAAATGGATATGGATCACAAAGAAAATTGTCCCTTTGTGTCTATGGCTTCCCAGAAGGTTTTGATCACTGCGTGGTATCATGAACCATTAATGTCACTATGGCATGAGTTAAGGACAATGTTTATCTTGAGCTCAGTTGCTATTACCAGCAAGTTCTGCAATTTCAACAGCGATTCTTAGTACAGTGTCACAAGGGTATGTTTGATGTCTTGACTTAATGGGTAGCTTCAATCGATGTTGTGCCATGTTTCACTAAACAATAAGTCATTCACTTGATGTACTGAATTTTATTACTGGGACAACAGTCCAATAATCTGTCTCTTAGAATCTGAAAACACAGTCTCCCTGGGCATTACCTCTTTCCTCTGAAAAGGAGCAAATATTACCCGCAACTAGGAAAAAGTATAACTTATGGAAACATTTGAAGTTGTTGTTCATGTTTTCAAAGGAAAGATGGGAAATGTCCATGGCAAAATCTCTTTTTTTCTTTTGCAGCCTCCCTCCTAGGTATTACATGGTATACCATGCTCAGTTTTTTAATCCACAAAATCTGATTAGGAGGCGTGCCCCAATAATTCCAACCAATTCATGATGGGAGGGGAGTAACACAATAAACACAACTTTCATTTTGATCTCCTTATGTCTTAGACAGACAGAACATTGTGAGTGTTACAAAGTGAACCCAAAAGACACTTCTCCCATACTTACTAGAAAATGAGCTATGAGCATAGGTGTACAACACACCAGCATCCGCTGACTGCCTGCAGTCTGATTTCAGGGCTCTGAAAAGAGAAGGAGAGAAAACCTTTATAACTGTTACCACAAAACTGTAGTAAAATGGTTAAAGTCGCAAAGCAAAGTTGAAGCTTCAGGTCCGCAACAACGGCCAAGGCATTAAGACAAGTCACGAATGTAACAAGAACAGCGCCAAGAAAGGCACATGTGCAACAGGTTCTGCTTTAGATAAAACAGCAATACATTCCCCCACACCAAATCAAGCCAAAAAAGCAAGAAAAGACACTCCCCATCAATACATAAATGCCAGAGTCCTGTTAATATATGTGAATGGGGTAAGGAGATGCTGCTTCTGAGCATCAGTGGAAAAAAAAGGGAATTATGGTGATGCTTGGAGGATATTTCTGTGACCTCTTCTTTTGTTGCAGAGAGAGGCTAATTTCCTGCTAAACTCCAAGAAGTGGATATGAAGGATGATGTTGGAAACGATTCATTACTAACCTTGAACTCTTAGATTGTTTGACTAATGAAGTTGACATGTTTATCAGTACCTGCCATTTCACAGACTGCACGTAGATTACACATGTAAGTGCACAGTATTGACAGTGGAATTAATCAAATTATTCTGCTTTTAGGCCAGAAAGATTCATTCCACAAATTAAACTCTCCGTAATTAAGCCTTTTTTTCTGTGTTGTGATATTGTCCATCCATTCTTCAGCTAATTGCGTGCAATAGTAGGAACCAAGATGCAGGTCTTAAAAGAGGTCCAAAAGTCATAAGTAGTGCTAACGACAAAACACTAAGAAGGATCACAGGCCTGATTCAGTTCCTTCCTGTGATACCCAAGCATTTCATGTATCATAAACCATATCATACATCATAAATTCATATTCAGATATCTCAACTGTTTCATAAATCATAAAAAAAATCCAGAAAACAAGTTTCAGGTGCGCATTTTCTTCTTATCTATTATTCACAAAAGTTTAGGGTTTGTGTAGATGCTCAGCTAAACACATTGAGCTCGTTTCCCAGTTATGTCCAAGGAGTGCACTACACAAGTCTAGTAAAAGCAAGTGTGAGGATGCCAGCATGAATTTTAGCAGCTGACACCTCCACACTTCCAGTCTCTACTAAGTTATAGTTGCTAAGGCACACGTACATTTATATAGCTCATCGAAAGCTTCAAGACATCTGACCCACCATGCTGCGCCCATGTTCTCATCCCTCGATGGCATGTCTAATACCTGTCACAGTGCTCTAAGAGCCAGAAAGTCATCTTTACCTTGCTGGAAGGTGTCCCTGTGCTGTGTCTACCTCTATCATTCGCAGAGTGGCTTTGAGCTGGTAGTATGGCATGATGCCAATCAGGCGGAGCACAGCCAATGGCTCAGGCCCTAGATAGTACATTTTTGTGCTGATTTAATGTCACATTGAACCAATATATTGGTACAGTTCATTAGACTGATAATGTAATAAGGAAGCTCAAAAGAGTCGTAATGTATGTAATCTAGGAGGAGGGCCAGATCGTGCAGAATTGCTTCTCTAAACATAGAAAAGCATAACCTTTTTCTCTAGGTTGAAGTCCAACAATGAGACTGGGCCAAGTCAAGAAGCCTACAAAACTGAGCATATTGAAACTATATTTACTACTTCAGTATAAAGGGGCTTTTTTTTCTATAGGAAGGCAGATGCATATGTGTAACCATTAATTTTAAAGAACTTGAGCAAATGCATACATCCTTAATAAGTGGATACTTCCAACGAACATCTGCCAATATCGGATAGTCAAAAACCTTCTTGATTTAATACATGGTTTATTGGGGCACTCTCGAAAGCTTAGAGAACCATTAATCATGATGGTGAACTTTAAGTACATTTAATTAAGGTATTCATTTATTCCAGTTTATGTCCTCTCTGCTGCTTGTATAGTTCTTATAGGCGTATTTTTTTCTAAACCCAAAACAATTTAGAAAGAAACCATTCAGGAAAATGACACACTTTCATCGGGTTTAAAACATTTAATTTGCATGTTAAAAGGAAGGCAGGCAAGTAATGCTTCTTACTAAGGAGTTCAGTCATGGTCTGATAAATGGTTTGATAGCTCAGATCTGACTAGCACTGGTGGCAGCCTCAGTTACAGCGTGATGCATAGCAGCAGCATATTATGCCGAGGACATTCTTGTTCACTGAAAATCAATTTAAATACCGTCACTTAAACTACAGTTTGGTAAGATTTTACCTTTGAGTCTCATGCTTATCCTGAAGCAGGCATATAGTGCAGAATCACATTATAGATCATAGCTGTGTAGTACATACAACACCAGAGCTAAGCCCCATACTGAAAGCTGTCCAGCTGTGCTGATGCACCTCAGCACTGTGGCTACAGGGACCCTATGGCTTTCATTGCACTATGTAGATATACTCCCAGTGGAAATGAGGGGGTCTGTGCAGTAAGAAAACCAGTGCAGCCCCATCTCAGGTGAATGCAGGTTCTGTGATGGGTGGTGGGATTGACGGTTTACCCAGGCTGGACCCAGCCCAGTTTCAGATGCCTTCTTGCTCTCATGGCAAATCCCTTCACACCAGCCAGAAAAGCATGACTAGCATTTAGCACATTGTTTTACTTAGAGAGAATGTAGCAAACACCAGAACCGATGAAGCCCAATTTCCTGAAGATCTGTGTCTGATCATTAGTACTGAATCTAAACTGTAATGTTCATGAGAGGTCCTTCCTGTAACTTGGACATTTATAAGGGCTTCTCTGGGGTGAATTCTCCAGTGCCTAATAGCTCACAGTGCTTTTTCCACAATTACAGGGGGTTTTTTTTCCCACTACCTGATGCAAACCACAAGATTTTCTCATAAAATTGGAACCAGCTGCTGCCTTAGGGCTTTTCACTCACTGAAGGATCATTCTTCTGAAAGGAGCTAAATAGAATACTGCAGATCTGCATTACTCTGAGTGAACCTGCTTAAAATATTCAGATGGTGAGAACCATTAGGCATTTTCAATAGTAATAACTGAAAGAGATAAAGTATTTTCTGGAAAGCATTCTCCTTATAAAGAGGTTCAAATGCTGCTCCTAGTCATACTAAATAACCAGGAAGTTAGAGGGGAAAATGACTGTATACTTACTGAGGTGTCCAACCAGAAGTCCAGTATTGTAGATTTTGACTTCAGCTAATCCATCTGTATTTTCAACCAGTGTAGACTTTGAAATTACCTCTAGTTTACAGAATTAGAAACAGATCTTACTGCTCTGCTGCTTGGTCTGCTTGGGTTTATTCTTTATTTCAGAGAAAGCCAGTCTCTCGTGTGGGGGAAGCAAAGGGTTAGAGTGTTTTCCTACTTCAGAATTGACAGAAAATGTCAATTCATCTTCATTTTATAGAATGGATGGTTACACCTTTAAATGATGGCAGGAATTCCCTTGAATAATGGTCAAATTCTCTAAATAACTGGTTCTTTGAGAGACTGAAATGTCCATTTGAGAATTTGTGTTGGTTGCTCAGCCCACATGCCCTAACTTGATTGTGCAAGTTCATGACCTAAAGGTTTCTTGCTTGAAGGGTCACAGTCACTCATAAGTTTAAAGATGATGGTCCAGTTTGGAGCATTCATAGCAAAACCCGCTTAATTTCAGAATCTCATGTTTGCCTGCAAAATTAAAGATTCAAGTCCAAGAATGTGTTCTAATAGCTTAGGCACACTTTATGAAACACAGCTGATAGTAACGTCTGTCTTTGAGACTGAGTGTATTCACTACGGCAGCCAAGAAAGCACAGAAAAAGAGCTATATCCCCCTCAAGGCTTGTTTCTATCCCACAACATGTCCTGTGGGTGGATCGAGCTAGCAGTGACTTGTCAGAAGTCTCCTCCTTCTCCACAGTCATGGTCTTCTGCCTCAAGTGGACACACCAGCTTTTAGCCTTCTCTGTGGCGATGAGCTCAATTACTAGCATAGTCTTCTTAATGAGGTCTTCAGACCAATGAAAAATGCAACATTTTCTCTATCACAGGGTTTCTCTGACTTATCATTTGCTTTGGCAGCAACCGTGTGGCATGTTTGGTACTCATGAACCTGGTCCTCATTCTTATGACCAGCACACACAATAGCTGGAGGCAAAGCTAGCTAAGTCCAACTTGAACTGCATGCTCACTGCCAATACAACACAGCACATCTAATTTAGTTTTTAAAGGAAATGTACATGACCTCTTAGCCACAGACTTGCTAGAATCATTCAAGGAATGCTTTCAACTTGTGATACAACTTATTTGCACAGGTGTTTTCTCAACTAAAATCACAGTGATGGTGGAGGTGAGTTCCCAGTGATATAAGTGCAGATCAAATGCAAGAGGATTGCTGCTTCATAGCAACAATGCAGTGTGCCCTGTGTATTGCTACCAGCACGTGTGACATGTAAGTACTGTGATTTATTATCAAAGGGTCAAAAATATGGTACTGCAGACTACTGTATTTGCATTTGCAGCAGTCATTTTCACATAAATATTATACTGGAAGAAAGCATGCATTTGCAAATATATGGAAAAGTCCATAAACATGCAGATATTTATGTGTCATCCATAAATTACAGCAGTTCCATGATGTCAGCTACAGTTGACTGGGCACACTTCAATACGATGGGGAGTTTTTGATGGAAAATGAGTGGTAGAAACCGAAGAATGGAAAACCAGGGTAATGACAACAGTTAGGTGAACAGTCTGTTGAATCAACAACAACTGAACCACAAAATAATGGACAGAAAAGTGGCAGAAAGCAAGGTGTTACAGAGCTGAGCTCATGTTGCCATCCTGAGCCTTTGGCAGGTTTGAGAATTACCTTGTCAGGGAGCGAAATTCTGCCATGAGACACCCACTGTCATGATCCCAGAACACTATGCAAATAGCAAATATGAATAATGAATGTTTAAAACAAGAACTATACACCAGGCAAACAATTCTTAAACTGGGTTATTAGCCTAAGCCATTTGCAAATAAATTCAATTAATAAACAAATTAGTAATAATCACACAAGTCTACTCTGCATAAGTCACCAACAATATACATGGGGCCTGGTTTCCTGCTACTTGCATCTTGACCAGTCATCTCCACCCATGCAAAATGAACGTAATATTTTTCAAAACAGGTTTTGTAGGATTTCCTACCCTCTTCAAAGTCATTTTGCAGCAATACAAGCAAGTATTCAGATGGCGGTGAGCAAGAGGGTCCACTGAACACTTCTGCCTGCTCAGGTCTGCATGTGACAGCTCAGCCTGGCTTCCCAGGGAAAAATCTATGCCTTTGCCTTTCAAGTCCATTTGCTCTCCACAATCTCCTTCCCATCGCTTCTAAATCCATTAGCCCATTTCAAAACATCTTATCAGCTTTCATGAAAAATAGTGACAGGAGAGGAGAGGAACCCACATTAGTGTTTCTGCTGAGGCTGCAATACACCTTTAATGTTATTTGCTTAATTTAGTGGAAACACTGGCCTTTCAACACATGCAGTTCAAAATCACCCACAGCATATGTCACTAGCAGCTAGGGGATGGGAAACAATGAATGGAGGATACTGAGTGTACCTGTGCAAGATAAGGAGTATTTCAGGAGTGTGAAGTGGCAGAGCTTGTGGGAATACAATTCAAGTACAATTGAAGGTAGTTAGAGATAAAGGTCACTAAAACATAAAACAAGACACCCTGAAAACAACTCATTTAACCTACAATAAGAATGTGAAGTTCCAGGTCTCTGCTTCCAGTCGCAATCAGCTTCCACATTTAAGTCATCATGTAAGTTCATACTCCTCGAAACAGTGTATTTCATTGTGGTTCCTATGCATTATTTTTTGCATTCTTTCACTGCTTTGCAAAGGACTTACATAAGCAATTTAAGAATAAGACTTTCAGTTTTTGTTAGTTGTTGTTTTGTTGGTTTGGGGTGTTTTGTGGGGTTTTGTGGGGTTTTTTTGTTTGTTTGTTTGGGGTTTTTTTGATTTTTTTGTTTGTTTGGGGGTTTTTTTTGTTTTGTTTTGTTTTTTGTTATTGTTGGTGGTGGTTTTTTTTAAATGGGAACAGTGAGAAATGTGTTCTAGCCACTCTAGGAAAATGTGAATACATAAATTTACATCTTCAAGGTGGGGTTTCTTAATCATAATGCCATTCATCCTACATCACAGGAATTTAAAAAACAGTTACAGTGAGTATAAAAATATCTAATGAAATATTTCAAAAGAGATTATGGCACGTAACCTGCCAATTGAGATTTGATATACTGCAGGGAAGTGTGAGGACTTGACATGTAATTTTAAAAAAGTTAGATTTCCTTGACTTAAGTAGCACCCCATGGTACTAATCAAACCCCACAGAGACAGTATCTTCAGGTCTGTAGAATCTAAAGCAGAGCAGCAACACACACTTTCACAATAAGAATCTCTCAAACTCTGCAGCATTTAGGAAATTATTTCCAAAAGTTGTTCTCTTACTGGTTTTTATTTCTGAAGTTTGTTATGAACATAGGACTGCTGGAAATGTTCCAACAAAGCCAGTATGTGAGTACCAAGATGCTCAATTAAATTTACTTTGGTTTGGTGAACTTTGGTTATCCCAGACCCTAATTCCAAACCAACTCTGCTTCCTGGCAGACCACCTTGGAACTGGGAACCTTGTTGCTCTTCAAGGACCACTTCATCCAAAGATGAAAAAGGGCTTTCCACCAGTTTTGCAGCACTGAGGTGGAAGCCAAGGAGAGTCATTGCTCCCTAAGCTTTCTGGCTCATGCATCTTGGGCTTGAAGCCTGAAAAACCTCACATAGGTTCACTGTCCTGTTGTCCAGGCAGGGCTCACCCTCCACCACCGATTTCGTCAGCAGATTGTCAGGGAAGCTGGCATTTTTTTCAGTTGAGCTGCTGCCACTCTGGTTGGAAAAAGCAAGAGTTCTCATAAATGGGAAACTCAGCTTTTCAGACTGCTTTAAGAAAAAAAATGGTTCTTTCCCAAAAAGAGTTTACAATTTGAAAACAATACCTAGTATCAATTTCATTATTGTTTGTCTTCAAGATGGTTCCTCTTGGGCTAAGTGCCCCATTTACACATCACGGCAGTACTCTCTTCCAGACATTAGGAAGCATAAAAAGGTTGTAGGGAACTGTTGGGGGTGAAGGCTAAAGAAAAAAGCAATTAGGTTAACCTATTACTGTATCAGGTTTGTACACAGTTCCATAGGGAAAAAAGAAAAAGCCTGCATAAACCCTGAAAAATAGCTGAAAGTAATTTGTGGAGTTTTTTAGTTTGCTGGTTGTTTTGTTCTGCAAGCTGGGAGCAGAATTATGTTCTATGCAATGTGTTGTTCACTGCTGGAGAAACACGGGCTTAACATTGGGTCAGGATTTGCTGGTAATATCAAGACATTTCATTTAAAAAGGTAATGTCCGGTGGTTTTCTGTATCTCAGTCCCGAGATTTAATCTATGGACAACAAGTTGAAAATGAAAAATAGTGACTGGGATGAGAGCTCCAAGCCTGAACACTTGCAAATACAGTAAGATTTAAACAAATTATACCCATTTAATTCATTGTATTTATCAGCAGTACAATTTTATCAGACATGTAGACAACCGCTTCGGCCTAATCTCCGGGAAGCTCGCTCCCCTCTTCCCGTCACAATGTCAGAGCAGGACTACACTGTCCGTGCACAACTCAGGGCCCAGGTACCTGCAGAACCGCCCAGCTCAGGGAAAGCCTCAAACTGTGTTTCAGGAAAAATAATCTCCCTGTTGTTCCCCCAAGAACCTGTTAGAGTACAAGATATGGAGGAATTCCCAAATTCCTCTCTCTCCACTCTGCATCTCTACCCTCATCTACCTGGCTGCAGGGGAGGAGCATGGGGATTGCCCTTATAATTAGAAGCTTCATACTTCTCACACTAATCACAGTCTGATCCTCCTCTCTCTGCAATTGGCTTCTTCCCACTGCAAAGTCCTCGTCTCCTGGAGGTTTCGTTCTCCCTTGCTCATAAAGAGAGATGTTCAGCCGGTAGTTCTGAGCTGCTGCTGAACTTCCCTCCTTCCAGTCCTTGCTGTTTTCCTTCAGTTTCAATCTGTCCAGAAAATGCCTTCTGCTTATGCCTAAACTATGGTGACAGATTACTTTAATTAATCTATTGCTAAATCATATTTGACGTAGAGCAGAAATAATCTAAAGCAAAAAGCCTAAAAATTCTGACTCCCATTTTGCCAGACTGGGGAAACTGCTGCCTGCTACATAAACCCCAGGCAGGTTCCACAAATGTTCAAAGGAGCTTGGAAAGGACATCTTCCATGAAAGCCCTCCCGGGAACAGAGCCTCCATCGGGATGGAAGGGAAGCCAGTGCTCTCAGCCCTACCTGCCTGCTCAGCGCCACTCACTGCAGCAGCGAGTGCCTGTGAAAGAGGCAGGGGATGTTTCTGAAGACACGAAAGCCTTCTCCTCAGAGACGGTATTTAAGGAAACACAGTTGTGCATTGCAGAGCTTGCAGAGTTCAAAGCTAGAAGGCAGTATCTGATCACCTAGACAAGCTTAATGCTAAGTATACCTTTGGCTACAAGCATCCCCTGGCTCCCCCATATAATACAATCAGGAAATGCTAGGTCTTTAGAATGACAGGATTGGGTATTCTTCAACTGCTCTTCTGTCAAAAACTAGAACCAAACTACTGCAACTTCTAGAAAGCAATAGTAGACCTAGTTTAAACCTGGGATATAACCTACCTGGGACTTGTGACCAAAGCTGAATCATTTCTCAGGTTGTGACTTGACATGGGGCCAAAATAAGGGATCTCAGTTTAAAGGTCTGTGGATAACACCAGATAACTTTTTAATTGACCGACTAAATTGAATGTTCAACATTCAGCTCATGTTAAAAAAAAAAACCAAAAACAACCAAACAAAAAACCAAAACCAAACAAAAGAACAACAAAAAACCCCACACACATAAACCCTATGAGGATTACATTACAGAATATTTTTTTTTTTTTTTAGCAAAACATAAGCTAAAGTAACCCATTGCTGGAGGTTAAAAAAAAAGACTTGAGTTTGTGGAAATCATTGCCATCTTATGTTACATGAAGGAGAGCCCTATATCCAAATGCTGCAGGCAGGAACTCTAGGAGCCATTCAGCAGGCATTCTGCCTGACTGACAAAAACCCCTGCCAGTAAATGCTATCGATGTGACTTCTACATATGAGGAGATGCCCAAATTTGAAATAAATCAGTTTGCTCAACTCTGATTCAACTGTAATCATATTGACATGCCTTTATTCAGTTCAAGTTTGTTTTCTATTTGTGTTATGTCATGTCTTCAATTCATTTTAACCCTGACAGCAATTATTACATTCTTGTGCAGCTTCATCCAGAATAAAAAAAATAATAAGGATTTCCACACAGGGAAGAAAGAAATAATGAATAATTTTTTACAAACTGTCAAACACCCCCCCACCTCCCCCCCCCCCACCCCCCCCCCCACCCCCCCCCCCCAAAACTCATCGAAGTGGTGGCTAATTTCACAATGACATCTTGGCCATGATATGTCCTTCATGGTTATGATCTTGCTCAGCTCCATTACTGGTTTTGTGATACCCAACCCTGTAAATTTCCACTTACTGAGCTAGAGAGGAAGAAGCTGCCACTATTGTCCCCGTGTGCAGCAGAGTATGATTCCTAGATGTGTCTACAAGATAATCTTTAAACATTAGTGAGAGTGCTGTCCCACTGCATCCTGTGGAAGACCTTGGAGACCCTTTCAGGACCCCCTCTAGAACCCAAGATTGGAGAAAGTGTGTTGGCAAAGGATTAGAAAACATCTTATTCTGAGCTAGAGAATTCTGATAAAAGGAAACCAAAGCATAAAAAAAGAGGAATGAACCAACAAAACCTCCAAACCACACATTAAGAAGCATGGAAAGCTACTCCATGATTCAGGAAGTCCCTAATCCAGACCAGACATGGTCTGAACTGTGGTGGTCTATGCTATTGCCAGATGTTATTTCTGATGTGATTTATTTTAAGAGAATATTAGACTTGGCCAAGAAGCTGCCTTTGTTTCACTTGTTTTTATCTGGAACTCTTGGGTGATGGAAAGGGCACTGGGATGGGGTTTGCTCTTCTCCTAGAACAGAACCATTTTCTTTTTGCCATTTGTTGGACTCATCACTGTGAAATTAGGAGACATTTTCAGACCACCTGACATTACATTTTGGCACTGCAGTAACTAAGATGATTACACTCAGAAAAATGATAAACTATTTATTTAGGCAGACAGGCCAACTTTGATGCTGATAACAGCAGTTCTCCTGTTGCTGGTGCTTATTGTAATATCTGCTCCTACAAGTGAGGAACGGCCATGAAGCCAACCTGTAAGAGGATCATTCCCTTTTCCAGAGGGTAGGGTCTCTAGTGTTGCTGCAGCAGGGACTGACAGCCCTGGGTTGAGCTGAAATGGAGTCGTGTACCATGGGTAGCAGTCGCGTGAGCCCCCAGGGAAGGCTAGACCAGCAGCTCTGGTAGTGCCTTCAGGGCCCTGACAAACACAAACCCACGTTTCTTTCTTCAAAAGGAAGCAAATGTGTGGGTCACATGAATTCACCAATGTGGTCAAGAGGGTCAGCAGTAGAGAAGACAATTATTTCTTGCAACAGTTAGATTGTGATTTTGAATGATCTTCCTGCTGCATATCAAGATTTAACTATGCCTTTCCAAATGTCTGCCCATTTTCTCCATCCACACCTTCCTCTGTCCACCCCCTCCTCTCACTCCAGAGAGGTGTTTGGGAAACACTGTCTCACAGAGACCTAGTGGAGTCATCTAGGCAAACCAGGAGTGATGTGAGAAGGAAGAGGTCAAGCATGTTTATGAGGCTAGTCTGGGATGAAAGATGCTCTGAAGACCACCGCTGTAATGAGGGAGAAAGATCCTGCATCAGAAAGCTTGGTAGGAAAGAGATGCCTTTAATTCAAGCTGTGACTTTCTCCCCCTTATCTGACTAACTGAAACAAAATTTGTGCTGGTTTTGGCTGGAGTAGAATTAATTTTCTTCACAGCAGCTGATATGGAGCTGTTGTTCTGATTTGTGCTGCAAACAGTGTTGGGATGTTTTACTTATTGCTGAGCAGTGCTTACACAGAGTCAAGGCCTTTTCTGCCTCTCACCCACCCCACCAGTGAGTAGGCTGGGGGTGCACAAGAAGCTGTGAGGGGACACAGCTGGGACACCTGACCCCAACTGACCAAAGGGATATTCCAGACCATATGATGTCATGCTTAGCATATAAATCTGGGGGAAGAAGGAGAAGGGGGCAGGAGGGATTTTGAGTGATGGTGTTTGTCTTCCTAAGTAACCGTTCTGCATGATGGGGCATGGCTTTTCCTGGAGATGGCTGAACACCTGCCTGCTGATGGGAAGTGGTGAATGAACTCTATGTTTTGCTTTGCTAGTGTGTGGCTTTTGCTTTACCTATTAAACTGTCTTTATCTCAACCCATGAGTTTTCTCAATTTTACCCTTCTGATTCTCACCCCTGTCCTAGCAGGGGGGGACTGAGCAAGCAGCTGTGTGGTGCTTGGTTTCCACCTGAGGTTAAACCATGACAAAACTCTTTTGAAGGCAATTTTTCCCACATCGTCTGCAAGACACTGGTCATCAGCATGGACATACATTTTGCTCTTTTTTTCTGGTAAACAGCTGAACCACAAAGGATTCCCTTCAACTTCCAAACACACTGGTGTAAGAGCAGAAGATGAGCGTTTGTGAACAGAAAAGGCCCAAGCATAGAAAAGGAGGAGCCAAGAACACAACATTTTGCTTATAACGGAAAACTGAATAATGTAGATACCGTGACGTAAGCATGTATCTAGGTATGACAATATCATACAAACACAGAATGGTTTGGGTTGGAAGGGACCTTAAAGACCATCTACTTCCAACCCCCCTGCCATGGGCAGGGACACCCTCCACTAGACCAGGTTGCTCAAAGCCCCATCCAGCCTGGCCTGGAACACTTCCAGGGATGGGGCAAAACTTCTCTGCACAACCTGTTCCGATGCCTCAGCAAACTATATAAACCTATGTGCAAAGATTCTTTCCAAGGATAAAATTGTTACTGTGGACTTACTAGTTCAGAATAACTCCAGAAAAATTCCTCTTTTTTGAAAGCAGATCAACTGCTTATTCTGAAGCAGTGTCTGCACACCACGCACACGCACTGGCGTAGCTGAAGAACTGTGGGAAGTCGCCTATTGACTGCTCTTTCTGTCAGTTTTCCCAATAAGCAAGTCCTGTTAGTGTCTGTGTGTGTATGAGAAACAAGAGAGTCTCCCATTATCCAAAATACCAAAAAAACAAATATTAAAATCTCACAATAACATAGTCTCCTATAAAACACTTGCAGCCTTCAAAACCACTCAACAAATAATGAAAAGCAGCAGAGAAGCCCTGGAGCTCCTGAGAACCTGTTATTCCATGAGCATCTGAATGAACGAACCCTCATTTCCTACAGCTCTGTCTCATGGGCTTTACAGGCCGCAATGGCTAAGAAGACACAAGCTTCAGCTGAACTTTTTGCACTGAGGTGACACATAGATAGAGATTTTGAAGCATGTAACAATACAAGAGCTCCTAGTGCTATCTTTGCCATGCTCTGGGCACAAAGGATAGCGAGACCCTTCACCCAATTGCCTTCTTAAACATGTAGGAATTTAATTGGCTTTGAGAGTTTTGCCCATCTCTCACATTCAGCTGAAACTGATCAGTGGGTTAAAAATTAATAACGAGACATATAGACACATGCACACACAAGGGGTGGAATGTCTGGAATACATAGATTTCAGCTGGGGAATAGTTGGGCAGAGGAGTGGGTTGCCATGGAGCTTCGTTTATCATATATAAGATATGGAAGAGAATTTCCGTGACTGACCATAAGGGGTAGACTAGGCTGAGTAGCACAGGCACAGATGTCTGGCACAGACGTCCAGATTTCAGACAAAGTGCTGGAGGTTTCAACATAAGTCATTATTTCCATGGAAAACTAACGATGAAATCAGCACTACTTAGGACTTCCACTACTTTGGTACCCGTTCAGAAAACTTTGGAAGGTAGGCTGGGAGAAGATAGTCAATCTTTCCTTTAAAAATCACATAGCTATATGTACCCAAGCTGATGGGCAAGGAAGTCAATGAAATGGGGAGGAATTAACAGAATAAACGAGCATTCAAAGTTTAACCTAATTTTTAGTTGGCTGTAATTGAAATCATGGAGGCAATACTGCCCAATCTGTTTCTTGGATGGCTTTCAAAAGAATTAGGAGGTCTTTGAATTTAAAATAAAAAAAAAAAAGAAAGGAAGCTGATAAGCGCTGCGTTGGAAAGCCTTCATCCGAACAGCGAAGTGTGCAACGCTGAAGGCAGAACCTCAGACCTATGGGATGAGACGGAGCTTGAGCAAGACAATGCGGAGGGCAAAGCTACAAAGGAACTGTTATGAAACCTGAGAAAGAGAGAAGAGCTTGAAAAGGAGAACAGCTTTCTAATCCAATACCTAAAACATAGAGGAGAATCGCTGAATGAGGGAGAGACACTTCCTCCCATTACCGGGAATGACAAAGGACTTCCCATTAAAAAGCAATAAAGAGGAACTATTAAACCCTATGGCAGGGAGGAGGCGGCAGCAGGAGTAGCTGAAATCTCTATCACAGCCTGCTGCCCCATCAAGGCCTGATGAGAAAAGCGTGAGTCCCCACCCTGCTAAGGGTCCTGACTCCCCAGGACCTGCATCTCTGCCCTGGGGTTCAGCCCACAGTGGGGACCCCTGTACGCCGACAGCGAGGCTGGGGTGTTGGGTTGTCAAAGGACCTGGGGAACACCCCAGCGCGGGGTGTTGTGTACCACTGCGGAAGGGGAGAGGAAAAGAGGGGAGGGATGGTGGTGTGGGTGTACCCCTGAACAGGGAAGGTTGTGTGTGTGTGAGTGAAAGGGTAGTATATGGAAGTGGGGGGGTGTGGGTGTATATATGGAAGTGTGTGTGTCTGTATGAGGAGTAGTATATGAACATGGGGGGGAGGGGGTGGTATATGGAAGAGTGTGTATAGAGGGGAGGGGGTGGTATATGGAAGAGTGTGTGTGGTCCCGTTCCTGGTCCAGGCGGGTGGTGTGTGGGGATGGAGGTGTGTTGGGAGTGTGATAGGTGTGCTCATTCCCTGCATAGGAGTGTTAATGTTTGTCTGGGAGGGGGATTCCTGACCCCGGAGGGGATTAGTGTGGGTTGTGCGCTTACATCCGCTGCCTGGAGGGGTTCGTGGGGGTTGTGCGTGTGCATCCCCTGCCTGGGGGGGGGTGTCGTGTGTGTGCATACGTGCGCGCGTGTGTACATCCCCCGCCTGTGGCACTGATACGGTGCCCGCATATGCGTGTGCGCGCATCCTCTGCCCGGGCTGCGTGTGTACATCCCCGCGCCTGGGGTTAACGCGGGTGTGCGTCTGTGTGAACCCCTTGCCTGGGGCGGGGGGGGGGCGAGGGGAGCTCGGGGTGCGTGCGTGTGCGCGCACCCCTTGGCCCGGGCAGGGGAGCGGGGAGCCTGTGCAGGCGCGCGCGCCGCCGGGCGGGGGGCGCGTGTGTGTGCCCCGGCCGGGAGCGGCCGTGCCCCCCCGCCCCCCCCTCTCGCCCCGCCGCCGCGCACAGCCGCAGACACGGGCCGCCGCGCCGGCAGCCGGCAGCTCGCAGGCAGCCGGAGATTACAGCGGGGCGAGGGCAGCGCGGGCTCGGCTTTTATCTCCCCCCCCCGCCACGCCGGTCCTCCCCCCTCCACCTCCGCCCGCCGCCCCAGCCGCTCGCCGCGCTGGTGGTTCGGCGGCTTCTGGTCTCCGAGGGTAGGGAAGGAGATGCTTTTGCCGTGGTTTTTCCACCCCCGGTCCTCTCCGTGCCGGGGGGGGCGGTGATGTGGAGCCGGGAATGTAGAGCAAAACCCTCCCCGGGAAGGAGCGACCAAAACAAACCTCTCGCCGTGGCTTTGGCGGCCGCGCAGTGCCCGGGGAAGCCCGAGCAGCCCCTGCCAGCGCCGGGGAATCCCTCCTCCAGCCCCCGGCGGTGCCCCGGGCGCCCGCGGAGCCAGGTAAGCGGACGGGCATCTCTCCTCCGCCGAGGGCTGCCGTTCGGTCTTATTTATTGGGTTTTTTTGGGGTGTTTTCCTTTAGAGACCGAGTCGTCCAAGCCTCTCGCACCGATGGGAGTTGCAGGGTGCCGGCTGACCGCCGGAGGGTTGCGGATCTCCCGGGCCGGACGAGAGCGCGTCTCTCCGGCGGGGAGCCCCGGGGTACCCCGGGCGCGCTTCGCTGCGCAGCGGCGGCCCCGGCGAGGGGAGCGCCCCTCGGGAGAGGGGGCAGGCTCGGCGGGGCCGGACCGGCACGGGGCTGTCTCCCCGGCTGCCTGGAGCAGTTTGAGGAAGGATAACGCAGCTCTCACGCTGGAGCGCTTTGGAGACCGTGGCTTGTATTTTTGTTCCTCCAGAGCTGCTAGAGGGAAGGGGGGGAGGAGGATGACATTTCGTAGTATTCTACCTCCTGCCGTGGGTGAGCTTTAAAGATTTGTTTCCGATGCTCTAATAGCGCTTGTGGGAACCTGATGATACAAAACCTCAGCGTTCTCGGTAGATAGCTGTCATGTGAATTACTCCATGTATCGAGAAACCCCCTCTGCCAAAGAAGAAAAGCCGTGGCATTGTCCTAGTCTAAAATATACTGGCATGTATGTTTTCTGTAGATAGGTAGCATGCTGTCGCTCCCCTAGATCTAAAAACCTATCCGTCTTTACACATGGGCAGGTTGTTCACTGCGTGGTTTGTACAAACCATTCAGTATGCCTCTTGTATCCGTCAGTATTTCTCGACCCCGGTGAAGGTAGACCTTTGTTTATGCCCTATGTATGTACTGTCCATATTTATAGTAGGTCTTGGACTTCATTCAACTCAAGTTACATAATCATTAAGATATAAATAAGCAGTATGTTTGCAGTTTCTTGGACCTTTTAGTTCATTGCAGATGAGACCATCTCTAGCATCACTGCCAAAATTGTCACTTTTGAAATGTTTGTGTAAAGAAGGAAGTGGTGATAGCATCAGGTGGAGGCAACATTCCTTAGCAAATTCCCAGTCATCGAGACCTTGCGATTAAAAGGACACCTAAGCGAAGGATTTCAGTGACCTGGAGCTCTGAGGAACTGCCAGGATTGGTTTAGAAGAGGAAGAACAGCCGCAAGGCTGGACAGGCTTGGGAGTGGGAAAAGGCGGTTTGGTGAGGTCTTGCTTTAAAAACACTTCAAGTTTGCTCAGCTGGAGAGTTAGTTAGTGCAGAGCTAGCGCAGAGGCCGGGCAAGCTCTGAGCAACTAAACGTCCTACCAAGCCTGGGGCGCGATCCTCCTCCCTGGGAGTTCTAATAGTGCTGTCAGGGGAGCAGTGTCAGTCAGTACATGCCCCTTGTGAGATCTGTTTGCCCTGTGATCACCTGAGACGCACTATGAAAGTTCGGAAATCTTTGCTAGAGAGATGAGGTGCGGTACACAAAAAAGTTGGTTGCTGGCTCTTAACACTGCTGCCTTTTCCATTCAAACAACAACTGATAACCGTCTCCTCGCTCAGCCTTATTGGAACTTGCAGCTGCCTTGGTGTTTGGTTTTTTTTTTTTTAATGATGCTTCCACAGGCATCTCTCACAGCAGCATTCGAATTGCTCTCGCCTCCTTCTTTCTCAGCTGGACACTGTCACTGGGGCTCAGCAGGTTGGCCTCATTCAGACATATGCAGACAGTAAAATCGAAAACATCTTCAGCTCGAGATGAGGGCGAAGTGCTGTTTGGAGCAGCACGCTTCAGTCTGAGCGTTTCCATTGGCTTCAGCATTTTGAAATGTCCCGTTGCCGTAACGATGCCATATCATACCCATTTATTTATTCATGCTCAGCCTTTTTTTTTCTAAGTACAAGTTAATTGGCAAATTCTGGCTTGCCATTCCAGGCAAGGCGAGGAGTCGAGATTCGCAATAGCTTTCTTGCCAACATTTGGGATTTTGCCAAACAGCTTGCTACTGTGACTTTTAGAAGAAGATCTTGGTCTTATGTGACTTCCTTGAGCTTCATGTTACTGCCTGCGCAGGTAAAATATTTTTCATGGCGCTACTATATTTAAGGCTACCTGCTGGAGGACATTTCAGTCAGTCTTTTACTCTGTATGTTGTTCTTACATAAACAGCACGTTGGGGAGGGGCTGTCTGATGTGGAGTCTGCATGGTTTAGAGCAAAGGAGCCTTGGTGAATGAGAAATAAGGTGTCTGGTGAAGGGGCAGTGACTGGGAGTGCTGCAGAGCTGTGGGATCCCACTGCAGACCCCTCTGAAGTCATTCACTCTTCCAGAGTACAGCCAGGCAGAGCTCAGGAGGGAAAGCTGGGAGCCAGAAAGGGAAGCCAGAAAAGTTGCGAGCCACTTCAGATTCATCACAGTAGACAGACATGCGTTCTAAAAATGAATTTTTTGGATGTTTTCAGCAGTCATTTCTATTAACTCATCATGCTATTGCATAATACCTTCTGACCCAGCAACAGTATGCTCACAGCTCTTGGAGTTAAGTAACAATCACCTCTGAAAGGACTTTCCCTTTTTCTACAGTATTGCTATAGGAATTTTTTTCATTTATAGAAGTTTTTTTACTTAAGAGGTGTCCGAATATTATAAACTTAGATACATGATAAAAACAGGCTGTTGTTTACTTTGTTGGGTTGTGCTGTTTCTACTCTTAGCAGGTTGTGAGCACCCTAAGGAAAAATGTTTTTGATTTCTCACAAGAAACTGGCATCTTTCTCTTACAGTTATTGCTAATATAGTGGCACTGGGTATTTAGCTTCTTGGGTTTTATAATGAATCTTTGGGACGTATTGTTTTAATTCACATTTTAGCAGGTAGAAATGAGTGCCTACTTCATAATAATAACTTTAATTGTAAATAAAAATAAACTTTCCCATTTTTAATTGCAGAGATCCCTAAGATGTACAACAGTGTTCTATGGGATAGTGGGAAAATAAATTGCTTGGGACATTATAGACTACATTTTTTCCTATTGTGTATGTAGATTTTTGTGCAATCCCATTGCTTCCAATGTTCATTTATCAATAATTCTTCGGCTACATGGAAAGGAGTTTGAAAGTGTTTCATTATTTTTAATTTTTTTCTTGAGTATTATGCAATTTTAGATATCATATTGCATGCTGTAGTAAATAGATTGCTTAGTGATGCTCAAATTCAGTGTAAGCAAAATGCATATATAATGAATTGTATGATTAAATATAAAAAGTGAACAGAGAAGCTGAACTACTCAACTTTTTTATTTAACAGAACTTGAAAGTTTCTTAGCTTGGTTAGCTGTAGGTATAAAGACAGTCCCCATATAGCTTCCCAGATCCCTAAATACCATAAAAGCCTTAAATATAATATGCATCAGACAAGATATTTAACATCTATTCAGCTTAAAACTGCCGTATTCTCCATTAAGGCTGGAAGGAATGGAAAGGCTAGTCTGCTTTTTGTCTTTCCTGGCACCCATTGCAGCGCATGCAGAAACTTCAGTGCAAGTTGCACATTAGTATCTTCCTGAAGTTTCGCTTGTTTACTTTGCAATACATCATTTTCTTCCAAGGCTGGAATGCTGGAGTAAACTGAGGAGTTTTTAAACTGAGGAGCTACTTTTTTCACCAGCATGAAAGTATGATGATATTAACTGCATCGTCAGTAAATAATGAATATTAGATTGAATCTACTTGTTCATGGATTATGGTAACTGCATGAGCAATATGGAAACAGTAATGGAAAAGTCTTAGGCCACTAAAATCCGTGGGGTTTTTAATTTATGTGTTTCTAATGCAGGAAATCTATATTTAGCTGTAATGGCAGATCAGCTGTGACTTAGGTGTCTGGCTTCTATATGGCCCTTATTCCTCCTCCGGATGACTATAAAGAGTAGTCAGTAGCATCACTGCTGGCAGCAGCAAGAGAGTCAGAACCAACAATCTATTAGCTAATAAATAATATATGTCATGCTGGCATAACGCAGCTCTGAGTATTTAGGAGCAGGCTGTGATAAGCAGCAATTGTAATCTTTGCAAGGAACAATGTCAATCTACCAATTTACCTCCCATAACACCATGACAGGGTGGTACACCATGAAATTGCACAAGAGCAGGTACAGTCGGAACCTGGACCGAGGGGCTGAGCACCTCTATTGGCACAGCACCGGCACGTGATACAGGAGAAGCCTCTACGCTGGTCGGTGCTTCTCCCTGAGAAGTCACGCGTACAGGGTGCCATGGCAGCAGGGTATCCTTCATGCTGCCATCGTATTCGGGTATTAGCTTATTAGGAAATAAACATCAGCTCTTTAGGTAAAACCATGTAACAAGGAAACAAATGCAAAGCTGTGCTGATAATTAACTGTACAAAGCTCTCAAACGTAATCTTCTTTGATGACACTGGAGATGAGCTTCTCCCCCTGATTGCCTAACAAGTTAAGAAATAGAAATCAATTATGTCCAAATACAGAATAAATTTGCCTCAGAGCATTAATAAGACATCTCAAGGCAGCTCATAAAATAGTTCTTCACAGTACCTCATCAATAGTTAACTTCTAGAACATTAGCTTTATTTTAAATATATAGAGATAAAAATTACCACCAAACTCAACAACTGAAAATGAGGCCATAATGCTGCTTTCTACAGAACTTCCAGTTGGGTCTTTTTCTCTCTTAAGCATGAGGTTTTGGTTTCCCTACAAGGTTGATGACCTCATCTCAGCTGGATGTACTCTCAGATGACTGAATATTCCTGCTATAATTTAGGGCCATAGTTTTAGTGTAAATTTGAATATATCAGATAGATCCTAGGACATTTTGAGCAGAAAGTGTTGGCAGGCTGCAGCAGCTAGAAGAAACCCGCCAATGTATTTAAGCAGACTCAAAACAGTGAACTGGCTTAATTAGCCTTGAAATCACAAAGCTATGAATGACACTATTGTATGTGCTCATCCAATGGTTGCTGAGATCAGTAGCACACAAAGTTGATCTGCCTTGACAGTCGTGCCATCTACAAGGTCTTGCCTTCTAGGATATTGCCATCTCATGCTTTCTTCATTCTCGTTATTGCTGACGTAGAGCAAACAACTGGGTAGGCCTTGTGCTTGCATTTATATTCAGGACTAGCCTGGCTACCGACAGTCACTTCAGTCTCTATCTAGTCATTTCCTTAAAGTAGCGCTAACAGTCCTAATATCTTCAGCTCCCCTTGAACAAAAGAAGGGATGAGAATGTTTGGCTGCTCTGAAAATGAAGACATATTTATAAATCACCTAGTAGAAACAAAAATGTTTGGCTTTTTTTCAGTAGCCTTCTGGTTAGGGTACTCACCCAGAAGCAGGAAATCAAGGTTTTAGGCCTTTCTTAGATTAACATGATGCCAACTAATGTTTCACCTCTTGTAATCCAAGATTCCCCCCCAGCCAAAGGATTTCTCATAGCCCTCAGCTACAGACTCATGCCTGTTGCCTTTCGAGTGCAGGCTGCCTCATTCTTACTCAGTAGGAACAGGGAGGATGGTGTCCATCCCTGCAGGCATCCTGGGGTTTACTGGTAGCAGCAGTAGCCTACAATATATAAATCACAAGTTGGAGTCCCCAGGGATGAGCATGGTCCCCTGGTGAATGTTTAATAATCAGGCAATTACATCAATGGCTTGCTAGCACCACCTCAAAGTGTATTTTGAAAAGAGTGGACCTCGTTGAGTTCTTCCAAAAGACTGCGTTTTATGTGCCTTTTATAAGAGGAGGTTTCCAGGATTAGAATATCATATGGGTAAACTGTGTCCCTTTTCATCCTGACTATGCACTGGGCCTGAATGGGAGTTCAGAATATCTGTTTTCTGACTGTGAAGTATTGTGTTGATCCTTAGAGGTTCCCACACCCTTCTTTGAACTTGGGTCTTGCATGTTTAATATTAGAAACTCTGAACTAATGGCTCTGATGAAGCACATCTTTTAAGAGGATGCTGTGGCTTTTAAAAATACATTTTGGCTTGATAGAGGTAAATAAATTAATTTATAGTGGCAGTTCTATAAGAATTTTCCTTTTAGCCTGTCCTGATTTCAAAATTTACGGCAACAGTAGTATGGGGTTGTGCATGATAGTGAGTCCTCACTTTCTTCTGTTGTCAGGTCAATTTGAGGGTCAAAAATATCAATACTCATGGTATCTGCTGCCTTTAAGCTTGACAATCTGCTTTCCAAAACTTACGCTGTCTCTGCTTGTGATAGTACTAAAAATCAGTGTGAAAATGAAGTCTAGCTTCTTCTCTGGTGTTAAACTGGAGTTCTCAAGAGCAGCACTTCCTTACCAAATCCCGAAACCAGCTGTACCTTTGTGCAGGATGTGGAACCAAAACACCTTAGACAAGGCTAAGAATCAAAGTTTATGCTTTCTGGATGACTGCTTTTCTCAGATGGGCAAAGTAAGATGACAGGTTGTCATACGCCCCATGCGACAATTTATAGTAGTAGGTTGGGTTTGGGTGGTTTTTTTTTGCGGCATTCCGTAGTTTAAGACATCAAAATATTGAAAGGCTGGATTCTCCAGAATCAAACCTAGGCTGAAATTTGTCTTAATTTTTAATGATAAAAGCTTTTTATGAAGACTTGCTGATGCTATGACCTCAAGGACATTTCCAGCTGTGTGGCAAAGGTGCTTGTCAGGATTGAGTCACTGAAAAATCAAGGTCTTGGTTCATTCCTTTCAGCTTCAGTGCTTCTGTGAAGCACCAGAGATAGGAATGTAGGCTGTACTTCTGCTGGGTAGCGTCACTGGGTTGAGACAAGCATGTCTTGTGTAAATCTGCCCATTTCACACTGAAATCTGTAGCCATGTCTCTTCCTGTCTGTTGTGTAGGTAAGTCTAGGCGTACCATAGTCCTTGGTTAAATCAGTGAACAATCCAGTTACAAAGAGTTCAAAGTGCAATTTTTGACAGAGGCAGAAATTGAACTCAAATGTTTTCATTTCATAGAATGATAGATTCCCAGAATGGTTAGGGTTGGAAGGGACCTTAAAGACCATCTAGTTCCAACCCCCCTGCCATGGGCAGGGACACCCTCCACTAGACCAGGTTGCTCAAAGCCTCATCCAGTCTGGCCTTGCAGACAGCCAGGAATGGGGCATCTGCAACTTCTCTGGTCATTTCCAAAGAAGTTGCTTAAGAATATGACCATGTTTTCCTTAACTGTAGGTCTAGAATGGTGCAGTTGCATGTTTATCCTCTGTTAGAAAATTCAAACATAGAATTCTGGTGAAAGTGTCATATCAAGGGTTTTGGATGCAGTTTCATTCGAAAAAGGATAAAATCTGACCCTTTCTTAATGTTCCTCCTTGCTTCAGACATCATTCTCTATGTATATAGTATAATATAATGGATTGTATAATATTTCCCTGCATAGAAACCTAGAATCATTATTCAGTGCTAGGCTGTGCAAGTTTTTGTTCAGGAGAACAAAAAGACATCTGTGAACTAGCTTTCAGCTAGTTGGCAGCAATGTTATTAGTAGGGAGCAGTGGAAGATTGAAGAGTTATAGAAGATAACATGTTTAGAAAAGACCTAAAAGTAATTGTTTTACGACAACTGCTTACAATAGTGCCTCCTCAAAGAACAAATGACATGTTGACAATCTCCTCCATCATCTTAATGCACTGCAATGCAATTAGAAGAAAAATCCAGTAATGGATGAATAATTTGCAATTTAAAGCTCTTATTTATTAGTATTAATGTATTTACTATTATTACTGTATGCAGTATATATTATATCTGTACATTCTCAAAGAGTTGTATGGAAGTTGTATGGAAGTACCAATGAAAACTGTGGATCCCCAGCGCTAGCCAGGGATACAAATATGTAGTCTGATTTAGCCCTGGAATGAGGATCTTACATAATCACATTTCTGTGATATCTGGTTGTTTGAAATTAAAGAAAATGATCTGCCATTCGGCCTTGTACTTCTCTGTGACAGCTCGTCCCCTCTAAAACTTCCAGGGAAGGCTAAATATGCAGTGAAAGACGGTATCTTTGGCAAAAGCAATAACTCAGTCCTTAGCAACCAATTGTAAACATAAATAGTAAAGTGCAGACACCACAGACAATTACATCCTAAACAAGATTCTTCAACCTGGGCTGCAATGGAAAGGCAACTGTTTTGTAAACTGAGCAGGAACGCATCAGGATTGTTTTGTAAGGATCATGTAGCCACCTTTGTCACAAGCACCAACAGCAGAGCAATGCTAATAAGGAAACAGAGACTAAGAGCTGGTCTGAAATAAAGGCTGATGGTCATCTCGATTCAGTGCTGGAACGGACTGGGAAGCCACGTTCACTGCGCTCTGCAGACCTCAGTGCAGTCTGAGAGGGTGCTTCGAGCCCAGCTGAGCTCCGGAGTTGCAGTTGGGTCCTACTCAAAAAGGCCACGTGAGTCCTAAATTCCTTACAAGTCTTAAGGTAAAATTACACTGGATGCTGTCAAGAGCATTCAGCCTTTTGGTGTAAAGTCATCCACATCACCTGCAGTGGAGTCTAGGGCCCACCCACAAAGCTTTACCTTGAGTAAAAGCTCCAGTCAGTAATGGTAAGTACTATTGGGGTAATTAGAAAACTCAGATTGGCCAAAACTGCTAGGCTTGTGTGACTGCAAGATTTTACAAATGTTTAGTCAGTTATACTCTCTTTTTTTCTGTCTTCTGTCTCCTTACCTATTTCTGTCTGGCTTTTCTTATCCAGGGCTCTTAGGGAATATATAAAGCCTCTGAGTCTGCTGCTGCTCGGTGAAGTTCAGCTCATCCATCTAAAAGACACTTCTGTGCTCAAGATGGTGAGAACAGGGAGTTAGCAGACAGACTGATTTAGTCGATTTGAAAAGTTCGTCTATAAAAGGCCCCATCTTTTTCAAGTATTTCCTGCAGATCTCCGAGACTTTGTGCAGCCAACATTTAATTTTTCACGTACCAGAAATAAATGATCTGTGAGGTCTGTTATGAAATAATCATCGGTTTAGACCAGTTAGCCAAAGTAACACCGCAAGAGCTGGTTTTGAAGGATTTGTTCTGAAAGCAAGATCTTGCTTCCCTTAGATCAACCCGTCCATAGCTGTAAGCAGAGCTCTCAAAGCTACAGGTGGGGTTTGGGCTTAGCTCATGGAAGGACCCAGATCTCTTAGAGCCCCTGCCACCCACCAGCGATGGCTCTGACAATGGTTGTGGTCTGGCATGAGCCAGCCATTGCTCACAGGGAAGCTCTGTCACAGGGGAGGCAGGCTCAGGCTCCATCATTGTCCCTTCAGGCCACGTGGCTTCAAGTGGTTTCAGTCACTTGAGCCCCAGTGCTATCCCTGGTAGTTTGGTCAATCAAAGCTCAGCTGCTTCTCTCCTCTGTGTGTGTGCATGTGTTCCAGCATATGGATATGAATCTGAGACACACACACGATGCTGAGGAATACTTTGACATGTTTCCTGATGCTTCCTGCCTTCAGCTTGCCAGTCCTTAACTGTATGAGGTGCGACTTCTGTAAAGGTGGGAAATGGAAATAACGAGCACCTCATTTGAGCGGGGTGTGTTTCTTCAGTTATAGCTCTCATCTCAGCCATTTTTTAAAAAACTGAAATTAAGGGAAAATGCTATGAATAAAGATCCCACAGCTCACCATTAAGAAACTGCAAGTTTTCATAATTTGAAACAACGAACAGACGTTTGATAGATGAGATGTGGTAGCAGAGATATTACAGCAAAGCAGAACTTGGAACGATTAGAATCATACAAGGAAATCAACTGGCATATAAAGCTCTAAAAATTGGTTTACTCAGTAGAAATTTATTAGTTTGTCACAACTAACTTCCTCTATCTTTTCTTGATTAACTTCCTGTATCCCAAGTTACAGGCTCAGTGTCAGACAATGAGGTGGGCACAGACTTGCTGGGGCTTTTTAGAATCACAGAGTATCTCCAGCTGGAAGGGACCCATAAGGATGAGTCCAACGCCCAGTTCCTTGCGGTACTACCTACAACTAAAAACTAAACCGTATGACTAAGCATCGTCCAGATGCTCCTTGAACTCTGATGTGCTTGGTGCCATGACCGCTTCCTTGGGAGCCTGTTCCAGTGACCGACCACCCCCTCAGGGAAGAACCTTTTCCTGATGTCCAGTCTGAACTTCCCCTGAGGTTACGCTTACAAAAAGCTAAAGCTGTTTTTTCCAGATGTGACATATCTGCGTTATATACAGACTGCAGGTCTGATTTTTGCCACATTTTAATAAGACATTTTAACAGCCAAACTAGTCAATGCATCAAGTATCTTCACAGATTTTGTCTGAATTTCAGGGAGAGTTTTTGCCTGGGAAAAAAAAAAAAACCAAACTAGATTTTCCAGACATGGAAAAAAAAAATGTTGAATGGGATCACCCAAATTATTTCATTTAATAATTTCAAAATGTCTCATTTTCACCCAGAGCTGTCTTAACCTTCAAAAAGATAAACATTAGTACATTTAGAACCAGAAATCTAGGTTTTGTTTAAAACATGTTGAAGGCAGACTTTTAACAAATTCTGAAAACTTTTGTTTGTTTTGAAACACAGAAGTGATTTAATACAATCTTTCCTTGTAAGCAACTTGACAAGTTCTGACAAAAAGACATCTTCTGATAAAAATTAGGAAAGTTTGTCACTTAAAAATCCAAACAAAGCAAATTTGCGCCCCTTTCCTAGGGACCTTATGATGCAGCCTTTTCTTACGTACCATACACTTTTGTGCATTTAAAGCACGTTGAAGACATGCTCCAACAGCGAATTGTGCTACTGTAGTGTAGCATCTTCACCTTCCGTGGTGCAATTTGTATGGCAAAGATTGGGAGGGAAGTTTATGACTAACGCATGCAATAGTAGCTTGAACATGAATCTGGAGTGAGGTTTTGCACATGCAGGGTATATCTGGGCCGGTCCACGGAAGGGGCCGCTTGGGCCAGCTGGCACGATGACCTCTCTGTGTGCAATTAAACTCACCTAGGCTCCGGAGCAGACGGCTGTGGACAGACCACATCTTAGGAGCAGACCTGGAAGCATGCTGACTCTCCAGCCATCCCTGCAAATGATTTGGGAGAGTCCTAATTGTGCCGTGCCAGGCAATGCTCTGGCAACGTGACAGCACAGGCAACCGAGTTCCTCTGCCTGAGGGTTTAATCTGCTCACATAGGCATGCCCATCACATGTGATAAAACTGCTAAGGACTCTGAAAAAAGCAGCTATCTCTGTTTGAACAGCTGAAATTGTTGGATACTTCAGGCCTCTATGACCTTTATTTCTCCATTATAAAGCAGTGGTAATAATGGCCTCCTAGTGATGTTGGGAGGGGAAACTCTGGGATACCCTGGAAGCACTCAGGCAGGGTAGTGAGAGCTCCCTGAGAGAAATCCATCACTTTGTGTGTAGCGTTGGGTTTGCAGTAGGACATGCTAAATAACATCAGAGGCCAAATACTGAATGAGAAAGATGAAAAGAAATGGTAAATAATCACACCTTCACTTAAAGCAGAAGGGATTGGTGTGGGGGGAATCACACCGTTAAGAGCTCTGTGCATAAGGTGTGGAGGAAGACAACCTTCATTCTGTCCTTCCCTAGCTTTTTGAATGGTAGTCTTTCCAGTTTTGACTTTTATTTAATGCAAAGAATTGCCTTTGGTTTGACAGAGTTTTGTTCAGTATTATAGGTATTTTCCTATGAAGTAATTTTATTATTGCAGGGAAAGAAAATCACTTTTACCTAGAGTTTCTTTTATTATACATTTGTGGTTAGAATTTTTGTCTTTCTCTACTGATTGCTAAGCAGTGCTGGTGAGCAGCAGGCAGGCATTGCCTGCTGAGGCGTAGCTGCACTTCTCCCTAGCCCACGGTGGACAAAGTGCATGGTGGAGTTGGACACAGCCAAAAGGTTAAGGCAATAAACAAAACTGAAAAATATTTTGAGCCTTCTCAGGACAAAAATTGCAGTGTTTGGAGAGTGAGTTGCAGTATCTAAAATCCAGAAAGGTTATTTAAGTAATTGTAAAGGTAACATCATTTGCATAATTCTGTTATAATGAAAGATCTGGTAATTTTGTGTGAAATTTATGATGTGGATTGTAAAGTTAAGTAGTTATGTGGTTAAAGTGGAAGCTATTGATTACTTTTTTGTTAAAGGCATAGTTAAATGCAGGCTCTGTAGTCCAGGCCTGGGGGAAAGACTGCTCAAGAAGAAATTTTTGAAGATTATCATTAGAAAACAAAAGAAGGTGTGAGGAAAGGCACTTAGGAAGCCAACTGAAAGGTTGTGGGGCTTTTTTAAGTTATGTAGTCCACTGCTTGTATGTGTTTCAATGAAAGCGTCTCTGGAAAAAGGCAAAACCAGCCCCCACATTTCAAGATTCTTCATTTGGGAAAATGCTTTTTCTTTGTGATCTTTTCAGAGTGCTACATCTTATAAATGCTGGTTCATCCCTTGGTGCATGTGTACATACACAGCACTGCAGATCCAGTCTTCTCAACACTAAATGGTGTTTCACTGCTGACTTCAGTATGACCACAGTTAACCAGGATTTTTAAAGCTTTTTAGAAAAGCCACGTTTCCTTAAGTAGGAAGAAGCAACCAATAATTATACTGACAAATCCGAAAATGTTTTATCAGCTTTAGACCAGCCTTGGTGACACTATAATTTTGCATTGTTTAACAAATCTGTGTGGTAACTATACTGCATAAAAGCTAAAACAATGCGCAGTCTTGCATATCTTTAGTTTTTGTAATCAATAGCAAATGAGGATATGGTTAACCTAAGATTAATCAGATCAACTGCTTGATTCCTGCTGTGTTTCAGTTGGTATTGCTAATATTAGGGAACACATGAGTTTTAAATCGACAAAATCCCTGAGATTCCATAGTGAATAAACAAGTCAACCTGTGTAGAAATTGCCTGAAGTCTGGAATGATTTCATGGAGAATGACCGAACCTCTTTATGAATTTCTTTAATTATTGCGTTTTGTTATGTAAGACATCCTTTAAAGGAGAAACATCATTGTGCATTAAAGTCTGAAAGGATATTTTCAGAAAAGGTTGTAAATATTTCCTCTGTAGAGAAATATCCTCTCATAGTTGCTTAGTGTTTATGTGGTTGTCTCTGTGTCAGAAGAATGCATCACAGACCACGAGGAGATGCTTAAGTGACGAGACCTTGCAAAGACCTGAGTTCCCCCTTTCTCAGAAGTCCTCCCTTCTCAGAAGTGCCCCCCTTCTCCCCTTGCATCTAAGGGAATGAGGAGGAGGGTAAAACTAGAGAAAAAAAATCAGCCTAAAATGAAAAAGGAAAAAAAAAAAAAAGGCAAAACACAAACCAAACACAACAGAAAGGGATATGTATTATGTAAATCTACTGATGTCAGGGCTTTGATTTTGATATGACATTTATCTTTGCAAGTGAAGTTATCAGATTATCTTTATCATGAATGAAGGTAAATGTTACAGGCTTAAGCCCTTACGTAAATAGGCACAGAGGTGCTCTGGGTTGCGCTGGGAGACCAGGAGGGAGCTTCACAGTACAGTGCTGGAGGCAGGATGGGAGGAGGCAGAATACTGTGGCCTTTTTGCTTTTGAAATAGGTTCAGCTTGACAGTGGAACTGCTAACAAGGTGGTGTTTGGGGCTGTTGCTATCATCGGAGTAAACAAGACAGTGCCTTAGCACTCAACCAGAAAAAAACAAATAAATCTCTAAATGTAAATGTTTCTCTGGTAATTTTCCTTTTCCCTCATGTTTTTGTACGTGGAAGTCTGTTAATGCATGTATCATGCATGGCTGAGCCTTAATATTACTTTATCTGTTGGTGGAGGAACTTTTAAAGTTTAGATATAATGAGGTCTAGTAATTTTAATTTTATATTAGCAACATAGTCAGCCCTGCCATAAGTGTGTCAGATGACACGCTGGAATAATTTGTTTTTCTGGGTACTTTCAGCAAAGGTTTATTCTAGATCATCACTGCTCTGGTGAGGATCTGGCCTGTGTGACCTTCTCATTCCCTTTCAAATTTCCACCTTTTCCCATGGTGACTTTGTACCCATTTGTTTTTGTGCCATCATGGTCCTTAAGTACAAATAGTTCTCACTCCCTGGTGTTTACCCCTGATGTATTTATAGGTAACAATCCCTCTCATCACAACCTTCTTGCTTACTCTGCAAGGAGGATCAGATTCTTGTCCACATCAAATGCTTTTTTAAAGCTGGAGTTATTTCACTTAAAAAAAAAAAAAAAAAAGGACCAGACTGTTGTGTTGTTGATTTGCAGAGAACAGGAGGAGGAGGTGTCAACTTGGGGAAATGACTAAGAAGGACTTTCCTACTTGGAAAGAGGAGCTTGTCTAAGCAGGAATATTCTCCCCTTTGGGCCATGATAGTATCGCTAGGTTACTGTTTATGCATTGTGTCAGATAACTGACCACAGAGGTGGTGGGTGGGTTTTCTTCCTGTTTCATACTGGTACTCCAAATTTGGTGATGAACAGATGCACTTCAGAGTTCACTGAAGCGCTGGGCACAGTGAGTGAGGATGCACTTGTAGGTTGTTAAAACTGAGTTTGCTGATTGCTGTCATGCAATCATGTCCCTGCAGCAACTTCACAGGTGAACAAGTGGGACAGAGAAGAGCCATTCTGAGGAGCCAGGGAACAGTGTGCACAGTCCTTGCCAATATAGTATCTATTGCTGTTTAGTTTGCTGCAGAAGAGTTAGGATTCTTTCAACCTCTTTGTAAAGAAACCATCACTGTCCAGTGCTAGAAAAATTGACTTGTCAGGATGGCAATTGGTTTGTTTGGTGAGTAACATTTGGCGATGAAATAATAGAGCAAATCAAGATTTGAGTTGGGAGGGGGAGGGAAGTAGTTTGGTTTCACAAGAGATTTCGATATGGTCTAATTGTTTTATTCAGTTTCAGAACATATGTCCCAAATTTGATTGTTTTTCAGTAAAAGGGAAGCTAGCCTCGGTATCACTTTTTCTGTATGGGTATCCCTAATGTATTTCCATTAGCACACCTCACATTAATTGCTAAGTGATCAGATTAAGCTAACATGGCTGCATCAGAAACTGATTTAAGAGACCCCGCCAAAACAACAAAAGAAGAGAAAACCAAGTCCTCTGTACAAACTGTCACAGTTCGTTTTCATGAATGCAGAAATTCCAGTGAATTTTTCCTTTGCTTAAACATAGTGCTCTTAGCTGTTCCAGTTGTTCCAGTGGTTCTGTACACTACCACAAAAGAGTCTCACTGTAGAGAGAGCAAATTACCATCATTAAATTTTCATCTGCATATGAAAGCATGGAAGGAGAGAGACAGCGAGACTGGGGAATATATTGTACATTGCAATATTCTAATTTTTTTTTCTTTTTTTAGCTTCAGGAATGGAGCTGTCTATCTGAAGAGGACTCTGCCCAAATATTTGTAGTCTCCAAGCTCATTCTCCTAAAGACTCTAGTGTTACAACTGCATCCTTTTCAGAATGGCTGAGAAGGCTCCGCCAGGGATCAACAAAAAGTCTTCAAGGTCTACCCTTTCTCTGCCTCCAGAACCAGTGGAGATCATTAGGAGCAAAGCCTGCTCACGGAGAGTTAAAATAAATGTCGGTGGGCTCAACCATGAAGTGCTGTGGAGGACTTTGGACAGACTTCCAAGGACACGATTAGGAAAGCTCAGAGACTGCAATACTCATGAATCTCTGCTAGAAGTATGCGATGACTATAATCTAAATGAAAATGAATATTTTTTTGATCGACACCCAGGGGCTTTCACTTCCATTTTGAATTTCTACAGGACAGGGAAACTACATATGATGGAAGAAATGTGTGCTCTTTCTTTTGGCCAGGAGCTTGATTACTGGGGGATTGATGAGATATATTTAGAATCTTGCTGCCAGGCAAGATACCATCAAAAGAAAGAGCAGATGAATGAGGAGCTGAGGAGAGAGGCAGAGACAATGCGGGAGAGAGAAGGGGAAGAGTTTGATAATACCTGCTGCCCAGAGAAAAGGAAGAAGCTCTGGGACTTGCTGGAGAAACCCAACTCATCCGTGGCAGCAAAGGTAGGATAAACAGTATGTTTAATGCAAAGGAAATGGAGTCGTGACCCATGTGTCTGACATGCATGAATCAGCAACTTCCACTGAAATATTTAGTGAGAAGAATAATCTAAAAATCTACATCTCATGAAGTGAATACAGCCAAATCTGTCCTAAAACCCACTGAAATCAGCAGAAGGAATCCTCTTGACTTCAGTTGATTTCAGGCAACTGCTACACTTTACTTTTATTGTATATAATCAGGAGCATCTGTGTGATTGTTAGTGGACTTCCCATTAAACTCTTGGATGAAAATACAGCCAGAGAACACTACCTGCCTTTTTGTTAGGAAAGCATTTGGTTATGAGAAAGATATGTTTCAGTATTGATACTTGTTCTATTACAGGCATTGCGTAGGTGTGATGTCAGTGTCTCATAAGATGTGCTGGATAGATTATCAAAGAATAGTGTCAACAGCTGCTCTCTGGCATGGTTTTACCATGGGCGAGGATTGCAGCATGTTTTCCCTTATACTACATTTTAGAATTAGTGTGTTCTGTATAAAATCTTAAAGCACATAGGTATACACATACATATATACATTTGTATGCATGCATATGTATATAAACAAGTATATGTTATATACATCCATATATATATACACATGCATACATACATAGATGTAAAATTTGTATCTATTCAGGCAGAAATGAGGAAACATTGAGATGAAGGCTTGTTCCAGTAGTGCTGTGGTCTAACAGGCAAGCAGGCAAAAGTCTCACAGTGAAAAAGTTTACTGTTTTTAGGGATGCAGGGCTGCCCACACAGATGTTGGAACTGCTAGTTAACAGGAAGGTTTTCTTGCTTCTGGAGGAATTTCTTTGTTCTATTTGTGATGTGACGTACTATTTAATGTGAGGAAAATTGTGGAAGCTTGTCTCCGGTTTGACCCACTCAGAGTGAAAATGTTCAGTGTTCACATGTTCATGTTAAGCTTAACTGTGGCTTTATTTTCTTCTGTTGTTGATTTGTTATTGGATGCAACGCCATTGGACTAAGGTATGTATTAAAATTTGATGGTGGAATGGACAAAACCAGAGTCCTGGCCATGATTTTTCTTGCAATAGCTACTTCTTACTATTGAGGTGCAATACACCTTTTTTAAAAAACAATTTTAATTTTTCATTGTGAGCTACCTAACTGTTTAAGCAAGGAATTACTTTTGTAAAAAAATTATTTGTTGTGCCAGAATATAAGGTTCATAACTGGAGTAAAAGCTTGTAGGAGAAAAAAAAGGTATTCAGAATATTTTAAAAAATTATGTGAATACATTTTCTGCTTCTGAGGTACATATTCTGGGCCATATGTTCCTCTCCAGGAGAAGGAGCAGAGGGGAAGCAGATGGCCATGAGTTGTGCCAAGAAGGGTTCAGGGAAGCCGTGTTACACACCGCGATCCCCTGGTACAAGCTAGCATCCGTCAGCCCCCCCAGCACTTTTGTGGCACAGCTGCTGCACAGCCTGCAGAAGTCGGGGACCAGCTTCTCAGTCCTGTGCGGCTTGAAACAAGGCTGATGCCGTCTGTAAGAGAGCCCTAGAGCTCTTCTCCGGATGCAGGCAGGAGGAGCTCCTCATGGAGCCACGTGTCTGGGACACGCTATTGCGAGCTGGGAGGTCACCTCAGTTACATCCTACACCATACCCAGCAGATCTGAGGGGAGAGTAAACCTGAGTGTGCGTTTGTGGAATCTTCTCTCATTTTCTTCATTAACACAAGGAAGGTGGCAGTTGCCTGTGGCACTTGAGACGTGTAATTGCTGTTTTCCTAAGACTAGGTAGGAGTCAACACAGTAAGATGGACCAGATGAATAGAGCGTAACTAAAACACTGATTCTTAGCTTCTTTGCCTGGGACTGATTAGCATTTGATCATTCTTTTGCTTGGTGAATAAATGCAGAAGTATAGGATGGTTAAACTTGCATGAATGCTTGCCATTGACCAAACCCTTCTCATGATTTAACAGTGCCCCGTCATGGATTTGCTTGAAAGGAGTTAGGCCAACTCTGAGCCTTTAAGAAAATCCCCCTTTAACCACTCAGGCCAGATTTCTCCTCAAGTTTTGCAAATGAAAGTGGCCATTTCTTTAATTTACCACTAAATGTTTATCTTTTTATTTCCCTTTTCCTTCATCTCCTGGCTTGATGGAGTGTTATAGTTCTGTGCTTTCTTGCTACAGGGACATTCACATTGCACTTGTATACATATTGCAATGTTTTTCATTATTTCAGTTGCCTTGTGTCTAAATTAATGCCATTTGATGCGATTTCTGTGATTCTAGCAGCTGGAAGTCACCATATTATATCTGCTCAGTTTCTTTTTCTAGCGACCCTCAGTCTGTAAATATATATATGGACTAAAATGATACTCAGATACACCCATGGCATCTCAAAGACGGCTGTAGAAACTTGCCTGAATGACATAAAGGAGAGCAAAAACTGTCGCAGCACATTCAGACTTGGGAACATAAGCAAACAAGCAGAGTTGCATGTAAAACAAGATGCGCTGGAATCAGATGGATGTACTTCCAAGCAGTCTGGAGCCTTGTTAGTTTATGTTAGGCTCTGTGGCAAAGTTTTATCTGAATGTTTGGATAACATCACTTTCACATTTCTTGGGTTTTGTTCCGTTATGGGGTAGGTTGCTAGTTTGTCCTAAAGCAAGTGACAGAACCATCTTCTTTGCTCTGTAGAGATGGAAAGGATGGTGGGATTTTGAGCGTGGAAAGTTGGGGAAAATACTACCGTGAAGCCTCAAATTCAAATATTTGCTCCCTTTCGAACGTCTATAGAAAGAGCAGAAACCATGCCATGGTATAGCTGTCCTACAGACGCCTGTTCGATCATCCAGATTCTGTGTAGCACCTGAGCAGTCGACAGGGACAGCTTGCTTTTTAATCCCTTTCACGTAAAAGATTAGGAATACGAGAGAAACACTCGGGTGTGGTTTCGATATGTGGCCATGTCATGCTATTTCTTGATTCTGTTAGGATCCCTTTTAGGTCTGATCCAAAGCTTACTGAATTGAGGGGCGGTCATGCTTTGGATTAGGCATCTCGGGACAAATCCTGTTCCTTTTGAGGCCACAAAGGCACGCCATTGACTTCACTTACAGCAAGGTGAGCCACAATAAGTTGACAGCATATAGCAGCAGGTATTTTACAGGATCTGGAACACTAAACAGAAGAGAGATAGAAGTGTGTATGGCAAGAAATTAAAACTGTGGTTAACCAGAAAGACAGGAATATTATAAGTCAAGTACTGTTGCACAATACAGGCACACTTTACTATGTGATTTTTTTCTAATTTTAGAAAATGCAGACATGCACCTCATCTCAGTCAGCAATGAATGTATTCTGGGCACAGCAGTTCTTGCTTAGTCCTCACCTCAGCAAAGCTCTCTGTGAATTGTGTAGAGGTTTTTACAGAGACATACAGGAATGGCCTCTATTTTACCGTGTTCTCATTCATAAGCTTTTTAAGTAGGATTAAGACAAAGATGTCCAGAAGTTCAGCCATTTCAGACATGCACAGTGTTACGAAAATGGAAACAGTGCTGGGAATTAGAAAGAACGGGAATTTTGTGTATTCTACATCCCAGAGAAGTCCTAAAGCCTGGTACCTAAGCCACTGAATTTTGTGAGAGTCTAACATTCTTTGATTCAGAGTAGCATCTGAGTTTTCAGACCAGGTGTTTATTTATACTTACTGTGTAACCAGTATTTTCTGGAAACTCCATTTGAAAGACGTTGTTTTACTAATGCATAGTGAAGAAAAAACAAAACAAAAATGTATTTTGAAACGTTATGTCCAAAGCAGAATAGACCTCCGGAACTGGGTCATGATACATCTATTTTTTTCCAGAAAAGTGTTGTCTTTCACCTTGGAGGTTTTGTCTGGGAAGAAAAAAAACAGTCATCACTGGGTCTTCTAGTTGCAGTTGCTGGACCTGTAACAGCCTCCTCAGAACAGTAGCAGCTCTGACAAACCTATCAGTGGAATGAAAATCCTCAACAGATCCCAGACTGAGCATTGATCTCAGTGGATGTGAATTGACTGCAGCTGGGTTGCATAAGTACTTACAGTTCAGCAAGATGCTGAACTGGGGTATTAAGGATGAACTTAGCTGATGCCTTTATAACTACCTCTATGTTATATTGTTCTGTGCAGCGTACTTGAAATCGGAGGAGCCTTACTTTGGAATGACAGTGAATCAAATGAATCCGTAAATTTAATGTTTCTTTCAAAGTATTAATGCACCTGCTCTTCCTTTCATCCTTATTTAAAGAATCCAAAAGCCTGGTTCTTTTCTCACACTTGTTTTATATTGATGAAAGTCATTTGCACTAAATCCTAAATAAGTGTGGACTGTTTCTACTGCAGATGATCTCTATAAATATAGAATGAATGAGGTCAGAAATAAGTGGAATATCCAGGAGAAATGGAGAGCGTATGTTTTCCTGAAGATACTGACTCAATCACCTTTCATCTACAAGAGTATTTTAAGTATGATACAGTAACATTATCACCAAGTATCACTCATATTTTCCATTTGGTATTTTGTATCACAGGTTGGCCCTTTGGATACAACTAGGGAGTAATTGCTTAGGATTGATTCTACAGGTCTTTCTTGTGCAAAACATTCTTTCTCACATGAATATTTCCTTAAAGCTCAGTGTGACTATTAACTGGTCAGGTATAAAAGGTTGCATAAAGAAGTTAAGTCATGAAAAAGATTACTAGTCAGTCACAAACTGTCCTTGATTTTTTGCATCATCTGTGTTGATGTACATACACAGAAGGGTAAAATATTGGCCTTTGTGACTCTGCAGCATGGGGTGTACCTTCTTTAAAATTATGTGAAACCTGATGGGATTGAAAGTGTTCTCTGTTAATTCTGTTTATCTCACTTCATGGCTCATTTGTCCTTATTTTATTTTATTGCTTTCTTTTTTACTGGGGTTTGTTTTCTGGTTTTGTTGTTGGCTGGTGCTTTTTTTTGTTGTGGGTTGTTGGTTTTGGTTTTTTTTTTTTACTGAACATTACTGACTGTAACATGAGTATTCCTCCTTTGTCAAAAGCACACTAATTTATCAGCTAACTAGTGGATTGTGGATTACAGAAGGTATAATTATCCCAAGCCCGACTGGAAATTGTGAGGAGTTTGTATGCTGAATTCAGTAACTAATCTCCTAGGTAAAAAAAATTCCTTTGGGAAAAAAAAGAAAAGCATGAAAGAGGAGATTCAGGCCACTGATACTTAATTAGCTACCAGGTGCAGTATGGCTAGGCTTGCTACAATTACTTGCCAGGAGAGGACACACCTATTGTACTTTAGGGGCCTGATTCTTATTTTCTGTAAGTCTGCTTTGTGTATAATTCACAGTGACTCTTGTTCCTATTTAGACTTTGTAGAGAGCTGAAGAAAGGTCTTGGGGTAAGTGCAAATTAGCAGAGTCATTATGCATGGCTTCAGAACAGAACTGCGTGTCATGTAAGACATTTCAGTATTCCTTTGCAAGTCCTTATAAATTATCTCTGAGGATGTCACACAGAGTTCATTCAGGGGAGGCCCCTAATTAATGGTACTGGTTCTTTTTGGGTTGAAGAACACATCATATATGCTCAGAGGACTTCAGGAAAACTTATGGGTGGTTGGGTTGTGTTGCAATGAAGAGCTATCACACATAAGAAAAGTGTCTGTCAACAGCTGAAATTTACACTAAGAATATGAAATTGTTCAAGTGAAAGAAATACTTTTTCTTCTGTTTACATCCTTTGTTATGTAAGCAAAACACTTGGTTATGTCCTTTTCTTGTTTGGGTTTACATGTTCTGCGTAACAGAATGTTACATGCTCTAATTTTGTTAACAAAACCTTATGTTCTATGTGCTTTCCCATGTATTGTAGACCAAGGATGAAGATGACCAAGAATTAAGACTGTCTCTTTTTTAAAGTGTGAGGAATGGCTTTTTTACTATTTTAATTCCCACAAGTTTTGGTATTATATCTGGTATAGCTCAGAGCACGATGACAGTTATAGAAGATAAGTGCTGTTTTCTAGCTGATGTGTGGATTGAACTTCTGCTTGACCTCTGGTTTCAACTTATTTTGGGGGGGGGGGGGGGGGGGAGGGGAATCCCATTATGAGCCTTTATTTGAATGTACTACCAGGAATGTTAGTTTGCATTGTCACTCCCAATACTTTAAAGACAAATAGCTGCTGAAACTAAGTTATGGTAAAGCACAAAGGATGGTCACTGACAATAAATGTATATCTTCATCTCACCGTTGTTTCTGGCTGGGACACTTATTGCCACTCTTTGCTTTTAAGGTGAAGTTATTTTTTGTGCCAAACAATAAAGTCAGTCAATGTGACTGTAAGACAAAGAGATTATATTTGATCCTACTCATTCATATTTAATAACTAAAGTGTTTTAATGTCTTGAAAGATAAGTGAATATATTGGTTTTTCAATAGATATTATATCAAGGAACACAGAAGACTGACAGTAGTTAATTGATTTTGTTTTAAGAGCTTGTGTATGCTCACTGCTGGGTTGGTCATTATAAGATTATTTACCTTCTTTATACTTCTTATATGAAGTATCATGTAACCCATGATTCAGCATTTTTGGTCAGACTAAGCATCAAGGGAATAGATCTACCATCTGATCTGTCTCTCTCCAGAGGTGTTTAATACTTCAGTTACATACAGGTTCCCTCCAGCCCTGAGACTTTATCTGTGGTGTGCTGTAAGGTCTTGCTGTAAACTTATTAAAACAACTTACTAGAAACTACTATTGGAACAAAATGAGTAAAACGTCCTTTTTAATTGACCTGCTTATTATTGAGACTTAATTCTCAGTAATTCAGATGCTTAAATTATGGAAGCAGAGCCAGGGGCAAAGATGCAACGAGTCATATTCAGGCAGTCTATTGCTGGCTGGAATCACTCGCACCAGGGAATATCCCTGTTCATTGTATGAAGAGAGGGAAGGGATCTTTCTTTCTTGGAGCTGTGAGAAAAGGCTTTGCCAACTCTGGCTTATGGATATATTAAGGAAAATTAAAGAGGTTACATGATAAGTTAAAATGGGAAAAAAGGTGAGCATAATTATAATAAAAATCGGGAGAATCCATCCTATGCATTTGGAAATATGATTTAATTGGTAACGTTTTACAAAACAAAGCTTTAAAGTAATGACTAGAGTGTGCCTGCACTCGTGGCAACATCCACAGCAGATCTTGCACAGAGAGATTTAGAATATACGAGATTACAGTGAATTACCAGCAGGTACGATCTGCATGGGAACAGCTATCCTATAAGGCAGGCCCTTTGCCGTAATGAATGGAGAGCGTTATTCCACCTTACCCCAGCCCCACATGTGCTCCTTAAGTTAGGAGAGCAATTTAACTCTACAATGACTGCCTTTTTTACCACTGCTCGTACTCTTTTTTTTTTTTATAGTTGTTACCATAAATTGAGTCTAGCACAGCATAAACTGCATATATCTTTTAAAATACGTACTGCAGTATTTCTGGTTAGGATGGTAATGTTTTGTGCATTACGGCATGGCCCTCAGTAACGCCAGAGGCATCTCGCAAGCTGGATTTTCAGCTGTGACATGTCACTTGAGCTGTGTCAGGCCTGTGTGGACAGACCAGGGTGTTGTGCCTTTCCCTTCACCCAGAGGCAGATCGTATGTCCTAAAAATGTTGCATTTCCGTTCCGTGCTTTCATTAGCAGCTGCCAGCGCATTGTCTTCTCTCATGTAAGATATTTGGAAACAATCAGATGTCAGGGAGATACACTAATAAATTAGATGATGTGAAGGTGATGTTATTTGAAGGATTATCCCAACCAAATCTGTTGGACGCAAAGGGCTGTGCTTACTGTCTGGATGAAGAGGTTCTGTCTTGCTTTTGTAGAGCTGAGAACATAACAGATCTGGTTGATAAACTGCAAATTGGCCTTTCTGTTTGAGTCTCTGGTTTTCTTGCGAGATGTAGAAGAGCAAAAAACTTTTCCCAAGTGACCAGAAAGCTGAAGAGATTTCCTCTATTTTGCTAGCCAGAGTTAAACCACAACAGCATGTTAATTATTTCAGGAAAAAAACCCACATTGTATTTATCATGACATATGGCAGACTCACGAGTTTTCTGTTTGATGAAGATATGTGAATATTGGACGCATAGCACTGAACCCCGGCTCCTTTGAGGGAATATTGAAAACAAGCATGTGACAGTGGCACAGCTGTTTCAAAGTGACTTTGCCATCAAAAAAGTATCCCAGTAGAGTCTTTATGAAGCCACCACAGTCTGCTCTTTAGATGCCTTGGTAACTCTCTCTTTGGGGATGCATGCAATAAGGCCAGGTTTTCAGGTGGGAGAAGTGTATTTTCATTTAAGTGTATTTGATTTGGACCAGTTGGGACCCAGGCAACAGCTCTACATTTGAAGTTGTTTGGTTAAGTGTACAGTATTCTTTTTACATGAATGTTACAGCATCACGAGTGAGTGAATACCTGTACTCTACGTACCACACCTCACACAGGTCTTTTAGTGGTTTTGAGCAACAGTGGAAAGGGGCAGAGTGTCTTTGAAACAAGTCTTAGTCGCTGTACCCGTTAACTCTGCATATTAACAAACTAGACCTTATTTCCGAAGAGTGTGGTATGTGGGAGCTTTTAGACATGCATGTCCTGTGGGTAAATATATAAAATATTGACAGATGAGCCTTTGTTTTAACTCATAATATTACATAGTGAGAAATGTGTGAGATGGTGGAGGCAATCAGGACAGTTTTTATTTTCTCAGTACTTAGGCACCTACAAACTGCCTGAATCATATTTACTCATCTGGTAGCTACTTGCTGTAAATATTCATACAGGATTTCTTCTAAAATTTAAGGAAAGGCAGGGGAGCTGGAACATGGAACAGCAAAGGAAATTTTTTATCTGAATGACAGGGTAAAGTCCTGAGGCTGGGCAAGTCTTACCTCATCTCCGAGGCTCAAGTTCATTCCTCACTGAGAACCTTTGGTGCCTGCTGCTTGTGGGAAATGGTATTGTGTTCCTGTAAGCTCCTACCTAAAAACTGGAACTTCACTGGACTAATAAAAAAACCTTCTAAGCTTTTCTGTTCTAGCCTCTAAAAGGCAAGTTAAATAAAAGTCCAATGGGAGCGAAGTTCTTCACAAAACAGCTCTTAAAGGGAGGTGTGTTTTCTCCAAGGCAATAAATGAGCTTCACTGCAGAACACGGGGGCACTTTTGTTACTTCTCGTTGAGCGTCTTCACTCATCTTTCATTGGGTCCGTCCTGATGCAACCGCAGGGGTTAGATAATGCTTTAAATAGCTCCGGTATGGCACACGCCAGAGCTATCCCAAGGACAGCCAAGTTGCCATGACAGTCTCGGGTGTCACTGGCCACTTGTAGAATGCACCATTGGAAGGGGTGGCTGCTGGCATGCTGTGGGACAGTCTTGATTTAAGGTATTGTTAGAGATGGTATTTTTGGTGAACTCCTGGGCTGGTCCCATTTTTTATACTTCTGTCAATCGAGTTTCTGTGACAGGCAACAATGGCATCAAATTCTATTTACAAACCCAGTTTCACACAGTTTCTTTCCCAAGCACCATAATCTCCTTTCGGATTGCTTACGCAGGCTTCTCTGGTGATCTGTCTGTTCTGCTTTCCTGAAGCATCTACCCTTGTGTTTGGCTTTGGCAGAGGTTTTTCTGGAGAACAGTGGATATTGCTAAATTAAAGCAGTTAAGCTAATGCTTTCAGACTGCAAGAGATCATCTAAAAGTGTTACAGGCTTGTTCTGAGAAGAACTGTGAACTCATTCCCATTTCTGTTATTTTCACAAAGCCTTTATATTTTCGCTTTCAAAATTTTTGGTTTTTGTTTTTTTGTGGAGTTAAATGCCCTTTGAAAAAAAGCTGTTCCAAAAGTATCTTGTACTATATATGTATGCATGTATGTTTTGTGAGATTACAACACAGAAAAACTTGGTAATGCACCTGAATTCTGTCAAAACACATTGACTTCAAAGCGCTTTAGACCATTCCTACCAGCATTTAGCACTGAAAGGCTAAACATGTACTATGAAAAGAGTACATCATAGGTATACGGTCAGTCCTCAGTGACTGAACCCTGCAGCCTGTTTTAGAATGCAAGCAGGAGGGATAAGTGACTTAGCCGTGATTCAGAGCTGAGGCTGTAAGTCGGGGCTGTGTCTGATCAGAAGTCTGTTCTGTGCTCACCACAGCCCTTCAGGCCAGCACGGTACAGTCTAGTCTTTTCACTGGTGATACATAGGGTAATGGAATGAATGGCGAACACTCGCAAGACCGTGGCAGGAATTATAACTAGCCGCTTCTGCGTCTTTGACTCAGATGGCTGGAAACCCACTTAAAGCTCTGGGGATGGATACGCCATGCTCATAAATCCAAAATGAGGACCAAAAGCCAGGAGTCATTTTGAGATTCTTCTGCTTTTCTCCCCTGTGTCCTGGCAGAACACTTGGTAACCCTTCACACTGAGCAGAGGTGGCTTCTCGTGACTTCCCTTTGGCCCATGACCTGCGTATGCTCAGCATTTGATTTTACGAGTCAAGATTTTCAGTGTTGTTTTACGGTTTTTTACCTAACAGCAGGCCTGTTCAGTGCAATTTGCTGTGTTTGATGGTGGTCAACGGAGCTCAGGAGAGTGGCATCAGGTCCGCGAGAGAGCTGGTTCCTCAGGAGGTAAACCATGAGGTTGAAGGTCCTGTGGATCACCTTAAAGAGCACCTTGTGTGTTGGGAAAAAAGAGAATGCTCCTCCAGGCTGGATTAGAAATGTAGACTGATGTTCTTTCACTGTAAGAAATGATAAATGAAGGCTTGAAGACAGAAGTACGGTGATTTTATGCTGCAGTGAAGTTCATTATAAAAGATATTATAATCCGAGAAAAGTCACAGTTATTTTTAACAAGAAATAGAATAAGAAATCCCTACACTTTTGCTTATTCTGTCAAAGGTCAATAAATTATATGGAAAACATAGCTGAGCAGAGCTGACCAATTATTTTAGGAGATATAAAAGCTGTATCCTGTGGACTGGATGCTAAGTAATGGTCTGTCTGGAACTTTGAAATGTTTTTTAAGTTGATGTAAAAGTGGATTTTTCAACAGAGTAAAACAAAGGGGTGAAAAATTTTTGTAAGCTGATTTATGAGGCCACTGGAGTGTCCCATCAAGAAATTGCAGAGAGAGCGGTGAAAACACTTGCCTTTTCTCTTCATGTGTCGGTTAATAGGCATAGTGGTTAGGGGATGGGTTAGATGCAGTTATTGGTGAAAAAGTCCCCAGAGCTGAATGTTAGCATATCCTAGTGAGCAATCAGAAGTGAAATATTTTCACCAGAAATATTTTCACTCCAGATGTCTGTCCTGGTCCCATGTTAGCCTTATGCACTCAGTGTCCTGCTTCTCCTCATGACTGTATTTTCATAAAAGAAGGTGGGTGCACCATGAAAAATGAACTCTAGAATCTCACCCAGAGAGGAAAATGAAGACACGTAGCTCTGAAAACGAGTAGATGAGAAAGATCGATGATTACCTCTAATTGAAAACAACTTGTTTAGCTAAAAAAAAAAAAAATATCCATAGCAGATTTCTACCAGGCTGAAGTCTGCTCTGGTGTGATTTTGGTGAAATCATTCACATTTGTTATGGTTCTGTTTGGACATTTTTAAGTGGGAAGGTTTAGCCTAGTGACATAGACGTACAGGTAAGAGCAATTTCTTAATTGCTAATTGCATTTAGTTTTTTATGATAAGTATTGTACTTTTAAAGTACTCGTGCTAGCCAACGTTCGACTCTGAGGTCATCCTTATGCATGCTTCAGTGAACCTGCTACTAGTTTATTATAATTTGAATTTTAGGTTGATACATTCTGCTGCCTGATGGTGAGGTTGGTGTGCATGGATTTGATTCTAAACTACATATGGAAAATTAACTCAAAATGCTGTAGCTGCTGCAATGAGAGTGAAATGGTGAATAATTCCTCAGCTTTTCAGCAGCTTCTTCAGTCTGTTGAATTCAGGAAGAATCAGCACAGTTTGTTATGTACTTGTATGTGTAGTTTTAGATGAAGTAAGTATGTTGAAGAGAGACTTTTAACTAGAGTAAGTAACAGAGATGAGAGATCATGGGCTGAGGGATAATCTGCTTGATGAGTGTATTACAGAGAGAACAGCTGAGAGCTAGACATGTTCTTTAGGAAGCATCCTCAGTACTTGTTAACACCAGCAGTGATGGGATGGCAGGACAAGCCTTATTACAATACGGTGTCGGTGATGTTAGTAATGCCTGTATGGAGAATAAGCACTCCTGGAATACTTCTCTTTTCTGAAAGCAAATGAATTTCCTTTGAAGAGAGCTGGTGTGTCTGACTCACAGGTGCTCTTTCTGCTCAGGCTGAGTGCTGTCATTATTTGAAAATAAATTTTTTAGTTTAGAGGGGTATGAAATTGGAAACCTAAGCCTGACTTTGGAAATATCCATTGTTGCACCGAATCATTTAGCAAATCCGCATTCACATTAACGTTAACTTCAGCATTTTTAACTCCAACATCATCTGTTTCCTCCCTAATTTGATTTAAAACCAAAACCCAACTCTTACTTAAGCCTGTGTTCTTGGAAAGGAGGCTGTGTGGGACACAGAAGGGGTTAACGGAGCACAGTTAAACCAGGCTTTTACTGCAGCCAATCTTCCATGGAGCCCCATCTCCCCCGGGGCTTATGTGGAAAGGGATGGTGCAGCTGCAAAGGGCGCTATGCAACACAGATGTCTTCTCTGTGTTAGGTCAAGCTGAAAGCTGGCGTGCAGACTGCAGGAGAGCCCCTGTCAGTCACTGCGAGCAGGAGGCACAGCTGTAAATCTGTTCGATGCCTTTGCTCCCTCCCTCTTTAAAAGAGAAGATGGGAAGAAAACCTGCAAAAGATCTGAACCTTTCCCTATATTCCAGTTATGTGAAAAGGAGTGTTATCTGCCAGGAACTGTGGCTGAACTCAAGAGTAGTCCTGTCAGGAGGAGCAGTGCTTCAAAGGCATCCTTGGCAGATCCATTTGCCTACAGGAGGAGTACATGTGGCAACTGTTCCATGTTCTAACTGGGTGAGGATAGGTGGAAGAAGCAGTTCCCTCCTGAGCTTCCTCCACTGCTCTGTCATAGGCAAACAACCCTTACGGGCACAGAAATGACACTCAACCTGCACAGAGGTACATGAGTGAAACTCAAAAGAAGAATGGAGGTTTTTAACTAGACCTCCCCTTTTCATTTCATGTCTGTGTAAATGCAGTTTTCTTTTCCCTGTTACACTTGCACAGAGGAGTCAGTTAGAAATGAGTCAAGCAAAAACCCACACTGCTGTCTTCCTATTTTCTTAAGGCCTATGTAGAAAAATCTTACAATATTTTTCGTATGTTTGCAAAATGTTTATTTTTTAATATTAGAATCATAGAATGGTTTGGGTTAGAAAGGACCTTAAAGACCATCCAGTTCCAACCCCCCTGCCATGGGCAGGGACACCCTCCACTAGACCAGGTTGCTCCAAGCCTCATCCAGCCTTGAACACTTCCAGGAATGGGAAATCCACAGCTTCTCTTGGCAACTTGTTCCAGCGCTTCACCACCCTCTCCATGAAGAACTGTAACTGTTGTTTTCAAAACTTCTCTGAAGTGAAACCTCCCCTCCAGCGGGAAGTTCACCTAAGTCTCCTGAGGTGTTTACAGCAGAAAGTCAAACACCCGTTGACTCTGGTGTGCACCGCTGTAACATTGATCTAGCGTGAAAGAAAAGATTTTTCAGTGGATGAAAAACCCTGATAAATTTATACAATGATGTCAAATACTTTGGCATTCATTGTTTGGTGAGTTGTCACAGATAAGGTAGATTTCCTAGGCTTAAGGGTGCTATTTTGAAACACAGTTGCTGTTAAAGGAGATTTACAGTACTCTCAAAAAATGGGACCTAGATAATAGATCAAAATGAAGACATAAAACACAGAGCCAGGTTCTCTCTGAACAGCAAAAGCAGTCTTTTCTCCTCCTTCCACACAAAATCTGTAGTCGCAGTTGTGCCAGTGACTGCTGTTTCTTTTGTACAGTAACGTATATCTCCAGTATAGTCCTTTGCCCGTGGGAAACCCTCCAGGCTAAATGGCTTGGTGATGTGGAGAGCTCAGCCTCTGCACAGCAGCTGGAGTTGCATGGAGCCCTCGCACTGGGCAAGTTGAGGGCTGTGCACAGGGACTTGCTTCTGGGGCAGATGAGCTACAGCCCATTTTGCAGACAAGCTGCACTGGGAACAGAGCAGGGTGTCAGTGCTCTGGCTTGTCATGTGTCAAAGGTAGGAAACCGGTATCGGCAGCAAGATGCCTATTGGTTGGAATAACATATGCCATTTAGATAACTGTGTTTTCATCCTGTATAAGTAACCTAATAGTTGAGCTGTAGAGCTGACATCATTATTTCATATGGTAAGGGCTCAAGAAAAGTGGAATAGGTGGTCTAATTTCCCTAAGGCTAGAAGAGATCAGCAGAAAACAAGACCACAGACAAGGTAGGGAGTAAGTGAAAAGTAGTCACCAAGTATCTGAATGTGTATCTAAAGTCCTAGTGCCTATTAGGGGTTTGGCACCTAAAATCCATGGCAGTATTACTCAATTCTTCTTAAACCCCTTAGCTCGTTATCTCACGTAACTTGTTGGTTTTATTGTCAGACCTTTTGGTCGAAAGGAGAAGGTAATAGCCATATGATTTCATATGAAGGTTCTGCAGTTTGCCAGGTCTTAATTCCTGACACAGAACTTCAGCATAGTGACAACCATCTCCTGAAAGAGGAGGTCTGACAACTAACCTACTTGTGAGTGAGATTAATCTGTCTGTGAAAGCAAAGCAGCGTTTTCTCCAACTGTGTAGGACAGAATTTTAAACTAAGCAGGGGACAGCTGTTCCCTCATGTTTACTGACAGCTCATGCGTATGTGCTAGGCATGTGCATATAAAAGTTACCATGAAAAGTGAGGTGCTCTGCAGCTGTGCTGGGTCACATGAGCATCTCACCACCTCAGCCCAAAGTCAAGGTACCCCAGAGAGGGGTATACATTGTGCTTGAGAAAAATTTAATATGATGTTGTCAGCTTTTTTGTTGTCTAAATCACTCCTAGTAAAGAGTTGGTGTCACAAGCTCACTTCTGGGGTAAAAACACATCTACTAAAAAAAGCATGAACATTTATGGTATTTGGGGAGTAAAGCTAATGAGCCTTGCTTACAAATTAAACACAGACAAGATGATGTACGTTCTCATCTGTCTCTAATGTCACTGTTTTAGTACCGAGTGCCTTGTACTATTGAGTGATGGAGATTTACAGTCATTTGATAGAGCAGAGAAGCCCTGTGGTACAAATGTGGACCCCAGGGACACTGCAACTGCTTTAATGTCACACAGAAAGTCCATGACAAAGCAGGAAACTGGATCCAAATCTTTCATGTCTTACACAGCCCCCTACATCTGGACCATGTTTTCTTTCTGTGGAAATGTGGTCTTACGTATTTTAGACTTAAGGCAGGCAGAGTTTATCCTCCATTACTGTTACTAATGAAATAATGTTCTCATTTAATAATGCTGGCAGACATTTTCAAGCTTACAAGCCTAAGGGACTCAGAAGTCTTGTTTCTATTCCTTTTTATGGAATATAAGCTATTTTAGCCAATATATTGGGGGTGTATCTGTGTAATAGTGTACATGTCAGTTGATCCCAGAGTCTTTTGACATGTTTAGTTCAGTGCTATTGTTTAAAAGAAAGTTTATAGATTACACTATACTTACAGAATTTAACTGCTACTTATCACAGTTACCATTTGCCTTTGATCAGATTCCTACAGTGTAGCTTGAAAAGTGAATTAATATTTAATTTAAAGTCAATAAAAAGACCTTGTGGGTGGGAAAACAAAAAGAAATGCTAAAGGCAGAGATAAGAGTAAGAAAGTCTTCAGATGCATCTGAATTTTTCTTTAGATATTTATCCATAGTCATTGATTCTTAGTTCCATCCTGGTCCTTTGGCTTGAAAATTCCTTTTGTTCAATAAGCAGATGTGAAGCATCTCCTCTGAGATTCTGCAACCTGCCCACTATTCCAGTATACTTTAGGCAAGCTGAATTTATATGTGCAATCAGTCTCCTCTGGATTTTGAAATGTGTTGGAGGGCAAAAATTCCCGAGCTGATTCCAGCTGATCCGCCTCAGGACTGGCCCTTTTGTGCTACCCTCCTGTTAATTCACCTTGGTAAGAGGCAAGACTTAGTAATGTGGCGGTAGGGCCACGCTGACAGCCTCAGTGTTGCTGTGCATTGTGGACAGACCAGCATGCGCAGTGGTATTTCATTTCAGCACAAAGTTCCATCGTATCAGGTCTGCATCTTCCAAATTTTTTGTTTAACGTGTTCTAGAAGAGAAGAAACAAAGTTTACTGCAGCTGGATAAGGGAAGGGCAAAGGCTATTGCATACTGAGTCCAGACAATTTTGACATTCAGAATGGTAAATAATTTGTCAGACTTATTCTGCAACTGCTATCTGGATGGGCTTGTTCAGCCTGGAGAACAAAAGGTTCTGTGGAGACCTTGTAGCAGATTGCAGTACCTGAATGGGCCTACAAGAAAGCAGGAGGGGTCTTTTTACAAGGGCCTATAGTGACAGGACAAGGGGTAATGGGTTTAAATTGAAAGCGCGGAGATTTAGATTGGATATCAGGAAGAAATTCTTCACGGAGAGGGTGGTGAGGCACTGGGACAGGTTGCCCAGAGAAGCTGTGGATGCCCCATCCCTGGAAGTGTTCAAGGCCAGGCTGGATGAGGCTTGGAGCAACCTGGTCTAGTGGAGGGTGTCCCTGCCCATGGCAGGGGTGTTGGAACTGGATGGTCTTTAAGGTCCTTTCCAACCCAAACCATTCTATGATTCTGTGGTGTGTTTTGTTTCCACTGTGACTGGTGGTCACAATTAATTTTCATTACAGTAGTTCTGCAGCAGCCAGTAGAGAATGACCGAGTAACCCACACTGATCTCAGAGAGGTCTTAGGCTGAGTAGGTGATGGACAGGAGGGAGTCAAAACACGTGAGTGCAGGAAATGGAGTTGAACAGGGACGTGGTTACAGTAGTCAGTGCTGTTAAAGCTTGCCAGCTGGGCTTCTGGAGGTTCAGTAGTGCCTGACGTTTTCTTAGATAATATGTATACATTTTCTGTGAAAGGAGTTAACTTTCCTTAGTTTTCTCTTCACTTCGTTCCAATTTCTCACTCTTGCATGGCTCAGAAAAAGGGCTGAGCTGGGCATTTCTGAAAAACAGAACTGATGAAGGTAAACTTGGATAAAGTCTTTACCTAATATTGCATTTAGTAATTTCTCTGTATCACAAACAAGTGAACTGAAGACTTTGACATTTTGTTCAAACAAAAAGTAGGGAAAATATGGCAGGTGAAGAAGCACACAATGTTGGGGTGATCATCCCCTAGAGAGAAAAAAAACCCAAACCCTCTAATTAAAACCAGGACAAACCTCAATGAAAAACAGCAGTGGCGAAGTCCTAATTAAGCCAGATATGTAAAAACAGACAGATATATTGAGGTGGTATGTAAATCATGTAACTAAAAAAAAAAAGGGCAAATTGAATGAAATACCTAGTTTTATTTGTGGATATTAATTAGTCAAATAAGTGTTTCAGAGCGTTGATGGAAGGAACCTGTCAACCTGTAATGTCAAGCTACAAAGTATGTATGAATGGCAGAGAAAGTCCCACCATTGGAGGAAAGTTCCTATACATTTGGAGTGAAGGGTTCACACGATCAGGAGGAACCCAGAATCCCAGATAAAAACAGAAGGGATGAAATCATACAGCTGTTCGACCCTCTGCTTTTTCTGGGTGAGGACAGGGATTGTGAAAAGCTCTAGGAAACCAAAAAGGCTGCAAAGTCAAAAAATGCACGATAAGGTGTGACACAAAGAGTGGAGGTTTAAACTCCATAAATGTATTTCAAAATATAACCATAGGAAAGCTCTTAAAAATTAGCATCATGTTTGGAAATTTTTAATCATTTAAAAATAAAAAGTAAAAAGGACCCACTCTGGAAGTACTTAATTTGCTAATCACAAACAGCTAATCACAGAGTTTCCTTCCGAAAGGGGAACCGATGTCCAAATGAGTAAAACAGAGCATAAGCACAAGGAAAGATGCCTCGAATGCTGCTATAGGCAGCGAGACAGGTTGAACCTCCAGCTTTGGGTTGCTGAGTTTGGGAGTACCTACTGAGGAAAGTCTTCCCCCCGGAGCTCTTCTCTTTTGTACTCTTTCCCTGGCACTGGGTGCTTTCAAATGTGTGACAAAGAGCTAGGTGAGCCCTTGCTCTGCCCTGACATGCACATTTTCCCTTCTGTTCTCATGGTAAAGCTCATCATTTTTTTTCATGTGCAGCCCGCCGCAGTGTGCAAGGAGTTTTCTGAGCGAGAGGTCATTGCCGAGTGCGTTTTGGATATTCCAAGGTCAGACGGCCTCTGAGCTGAGTTTGGTGTTTGTTTGCTTGTTTCTCATTAATGGTGCTATTTTGGTTGCTTGAGTTTATTTAGACAATCTGTGTCCTTCCACTGTTTGCACCCAAACTGTTGATCAAACAAGGTGCCATTGTAGGGGCTTTTTCCACCCTGCGAGTTGAAGGGGAAGCGGTTACCCTGAGCAGCTGGGAGGTGAAGTCAACTAGCAAAAATGTAGTTATAAAAAGACACCCAAGGGAATTGTCAAGAAAAATGCAGTGCTTCCCGCCGGATCTCAGTGGCTCCCCTTGGTACGAGGCCAGTGACAAAGCCCAGCTGGGGCCCGTTTCCAGCAGTGCGGAAGACAGTGCTCCCCTGCTCCCTGGCAGCTGTTTAGCATCTCTCCAACATCGTTGGATCTACACAAGACACCGTTGTTTTTCTTTGCTAAAGCCAGGTTTTAATCTTTGGAGTCTGTTGTGTTTTCATATTTTATTTTTTTTTTCTTTTTTGTGGCTTGAAAGCATTCAGCTACTGAGCTTCCTTAGGGTCATAAAATGCGCTGAGAAGTAAAGGGGGATGTTTTTTCCTTTGAATGCTAGTGTGAATCATTGACAAATCTCAAAGAAATGAGCCCTCATTAATCATAACAGCCTTTGCGGAAAGCAAATAGTGAGCAGGCTCATGATAGAGAGTGTTGGGTCTGCTTTCAGGCGAGGCTGATGTGGAAGCCTTCCTTGGCGTACAGCGCAGTAGTGCTCGTTCTGTCCTATGGATGCTGATTTCATTAGGGGTTAGCTAAAACCCAAGATTCATTTGGAAGGCAGTTACCCCTTTGATTCCATCCCTGCAGTTTTTCAGACAGATGGATAAAAGTTGACAACCATAGAGAACAAGTTCAAGACTAGAGAGAATATTACAGTCCAGTAACTTCCCCCCTCACTCCCTGTACCAGGAGGTACACCCCACATTTTTCAAAATTATTTAATCAATAAAATGTGTATTTTTTTTTGTGCTGGATTTAGAAAAGAATAAATTCTGTAAGTAGAAATATGGCAACGCTTGAAATACCGTTAAGTGGAGCTTGTATTTCTTGTATCTGGAGTCTTGCATTTCAAATTTTCTTTCTTGCCACTGATTTCATAAAAATTCTGTTCCAGGAGTCTAGAGATACTGAAATACGGCAGTTGTTAGAGGACTTCATTATATACTCAGCTAGTGAAGCAAAGGCAGTAGGTGATTAGGAGATCTGTTAAAGAAAAATAATCTCTCAGTTGTTTGTCTTCTAGAATCAAATGTGTTTGGAGCAAATTTTAGTCCCTGTGTAGAGATTTTTAGAAGGGTTAGTAAAAGAATATTTATTACCCAGTAGATATAAGTATTTTAGTGCAGTGAAATGAAACAGAAGTCAAGGTATCAATCTAAACCATAAAAGAACAGGGCTCTTTCTATGTCTTACAGCATTTAAGGAGTATCACTTGACACAATATGTGATGGTTTGGTTGCTCTAACTATAGGAAATAGGTGGTCTGTGTGAGGGAAAATGATACGGTGTCTGGCCCTTTAGTCTAAGAACTTGTGGAAATAAAAGAGGAATCAAAAGAACGTTTCAAGTGTCAGCAGGTCACGTGATAGGGATTAAATCCCATTCACCAACATTTTACAATTACCTAGAGATTTTACAATTACCTAGAAATACAAGGCCTAGAGACATTGTATAAAGCCAAAAAAAAAACCCCTCAGTGAGATCTTCTATATAATTTCGGGAGACAAAAGAGCTGTAGAAGGCACGAGAAGTTTCCTACAGCAAGCCCAGAAACAGAGGGGTAGCGGAGTCTCAGTCCTGCAGCAGTGCTGCCGAGTGGGTGACCTGGCCAATACCCTGAGCCACGTCTCACCGGTGGCCCCCAGAGCCCCAGCACAGAGGACAAGCCACAGCCCTGCCCTGACGTGAGCCCTGTGTTCCCATCGAGTCCAGCTTTCAAACCATGAGTTCTGTCATCTTCTACATACGTATACATAAATTTGTGCTTGTATGTATGCATACGTACATATTCAAATATAAACCTTGTCAGCAGATTCCAGCACTTAGCTTACGGAGAGGAAGAGAAAGCATAAGCCGTTCCTTCGGAAATGTTTTTGACATAAATCCCAAGGTGTCCCACTTTGTAATATTTTTCCTTAAGTGCTTGCTAGCTGAACTGTTACTCCAGCTTTTTCAGTTGTTGCTGAAATAGCAGTCTGTGGAAGGGGTATTTCTTTCAAGGTTTGTTTTTTCACTTGTGAAAAAGTGTAAAGAATTGAAGAGGAAGAGGCGAACTGTCTAAACTCATCTTGAACTGTTTCACATTAATTGAATTCTACTTAGGGGTCTGAATCATTTAAGTACTGAGCTTTAATTTTCAGGCATTCCGTGCATTTTAGAAAATGTTGGCTTAGTTATTTTTACAACACTGCTCAATAGAAAATCTGTGGCAGCCTAAGATTGATTTCAACCCTCTCCAGATCCAGTCCTGCTTCAGGAGAGCTAAGGATTCATCCCTTCTGCCTCCAGCACCCAAACTGAGGTGCCCGAGTCAGGAGTCTGGTTGTGTCCAGCTCCATCCTATAGCCGGGGAGAACGGGAGCATAGCAGGGCTGAGTGCAGCCTCGGGTAACGTCCATCTCCAGGACATGCAGAAGGAGCTCAAGGCTCAGGTAGGACCTTGCCTCAGCAGTATGGACCTCGGGCAGAGCACGTAAATGGCACAGGTGAGGACTTGCCACGTTGTCTTTCAAATGCAGCTTTCCAGAGCTCAACAGCAGCATGCCCGACTTCACCAGAGGTAGGAGAAAGGGAAGACAAAAGTGGTTTAGGTGTCCTGTTCCATGCTCACCATGTTATCTTGGGAGACCTCTCAAGTTTCTCATCCTGTTAGGCAGCAAGGTCATTTCTCTGCATTGCTCCCCCCGTCCTCTTCTGTTTGGATGGAAGCTGCAGCTTTTCCAAAATACCAATACAGAAGAGCTGGATTTGGCACAAAGCTTTAAGGGTTCTTTGTCAATCAGTATCTCCAATTTGTGCTGAAATTTAAATTTGTCTCAGTGGATATCCATCACCTAATGGGCTAAAATGTCTTACTTAAGTGCACAGCAGCAAACAAAGCGTGTTCCACGGAAACGTAGCCTGGTATTGGAGGACAGCAAAAGAGGTATTTATGCCTTGGTGTTTTTTTTAATTTTAAACTGTCCTTAGCTTCTGAAGAAAAAATTGCAGCTAGTCACACAAAAGCATGCTCCTTCTCGAGAGCTGCTCCATTGCACTGTATCAACAAAGCAATAAATTTGGTGACATGCATACAACATACCACTTCTAAGAAACTGGCGTAGTTGGTCTACTTGAAACCATGACAGTTAGTATTAACATTCATGATCACACTGTCTACAGAATAAATAGGAAGTAACTTGTTCTTTTCATCACATTATGTTGCTTGTGGGTTATATTTTGTACATATTCTTTGGTCTGAACTGAAGCATGTACCTAACTGCAAGTCCTCTCTTAAAATTCAGCATTTGAGTAGAATGATTGGTTTGGTGAAACAGAGATGAGATACAGCACTTTTGTCTCATGATGCACCTTCTATGAAATGAACAGTGAACCAATTTTTTTCTAAATCCTTGAAATCTCATTCAAGTCAGACTCAGTTCTGTTGAGGTTTCATAGAGATGTGATAGGTTTTATAATTCATCTGCCTTGAAGTTTTCAAATTTCAAACAACTAAGTCAAAACATGCTGAATTATTCTAAACAGGAGAACAGTGTTGTTAAATGGTCTTTATAGGCACAGAAACAGAAATAGGAGATTAAGTCAATGATTTTTTTCACACTGCTGGGAATATTCAAGCAGATTCAAAGACATTGTGACAATGTGCTAATGTCCATTATTCCTAAAGGAAAAGATGCTGAAATGCATCTTCATATATATGAATGGTCCCTGGTAAGAGTGGTGACATTTTAGTGTATTCATTTTTGTGGTGCTTCATTCGTATCAGGAGTGTAATATCCAGGGTTTATGTTGTGTGATCAACTTAGGAAATGAATCTGACCTACCCAGAAGTAGCTAGTATTTGTATAAATCAAAGCATGGGTCGGTAACGGAAGTGAAGAAAATACTATTCTCATCAGTTATAACTCGAAAGTTACATCACACATTACATCATTATGTTGTTACCTTACACCATGTGAGCAGCACCTTGCACAATGTGGTTTCTGATTACAGCTGTTCTCAAAGCTCCTGTCACACTTGATGTGACACTTTAAATACTTCCAGGGTACAGCCAGGTCCTCCATCCCCTCAGGTGGTTGACTTGGATTCATTGACACAGAATTTGGAATTAAACTGCTATATTTAATTGATTTGGGAGGGGGGAGGTGTCAGTTTTGTTTTTCTGAGTATCTCACTAGCAGTTGCTGCATTTTTGGGAAGGGAGCAGAAGCTTTTGGCACTGGCCATCTGAGAGTTTGTTGACAGGAATAATAAGGTAGCTCAGAGCCTGCTGAAATGCTGGTGGGATAGTCAGCAGATCACTTTTGACTGCTTGGAGCTGGAGCCAAGTGTTTCATATTTACATCATATTCATCTGTGGAGAATTAATCTGGTACTCCAGAAGGGTGGAAACTGCTTAAGAATCTGTTACACTGGGTCCCAAACTGCCAATACTGTGGATGTCACGCTTCCAGGAATAAAAGCATATGTGCTCATTTTTAATTCAGAGTCTTTAAATATGTCTTCTGCTGTAAGAATAATTTGCTAGTCTGCATAAACTTTCCTACTACTGTTGCTGTTGAGCAACATAGGGACAGACAGCGCTCCATATTTTTCTCAAGTGAACCACATCATTGCTATAACTTTATTAGCCATGAGACAGTTCATATCAGATGTATTCTCGGGACTTAACATGTGCTATAATGAACTGGCAGCGTAAGGCACGTGGAAGAAAAGGTTCTACTCCAGCTGGAAAGCCTTGGTCTGCTTCTCATGTTGATGTCGAACCTGAGAAAAAAATACCATGCTAAGGAAAATGAAAGAACAGTGGACAAAGATCAAAGGACATCTGGCAGAAGGGAAGAATGACAGTTTGACAGCAGAAGAATCCCAGAAATTGTCTCTTTTTCTAATTCTGGATGAAACTTACACATTACTACATTTTGCAAGCTGTTTTATTTACGGCTGTTGTGGCTAGATAGGGACTGGCCGCTGAACTGAAGCGCGTTGTTCTGACTGCACCAGCCCCGCAGTCAAAGCTGGGTCCAAGACACTGACTCACCGAGTCAGAGAAGCACTCTCCATTGTGGACTAACATTGCCATTGTGCCTGAAAACAGTTACGCTAGATTTTGACTTGGGCAGAGATGGATCTAATTCCAGTTCAAACTGTTAAATGTGAGGAAATGAGAACTTTTTGCAAGGTTTTGTGCAATAAAAAGTAATTAGCCCTGCAGGGCTTGCCTCTTTAATTTTACTGAAAAGCCGTTGATATGAGCATGTATACACATACTTACCCACACACAAACATGAACACACATGGCTGCGGATGTGTGCAGAAATGATGCAGAATTGTTGTCTTTCCTACTTAATAATTTCATGGAAAACCAAGGGAACCACTGTATCTGGTCTACTCTGGATTTATATGGACTGAAAGATAACAGAGAAACAACATAGAATAAGGAGAAACTAGGGCTTTACTAATCCAAAATTGGCCTTCTAATGGAGTCTTGCTGTATTCTGGCTTTTAGATGAGTGGTTTCTGTTTATATGCTCTCTGGGATAATAGTTGCTTTTCCTTTTTTAACATGTGTTCCAGCCTTTCAGGAATTTCTGAAAACTTTCTTACATCATTAAATACTGTCTCAAGAATTTAGCAGAGAAGTTTGAGCAAATGAAAGAGCAGGTAGTTTTCGGTAGGCTCACAAGTTACGCTTAAGGCTGCTCAAGGGATGTCTTCATCATGGATTTGTGTCACAATCCAAACCAGCATTCTTAGGATAGATATCAGGTTTACTGACAGACAAACAGGTAAGTGAGAAAGTACTTTACTTTAATTCTTCAGGTTGATGGGAAATAATAGGCATCTGAAGGAAATGGCAATATTTTCTGTTACATTTTAATATCGCCTTGCACCTGTTTTTATAACATGAGCTTACTGTAAGAGCTCAGTTCTGAAAAGACACGATGCAGCTGAATGCAGTGAGGTAGGATCCAAACAAAATAACGCTGATGCTGGGTTTGGGTTAGGTGTTTGCTTCCTGCCTCTCAGAATTTACAACCTATTGCAGGAAGCTGAGATAGTACACAATATGCTGCAATATGCAAAGCTGCCACGGAGGGATGGGTCTGAGGGCTAGAACTGAAAATTGCCATCATCTGACAAATCCACGCAAGTGAGAACAGGTGTCATTTACTGAGACCTGCTGTTGCCTTCCCCCCACCCCATGCAGTTTGCCCGTGGTAGACCTCAAAGGCACTGGGCTCTGAGCTTGTTTTAAAAAAACCCTATCAACACAGTGAAGCAGAAGTTGTCAACAGAAGTTCAGGAAAATCAGAAAATTTATCAAGAGTTTTTACACCTGGCAGTGTTTTGTTATCTATTAAGTAGCTGGCCACCTGAAAGTGTGACTATCAGGAGCTCAATCAGCTCCCACTCAGGGCTGCAGCGTGCAGTGTAAACTGGAGTGCTGGGGCTTACCACCACAGCATGTCTCTTAGCCCGTCAGTGACGTCTGATAAGCACGGTCACACGTCTGTGTCAGCTAATACTATTACTAGACTGCAGAGTGGTTAAACAGCAGGCTGGCAGATGCATTAAATACCCATATGGTACGCTTGGTTACATGTCCTTCCTCTCTCCTCTGCTTTTGCTTTCCAGCACCTATGCTTTAAGTTCATTAAAAAATGAGTCAAATGCTAAGAAGACCTGAATTTCTGAGGCTGTGGCATTTATTCAGAATACTCTTCATCCTTTCCCTGTGTATGCAGAGATTATAGGTTTAAACTCCCACATTGTTCCCGGGATAATGACATAAACTCAAAGCATAAATGTGGACTATCTAATTTTAGTCATGTGGCAGTAAATTTTCCTGCATAAATGCAGCATGTCATCTTTCTTTGAGGAGAAAACAAAACAATTAAATATACTGCTCACATTAACCTCTCTGCTAATGCAGAACATCAACTGCTACTTCAAGCAGTTTTCACTTCCTTTGGCTTCAGTTTCCTTTCACAAGTATGAATTGGTGGTTACAGATTATGCATTCAGAGCAAAGATATGTCCAAGCAAAAGGGTTGAAAAATATTCCTTCTTGTATTTTCCCCCAGCCCCATTCAATCCTGATCACATATTCTGAAATAATACTTGGCAGTGGTAGAACATTGACTTTGCTACCGCCTTAACGTGTATATTTATTCCTATTAATTTTTCTTCACCTGATAAGGGGCAACAGCAGAGGATGGTGGACACAACAACATGAGCAAATCCCACAGTAATTACCTTTCCAATTAAAAAAGAAGTGTCTGTCTAAAGCAAGGCAAACGCATTAGTATTCATCACAGCAAATTTTATCCCAGGTATAAGTGTGCAAAAATGTGAAGAATTATGCCTGAGAAATGCGTGTACCTGTGATGCCTGGGCTCATTTTCCGTTCATTATTATATTGTATTGATTTGGAATAATTTTGCAAATGTGGGACTTAAAACAAGAACCGTGTAACTTAAAGTGGTAGCCTGCCGTCTGCATTCATACCTTACACCACTGACATCAGTGAACTGCTCATGGAACAGAGTGAGAAAGAAGGAAAATCTGGTCCTTTATGTATATCAGAACAAAAAAGATGTTTAACAGACAGCGTAATTATCTTTGAAAAGGGATCCTTTCTTAGTCCAGCTGAAGGATTATGATGTATTTTAGAGAGATTTTGGGGTACAGTGAATATCTGACAGTTAAGGTGATTTCCTTGCTGAATTAAGCTGAGCAGAGGACTCAGAAGACATGAACACTGTAAGTGGCTGTAATCTGCTTTGATGGGTTTAGAAAGTCAACAGACAAAAATAATACAAGAGGTCATTAAACAGCAGTGTGCAAGGTTTGGTGTCATCAAGATGTCTGATGCCATGTGCTGGATGTCCTGAAGTATTCACTGAACCTAGGTCATGAAACCCAAGGCAGGAGATTGACAACGGAGTAAAGCTTGTAAGATCTGTGTGGAGAGGCTTAGGCACACTATGAGATTATGTTTGTCAGTTCAAAGAGCAATGTCACAGCCCACATAGGCGTAATTAAACATTTTGAAGCAACATAGTCATTTCACACTCTCAAAATGTTACATTGAATAGTGTGTTGGCTTTTTTGTCTTACGGAAGAGTTAAAGCGCTTCCAGAATACCTTGAAACTCTACTTGAAATTTAGCTGGATTTTTACCCTATCAGTGCTTTCAAGTGCATAACATAAATAGAATATCACAAAGAACGCCAAATTTTGGTGATCATTGTCAACTGAATGATTACGTTTTCTCCAGTGGAGAAGTGTCTCAAGGTAGGTGGAGGATGATTTAGTTCTGAACTTTTCAGCTATGATCTAATATTTCTAGGAGGAGGTCTTTAACCTGCGGTTTGATGAAGGCTCTCTGTAGGAAAGGCATAGACTTCATTTCTTCCTTTAGTCACAGAACCAATAGCAAGCACTGGACAAGGGATGTTTGGAAGGAGACCTCCCATGAACGAGCACCTCCCCATGGCAAAGAGCAAATGATCGTCCTTTTGAGGGGCTTGGGAAAGTTGCCAGCTCAACAGAAGTTGTATGTTACATATTTGTAATACAGGACTTCAAGGTCACAAGTGTGGTTCTTCATACAAAGAGGACACATAGCTTTTTCCTGTATTACAGAAGAATGTGTATGGGGAAAAGACAAAGGGAAGTTAAGAAGCAAAGGCCCAGGACTAAAATCAATTCTGCCACAGTCTGACCATGGCAAGGTCAGATCCAGATGGATTATTACAGGATGTCTTATTAACTGCACTAGCTTTTGTGTGTTTTGGCAGCCACACATCAACTGGGAAATTAATATATTTTTCTATTTCTGTATAAGCATGTATTCTATACAAGTTACTCAGCAGTTATTAGGAGCTCAGAGACTTGCGTGACAAAAGCCATGTGAGTAGGTAATAAGCAGATAAACCACACCATGTTACAAGGAGAAGGAGCAGGCGACTGAGTTTCTTTCTGTTCCTGTCATTTTATCTGCTTTCTTGAGATTAGTTGTATGACCACATTTTGTCCATTGTAGAGACATTTTCACCATTTTCTGTGTGTATTGAAGCCTAACACATACAAGCAGGTATAATAGGCCAGGTGCCCACCAAAGCCACTCTATCACGCTGCTTCTCTGATGGACAGGGGAGAGAAAATGTAAGGAAAAGCTCACGGGTCAAGATAAGTACAGGAAAAGATCATGCACCAGTTATCATCACAGGCAAACAAGATTCGACTTGGGGAAAAATGATTTAATTAATTACCAATCAGATCAGAGTAGGATAATGAGAATGAAAACCTAAATCATAAAACACTTCCCCCCCCTCCCCCTTCCCTTATTCCCAGGCTCAACTTCACTCCCAATTTCTTTACCTCCTCCCCATGAGCAGCACAGGTGGACAGGGCATAGGGGTTGTGGTCAGTTCATTACACATTGTGTCTGCTGCTCCTTCCTCCCCAGGGGAGCACTCCTCACACTCTGCCCCTGCTCCAGTGTGGGTCTCTCCCATGAGGTGCAGTCCTTCAGGATGAGCTTGCTCCAGCCTGGGTCCGCCCCGGGGTCACAAGTCCTGCCAGCAAACCTGCTCCAGCCTGGGCTCCTCTCTCCATGGGGCCACAGGTCCAATGGTGGGTCTGTCTTGCAGCCAGCTGGCATTGGGTCTGTCGAACATAGGGGTGACTGTTAGCAGCCTGTCACAGACACCACCCCTGTAGCCCCTCGCTACCCAAACCTTGCCACACAAACCCAGTATGAAAGTGTATAAAAAAAAGAAGCAAGCATGAGTACAGTGAAGCTAATCACAAACTTGGGCAGAACAGAATAATTAAGTAACTTTATAGGAGGAAAGCAGGAAGGGTAGTGAGACTAATACAGTTTTCAAGTAAGTTTTAAACTGCTAGGTGAATCTTAAATTGCATATTTCCTTCTCAAGCTCCCTTTGTGCACAACACAATCTGAGGTTTTCCCCTCTTTGCCTGTGTATCTGTGTAGCATGGCAGCCCTGATGATAGAAGTTAATGGAAAATTTCTCTGAGTAAGGACTTGAAGGTATTTTTTTGATATATTGCAATAAATTACTCTCTTTTCTCCTTTTCACAAGCTTTAATGAAACTATAAATCCATAGAAACCGCCTTGCAACAGAGGCAAAACCTGTGATACTAACGTAAATCTCAGGTCCATTCCTTTTATTTATAGAAATATGATGCCTGAGGAACTAGACCTGCTGCTCTGCAGTATGGCTGGAGGCTGACACTAGTTGCTGACCTAAGGAGACTCACCCCAGAGTGGAGATAAACCTACCCTTTTTTTCCATCACTACAGTGGGGTGACCCATTTGACAGCAGCACCATTCCCAGTGACCTCTGGTTGTGTATGACACTTGGGAGGCTGGTGGCAGGCACTGTGATTTTAGAAGTGTTCGCCAAGCTTTTCTCAGTTGCTCAGGGAAGCGCCTTAGGAAACAGGCTGGCCTGTGATCAAGGAAACACATTTCTTCCAGACTCATCCAGACCCGCCTTTTACTTTCTTGGCTCTTGATCAGAGTTTTGCCGTTGCTTTGTGGGCATGAGGGTACACAAAAGGCAGAAAAGCGTGATGAATTTAGAACCTCTATGTAAGCTATCAAATTTGGTCACACGTGGGTTACATTTTGATAGGGGTGCGCAGGAGTTAACTGCTCCAGGAAAAGATTTGCCTGCATGTTTCCATCTCTGAGAAATACCCTGCAAATGAAGAATCACTCCTTTCTGTGACCCAGAGAGTATGATCCAAATCCACCACCAGGAAACAGGATTGAGTACCTAAATTTTGCTCTCGACATTCAGATGTTTCAGGTACAAATTCTGCCTGTCTTCTCTAAATTAAGCAGTATTTCAGGCTTCTAGAGGGCTCGCTCACAAGCACCACAGATTTAATGCATGTTAGTTCTTGTTTACCCGCTGTAAATGACAGATTAGCATTTAAATGCTTTTGTCGAAGTTATATCTGTTTTGGATGTCAAACCAAACAAGCCATTATGTCTCCCTCAAAATAACACTCGATGTTGTTCCCAATGATTTCCTGCCATTTCCCCCACTCTACAGGAACAGCTGAGCAAGGAACATTTCACAGTACATATTGCAATCCAAAGTTCTTCTGAAATCTATCATTCAAGGCAAATTAAGTCTAGCATGCACTCAGAAAGCAGTTGCATTCACTGAGGAGTCACGGAGGCACACTCTGAATAGCAGGGATTTGTCAGTATAGCTTTTCTCTATTTTTCCTCTTTTTTTCCCTACTTTCCTTTTTATTCTATCTCCTGATGCTTCATTCTTTCTCCTCCTTCTTCAGGTTGTATTTTCCTCCACCAGCCCAGTTTCTTGTCTTCCCTCCAGCACTGCAAGTCCTCCTATCTTTGACTTTCTTCAAAAGTTTCCATACCCTTTTGGCTTTCCCTCCAAACCCTATGCTAAATTGGATTTATTCTGTCGATAACTTCTTCGTCATTTATATCTTCTACCTTGTCTCTGTTTAATTTATTTTCCTCCTGTCTCTGCAGCATCTCTGTCACATCAGTAGATACAGTCAGAGATTATCCCATCTTCTGATTTCTAGACTTTCCCAGGGGAAAGATTGAGTTGGCTGTTTGAGGGTGATAGGAGTCCTCAGAAGGATCCATGTGTGACCTGTCCCCATCACAAAGGTATATGAATAGTCTGACCATGCTTGCTGTCTTTATATGCAGGAGGCAAAAATTTAAAGGAGTACCTTGTAGTCAGCACAAGTAATTCTTGATAATTTTTACACTGACACGAAGGAATTTACTGTTTCATCATGCAGCTATTCCTCTGGCTACGTCATACAATTTTAAAACAACGGCATGCCATGTTCAATCAGTTTGTAGCACTTTAGATCCAACCTCAAGCAGGAGTTTGAGAAACACTTGCTTAAAAAGCACACGTGGTGGAGTGGTACATTTAAAATTGGGAACAGGAGCACTGCGGGGAGGTCTGCAGCGCCTCCTCTCAAGGACCCATGTGCGATCTGCGTGTCGTTCAGGTCCCTGTGAGTGCATTGGCCCTCTGACATTATGTGAGTTTGAAGGAACCATAAAAACATCTAAGTGACATCAAAGGTGAAACTCCCCTAGCTGTAGCATGACTTGGCACCGAGGAAGGGAGCGCTGTGCATTTCTCATGATGTTTAATTATCGGCAGAAAGAACCAGAGAGAGACTTTATAAACGCACAGTACTAGATTAGCATGAGATACAAATATCAGATTGGTATTAAGAAAATCAGAGATTCAAATACCATACCAAGCCCGTTTTTCAGTGCCGTTGCCCTCATTCGTTCGTACATACTATTCACTTGCCCAGTGCAAAGCCCCGGTCTCTAAAACACAGCCATGGGTTTGCTGAGCTGCCCCAGGCCTTTCCCAAACCTGGCCTCTGTTCTTACAAGCAGAATGCTGAAGCAGGGGAGTGTACAGTGAGTGGTCACTACATCCTGTCTCACCCTTGCATCCGTCCCCCAGGGTAACGGCTCTGCCTCGTGCAGCAGGTTCAGCCCTGCCATTCTGGCCAGCCCTGCCCGGTGAGGGACAGAGCGCACCCTCCCGAACAAGCCAATGCCAGCGTGTGGGCAGGAAGGAGGATGCCACATAAAAGAGTAATGACAACACCAACCCAGTTGTGGCAGAATGCATTAGACACTCGTCCTTGACAGCCTAAAAGTGCTTTTGATGACTGCAACTTCCCTCAGCAGGAGCATCTAGGCACGCACGCCCCCCTGCCACGGGATTTCCTCACTCCCTCTCCATTCCTTGTCTCACTGACTAAAAGTGTATTCTCATGGAAATCTGTCATAGTTTTCAGAGCAAGTGGTTTCAAATCCTGCCGGTGGTGATGGAGAATCAACAAATCCAGCTGATCTATGACTCCCACCCTACCAGCTAGTAACAGCCCACCCAGCAGCTGTGAATGGGCAGTAATCCCAAAACCAAGCCCAGATAAGAACTCTGCTTTGCAAAAATGAAGCAGTATGAGGTGCTAAGGCCTGGGTTTGCTAAACAACATACATACCTGGCTGCCTGTGAAACCCGTGAAAGGTGGTGTGGTCACATCTTTGGGATTCTGGTCATAACGATAAAAGAAGACGTGAATTTAACTTCAGGCGCGCAAACTGAAATACTTACTACAGCCTCTGTAATACTGGCCATCAGTATCACAAGAGAGTATTCCCCATTGCTGTTTCAAGGCATACATACTCACAACTCAGCAAACTTTTCCTGACCCTTGCTTTGACTCACTTTTTTCACTCCCATGGCTCAGTTTCCCCAGCAGAAAGCATTTGCTGTAAAATTGCCCACTTCCCTTGGTGCCTGAGATTTCCTTCCAGGCGTGCACTCTTGCAACTTGCAGCAACAGGCTGCTCACAATAAATGAAGGCAAGAGGTATGGGTTCTGATTTTATTCCCAGGTGCCAAGTGGCTGAGAATAACAGGAGCGTTGGAAGTACCTCAGTCTGAGAACCTGACATAAAAGATGCTGGAAAGGTGCAGGACATTGTTACGTTCGATGCATGGTCAGACAGTGTAGCCTGTTCCCACACACTCCTGCTCACACAAGTGATGTATCTGGAGTCACTGAACTATTTATACAAGTATGGGCTTGCCAGCATCAGTGGTGAGCAATCTGACCCTTAGTGCTTCCCAGCCACCTCTTGGGATGAAGGGAGACGTGGAGATTTCCTGTGCCAAGACTTGATGAGCTTTTCCCTGGGCTCTTGATTGCCTGCCCTGCCCCTGGTTTCCAGGCACATCATGCTCTCAAAAGGGATTGATTTGTTTCTGTTGGTGAAGGCTGTTGGATTTCCACTACGGTTTCATGATAGAGTACCCAGCTGCCTCAGTGATTTGCAAAAAGGAGGTTTGCCCTGTTTCAAAAAACTCTTATCTAAGTCTCATAATCACAAATAAGTAAAAATGTGCTCTGAGCCTGACAACCTTTGAGCTGTGACCTATGTGCAAATTTTTGGGAAGAAATGTAAGTTGCCTTTTGGCTTTGACAAACAGTGATGGGTTCTTGCTCTTATGCAGATGCATTACTGTCTGCTTCATATGTAAATAAATTCTTGATATGGCAGGTCACAGTCTGAAGTAATTAGACTTGAATATATTGTAAATTAGAAGCTTTGGGGTAAAAGATCTACTTTGCTGAGAAGAAATCTTAGGCAAAATAAGAGAAAAAAGCATCATCGCTTGCATGTTGCCAGCTCTTGCCCAACCTCACAATCCTTGTATTTGTGTGATGCCTACAGCACTGCAGAGTCTTCAAAGGTTATAATTCAGTGAGAGATGCAGCCTGTCAGGTATACATACTTTATTAGAGATTAGAAGAATCCTGGCAAAATATTCAATACCTTTTCTCTTGACAGGGAGGCAGTATGAAAAAAATTATTTCCATGAAAATGCATGTATAGAGACATATGTATTTAATGTATAAATCCATATATTATAAATTTTTAAAATATATATAAATTTCAAATGTATAAATATTTAATATAGAAATACATTTATGCGTTTATTGAGGGAACACCACATGCAACACGCATGCGGATAGAAACACTCATCGTTTCTGCTTTGGGATTGATAAAGGAAACCAAGAGCACTTATTTTAGGGTCAGGAGTGGAAGCGTACTGCCTAGGAAGCCCGGAACACTGACGCTTCAGGAAGCACCCGGCCCAGGAAGCCCATAAACGTACAAGCAGCTCCCCTGTTTGTCCTGGGGAGTGTCTGGGGGCCTCCCTGGGGCATTGGGCATGGACAGGGATGATGCACCAGTACTACACCTGGGAGTTCTGCTTAGTTAGGCAGTTTCCTTGATGATTTACATTATGTTATAAATGTCATAAACCTAATGAAATAATTAAATGCCCACTGCCTGCAGCACTGGCACTGATGAACCTGAATGCCATCAGCCAGCTGTGCATGCCCTCTCCTCCACCTGCCTTTCGGGTGGTGGGCTGGACCCCAAACCCCAGCACTCTCAGTCACCCTGTTGGGGCAAGAAAGCTGTATTTCAGGCATTGCAGTACCCAGCTGGAGGTACTTTGTTGCAGGCTGAGGCCATCCAGCCCCCTTCTGACAGTGTTTTTTCCATAGGCGTGGACTTCAAAGACTTCCTGGACAGGGATGATGTCCATCTTCACCACCAGTAAAGTGATGCTGATGTTAGAGCCAAGTTAAGTTTGTAAGTTTTAAATATAATCCACACAAAAAGAGATTTCAGTGTTTACAACAAGCCTAGTAAATAATGCAGTGAATGTGAAAGATGTGTTTTAGGACAGTAATTGCGTAATGCCCATAAAAAATTTGCGATTTTCAGCATTTCTAAGTGCCACATACTTCTCTAATCATAACTGAAAAGTCTCTTCAGTAACTATCAACTCAATTCTCTTGCTAAACTAAAGCTCTGTCGAGTCTTCAGAAACCTCTGTCTCTCTTCGCCTTCTTCCAACCTGCCTTGCAAATGTGCTTGTTTTCTCTTTATGTACCACAGATGACTGCAATCCAATTTGGCAGGATATTTTCTATTAGGGAAAAATAATCAAATATACATTTTAAAAGATCTGCAACCCGAGTATATTTTTTAAGCCTAATTAAACCGAATATATACATGTACTTATAATTCATTTCCCAACTTCCGCTCAAAGTATATGTGATCCCTTTAAGGTAACTGTGTAAAACTGGCCTTTTTACAGATTCATGAGTACCAATTTAAAAGCCGAGTTAAAACAGGCAATATAAAAATTGGCCTGTGCGAGGGTATTGTTTCAGAATTTATTTGCTATAAAAGTTTGAATTGCAACATGCAGCAATTCATCATTTTGTCATTATTCGACGTTCATGATATCAGAGTTCAGAGGCACTGGGACATTAGGATATTAGATTTATTTGGGCTCCTTCCAGTTTAAGGCAGGCATGGAAGCAATTAGTGTTGCAAAAGAAGCGAGCTATCCCTAGCCATCACTTTAACCAGCTGGGGAGCAAGCAGTTATGTGGGGACTGATGCCAGCCAGCCCAGAGCGGAGGATGAAGGGCATTTCTTCCTCACCTGCAGCGTGGGTGGGGAGGCAAGAGCAGTGAGGTGCAAATGGCCAGCAGCTCCCTCAGCAGCTCAGGAGCTGGGCCACTGCAAAAGTATTATTTTTAACTCTTTGTGCCCAAGGGAGGTGTGTGGGATCACCCCACATCCACAGGATGTTTGGCAGCTCATGGGGGCAGAAGGTTTTGACATTACTCCAGCCATCGCTGAGCTTCTCATCAAAACCTTGGTATTAAAAACATTGAAACACTCTCCTCCAGGCTTATACAGGTAGAGTTAAAAAATGTGGACCTGACCCAGTGTCCATGGAAAGCATCTCATGAAGTGTAGAGTTCTTGGGTGTCACCTCACCATTTGAAAAAGTGCAGTCATATTTTTGGACCATCTCCTTACTATTGCAAGAGATACATGCAACATATGTAGTCATGTAGTGACAGGACAAGGGGTAATGGGCTTAAACTGAAAGAGGGTGGATATAGATTGGACATCAGGAAGAAATTCTTCCCGGAGAGGGTGGTGAAGCACTGGGACAGGTTGCCCAGAGAAGCTGTGGATGCCCCATCCCTGGGAATGTTCAAGGCCAGGCTGGATGAGGCTTTGAGCAACCTGGTCTAGTGGAGGGTGTCCCTGCCCATGGCAGGGGGGTTGGAACTAGATGGTCTTTAAGGTCCCCTCCAACCCAAACCATTCTGTGATTCTATTACATGCAACAGGAGAGTCTTAAAGGCCCCAAAGTAATAGAGGGGAAAAAGCATAGGGGGAGGAAAATCATTGATAAAACTTCTATATTGCAATAATTTGTATTCACCATAATTCTTTACATCTAGATGTATTAAAGCATTCGTTAATGAAACTGTACAGTGACTGAAGTGCTATAGTATTGTCAGAGCTAACCGAAACATTTGAACAAAAAAAAGGTAAATGCAAAATGTCAGAGCTCTTTCAGAATTTGTGTTTAATACTTCTTCAGTAAAAATGTGTTTTAAATGGTCATTTATCTTTTAAATACAGCTCTTGGTTTCAATGGAAACGAGGAATTCTGTATAAAGGAAAAATTATTGAAGTGCCACAAAATCCTTCAAAACTGCCAGAAAGTTTGAAAATTGCATGGTGTGGCAGAAAATGATGAAAACAGAAAAGCAGAATAACCTGTTTCCTGCAGTTTTAAGAAAAGCGACATCAGTTTCCAAAGCTGCTTAATATTCTAGGGAAAATAACAAAATCCTTTCAATATCACATTTATACTTCTGTGATCTCACTGACATGTTTTTGAGTGCAGAAAGAAGTCCAACCTGCTATATAAAAATCAATGGCTGGTTGTGGGTGGCCCTTTAATGTCAAGTTCAGCTGCTCTGTACTTTTACTGAGCATGCTCTGTCATGTACACCACGTGTTTCCCAGCACCTTGAGGCAGTGTGGTATAGCTGACGTCAGACAGATAGGCGGATTCCTTCCCAGACAGCTCCAACATGATGGGTTTCCCAGCACAAGGGAAATAGGAGCACCACGTGCATCCCCATAGCTGTGTTGAATTTGCTGCAAGGCTGAAGCAGAGGCTTGTGTTGATGAGCACCATTCTCCATCTCCCAGTCAAACCAGCATGTTGAGAAACTGTGCATGGACCGCAAAATCTGACCCAAAGCTTCTTCATCCTTGCGGCAACATTTCCTTTGACTCTGGTGGAGTTTGAATCAAATCTATGGTCTCCTATGAGCTCCTATGAGCTTATGCTGGAATTGTTTTATCATCGCCAATAGTCAAGAAGTAATATGACTGAATTTGTAGTGAAGCTCTATTCTTGGTGGCTACTGTATTTCTCCCAATACACATGAGTTGTAGTCCTCTAAGTATATATAAAGAGCTTAATTTTCTTCTAAAAAACTTGCCAGGTTTATTCTTGCAATACAACATGACAGCTAAAAATATTTCAAGTTAATCCCTTTACCTTGTCTTAGTGGAAACAGCAGCAGGAGAGACATGGTCCCTGGACCGAAGTTACGAGAGGTGGGTAAATAAAGTCCTCATTTCCACAAAGGTGGTTTTAAAATGCGAAGCTGTAGACCTTGCTTTTCAGCTAAACAGGGAGACAATAGCAAGTTACTAGGATTATGTTGTAATCGTAATTGCTGCAAATGCAAATGACCGGTTAGATGTATAATTGGCCATTTGATAATTCAGCTGTTATTGCTGTATGTGAAATTGAAGCCATTATACAGAATTGCATATATGTTTCTTGTAGGTGAGCTTTAACCCTGCATGTGCTCTCAGCCAATATTTCTGCATGTGAAACATTTCTTACAAAGTTTTTGACTTTAAAACATTTAACTTTAAATGTTTGGCATTGTTTGCTGAGGTGATGCTTTTGAAAAATATACTTGTTATGGCATAGTACCAAGCTGGAGTGGCGGATTGTTCTCTCATGCCTAATTTGCATCTACAAAAGCAGTGATTTGCTGTGGACAGTGAACTGTCTCTCACAGTGAAAGTGTTTCGGCAAGTATAGCCAACTAGTTCTAATCCACATGCAAACCCACGACCTCCTGCATATTGCACCTTCAAGGGATCAACCAAAGAATCTTTAGACTTGTCAGGGGAGTTTGGGGAAAACCAGAAGTCGTGCTTCATACAGAGTTGCCACATCTTCACAGCTGGTTGCAGACCCTATGATACTCAAATGTGAAAGGCTCAGAAACCAGAGGTAGTTAGAAACCCTGCTATAATTTTTAAATTATTTTCTAGCTGTCATGTTTGTGTGAAGAAACTTAAATGCATGGCCAAAATGAAAAACAATGCATTTTCTTTAAAATGTGTTATTTTCTCCTTAAATCCATCTTACATTTTCTGGGAGGGCTTGAGGTTGACTCGCAAGTTGATTTAATTAAGTGGGGAAAAAAACATGTCTGTTCTCAACCCAGATCTGTGCAGGAAAATACAATATTGATGATATCAGACATGTTTTAAGTCTGGTAAGTGTCTTGCATCCCATATTCTGAGTAGGGCTTGTCTGCTCCTTTGGGTAAGGTTTCCTTTCCTGCTGGAATATGATTGACCCTGGAATTACGACCATTAGTGTCTGCACAGTTCTTACCCCATCAGTTTCCAGGCTTCTTCTGAGTAACTCTCAGCAAATGGAAAGTCTTTGGGGAGAAGAGGTGAAGCCCTCTACAGCTTCCCAAACAGGACCCGAGGGACATCAGTTAAAGTTTCTTTTGGGAATAATGGGAAATGTACACAGAAAGATAGGAAACAAACATGATTTGAGATCTGCTTAATTTTTTGAGTCATTCTTCTCTTGTTATTCTTTTTAGAAGTTGTCCGAGAGATTTGCCTGGAAACAACTTGATTTCCTCCCCAGTATTAACTCCACATTTCCTTTTCCCCAGGTTGAAGCTGCCTGTGGTGGGCTGAGATAATTGCTTACCGTCTTGTTTTCCATGTCAGTGTGATGACAATGCAGGATTAGCCTGAAGGTCCTTAGCTCCTGTGAGATATTTTTACCAATTGATATTGTAAGATGAGTTTTCTCGCGAAGCATTCCCCTCCGCCCATCATTGAAGCCTGTCATGTGCTACTTCTACCTACTTTTACCTCCATTTTCTTCTTTGGAACAGGAGCATTTGGAAACACCATACCGGGATATCCAGTTTCTTCTTTCCTTTTCCCTAAATGGATCTTACTAGGAATTTACAATCATGGAGAAAGAGATTTGCATGTACATCAAGGCTGTTTTACCTGGCATCCATGTGATAAAGCAGCCTCACAGGGCTTGGGAATGTAGCTTGCAGTAATGCTAAGGAATCCTTACGCTGCCATAGGGGCAGAAAGTGATGAGAATTAGACCCGTTTCGTTCAGATTGTGATCTTGTTGAACTGAGCTTCTTCTGAGCACTGTTTCTCCTTTCAGTGGTTTCGAAGCTTGGAAAAACCATTTCGGATATAAACCACTTAAAGCTTGTTATTGTTCTGAAAAGCACTTGCAGTCTTTCGTGAATAAATTTGTATAATATTAGTTCAGAATGATTTACATGACAAAAAAATACTTTTACCCAGTAAATTGTTTGTAGAAAAGCCACAGTGAAAAGAGCTGATTGGTGCCATTAAATTAAATAGCAGTAACCCGCTCTTCCTTTCCTGTTTTTTGTGAATAATAAGCTCCAGTTTATTCGAATATTTATTAATTAAAATGTAAATATTCCTGACTGCTCCTATTAAAAATATTTTGGATAAAAGATACAGCAGGCCTCAAACTGCTAACATAATGGAAAACAAATTCATGAATGCAGTGTAAATGCAAACATTTTTCTTTTAAAACTATTACTGTTATGGTCAAAGATGGAGTGGAAAGAGCCACTGCCTCCCAGGTATGCAATATGAATATACAGGAGTATTCTCATAGGGGATGTCTGACTGCAACACATCTGCAACTGAAAGGTAACTTTGGGGGAGACTGTTATCTACAACACTGCACTGAAGTACCGCAATGATCAGAAAAAGTATTTGTAATCTGGTTTACTGCTTAAGGGAACGGAAAAAGGTAGATCACTTTATGGACTTTAGATTTGCATAGCACCAGGACCTGTTAAACGCAAACCCGGGCTAAATTTAAATTAAACAGTTCGGGAACTGCAGGGGATGAAGGTGCAGCATGTCATTGCTCAAATTCTCAGCACCCAAGTTTTATCCATCTTGTTGAATAGGTTTTGCCCATTTTGTGCCAGGACCAGAGGCAATGGGCACAGACTGAAACACAGGAGGTTTCTTCTGAACATCAGAAAACACTTTTTCAGTCTGAGGGTGACTGAGCACAGGTTGCCGAGGGAGGTTGTGGGCTCTCCCTTCTTGGAGATACTAAAAATCTGTCTGGACATGGTTCAGGGCAACATGCTCTAGATGGCCCTGCTTGAGTAGGGGGGTTGGATCGGATGACTTCCAGAGGTCCCTTCCTACCTCAACCATTCCATAATTCTGTGTTTCTGTGCTTTGCATCCTGGGACAATTTTGATGCTGCTACCTCAAAGCAAAAGCCAATTCAGCTCTGTCCCCACTAGTTAAGAGGGACTGCAGAGTGTCCATAATAGGAATTTCCAGATATCTCCATGGATCTTCTTAGATCTTGGACCATACAGTCAGGACTAAAGGCAACTATCTATTTGCTCACTCAGTCATATAGCAGAAGGAAAGAGGCTGGTGGGCTCTTTGGCTTCTTTCCTTCTTTTCTCATGAGATATTATTCTATGCTTGGAAAGGATTTTGACACAAAAGAGGGTCATCAGATAGCTTAGTAAAACCCATTGAAATCACTGGCTCCAAGAGGCTTTGGATCTAACTCGCAGAGCAGGAAAGGCAAATTTACCTGTAGGGTTGAGAGGATGCCTCTTGTAGTTATCCTCTTGCAGTTCCCCCACCCTACAGCCAGCCAGTTAGGTCCCCAGGGTTATCATCATTCTCTCTCTCTGAGTGGATTTTTACTTTATTTTTCTCCCTCCTTGATGCTGTGAGTAGTCTCACAGTCAAGAAACAAGCTGGAATGGCTGCCAATAGTGTAAGAAACTCCCCCAGAGATAATGAGACACCAGAAATATGAAAGGCCTGTAATGAAACTTCCCAAACACCAGCCATATGGGAATTTTGAATTATCTGACCTGGGAGAGAGTGGGAGACAGTGATTAATAATGCCTTTCTTTATTAATAGGGAGATACACATGCTCTGAAGCAAGAGAGGATACTTGAACCCATCTTTCCTACTCTGATCCCTGTATAGTATGCAGTGGTAGGTTGACTGTTCAACTCGATGATCTTAAAAGTCTTTTCCAACCAAAACAATTCCATGATTCTGTAGTAGGGAGAATTTATGGGTCAGTTTGGTTTGGCTCTGCACTGTTGCAATACACCCATGATTTTTACTCCCTTGTTCTTTTCACCCAGATGATGGGAAGTTGTTCAGGACATGGAGAGATGATCATGCATGGCAGATGCAGAGCTGCATGTGGGAACCTGTTGCGGTACAAAGTCTGCTGGTACTACTTCTGCTGCTCTAGCCAGCTGGGCTGCTGCTAGTCGCTTTGCATCAAAACCTGCTGTGTTCAAAGCTGGGAGGAGTTTTTCTGTGGTCTTTCCCTGCACAGAGACTAGCACTATAGTTAGGGATGAACTACTTTGCATTTTCTGATGTGTGTCTCTGTGCTTGAGTATGCAGACAGTTAAAATAAGTAACAGATACAGCAACTTTGGGAGATATGTGAATTATATGATATTATTTCAAGAGTTTGCACTTAAAACCATTCCTTTGACTGTTAAATATATTCACTTCTTGCTTAATTTTGTCATGTTCTAGGGACTGTCCTTCATTGTTAGAGACCACTTCTCAGGACCAGCCTCCCTTCGTCATTTTTTGAAATGTGTAGCAATCGGTATTTGAAGCTTAGCAGAAGCAAGTTCCATTCTTGGAGCAAAACTAAAAATAAAACGGCGGAATCATTTGTCAATTTTTCTTTCAGACACATCTCATGTAATCTGTCTTTCTTGTTGGTTCTCAAAGGGTGGGTTATGTTTTGCCTAAAATTCTCTTTATGCAAACTGGCAGAATCTTGTATCAAGTATCGTTTTCTGTTTTTCCACAATTTAGTGCTCATAAAGTAGAAAACCTCACTTTAAAATAAATGGTATTTTTCAAGCATGATAAGGCCTTTATTTCCATTTTCAGTCCAGCAATTTAAATCTCTTTTTGTCTGACTGGTGATAAATATGTCTGGCTTGATTCTGTAGAAAAGCAGAGGTGTTCTGAAATGGTGCCGTTTGGGAAGCGAAGTCAGCCACGCTGCACAGGAACCTCAGCGTAAACCATTTTAACATCCCACCCTTTCAGGTTTTTTTTCTGTAACTCCCACGCATTTTGCACAGATGGAGGGATGTGGCAGATCATGGAATTAAGAAACCAAAAGCTTTTTTGTTAAATTTTTAATCCACTCCTCCCACACTTCCATAGTTCCTTGATTTACAGTTTAATTCAAAATGAATGAACTACCAGTCTTTACTAGCAAGCATCTGTTCATGGCATGTGTTAGCTTCCAGCCACATGTCTGACCCTCTAATATTTCTTTTGTTATTCCTTAAACAGGCAGGCCTATGGCAAGCAGGATTTGTGAACAGACCATCACATCTTCTGGGCATTACTGTATAAGCAGGCTTTGGCCAGCAATGCTCATGTTTCTTTAAATCACTAATGGCACCATCTTTGCTTGAAATAATCACTGTTTCCTGATAAGCAAGAAGCAATGCTTACTGGGAGAATGTCTTTGCTCAGTTCGTGAAATGTCTGGAATAATAAAGACCACCATAATAAATAGGATAAAATGGGTAAAAATAGAATTAAAAGACAATATGGTCAGCTGTTTATAAATGATAGATATTTATGAGCCATATGGATTTCTCATAGTCTGCGTACCTCATGTCTCCTCTCTATGTGTATCTGCCTTGTCCTGCGCAAGAAGGGGACTCCAAAGCTTTGCTAGTGGTTTCTAGTGGAGGGTGTCCCTGCCCATGGCAGGAGGGTTGGAACTAGATGGTCTTTAAGATCCCTTCCAACCCAAACCATTCTATGGTTCTGTGATTCTATGACACTCTCACACTAGAACAAGTTAACTTCAGTCACTTCTAGCAGAAAGTAATGTATTGACTACATAGAAAATTGCCATCATAGATGAAATAGGGGAGAAAGGGGGATTTCAGAGGAAGAATAAGTAACAGTACGCATGTAGCGCTTGTAACAAAAAAAGAAAAAAAGCATGATTTCCTGACCTGTTGTCACCTCCACTTAAGGACTTGCAGACTCCTTGGGGCTCTTAGTTCTACCTGCTGTTTTTCTCATCTGTCCTAGCTGTGGAAATACCCCAGCAGCAGGAGCTGGGGCAGGAAGGTCTTGACCAAGCAGCTTTACTCGTCTCTCAAACTCCTTCCAACACTTTGGAAAACACGTATCAGTAGTGCCAGGACACTGAATTCTGACAAATGTAACTTGGCCATTCATGCAGTTTTCTGTCTTGATGCATTCGTTTTGAAAAACAGACCAGAAGTATCTGCTTATTTGGGTTTTCTTTTCTAGTTTATAGTTTTCAGTGGTGGGGATACAAATCACATACTTGAGATACTGAGAGAGGTACTTCCCTTTTGGGGATGCTCCTTATTTTTTGAAATGCAAAAGGCAAATTAATGCTTATTGAGTTTCTCTTTGCCTCATACACCTTTAATTTCCTGAGTTCTTTGCAACTTCTTTCTGAGCCCAGTTGCAGTTGTTTAAGTTCAGAGTAAAGGCTTTGAATTAAAAATATTCCTACTTCTCGTCTATGCAGATATACTTGAGATTATAAACTACTAAGGAAGTATTTCTATTTTGCAGAGTTTAAACCTAGAAGCAAGATCATTCTTCTTCATAGAAATAAGTGTCTGTAAAGAAATCCTCGGAAAATTTCAAAGCATCTGATGTTCTGATCTGTGAGCCTGAAGGGTTCACTGCTGCCCAAAAACTACGGACTTCCGTGATGCAAGGTCGTGGATCTGCTGAATGAATCATACAAAGCTTTATTTCTCTGTTTTTTCTGCTTGAGATTTTCCTGGTTGCTTAACTTTGGGTAACACTTCAGCTAGTTCCTTGGGAAGGCTGGGCTAGACTCTGCCTTCCTTCATGGTGACATGAATCCTGATCCTTCACAACGGGTTTTGATCCTTTCTCCCAGTGGGGCTAAGCTAAGATATGATGTGGCACAGGAATTTAACAAACACGAGATGGATGCTGGCAGGCAGGGCATGCTGCTGCTATCGCAGCAGGAGAATAAGGATTTAGAGGTGCCAGCCTGGAAGAGCAGTACTAATATATGTCTCATCTAAGCAGGCTTTACTTTATTAGTAATTCTCTGAATTTCTACAGGACGCCTGGTATCTCCTTGTCCAACTCATTGTAGTGAATGTGACGGCACAGTTAAGAGGTATTAGATAAATTATCAGGAAGTAAAGTAGCTTGGTTGCATTTAATCTGTACAGAAATTAGAAACCTATTTTGAGAACAGTTTCCATGCTGCAGCGTGGAATATTAGCAAAACAAATTGAGCGAAGAGCCACTTTATCATGCAGGTAGGTGTAATCCCCTAGTTTTGCGTCTGCCGTAGCAGACAGCTAACCCCCTTTGTGTCTCTGCCGTACCTCAAGGCTGAGGAGCGGCAGCAGGATTTTGTGCTCACGCTTTATCTCATGACAGCAGTAATGCTGTCTCAAGGGTCAGCCAGGCTTTTCAGTTAAGAAATAGCAGCTAGCGTCTAAACTTTGATCCTTTTCAATTTATTTGAACGTCGTGGGACTGTCTCCACATCTCCACACTAGATATTCGACACTGAATAGCGCAAGGCAGAGGGAATGGATCTCTTCTGCGTAAGGCTCTGCTCCAGGACTGTGCCCTCGGGGCTCCCTGTGCTGCAGGAGGGGTCCAGGGACAGTATGCCCTTTTGGGGAAGGGACTCCTCAAACTCCCAGTGTCTGCACGGCCCCCTGAATCTAAAGGGAAGGGACTTGCACTTTAGCTTTCATTTTTGCTTGCTGTGACTGTAACTGTGCACATTTATGTAAATACATTCCTCTTAGTTTGACATTTGCTGCTTTTCCCGTCTTCAGTCCCTCTGTTGTCCTTCTCTGCACCATTTTCTGTTGTGAGCCATTTTCTGGCTCACCTTCATGACCTCTTCATAGTAAAAGTCAAATATTGTGAGTTTCTACTTTCTGCTTGATGTGGTTCCTGCTGTGAATTTGCCTTTCCTCCAAGTCAGGAAAATCAGATTACATGATCTCCCACAATATTAAGTGAGGTTTCATCTCTCCTTCTTCCCTTTAGGGTTGCCAAGGCTAATGTTGTTCCTTGTCAGGAAGTTTTATCTGGCTCTTACTCTAAATGTTTCCTTTCTTAGCTCCACACTATGATTTCTAATGTCAGTCCAAGAAAACTCATCTCCAGAGTCATGTATTTATAACGTACTACAGGGTTCCCCACTCAGCCTGCTTTTAGCCAGCTACATGTGTTAGCTCCTCTGGTGTCTCCTCATGAGTCAGCGCTTCCCACCATTCCTTTCGGATGTCCCTACGCTGCACTGTGTCTGTCAGTGAGCACTGCTCGGTGCCACCTTCCTGCGACAGCTGTCTTAGCGGTTACAGAAAGGGAACACCACGGGGAGCACTAGGACACCTCCCTTTCTCCCACTGTGATTCCTCTGCACCCCCCGACACAGTTTTGCACTGCAAAATCATGTCTGAGCTACGGCCTATGGTGTTGGCAGGCCCCTTAGCATTCCTGCCCTCCTGGCTTTCTCTTCTGATGGGTTTTAGGGGCTTTCTGAAGAGCAGAGACCTGCCAGTGTGGCTAAGGAGAACGCGGAGTCCACTGTACGGAGGTTCATGGGGTGCTGCAGCACCCAGTCCTGTGCACAGCACAGCTGTGTCCAGTTACTCCAGCATACCTTCCCTCGGATTATGACTTTCTGGAATAAAGGTGAAGAAATCATTTTTATTCCAGAGTAGATTGGCTTCACAAGGGACACATCCTTTTAGTTTTATTGGTGTAATTTTTCTGTAGGGCTGTATGAGCAACTTTTCCCATGTAGACAAGCCTTAAAGTACGTTCCTATTCATGTATTGCTCTGCGTTTTCCCAGAGTAAGTCATCATTCACCATCAGTCTCTTCATGTTTCTAATCTTTATAGACCCTTTTGTGTTACTTTATTATCAACACTTGGATACTCAACTCCTCTCTGTTTTGCATTATGTGCAAATTTCATTAGTGTATTTCCTTCCTGTAAATTGAGATACTTAGCAATAACCATGTCTTGCTCTGATTCCTGTGATCCCCAGAAGACACATTCTCAGTGCTTGAGACCTTGTCATTCATCATCACCTTTTGTTTATGTTTTCAGGCAGTTTTCAATCCTCCTGATAATGTTTATATCCAGGGTAATATGTATTAACTAAGAAAGTAAGACTTGTTTTGAGAGACTCCGAAAGGCATCACTAAGATTCATACAGCATCTGCCATGCTCCCTTCATTCATTCCTTTTATTAATCTACCTGACAAAGTAATAAAGTCCGCACAAGACTTTTTCTTCATAATTGCATACTGCATCTTTCTTAAGGTTCCATCGTCCTCTAAATAAAGACTTTTCCACGCAAAATTACTTCTATTAGCTTCCAATCAGTTGATCTAATCTTAAGTAGCATAAGGAGTAATTTCTCAGGTAACCCTTGCTTCAACCAGTGTAATCCAGTATAATCCTAGCTGACAGTCTCAGTGCCCTGAAGGAGTCTGCTGTAGCTTTCAGCCTCAGATGCAGGTGCTTTTCATGGGTAAGAAGGGAAGGAGTGCCTTAAATTGCACACCTGCCAAACCAGACTGCCTTTACCATTAGACTTCTCACGGACTCTCAACTGCTTGTCACTATTAGGGCAAACCAAATGCTGAGAGAATGCCTGTGAAATTGTCTCAGGGTCAGCCTTCTGTTCTGTCAAGCATCCACTGATCCAAATCTTCTGTAGGGAAAAGCTACAAAGGCTCTTTCTACATTAGCACAGCTAAACTGAAAATCTGGGAAAGGTGGTTTTAAATTCCATTTTCCTGAAGAAGGTTTTAGCATTCATGCAAAACATTAATATTAACTTGTTTGTGCTTCTTAAATTAGCCTGAGGATGGAAGTTACTTAATTTTCAACAGAATAAGGCAGAATGGAGCAAAAATCTTGGGACTTCGGTATCTATCTCCTTCTGGATGACGGAGTAAGTAAAAGAATTTGTGGCCTCGTATTCAGTGGTCCACTGTAAAGGATAATTTTTAAAATAGGGATGAAAGGGCCTTTGGAAGTATCAGCACTATATATACAGAAGCCTAGACAGCTAGGTGCCTACTCTTCAGCAGACTAATATGTGAAATGGATTATCTTAATTTTTTCCAGAGCTCTGACCCCTTCAGCTGCTTGTGGCCTCGTAGACCTGGAACCGAACAGCAAGTGAAAATATGGGCAAACTCCAGATACAGGGTTTGTTTCTAGATAAGCTAGCCTGAGTTGGCAGTGTCAGTATTCACAGCCTGGTTAAAGGTATTCTGAGATGCTGATGTCCACAAACAGTGCATGGCAAACTAGATCTGAAACACAGGTTTCGGATCTTTTCTTGTACAGGTGGTGAATACAACATTGTGGCATTAGGCAGGAGACAGACCACAAAAGCATTCACATTTTTAAACAAATGATTCCTAGAAATACCAATTTCAGCCTTTTACAGCCTGGCACCTAACCCGGTTCCCTCATGTTTTGACTGTTCTTTCTGAGTGCTTGTACTTATAAACAAGGAGGGACTTGTTGAAGATGTGAAGGCAGGGGGCAACCTTGGATGTAGTGACCATGAGATTGTGTAGTTCAGGATCATATGCAGCAGGCACAGAGCCACAAGCAGGATCACTACCTTAGGCTTCAGAAGGGCTAACTTTGGCCTCTTCAAGGACCTGTTTGGAGAAGTCCTGTGGGATAGGGCTCTAGGTGGTAAGGGGGCCCAAGAGAGCTGGCTAATATTCAAGCACCATTTCCTCCAAGCTCAACACCAGAGCATCCCGAAGAGTAAGAAATCAAGTAAGAGAGCTAGGAGATAGGAGACCTGCATGGATGAGCAGGGAATTAATGAATAGACTTAAGTGTAAGAAGGAAGTATATAGAACATGGAAGAAGAGGATGACCAGCTGGGAGGAATACAAAAGTGTTGTCGGAGGATGTAGGGATGCGATAAGGAAAGCTAAGGCCTCCTTAGAACTCAACCTGGCAAGGGAGGTCAAGGACAACAAGGAAGGCTTTTTCAAGTACATTGGAGGAAAAAAGAAAACCAGAGAAAATGTGAGCCCATTGCTGAATGAAGTGGGTGCCCTGATGACTGAGTATATGGAAAAGACGGAGTTACTGAATGGCACCTTTGCCTCGGTCTTTACTGCTAAGACCAGCCCTCAGGAGTCTCAGAGCTTGAAAACCATAGAGGAAGTCATGAGAAAGGAAGGTTTTGCCTCAGTTGAAGAGGCTTGGGTTAGAGATCAATTAAGCAAACTGAACATCCACAAATCCATGGGCCCTGATGGTATGCGCCCACGAGTGCTGAGGGAGCTGGCGGAAGTCATTTCTAGGCCACTCTACATAATCTTTGAAAAGTCCTGGAGAACAGGAGAGGTGCCTCAGGACTGGAGGAAAGCCAGTGTTACTCCAGTCTTCAAATAAAGCCAAGAAGGAGGACTCGGGTAGCTATAGGCCAGTCAGCCTCACCTCCATCCCTGGAAAGATGATGGAACAACTTGTTCTTGGTGCCATCTCAAAATATGTTGAGGAAAGGAAGCTTATCACGAGCAGTCAGCATGGATTCAACAAGGGGAAGTCATGCTTGACCAATCTGATAGCTTTTTATGATGGCATCACTAGATGCATAGATGAGGGGAAGGCAGTGGATGTGGTCTACCTTGACTTCAGCAGAACTTTTGACACGGTCTCCCATGGCATCCTCATAGACAAGGAAGTGCGGACTGGACCACTGGGTGGTGAGGTGGATTGGGAACTGGTTGGAGGAAGGAGCTCAGAGAGTTGTGGTCAAAGGGGCAGAGTTTAGTTGGAGGCCTGTGGCTAGTGGTGTCCCCCAGGGGTCCAACACTACTCAATATATTCATCAATGTCCTGGACGAAGGGATAGAATGTCCTCTCAGCAAGTTTGCTGGCGATACCAAACTGGGAGGAGTGGCTGCCATGCCAGAAGACTGTGCTGCCGTCCAGCGTGACCTGGACAGGCTGGAGAGCTGGGCAGGGAGAAATCGAATGCAATTCAGTAAGGGCAGGTGTAAAGTGCTGCACCTGGGGAAGAACAACCCCATGTATCAGTACAGGTTGGGGGCTGTTCTCTTGGAGGGCAGCTCTGGGGAAAAGGACCTCAGAGTCCTAGTGGACAACAGGATGGCCATGAGCCAACAGGGTGCCCTCGCGGCCAAGAAGGCCAATGGCATCCTGGGATGCATGAAGAAGAGCGTGGCCAGCAGGTTAAGGGAAGTTATCCTCCCTCTCTACTCTGTGCTGGTGAGGCCTCACCTGGAGTGCTGTGTCCAGTTCTGGGCTCCTCAGCTCCAGAAGGACAAGGAGCTACTGGAGAGGGTCCAGCGCAGGGCCACTGAGATGATGAAGGGCCTGGAGCACCTTCCATCTGAGGAAAGGCTGAGAGAGCTGGGTCTGCTTTCCTTGGAGAAGAGGAGACTGAGGGGGGATCTTATCAATGCTTGTCAGTATGAAAAGGGTGGGTGTCAGGAGGATGGGGCCAGGCTTTCCTCAGTGGTGTCCGGTGACAGGACTAGGGGCAGTGGCCGTAAACTGGAAAACAGAAGGTTCTAGCTGAACATGAGGAAACCCTTCTTCCCTGTGAGGGTGACAGAGCCCTGGGACAGGCTGCCCAGAGAGGTGGGGGAGTCTCCTTCCCTGGAGACTTTCAAAAGCCACCTGGACTGTTCCGGTGTGATCTGCTCTAGGTGATCCTGCTCTGGCAGGGGGGTTGGACTAGATGATCTCTAGAGGTTCCTTCCAACCCCTAACACTGTGTGAATCTGTGATCTGCCCTCAGATCTACCCTCAGTAGTCAAGGAGTACTTGGCATGAAGTGGATATTAATTGATACTAAACTACTGTAGGAGCCTAGGGGATTACTTTTCATAGTTACTTAAAAATCCAACTGATCATGGCTACTGACACTGCAGTAGATACCAGAAGACATAATAGTCATTCACTGTCTTGAATACATTTTCTATTGGTGTGTGGAAAATTAGGAATGCAAGTAATTTAAGTGATTTTTAATGGAATTTGTGTATCTGATTAATTCTTCAGGGTGAGCTTTATGGAAAATTGATTTAATTGTGTCATGGATTGCCATGTTGGTCAGGTGTTTGAGTGACACTGTGGATAATGCTGTTTTTTTACCATATCGGCCTGCCATCATCAGAATGGTAGACTGTACAGAAATTTGCAGGAGCAAAAATTACCTTTGCAGAGGAGCTTACATGGAAGGAAGCATTTTACAGCCATAGCCACTATATAACAGAGCTCTCAGAACTGAGTAGTCTGACTCCAGGCATCTGCTTTCTCTAGATTACTCTCGAGGAGTGTGGACAGTGTGTTCATCTGGGGGGACAGAAAGAAGCAATTCATTGTATTGTAGCTGATATTGTAGCTTGTTTCATTTTTGCATTCAGTGCTTGAAATAAACTGCTGGGCCTACTCTCTTAATGCCAAAAAGCAGAGGCTGGAGGGGTTATTTTTATTATTCAACTTGTCTCCCAGCTTTCACTTTTCAATATACCTATTGCTTTCTGCAGTACAAAATTATTGATTGATGTTTGATAAGCAAAGTCTCATGACAAGTGTCATTAACACTCTCTAGGGAGTTTCTGTCCAGTCTGGCTTGATGTCCTGCAGGATATCTTACTGCCCTACTGCTAGTAATGACCACACACTTAGATCAGGGGGCACTCGATCTACAGCCAGTTACATCCATGGGTGCCTTTTAGTTGACCTCTGTGAAGGCTGAACCAGGCCCCACTTGCCAAAGTGTCCTGGAAAGCATGTTCTGATGTCCATTTCCAGGTTTCTGGTAATGTAAACATCCCCTACGGTAGCCTTGCTTTTCCAAAAGGCTAGTGCTGACCATTATGTACACAGTTGTCTATTCCCATATTAGTCTGAGTGAGGCCAGATCTCAGGAGATCAAGAAGCAACTCAGGTCTCTTTTATAAAAAAGTATGTTCCTGATAGCCCTGGCTGCATGAGCATTGCCTGTGTCTGTCCAATTTAAACTGCTGTGAATGAACAGTTCTGAGACTAGTGACTTACTCAGATAAGCAAGAGCAGTTTGTTTTTTTTTTTTTTAATGATCATTTTAATCTCATTACATAATTAAAAACACTCAAGACATGCATTCATTTTCTCTTTCTCCAAAGGGAAAATTTGTGTCAGTACTTCTGAGTGTGAGAATCTTCATTAAAGAATTACTCTGTATGTGCAAGTCCTGGTTTAATTATGTCTAACAGAATTCCAGCTCAGATACCAAAATAGATAAATACTTCAAAAAGAGAAGATGCTGTGCAAGCTACTGTGTCATCTAAACTGCAAGAAATCACATTTCTGAGGTTGAAAGCACAGGTTTTTGATGTGGCACTGACACAAGTTGTCACTAACTGAATTTTTTTGACCTCTTACTCCCAAATCATTTATGGAAGCATGGACATCTTTCTTTGCTATTCCATAGGTTATTTTTTTGTCAGTCTATTTCCATTAAATGTACACAAGAAAGCAGTGAAAAGTCAGAGAGATCGAGTGCCATCTCTGAAGCTAGTTTGATTCTCTTAAATGGCCAAAACTGCCGTGGGAAGGAAATGATTTCAAATTAATTAAAGATTCTGACAACTAGTTTGAAATCTCTTGAATTTTCCTCTTTTTTTTTTGTTTTTTTGTTCATGAAGCTCCCATTCCAATCTAACATGGCGTTTTCAATCCTTTCCTGAGAGGAAATAGGTGTGCGTAGGCTTTTTTCCTAGCTGTAAGATAGAAAGCCAGTAGCCACCTTGCCCGGTTGGTGTGTGCATGCGTCAGCAAGGGCATCACATGCTGGGGCTGTTTCACAAATGACTTAGACACAGAAATAGCAGGCGGGTCACTGAAGGACTTCACCAGCGGCAGATCACTTAATCAGACTTTATGAGTCGGCTGCTGAACCAATCCCTCCCCTGCCGCCCCAGCAGCGCCTGCCTCCACGGGCGCAGTCTTAGGGCTGGCTTATCCAAGGATTGAGCAACTCAGCCAACACATAACAAAGATTACTCGTGTGGAGGAGAACCCTTGTAGATTACGAGGCTTTGGAGTTTGCACAGCTGTGATGTGCAATGCCTTTCCCGCATTCCTGTCTCCTTTTTTCTTTTGTGGGTATCTTTTTTCTTTCCCCAGGCAATCGAGAAACAGTTCCAGATATTCCTCAGAAATGTCTAAGCAGAAAGAGACGTGTCTTGTTTATGGCATTGGGGAAGCTCATTACGATAGGAAATGTCATGGGAAAATATACTGGATGCTTGAATAATCCGCAGGGTTATCCATAGTTTGACTGTGACCTACTGTATCGTACCAGAGGCTTAAGTAGTCTTGTTCTTGTAAAATCCAGTTGAAAATCAGACAGACTGAATCTGTCTGCTGCAATTTTGCACTTAGAAAAGTAACATGACAATGTACAGTCGTGATTGTTGGTCTGACATTTTCTTCAGTTTGGTAGACATAGGTATGATTGTAGTGGTGTGAAAGTACCCACGTGCTTTTGAGGATGCTCTGCGTACAGTAACACCAAGAAAATTGTCAGTGCTCTTATCTCAGTGAGGCCAATAAAATGCACTAAGTACGGGAGAAGGAACAATTGGATTCACATGGATTCACAAGTTTGCTTGCAATGAATTATTATTTTATGCAACAATGTTCTATTATCTGCATTACTTTTCATGTACATAATTTATATTTTTTGCATAGTAAATGCATTTCATTCCTGGATGAGCTCCCACTTTTGTGATGTCTGCTATCCTAGCTAACACTGGGAGCTGGAGACTCCAGAGCTTTTAGTCTTAGTCTTTGCAGCTGCCAACTAAAGAGTCAGGCTTTCTCTCAGAGGCTCAATATGTTCATATCCAAGGTTATCTCAAACTCAGATCCACCCAGTGCCAGAGCACAGAGGGACTAATAATCCCCAGGGATGAATGAGCCACATCCAGATCTCCTGCTGCATGAGGAGCAGTTCCACAGCTAGACCTTTTCATCACATCTCTTGTTTTTCCATTTGGTAAATCAGAAATAACTCTGCTGCCGTACACTTTGAACAAACCATCGACAAATAAAGTGTGATTTCTCAAGTTCTGAACCAGGATGAATTGCATAAAGAAAACAATTTCTTTCTGAACGTAAAGTAAGAACAAGCAAATGAACAAAAGCAGCAAGATTGCATTGCTTTTTTTGTTATCTCAAAGCAGTGTAATACTGGTGGTATATCATTATCAAAATGTATTTGATTATACGTTGCTATAATTTGATATATTTTATAATTTATGTATCATTTATCATTATAGGACATTTGATTATATTTTGATAGAAGCAAAACATCCACATAATTGGTCTTGGATGGACTTGGAATGAAACAGTTTTACCTCATCCACATATTTTTATCCATTTAAAGGTAGAAAATAGGAATGATGTACAACAGCCCACATTTTATTTGCATAGACATAAATCTGCAAATTCATCAGTGAAAATAAACCTTATATTAAAGACTCTGCATTTTTGGACCCATCGACATAAATGTCCTTGTATTCCCTATCAGTAAATAATGTTGCAATTTACTTTGCTAGTGGTGATAACTGGGGCATATAAAATACTAGAAAACTCACTTTCAGGATTCCTTCAGGAAAAAAATAATAAAACGTTACCTCTTTTTTTGCCTTCAGTAGCTTTAACAATCTCTTTATTTACTTCAAAGGATGCTCATGGAATTAAAAACACCTCAAATCCAAAAAAAACCCCAAAACAAAACAAACTCAACCAAACAAAAATCTGTGTACATGTATTTCTGTTGGTGTTTAAAAGGTAATTTGTTCAAGCCTTGATCTTGTATAGATCAGTCATTCTGTTGAGGAGGAGAAGCAGTGTCTCATGACAGATGCCTGACTATAGCTTAGTCTCTGCCGTGAGTCCCTGTGATGTTCAGGGGTGCTTGTCCTTGAACATAGCGGCTGTACTAGTAAAAACCTTAGGAGACACAGAATTTAGTCTCAGAACGTATGCTTTCACCTGTGTAAATCGATTCTGTATATTACTATGCAACTTAATTGCATGATATGGATGCACTTCTGAAGTGGATGGGAGCAGTCGTACAGACTGAACAGCTAACTTCAGCTAAGAAAAACTGGCACATACTTTGCAAGTTATCCCTCACACAGCCCAATAATATTAATGTGAGCAGCTTGCTAAGGAATCTTCAGAGTCTTCAAGTCAGCAGCCAATCTTAAATGCCAACTTTTTCCAAAATACCAAAGCAAAGCACGTCACAGTAGACATAGTGAGGGCATAATGAGGGCATCTATTAACCATTTGTTGTCCCTCTTTAAGCTGTCCTGATTTGAAGTAGCCATAAAAGAAGTCTGAAGGATGTCAAATCATATAAATATTATGCTAGCTGGCACAGAGGGCTCAGTGACGGCTTCTCTGTCAGTCTGTTCATGAGGCGGGATGTTGGATCACCACCCCAGATGCAGCAGTCAGCAGTTTGTATCCGACTTGATCCCTGTTCAGTGGTTGGCCCAGCTTAGGGGCATGCTCGGGACCAGCTTTATACTGAGGGTGATGGTTCTTTGCACCCACATCTGATGAGACTGAATGCAGCTACAGGCCCTGAGTGCCTCCTGCCTGCATGGAATGAGAGTAGGGAGGAGACGTGCTAGGTCTGCTCTCCCTGGTGTAGAGCCTAAACCTTAGTCACGAGGTAGCAACAACCCCTGAGTTAATATTAGAAACAGTTTTCTGTGAAATCCCACTGAAGGGTAAAATACAATGCCTCTTGCCTGCCAGTGCAGCTTTGCTTATTTCTCATCATGAGGGTTCTTGGCAAATGGATTTACTGACGAACATTCACTGAACTTTAAGTCTTAAGCCAATATTGGAGAGCATCATCAGATAATGAAATTCATATATCGGCTTTTCTCATGGTGAATACAATTCTACGTTATGTCCATCCGGCCAAAGACCAGTAACCTATCATGTGGTCTCTTTATCCAGGTAAAGTCATTCACATGTAGAAGAGCTAAATCCTTGCAATGAACTGCATCAGATTAGCCTCAGCTAAAGAGGTATTTTGCAAAACTGTCTATCGACTACTTCAAATAATGAAAACAGTTGAAAAATAGCAATCTGTTCAGGAAGGAAAAAAGCTATTTTTCTGAAGTACATTTTTTGGTGTACATAGCGCTCTAGTGCTGTCTATAAACACAAGGCTACAAATGCTGTTCATTACAGTTCATTTCAGTTTCTTCTTTTAATTATTATTTGACAATTTCTTTATTAAGGGACATGGGCTTAGAATTTCACACTTAGTTAAACACCACTTAACCCCCTGACACAATCTGCATGTATCCCATTAAGTGAAATTTTTGCTAATACCATCCCAGTTAAGCAGTTGTCATTACCATTCACTATCATTAAGCTAAACGGGTTCTCTGGGATGTATCCTAATAAGGCGCCATCCTGATTACGCACATCCTGATTAAGAGAAGTATGCACTATTACACTTATTTGTCTGTCCTGAGAAGAAAGGACCTTACATTTCAGAATGCGTCTGACCTTACTTAATGTTAAATCCAAGGCAGGCTTGGATCTGGTGAAACTTGACTGCGTAGCAGCCCTATTTTTTGTCTTCATTAGGTGAAGTTGTTGCTGGAATTGATGTTCTAAAAACCATGCTGTTTGCTTTACTTCCAGTTTGGCCCCCAGTTGAACAAGTGGAATTGTCCTTCTGGATGGAAACCATATTCTTAATGACACTTAAAAATGTTACCCACACCCTTAACCAATTAATTATTATATGCATATTGTTACCTAGTTGTAACTGGTTACAGGGTTTAATTTCCTCATTGTTAATAGACTAGTCAATTGGAATTATGCTTTTTAATGAAAATTGTATAATGCCTTTAGTAGTTTTTTCCAGCCCAGAATTAGTGTCAGCATTTATGTTTAATAGTGTTTGTATGGTGTAGCAAAGCAATAACATCTTAATTGCACCTTCCAAATTAAACTATAAAATAAAAAGCCATGGACCTATCTTTTCAGGTTGGATATCTGGTTTTTTCCTAGTCTGAGATGATAAAATGCATCCCTTTGTAATCTAAGGGAACACCTGAATGAGGCATGTGTACACAGAGTGCTGAGTAATCTCAGTGCAGATTTCATGTGACAAGAAGTCGATTACGAGCGCTCCACCCTGAACGGGTGCGCACGCATGGATGCGTGTAGCTGGCATCCTGATAAAAAGAGCAAGGGTCCTTAGAAATAACTGAATTCAATCCCATTTGCTTCACTACTTGCAGGCAGGTAGACAACAAAATTTATTTGTCCCCAGGGCAGGTTCTTTCAAAGCTCTGTCCTTTGAGTCCTTCTGTGGCACAAACCCCTGACTCGGCTCATACAGCTTCCCCAGCCCCGTAAAGCAGCTGAATGAATCAGCTGTGCTTCAAGTAATCTTTACAAGGCTTTATCGCTGCGCGCACGGCTTGGCTGCGAGTTGCTTATTTCAAGCAAGTCATGAAATAAAAAGTGGCTGTACCAAGAGAGCTGAATGCCAGAGCTGACTTCGCCTCTGTGCCTTGGAGCCATGTGTGCTTGAGTGCGCGATATCCCGAACTTAAACACGAACCTCTTTTGGCAGGCACATGTGTGACCACCTGAGTTAGCAGTGGCTCGCCCCCCCCCGCCAAGCTGGGGGAACGAAGCCATCTGCAGCTGCTGATTCAGATATCTGCTCTTGGTCTTTTGCTCTGGAATTACTGACACTTGAACTTCTGCCAGCCATTAAAGGTAGTTAGCCATCCCCTGGTCAGTGGGGATGCTTGATGCCAGTAATTGCTGCAGGTTTTCAGTCCTGCTGAGGAGCAGAGCTGTCGGCTGACAAGACAGAGAATGTGTAGCTAGAGGCATCTGGTCTGATGGCCGGTTGCTTCTGAAAAGGGCAATCCGATTTCTCTCACCCTCTTCCCCTTCTCTTCCTATCCCTGTTCCCGGCCACACAATCCAGCTTTTTCTATTATAGTCCTTTCCAGGGCTTGCGGAGAGCTGGTTCAACTACCCCAGCCTGGAAGAAAACTGTGAATTTTCTTTTGCCCCATCATTCTACTTTCCTCCAAAAATAATGAGTGAAATCAGCTTACAGTGACGCCAAGTGAGCACCGGGCCTTGTAAGGAGGAACAGCAGAAGCTTTCAGTCAGGAGCAGAAGAGGTGGGAAAAGAGCGCACTGGAAAAGAGACTCTGCTTTTGTTCTAGCAAGCTGTTAGATCAGCTTATCTGGCATGTCTCTGTCTGGGGAGCTGCAGAAATACAGATTGGCAGCATCTATCTCCTTCCCTTGGGAAGCACTATCATATTCAGAAATGGAGCTGGAGAGTATTTAGCTATCCCCTGCTGTAAGGGTAGGTTGACTTTAATACTTTAAAAGGATTACCAGTTGTTTTGGGAAGAATGAGTGGGAGCAATATTTCATCTTTTGTCCCAAGTGAACTGTTGACTCCTGCTTTGCAGAAACTTTTGAGAATTTGGTATTGCTTACAGAATTCACTGGGTCACCTTTGGTCACTCTCCCCACATATGCCATGTTGCCTGGTCATTAGTTTGCTTCTGGTGGCTAATTTTTTTCAGCTCCTAATTGGAATAGTCATTTAATTGGTGAATTTTGCCCTCATCAACACAACTGGAAAGGGTCTGTTCCTGTACAGTATGCTGAATATATGGTAATTAAACTCCCATCATGATATGGCTTACTGAGTATTTCATATGAGACAGGTTAGTGAACTTGCTAATTCATGCAGAGTTCAGGGAGAAATATTTAACTCTGCAACTTACTACTAATAGTTTTTCTTCTGAGAATCTGGCTTTCTCCGTAGGAAGCCAGAACCAATGCATTCCCAACAAGGAATAAGTGAAAACGGTTCAGGTGGTCTATTCCAGGCAGGCTGGAAACTCTGCAAGTGCTTTCAGTTAACTGGCAGCAAGGCTGGATAAACTTGCCTGAGTTCCCCTAGAGAAACTGTGTGGAGAGGAAACACAGACAACGTGAGGTGGAGGTGCTGATTGTTTGGGTTAAAAGACAGGGCCTCCCAGCATCCATTTTTCAGGGGATCACACACCAGGGAATGAGTTTGAGGAGCACTGTCAACTCTGGTGCCTCAGAACATGGAGACTCTTGCAACGGGCAGGGTTTCTGGTGGGGTTGTAGACACTTGTGCCCCAACCTGGTCCCCCTTGACCAGCTGCAGTTGCTTGGTTGGGCTTGTGTGTTGATGCCTTCAGGAGAAGGGAAGTGCTGGTGCTGGGAGCAGGAGTTGCAGATGTTGCATGGTCTGAGCTGGAGGTGGGACCAAATGAGTTTCTCACTCATGCAACTTGACCAGTGTGTCAAACATCCTCTGAGGGTGTTACAGCCACCTTTCCTGTAGCACCAATTCTTCATTCCAGCCATTTCAACGCATCCTCAGGCTGCAATGGCATCCCAGATTTTCAAGTGCTCTGCATCCTAATGCTGGGTGGCAAGCTGATACATTTCCATTGCTGATCCTAATAAAAACAGTGGTTGTCATGGTTTACTAGCAAAACTTTAGTGCTAACTCAGAATCGTGGCAAAGTGCCCAAATAGCCTACGCTCTGCATTCTGTACAGTCTCAGCGTAGTTATCAGTAATTGCTTCTCCACCCCCTCTCTATTGCATATACTCCATGTACCATCCAATTCTTCACATTTATTATTCCGGGCACTTTTTGTTGGAGACTATTGCAGCAAACTTACCAAGACAAAGGACCGTCAGTGGCTTTAAAATACACTTCTTTCCTGTTTATGTTATCTTTCTGCAACCCCACTTTGTAATGCTGTTTCCTGAAATTCATTGCTATGTTGCCATTCCATGGGGGCTTCCCAAAATTTGGCTGGTGTTACAAGGTCGTATTTATAGGCTGATCTCATTCCCACATATGTTTTGGACAGATAACTTTCAACTTTGTACGTACCTGAGCTCCTGTTAGATGACAGGAAAACACTGCAATAAAATGCAATTCTGTTTATATAACAAATCAGATTATTTTGCCTTGTAGACAAGAACTGTATGGGAAACTGTATGTGACCTCCGTGTAAAAATGAACACTGCTTCCATCTGCTTAGAATATTTTTGACATTAGTCTAACAGAAGCAGTTGGGTAGCAAGATACTGTGCTTCACAGTGGTCATTCTGAAGTCCAAAGCAAAAATGATAGACTGATGTTTACCTCTGAGTCAAGATACTCCTCTCTTCTCTGAAATGTTTCTTTTAAATCTCCTAGAGTTCACATCTCGGTAGCTTGGGGCTCAGGCTTTTGTTTAATTCTCACTCAGACTCTGGTTGAGGGGATCATAATTTAATAGGTAGCGAACACATCTGCCTGGGAGCAACTTAGTGAAAGAGGAAAGAGTATGTTGCTTTTGGGAAGTTTTCCAAAATCTATATTTGACTTCAGGGAAGTCGGAACACTAAAGCTGTGACTGTGAAGGGGAATTGTGTATTGAGGTATTTACCATCCAGTACTAGCATTTCTCGTTAATCCCCCGCTGTTAAAGGATTCCTTAATGTTGCAATCCACAGCACCTTTGTGCCTGGTGAAGTCAGTGAAGACAGCTCTGAACCGCACAATACAGTGGTATAAAAACAGCAACCGTGTGGTGGTTTCACAGTGGTATAAAAACTGCAACTGTACAATGCTTTGGTAGAAGGCCCAAACGTTGCTGGCACATGTAAATTTGACTGCATTCTCTCATCTCCAGTTTGAAATGTTTATGTTGTTAGAGTTCATCCAGTCAACCCCATGTCTGCAACCCCACAGAGCTGATCTGTTAATCTGATCCACTGTTAAATTGTTAAAATGACCCTATAGAAAGTGATAATCAAGGGCTGCTCACATGCACAGACAGGGCAGAAAAAAGAGTTCATTGGGTAAAAACCTGAGGAGGGTTTGTTAGTGTTTTCAAACAGAAAGCCAGCAGTTTTGTGGGCTGTATCCAGAGAAGTGCGGCCAACAGGTCGAGGGAGGGGATTCTCCCCCTCTACTCAGCTCTCATGAGACCCCACCTGGAGTACTGCATCCAACTGTGGGGCCCTCAACATAAGAAGGATATTGACTGGTTGGAGCGAGTCCAGAGGAGGCCACAAAGATGCTCAGAGGGCTGGAGCACCTCTGCTATGGGGACAGGCTGAGAGAGTTGGGCTTGTTCAGCCTGGAGAAGAGAAGGCTCCAGGGAGACCTTATAGCACCTTCCATTGCCTGAAGGGGGCTACAAGGAAGCTGGGGGGTACTTTTTACAAGGGCCTGTAGTGACAGGACAAGGGGTAACAGTTTTAAACTGAAAGAGGATAGAATTTAGACTGGACATCAGGAAGAAATTCTTCATGGAGAGGGTGGTGAGGCACTGGGACAGGTTGCCCAGAGAAGCTGTGGATGCCCCATCCCTGGAAGTGTTCAAGGCCAGGCTGGATGAGGCTTGGAGCAACTTGTTCCAGTGCCTCACCACCCTCTCCATGAGTGCAGGGGGGTTGGAACTAGATGATATTTAAGGTCCCTTCCAACCTAAGCCATTCCATGATTCTGTGGTTGATTCTATGATCACAGGAAATGTGCCTATGAAAATTAGATCTTAATTTTTTGTAAATACTATTGAAACCCATAAGAACAATATGGGTACCCATTTTAATCCACTGAGTGGACTACAAAACTTTCTCTTATCCTAAAACTCTTAAACTCCAAAAGAGTTATGCCCCAGATGTCCATGTCAGCCCTCTGGCAGCACCTCCAGCCCACAGGCACGTAGCTCTGGGGGGCAGGAGACGTGGGTCTAAGCACTTTTCACATGAGAAAATATTGTCAGTGCTGGGTGATAACTTCAGAGGAGCTGAGGGACACTGGTGGGTTTGTTTCTGTGTGTCCACTTGTGTCGGCCCTACTGCAGGGATTGCTCAGAAAGAGGGAGCATTGGGTATGTGCAAGCAGAGAGCGTGCCTAGCAAGTACAGTTTCCTGCAAAGCCCATGAAGTGGAAATTTTTGTATTGCTGTTTTGGATTTTGATCACTGAACTTTGCCTAAATCCTGTTTAAGGCACTTGCATTCTTATCAGACCTGGCTCCTGACTTTCTGTGGCTATGACAGCTTTGCAGGATGCGAGCTGGTACAAAGCTGAATCCTCCTATTGCTAACACCTGTGTGAACCCAACAAAAAATGGGCAAAAAATCCACCTTTTAAAGCTTCATTTATATTAATTTTCCGTGAGATGCACAAAAATTAAGGAAAATATTAATTTTATTCTGCACTATAGTTCTATGGAGAGAATAAATGACTGGGAAGACAAAAACAGTAGGTCTCTGGATTCACTTTCCTTTCATTGCGTTTGCTATTAGCTTTATAACCATGTCTTTATTGTGATGACATTTTATATTAAAGGAAGCTTTTGGATTATAAATTAGATTTAGCTAGTAAAAGCCATGTCATGTCTTTTATTGCATTTTTCATTTGTTGTTATTATTTTATGAGGATTCAGACTGTGTACGAGCTTCCAGCAACTGGATGGAGACTCCCTTTTTACAAGGAGTCACATGGATGAGACATGGGGTAATGGGTACCAGTTGCTCCTAGGGAAATTCTGATGGGACACAAGAGAAGTTTTCACAATGAGAACAATCAGCCATTGCTGATTGATCTCCCCAGGGAAGTGGTGGATTTCCAAAAATTGAACACTTTTAAGATTCGGCTGGGCAGGGTGCTCGGCTATCTTGTCAAGACTGTGCTTTTGCCAAGAAAAGTTGGACCAGATGACCCTTGATGTCCCTTCCAGCCTGGTATTCTATGACTCTGTGATTCACTGACACACATCCAGAGCTGTTAGGGGAGCGAGGAGGAATAGAAATGAATTATCATCTATGTGGAAGCTACAGGAAAGTTCATCAAGTCTCAATTTTTATAATTAAATTAAAAACCCTGGAGAAGAAGTCAGTCTGAGGCTGCTATTTATGGTAATTCCAAAACAAAATTGCAGTCACGGGAAGCAGGATTACCCCCACTTTTTGCAAATCAGCTAATACTCTTTCTGTTAAGAGCAACTACTGAACTGAATAAAACCAAAACAGCTGCAGCTACCTCTGTGGTGGTTGTTTACCTCTTGGCCAGACACAGCCCCAAACCTAAACCTCTGCTGGGAGCAATCCCCTAATCAGAGAGCAGCCGGAATCTAAGTTCATCACCAATTCTTCCTGCAGCCCATCTGTTTCAGACAGACAGGTACATAATAACACAGTGACAGTCATTACTGAGTTTGTTCATTCATACTTCCAATTTTCTTGGTGCAGAAAAACCCCTATTGAATAAGGGTTGTGCAAAATAGTTGTGAAAACCACTTCTGTCACAGCCCCTCAAAGTGCTAGGCTCCAACAGCCCCTTGGCAAGGCTTTCATCCCTAAGGAAGTCACACCAGGAACAAATGGCCATACCTGTTGTGTAAGGAAGCAGACCTTCAGGCACCATTGCACTGCCTGGGATTACACTGACCTCCGGGGTAAGCTACGGGAGGGTTTTTAATTGCAGGGAAGCCTGGCACAGCAAAGCAGAGAAAGGTGTGGGGAAATCTGTGTCATGTATGGATTTCTAACATACTTATTTGTTCTAGTCTGGTACAAACACCTCTTAGGAAAATAGCATGAGTTTATCATATGTGCCTGTAGCATACAGGGAACCAGGGTAAGTGCTCCACCTGTCATCCTTCAGGATAAATGGGTGATACAGCAGCTGGAGGAAGGTCTGTGCATGGCAAAAAAAAAAAAAAAAGGCAGAACCAGTCTTTTGGATTCTCCTGCAAACTGGAAACAGGGAGGGGATGTAAAGGCAGTACGCATGAGGCTGTCCACGTTAGCTGTGCTCATACCTAATGGCAGATGTGAGTGTGAAAGAAAGTACCTGAGGCTTCTCCAGTTTGTACTTGAGCGCTCACCGGAGCTGCAGAGCCCTCCAGACATGGTGTGAACACACACATCAATACGTAATGCATTTTAAGAAAGGTTTTCTTTCCTGCCATTTCCTGTAAACACAGCATTTCATGGATAAGCTCAGGTATCTTTCTCTTTTTAATTTGCTAGAATGGCCTGAAGCCAAACTATTTATTTTTGTGAGCTGTTTCTGATCAACAGAAATCAAATGGGAAAGCAAGACACTATTGCATGCGTTGTCAGAGCTTGTTAGATCATGGCTATGTTGCCAGTATACTAAGGCAGTGTTCATTGGGCCATTTTGTTGGCTGGAAGACATAATTTCCTACTGAGAGTTTCCATCCTGAGAGTTTTTTGTGCCTAAAAATGTAGCAAATGGTAGCAAAAGAGCAAGCACCAAATGTCACTGTCACCTTGCCAAGGTCTATCTTTGTCATTTCTAGACTTGGTTCTTTCTGCGTATATTAAAAGTAAATAGCTGTGAAGCTCAAAGTGCAGGATGTAAGAGTAGAAGATAAAAGACGTAAGTTTACAGCACTGTAGTGGAGATTCTTTGTCTTTTTCAAGCAATTATAAATGGCAGATGTCATCTTGGCATGAGATAAAGGCTTCCTGGCTTCCAAGGAGAACCTGTTTGTTAACACTGAAATCATTCAAGCTGACAGTTTTGCTTAGTAATACTTAAAGTAACCCTTTGGAGAGTAAGTATGTGGTGTAGATGTCAACACATGTTTTCCAAAGCACCGATTTTGCTGGCAACCTGGAGAGCTCCAGTGTCCTAAGGGTTAAATAACTCTTTATTAGGTTTTATTTTACTTGAGATGAGCATTTCATAGATTAATTATTTGGTTTATGTTCTTTAGAGTCAGAAATTTCAAAGACCACATGAGTTTCTCTGAGACTGTACAATTGCTCCAACCTACCACTGCCCATAATATAACAGTCATAGTATTGTTTATGTTCCTACAAGGAGAAAGCTTTTGCAAGACTATTTTTAAGACTTAATGAAGTCAACACTGATGTAGAAAACCTGAATAAAGCTTTATGTATGTATGTAGGTGCTATTTACATATATACAGACTATTTCTGTACATGCATTAGAAACCTTCGGTTTCGCCTGCTCAGTCGGTATATTCTGTCTCCATTGTGATTGCAGTTTTCTGCAGTCAAAAATAGGAGGTCAAACAAAAGGCATTATGTAGGCTTCAAAAATTCCATATACATTGGTCTGGCTTTAACAGAATTCAGCTTTTGTTCTTTCTGTTTTTCCAGTTTAGGCAAAATTGTTACCATTTATTATTAAGCAGACATTAGAAGAAGAGTAAGAAAAGCTTATTACCTGAAACCTGCCTTTTCTTTGCAAAGGGGTTGTCCATGATAGAATTCTGGTATTTCAGTCTCTGAACATGGACATTCACAAGGCATCGATCAGATGCCAGAGATGCTTATATTTTTTTTCAACATAGCAATTTTGAGCAGTTCCTTACTATCAAACCTCAGATTACACAAACTAAAAGGAATTGTTATTGTCATTCATTTTCATAAAGTTGTGCTTGCTTGAACTTCATGCATTTTATAAAAACACTGTCATCTTTATTCTTGCATTGCCGTTAAAACTCCGGTCCTAACTGAGTTAGCACAGGGGTGTTATATTGCTTCTAAAGGCACAGGAAAATCTGACGAGTGTTGGTACAACTGAAATGCCATATAATGTAGAAATGTGTCAGGGAAATGATTTCACAGATTCCCCCATTTTATTAGAACTTCATCCCTATTTAAATGTTTACTTGTTTGTTCTGTTGTGCATCAAATATTATTCACAGTCTTTAGTCATCAGCTCTTAAAAATCCTCTCCCATGTTTCTGTTCTCAAAGCCATTAGTATTTGTTTGCTGTCATCATTTTGTTTTGGGTTTTGGTTGTTTTTTTTTCCCCTAGGGAATATGTTTCTGAAGACTCATGTAGCAGGAAGTATTTTTTCTGATTACATTGAAAATAGGTGTATAGAAATTTGCAGGATTAGATCCTGAGATCCAAACTTGCAAGCACATGAGCACACATTTCATTCTCATCCTGAGAGAAAGCCTGTTAAATTCTTTTTTGTGTGGAAGAGGTTGAAAGACAAATAACTTAGTCTGTGTTTGGCCAAGCTAGCCCTATTTACTCTTTCAAATTTTCCCTTGTAAAAGGATCCCTACAGTTGTTTGAATTGTTTTGTAATTGAAATCCACAATAATTATGTGAAGGCTTTCAGGGGAGACTTCATGCCTTCCATAATCTGAGATGGGTTTTGCCTTATAGTTGTGGTTAGATTTATTCTCTAATTTAACTGAAATCTATTCTCTGATTTAACTACAGTGACAAAGTGGTGCAGAAAATATGTGTTCAGAGATGGAAACCAGTGTAACAAATTATAAAAAAAATCTCTTTTGATTCATTGAAGTCTGGTTCCTAAATCAATGGAATCCAAATAAAAGATGTCCAAGGACTTCTGATGCCTTCTGCTCAGATCAATATACATGTTTTAATGTCAGTGCAGTGATTGGGTGCAATTCCTCCTTCTTAATAAACTGAAACTGTTTGTGGGCATCCCATACCCAGCTGAAGTAATTCTTCCCAAATAAGAGATGAATAAAATTGTCTGACAGCTAAATAGAAGCATTAAACATAAACTTGGCCCTCGGCTATTTTGATTCACTGAGAAATTTGCTTCCAATATATTGTTCATTTGAAATCTTATCTTTAATGTAGGAATGTTGTGTCTAAACTGTAAAGTAATAAAATAGATATTATGTCCTGGAGATGATACTCAAACCCCGGCTGGACATGGTCAAGCACAACCTTCTTTAGCTGACCCTGCTTTGAGCAGGAAGGTGTTGGTCGAGATGATCTCAGGAGGTCCCCATCAACCTCAGCGCTTCTGTGATTCTGTGGAAAGAAATAAAATACCCGTTCAGCTCAAATTTAGGAAATATTTCTAAGGCAAACAAAACGTTCTAATCTTCATACAGAAACCCCTCTGCAATATGGCAGCATTTTTCAAACTCATAAGAACATAATAACTGTAAGAAAAAAACCTGAGGAGTCTTTAAATGAAATTCAGGTAGGGCTTGGTCAACCCTAAATTTGTCCCATTCACACAGCATATTCAATCCTTTATGGTTTAAGGTATCACTTTTTAGTGTGCAGAAGGATATGTTTAAATTTCCCTTAATTTGTGGGAAAGCTGGGCCACGTTTCCTTTTCAGCCAGTCTTAGTTAATGCTCTGGTATCTGGTAGCATGATCTCTGGCCATGTCACTGTAGTCTGATTTTTGTTTACTTTATGCTGCTCTTGCTGGCATTGACCGTGTAAAATAAACGCTGTGGAAGATGGAGTGGTGCAAAATCGAACCTGGAATTCAAAATCCAGTTGAACTTAACTGAGTCTGTCACTACATAAACATTCATTTGGTGAAAAAATACACAGAGAACTTAAAAGCTCTCAATCTCTCACACCTATGGTAAGCTGGCAAAAGTAAACAACAACTTTCCCAGCCTTCCTTTCATGCTGGGATTTGGTGTTCAGCTATTTTGAGTGATGAAGCATTTCAAATGTTGCAGCTGCTGTTTTCGTACATCTTGATTTGCTTGTCAGCTTCTTCATTCCCAGTGGTCATGCATCCAAAGCAGCCCTATTAATGTTCTCCACTCTTTTCTTTCCTATGCAGATTTTTCGTTTTTCATCTTTGCCTTCTTGGCATTTGCTCTGAAAAACCTTTTGACAGTTTTTCTATGGATAACATTAATCCAATCCATTTATTTCCTAGACTGGGCATAATCACAGCAAGCTCAAAGCCATTATCTTCCAATTTGTATCCCCATCTCAGATCTAAACATTGTACATTTTAATGAAGTAGTCAATAAATAAGAAGGCAAACGAGAGGCTGTTCCATGCAGCTCAGTCTTCTGATGTCAGTACTTTATGAGGGTGAGGATATCCTCCTCTTCCATGCTGACTCCTGTGGCTCTGTTGATGTGGGGAAGGGTAAATGCCTACGAGTAGATGAGTGCCATGCAGCCTGCGCTGACTGGGTCCCCCCTGGCTAGCTGGGGTCTCCGACAGAGAACCATATGCGGCCAAGCACATAATTGTGCCCAGATACACCGCAGTTCAAAATTCATAGAATCATAGAACGGTTTGTGTTGGAAGGGACCTTAAAGATCATCTAGTTCCAGCCCCCCTGCCATGGACAGGGACACCCTCCACTAGACCAGGTTGCTCCAAGCCTCATCCAGCCTGGCCTTGAACACTCCCAGGGATGTGTACATCCACAACTTCTCTGGGCAACCTGTTCCAAGTGCCTCAGCGCCCTCTCCATAAAGAATTTCTTCCTTACGTCTTCTTTCAATTTAAACTTGTTACCCCTTGACCTGTCACTGCCAACCCTTGTAAAAAGTTCCCCCCCAAGCTTTCTTGTAGGCCCCCTTCAGGTACTGGAAGGTGCTATAAGGTCTGCCTGGAGCTTTCTCTTATATTCTATTGCAGCTTTCCTTCAAATGACCATCTCTTTTTTAATGCCAAAGTAGTCCACTTTAATGACGTACTTGAAAACAAGCGTTAAGAAGCAAATGAGTGACAAAAAGCCTTCATTAAGCACAAATAGGCATAAAGTCTTCATAAACCATAACAAAATAAGCATGAAAGGTAATCCATTGCTAACAGCCACTACGTGTGGTAATATCGGTGTTTTCACAAACTTTTTTTCATGTAGCCCAGTGGTATCAGATGCGTCAGTGTCAGAACAGCTTTCTTCATGTCCTCTCGAGTTTTCACAAAGATGAATCTGAACTGATGATTTTGTGTGTCCTGTAAAAATGTCACTTTAGCATTCATAGTTTCATCCATGGTGCTATGTCAGAGATGATGGACAGACATGAAAAGAAAACAAAGACATCCAAAGGAAGGCCCTCTGCTGTAAATATGTGTGTACTAGTATGGAGAGGAGATAAAACATGCTTCATCTCCATTATGCATTGCTGGCTGGCACACCAAGCCACCCTTCTTCCAGAACATCTCTTCATTAGAAAAGAGGGATGGTGGAGGAGAAACAACAGTAACACCAGCAGGCTGGATATTATCTGTAGCAAAAGATTAGGTGAGAAAAGTGGACCTGGCTCAGATCAAGATCAGGAGAAGCCCCATACTGGGACTGTGATCAGAGAGCTTCTGCTGGAGAGAGGCAGTGCCAGAGACCCCTGACAGCTGCCAACCACCACCACTAAGCAGCTCGGCAGCTACAGGAGTCCACTGCAATGCCAAAGGTGCGTGGCATGCTCTGACATCCAGGGCAACTGAGGGATGGTTTAATTTACTGTATCCTACATGGCAGCCTTCGGTGGATCTTTGCTAAGCAAAAAAAAGCCTCAGTTGTTTCCAAAACCCAGGTAGGAGTCCTTGAGCTTTTAGTGTTGTAAGAAATGTCAGTTAAGATCATTATTTGTGAGTGGTTCAATTTGTTTTGTCTATATCAATATGAAAGCTGTCCTAAAAAGCCTGTGTCCTGTTCTCAGTGGTAAAAAGCTGTCAGTGAATTACGACACTTTTCTCCTCCACTCCGTTTTTAGTGCATTGTTTTGTTTGTATGTTTGAAAAAGTAAAAACTTAAATTTAAGAACAGGCAGAAATTCTAGGGAGATGCCATGTCTTGCATTGGACCAGATGATGACAGCTGGAAAAACTGGACATGCTTCAGGGCTGTGCAGTCCTTCACTGCTATGGCACCGCTATTACTACTGCATTAAAAACAAATAGAAAAAAAAGGTTGTTACTTTTTCCTAACCTTCCCCCAAATGGCTCATAGAAAAAATAGCCCAGCAAGATTTGAACTTGGACATCATGTTAGACAATAAAATTATTTTTAATTAATAGTTAAGAGATTATGATAAAGAAAAGTGTAAAGAACACCCTTGTTGCCATGAGCCAGGCTTGCCTGCAGGACAGCAAGCACTTCTGAGAGCATTTGTGGAGTGATTTGGAACTGACCTGCTGCTTCCCCACATACTCTGTATCCTGTTTTGGGAAGAGTATGTGACTGGCTTCAAGGTGAACTACCTTCCCACTCAGGGCTGTCTTTCTTGAATGCTATTTTTACTGCACAGTGTAGGGTGGGGATTTTATGTTTATTAATGTGGTCAGTACAGTCAGTAAGCTGATAACAGAAAGGTGATCCAAACGGCATGGGTTATATGCCTGAATAGGTAGGGGAAGAGAGCGCAATTTATGATAAGCACTAGTCCTTTTTGCTCCTGGATTTTGATGAATTAGGTTTGTATAGGGGTATTTGAAGAAGCACGGTGAAGTTATTTAACAGGTGTTTATCTTTGAGTCATGGAGTAATAAAGTAGAAGAGACATGAAGAGAGTGCTTAGCACATCCTCCTGGCACAGAATCAAATACACCTGCTTTGCTTCTGACAAACTTCTGATCTTTCCTTAGACACCTTCAGAGATGGCATCTTCGCAGCCCTCCCAGGCAATCTGTTCCAATTTTCCTACGTGCTCCTTGCTGAAACTGGAGGCTGTTACATCTTGTCTTCTCCACAGTAGATGTGGAGAGCTGATTACAGCAGTCCTTTTTCACTAATCTGACGTAAATCGCATCCTTTCCCTCAGCCTTCTCTCAGACTGAGTAACTAATAAGCATTTCCTCATAGGTCATGTATTTTAAACACCTGACCGTTTGCATTTCTCCCTCCTGAGTTCTCTCCAGTTGTTTGCAGTGGCACCTAAAACTAGAGCAAGGAGTGAGGGTGCAGGAAATTGCAGCTTCTGCAGAACTGAGTGTAATGGAAAGATTTTGAAGAGTTCAGAGCAAAGATGCAGGATGAAGGTGCCCCTCTGAAAGCATCCTGAACATGTTGGGTGTCATTGGCTTCGCATGCATCAACGTGTTAAGCATATATTTGAAGGGATCAGTTGTGGATGGGGAAGGGCTATAAGACTTCAAGCAGTTATGTTTCATGTGTTGGAGAACTGAGAGTGAGAAAATGGCTGTCAAAAGCAGATTAATCATACTGAAAGTGTTAAGAAAACCATTTCTTTGCAGTAGAGTTTGTAACGTCTACCAGAAAAAGAGACTTGCAAGGTCTAAAAGGCAAAAAAAAAAAATACATGCAATGCTGAGATATGAGATGATGAAGACATAAAGTATAGATTTGTATGTATGGATGAAGAAGTATCAATGAGTGTAGAGCTAAAGTAAGGAGTAGCTTAGAAAAAATTCATCAAATGCTTCTTGTTTGGATTTCCTAAAGGCAGTCACATTGCTTATTTGTCTTTTTCTGCATCCTTCTCTCTGTCAGTCCGTTATCCTCGCTTTCAGTGCAAAGAAATTCTGAACAAGTTTGCCAAGGAAATAGGAGTCCCTGGAAGTTTCTGAAAATCAGTGGCTAGATAAAGGAGGCCTAAGCGACTGGCCCCAGGGTAACATCCCTTGATGCTGGTTTTGGTTGTTTTGTAGCAGCAGGCTGGGAGCTGGTAGGGCAGGAGCTGGTAGAAGCATAGCTGCTGCAGATGGAATTTGCCTTTAATCTGAGAGTTTGGATTAGATCCATCTCAGGATGGACTGTCCTGTGCTATGGGAATGCCTGTCTCCCCATTGTTTATAGAGGGTGCGTGAATGACTATTTGGGGCTAGACCCTGTCTTTCAGCAGAGAGCAGGCAAGACTCCCACAAAATGCACCACAGAGGAACAAGACCAGATGGTGGTAAGGTGGCCAACTGGCCTTGTGCTGGGAAAAGGGGCAAAAGGACTGTAAATGGAGAAAAGCAGAGAATAGAAACAGCCAAGAAAAGTGAAGAGAGCACAGAGAACAGCTGAAGGAAAAACGTTTAGTTCTGGTGAACTGCAGAGGAGGTGCAGGCTGAAAAAGGCCCTGTTCACAGAGGAGAAACCTTAAGAAACTCACATTATTTCTCCCCAGGTCTTCTCACTGGTGACCAATTCCCCAGAATGACTTCTCTGGTCCAAACTTTCTGCCTGCTGAGTCTTGTTTACAAGCAATGTGGTACAGTATTTACAGTGCTTCTGAATTACATTTAAGTGATGTTTCTTCCATAGCACTGCATGTTAGTAGCAGTGGTGCCAAGTTCTGTAAAAGACTTGCTAGCTAGCACAACTGAGCTGCCACCCACACTGGAAAGCCTCCAAACATTTCAGTAAACATGGAAAGGTGTTGGCAGTCCTCTTTTAAAAGACGCATCAAAATGATCTCCTGCTTCTCTAAGCAATATCTACAGAAGTATATGTTAAGTATGAGGGGAGTCCAAACAGGGTGATCAGCTCTGACTGTTGGACTTAGAATTACATTTCTGATTTTGGAAGAAGGGTCGTGTCATTTTTTAACAAAACCCTTCGGAGCTCCGAACATAAAAGCTTCATACTAGGACTGGGAAGATCAATTTGGAAGAAATAAGAGCTAGACTGGATGCAAGCCATTTCTTGAGCTATATTCTTTATTTAAAAGACACTGCTTCCCACTTCCTGACTACTTATTAATGTTTTGCCTGTACTGACATCCACTAAACAACACTTTGCTGGACCTTTGTTGGACCTAACAGAAGATCCAGGTCATGAGAGCAGAAGCAGTAGCGTCTGAGCCAAAGCACAAGTCATTTCACACAGACCTTGAGACAGAGAGCTTTACATGAACGAAGGTCACAGAAAAGTCTGAAGGCCTGTTATACGCTCTTAGGGCTCAAAAGGAGAAAGAGAAATCCACAGAACCAGATGGAGATTCAGTAGCAGGAGCCTTGTTGCAAATAAGCATTTAAAATGTGACAAATTAAATTCCTTTATCTATTTACATTTATAAACCTTAAGCCTCAGTAGGCCAAAACCACCTCATAGATATGTTGGAAGGCAAAATTTGAAGCTCCAGTGGAGTAAGGGAGTGCTGGATACTGTCTGAGGTTTTCTGATGAACACTGGAGTCCAGGCCCTGCTCTAACATCTGCTTTGCCCCTGTTAGTTACTTTCATGTCAATGGACTCACTCCTAGGAATAAAAAGATCAGAATCTGGCCTTGAGTTTCTTATTCCTGCACTTTTAAATCCTCTATCTTTAATAATTTTTAAATCAGTCACATCAAAACAAATGAAAGAGACTTTCTGCGCAGAAGCAATTTTTTTACTGCGCTAAAGACAAGTCAGAACCAAGAGGAAATGATTGAATAATGTGAAATCATTACAGGACCCTGGTAGAAAAATCTTGGCATTAATCTTTGGAAGACTTAGAATATATATTCTTGGAAAACAGCAGGATCTTTGCATTTTAAAGAAGAAAATGGTCACATTTATAAAATGTTTTGGAGAAGAAAATTGTTCTCGAAAGTAGTCAGCCTGGGTTTATTCCATGTAACATCATCTAGTGTTTTTCAGAGAGAGGATGACAAATCTCTCAGAGTACTAGGCTAATAATTCATAAACATAAAAAATTTCAAAATGCAGTATGCACAAATGATCAGTCTACTCCTATAAACGTCTAGCTAGCTTCTCGCATAAGAATCCGATCTGTTATTGTGACAGTCGATTTGCAATAGGCGATAGAAGTTGTTTACCCATTAAAAAAAAAAAAAAGCCCCAAAACCATAAACCCACCTCAGATTCAGATTGTGTTTATTTAACAAGCTCCTCATCTGGATTCCTCTTGATTTGTAGAAGTTGAGCTTATTTCAGAATGTGCAGCTTTGTGTGGGAGGTTAGCTGAAATCCTCTGTAAAAGCCCTTTAATTTTTACTTGAAGCACATGAGGAACATTCCTCTGCCTGACAGCATCAGTCATACACGGGGCAGCAAAAGACACGTGGAGGAAGCTGCGCTGCCGCATTGCTCATCGGGGAAAACCAGTGCTGTTCAGCTGCGCTGGAAGGATCATGGCTGTTTCAGCTGCTTAAAGATCATATGGTCTATCAAAGCATCAACATGAAGAGGCTAAATATAGGTATGAAAGGGTTTGTAACCCTCGGTGGGAATTAATTATCAATGTCTGTTTCAAACTGGGTGAGTGCAGGGATTCAGATCCCAGCGTCTCTGGTGACAATGCAGAACAGCGTAGGAAGGTTGAACCATGAAGGCTGGTTGAAAGGAAACCTTCCCTTACACATCCCTCAGCATTTTGGTGACAGGTTGTCATGACAGTACTGGAGCCACGGAGTGCGGGAGGGTTTCTTCTGAGATAATGTCATTGGAGATCTAATGCTGGTAATAGCCATGGAAAAAAATGTAATAAAAAGCAGACCATCCTAATGTATGTTTTTATTCCTCCCCTCACTTTTTTTTGCCTTTTTCTTCACCGTTATATTTAGAACAGTTTCAAACTTGACCTGCCATTTCCTCCAAGAAGGTATTGAACAAGCTGTCGTAAGAGTTGTTGTTAGTCACTGTGAAATAAGCTTCTCTAAGACTCGAGTGACATTTGCTTGTATAAACTGGACAGCAGTGCAGTGGTGATCACTTGGTTTCTGTTGCAATCAGGCAGTGGAGTTGCTTTTTAAAGTCTTGACAGTTCGCTGGAATTTAACCTTCCAAAACATCTGATTAAAAGATTCTGTGTGAGTTTTCGGTAGTTTAGGACTGTTTTGCAGTCAGCTTTTGTGCCTAGTGTTACTGAATCACATCCTCTAACGTAGACAAAGTAACTGCTGGTGTTTTAATGTGACTAGTGATCATTCTGCTGGATCTGTGTCTTTAATGTTACTCATTGTGGACAGTATGAGATTACTGCAGTCTAGGTCATTGTGTTCAACCTGTGCTTGTTATGTGGGTAATCTACAAAATTAATGTACAGTCTTAGAATTAAATTAACTTTCTAAGTATCCCTTTACCTCTCTTTTTCCTTCCTATATCCGTTTTCTCTATTACTCTGTTGGGTTGTATCCACTCTCATGTTTTGCTATGAACTCATGCAACGATGATAGTGCAGACATGATGCTTGAAGCCCCTTTAAGCTTCCCCTAAGCTCCCCAGTGCGTTCAATTTTCTTTCTATTAAAAAAAAAAAAAAAAAAAAAAAGCTTTCTGAATGCAGGAAACAAATTCATTCTGTGCAAGTACTTTGTCTGTACTTGCCAGTAAACTATGGTTCTGCACCAATATATTGAGACTCAGAAAGTTTGGAATTCAGCTCAAAACTCCCACAGCTGAGACTTCCCCGATGATGTTATTTCAGGCCCTTCTTCTTTTTGTTTGTTTTTAACCTCTTCAGTGTGCATGTGCCTGGGAACATGCCCAATTCCAGCCTTCTGACATGGAGTCCTGTATCCGTGGCACATCTTCATCAGGGCTAGCAGCCCTATCAACAGCCTGGACATCATGCAGTGGATTTTTGGGATAAGGCACAGGGGTCTTCAGAGGGCATTGTGGAATTGGACCAAATTGGTGTCGATTTTGGGGGCGGGGGGAGACTTCTGTTCAGCGGAAACGGAGTTCTTTTTCTCAATGATTATTTCACACTGGATGCTCTCCAGGTGAACCATTCAATTCTGAGCGAGGTCTGAGGTGAAAGTCTGATTTTACTAGCAGTCTCATTGACTCCTATATGTGACATGTTGCTGTTAACATTAGTGACAGAGAAGCACCCCAGGTAAAATCTGAGCTCCCCCGGAAAGCCTGCAGGGTAGCTTTTTTGCAAAGCAAAAATCACATGGGAATTGAACAAGAGGCTGTTGTCTTGGAACACCTGGTACTTAGCCTTGGCACCCACTCATGCAGCTGCATCTGACCTCTGACCATCACCCTCTAAGTCCAAAGCAGTGCTTGAGACTTCGGGTTTATATGCAGAAGCCAGCGGCACCTCAGTGCACGATGTACAGCAAGTTCTGCCTGTGCCTCCCCTGAGCTGTGCTGCTGCCAGCTGGAGTAGTCATGGAGTTGGCAGCGCTCTCCTGCCCTGATACAACAGTAGATACGCCTCCAAATCCCATGATTAAATATGATGGTTATTCAGAAATAACTCCGGTTATTGTCCCTGTCTGATAACCTGGTGCTTGTTTTGCAAAGCAGTAGACAGTGCTATGCAGGGAAGCGATGCGAGCTACTTCAGCACACTCTAGGATAGAAGAAAAGGATTCTTGGCTGTGAAACATTCTCCTGGCATTGTTAGAAATAAAAGCTGAGATTACTCTTAATGTGGCTTTGTAGAGCTTGGAGAAAAAAGCTGTCTTGCTGGAAAACTTCATGTTAATCCTCTTTTTAGGTCCTAGCTTGTGCTGTGGCCAGTAATCTTTCTTGTTTACTCACAGCCAGACAGAAGTTGCCCATCCCCTACTTTTATTTGTAACTGAATAACAAGGCCTTTCTCTCAGATGCCTGCATTAACTAGTCTCTGACTGTTGTGAATTTGCCCTCAGCATGAAAAAGTCCTGCTTTCAAGTCTATTTAAGAGACCATCTTTTTCCTGGGAAGAGAAGGAGAGGGAGTAGGAGAGTGTGTTTATTCCTGTATAACTTGGAGTCGTTCTGCATGTCCAAAGGAGAAAACCTACAGCACAGGCATACTCACATCACTCACATAAGCCTATGGCTTTCCTGCATCAAATCGCTTCTTGTACTGCAACACTCTTCTGGGAAAAATGGGCTAATCAATATGAGATGGGTGCCTCATACTCTGGTCCATATCATCCCATCATTACTGGTTGTCTTCTCATGAGAGAATAAACTCCAGTCTTAGGAGTCAAACTGTGGAGTTCTGACTCAGGCAAAATTTCTTGTTGTTGCTATTATTTATTAATGATAATAAAATAATAATGCATCATTATTTATGTATAGGCTGATTTGTATTTAGAGCGTGACTATGAATCTGCAAGTTTCTTAAATGCAGAATAAGAAAAGGTGCAGGTCCTGCTAAGTTTTATAACTTGAATTAAATATATTTAGTGCCTTCTTAAAGAATATAAGGAAAGAGATGAGAAAGCAAGCTGTTAGAAGATTGCTGAACTGGAGAAAGTTTAAATAACTTATTTTAATTTTAACCTCATAGGAAAAAAACCCAAAGCATGTTATTTATAAGTGTTAACAAAAAATTCATTTAAAGTTTCCTTTTTTTAATACATGGTAGATTGTATTAAAAAAGTCAGAGTAAATTAAGACTAACAACTTGTTTGCTTTATAATACTAATCTGAGGAGAAAGGTGCTTTTCCTCATACCTCTGTCACTAAGTATATGCAAGATTAGAGAGCAAGAACTCTCATTAGCCGTACCAGTTTCAGAGTTGCCTGGATCATTTTACTGTCATTTGTCTAGGATTTCTGTGTTTACGTTGGGATATTCCATATCTGCCATCCTCAAAGGATACAAATAATAGTGTATAATTTATTTGCTATGCTCTGCTGAATGGTTTTCCTGCATTTTTCCTTTAGGATTAATCTTTGATCCACACAAAACATATTTGTTTTGTTTTTGCCACCAGTGAGAAGTTTCCAGTGAGCTTCAATAAGATTGTAGCTCGGTTTCTGAAACAACCTTTGTTTCTGTGTAAAAGGTGGATTGGTCTTTATTTCTTGGTTAATACCTGGTAAAAGGGCCTTGCAGTACTTTGCCTCAGTCACTGTTCTTCATGGTGAGTCCTGGATCGGATCAGGTGTGTGTAGGTTCTCAGAGGACATCTACCTTTAGTCACTGTATTTCCCTATTTGATTTTTCTTTCCTGTCAGCATGTACTGTTATTATCTCATTTCTCAGCATCTCTTTTTTCTGAACCTACAGAGTGACTTATGTTAAATTATTTTTTTTAAAGAATGCATTAACTTTCAGTAAATAGCTTTGCCAATATAAAGCATTTGAGCAATCACTTGTATGATGTGTGGCCCAATTGTCATATGATCACCGCCTAGACCTCACTGATCTGAAAAGCAGCAGGCCCATTGAGGAGTGAAACTGAATCTGAGTCTGTTGTCTCATTGTGGTTTGTTTTCTATTCTCTGAGTTTTCTGGTTGCTTCTTTCTAGACAGTGGTAACTGTATACCAGATGCCCTCTTTCTGCCCTAACATTAAGCAGCTGCTGTGCATAGCCATGCAATAGATCTGATCAATATGTCAAACATACAATGATATAGAGTACACAGACTTCTTAATCTTTATACTCTAGCTGGATTATTTAAAGGGGAAATATATAAATAAATAATATAGCCAAATAAAGAAAACTAACCCCGTGCTCTCTATACCTGCAATAACAATAGTAGAATTATACTAGCCAAAAATTTTGTCCAATAAGTCACATATGTTTTCCTAAAGTCACCATTTAAATCTGCCACCAGTAAGCTAAAACTTTGAAAACTAGCTTTGGTGCTAGATTCAGCATCACTGAGGCTCCTCTTTGTGAGAAGCCAGGTTAATCTTTTTCACAATTTTTTCAGCCAAGAAGCTGAAGGACAAGGCTGGAATGGAGTCCCACTGGCAAAATCCTGGGCGTCAGTGCTCATTTGTCTTATTTGAGGAAAGGAACCTCAAAGCACTGCAGTGCCTCCCCCATGTGTCATCCCTTTGGGAAGGAAATAATTAAGATGAGAAATTACACCAAAATAAGATTCCCTTAGGCATAACTTAACCCCAGGGTGCTGCCAGGAATGTGACAAGGAAATGGTAAGCATAGGCTGATATATATTTTTAATTCTTCTTAGAATGTCTTTTAATCTTGTGGAGAAAATGGCTATTCACCGTTTGTTCCTGCTTTTTGGTACTCTGGGGATTCTTCCGTTTCTTATTCTTCCCACCCTTTCATTTGCAGTAGCAGCACTGGCTGATCAAGATGCCGTTGTCAGGATTGCTGCATCTCGATCTAACCCTCAGAGCTCGCGGGGAACTCAAGCTCACAGAAGCATCAGTGCACGTGCACAAGGCCAATCTCTGTTACCATGTGGCCTTAGAGTGGGTTTATTAGCTTTCAGCATGGGCTTAAACTCCTCTGAAACCAACAAGACACAAACACATGTTGAAATGCTTTGCTAAATCAGAGCAGCTTGCTGAACGGGGTCCTGTTTACAGACGGTTGGAACAGACTGTGCCTGGCTATTGAGCATCACAGAAGAGGATATGCACAGACGTAAATCCATCTGCAAAATTTGGAGGATGATTAAACATTGTCTCCCCATAATGAGCCAGCCTTGTACTTAATGATCATGGTGGTGAAAACAAACCTAACACACCATTTCATCTGTTAATTTTGCACAGCTCGTTGGAATTGATTTTATGACCCTGTCGTGTCTGACAAAAAAATGATGTCCAAAATGCAAATTTACAGCTAAAAAATGTGAGTATGACTGATGCAAAGAAGCAATTGGTGAAAAAAAAGTTTTTAGGGGTTATGAATTCTACAATGGGATCCAACGAGGAAAGATAACATATGGCATCTGAAACATATTTTATGTTATGGGTTGCTCAAAGGCACATATGTTTCCTCTTTGTGAGAGAAACTTGGCTGGTGTCTCTACTGAACTTCAAGGTTTTTATTATTATTCCTAATTATGCTATTTATCTGATGACCTAATCAAACAGAAAAAAGTAAATCATACCTCTGACTTTTAGCAAAGTCATAAAATACCTGTGTCCTTGAATTTAATATTTCCTAATTGCCAGTTGTTCCCCGAAATAATTATGCTGTAGATTTATTTTTATAGCCTGAAGTTCTGTTCTAGGACAATTTCACCTCTTGAATTTGATGTAGATGCTTTAGGAGAATTTTTAAGAAGGATGGTTACCGTCGAATTGTAAAAGATTTCATATGCTACAGTGGACCATTTAGTTCTCTGATGTAACCCTGAGAAATCAGAGAAGTTATAGAACAGATTAACTTGATTTAGGATGTTTGAATACTAACGTACTGGAGTAGCTGGGATTACCTTGTTTCTTTGAATATTTAGAAGAAGAATGTTATAAATAGCAGTAATAGTGTATACTAGATAACGGTATTTCTCCAGATGGCAGCATCCATGGGCCCTGAAAGTAGCCTTGAGTAAAAGAGTTTTTATAAGTCTCTGTCCCTTTCACATATGTTAAATGCAACACTGATTTAAAGTTTTTATAAATGTACTCTTTTATTATTCAGTGTTTTGGGTGGATTTCTAAAGCTCCTAACAGTGCTCTGATTTGTTTTGATGAGTTGTTACATGATGTCCAGGAATCATCTTGTTTTTTCCTTACATGAGTCTCTCTGATCTGTCTTCAAATAGCAAAATATTTTCTCTGCTCGATTTAGAAGCAGCTGCTTCCTTTTCCTGGGCCTGGGCCTTGGGTAGTGCTTAGTAACTCAGTAAATTACATGACTCGGTAAATTATATGCGCAGAGAAGTTGTGGATGCCCCATCCCTGCCTGTCTTCAAGGCCAGGCTGGATGAGGCTTTGAGCAACCTGGTCTTGTGGAAGGTGTCCCTGCCCATGGCAGGGGGTTGGAACTAGGTGATCTTCTAACCCAAACCATTCTGTGATTCTGTGACCTAAATACTTTATTCAGTTCTCTAGCTTCGATGTGTGTAGTGAGGCACCAGCTTGTTGAGCAGACTATCACAAGCATTGGCCAGAGGGGACTAAATACCCTACAGCCAAGTGGGAAGCTGGTCTCCGTGCGGCAGTGAAGGGCTGAGCGCCAGGATTAAGAGGGTAGGCAGGTGAGGATGGCCATGCCGGCTGGCTGCAATGACCGGCACCCATCACACGCACAGTGCGTCCCGCCTGGCAGCCTCGCCAGCCCTTCCTGCTCAGCCTGTAGATACCCAGAATGGCACAACGAAAGGCGGGGACTCGCGTGGCTGTCACCTTCCAAAAGCGTATAGCGTATTTTCAGACAACCTTCATGAAAAATGAACCTTTTTGCTGATTGTAGCAACACTTGCACCAGACCCAAAAATCTGTATGCTTACTTCTGTTGCTTCAAGACAGTGTCAGCTGGCAATTCTACCCCAGGAAGAGCGTGAGCAAGCTACCATCCCCAAACTTCAACCTACCTCCGTGCAACGATTAAACAGACCAGTGTGTGTTGCACTCACTCAGAAGAGAGCAAAGCGAAGTTTCCTCAGGATATCTAGTTGCGCAGGAGGGAGCTGCATCTGAAACAGCAATACTTCCTAATATTTCTACAGGTCATTTTAAATTACTTCTGCCATTTTTGTTTATGTTTATAGTGACCTGGGATGCAGCTGTTCCATGTTTAAGCTTTCAGAGAGTAGAAAAGTATAGCATAAACTGCTTAATTTTACCGTTTCTGTGTTCTTACAAAATTAGTCTTTGTTTTTCATTCTGTCTGCCTAAGCAAGTGTGGCTTACAGATCACTGAATATTTTTGTCTGATAATAAGCAAAGATGTTTTTCTGGCTGATGCTGTACTTCCTGCTTTATAGCTTATTAACTTTGGTTTTTACAACAAATATCACTTTTTCTTTTTAGTGGATAATCTTTGAAAGTGTTTGTTTTAGCTAATGCAAAAAAAAGAATAGTTATATGGAAATAGAAGTCTGGAAGGAAACCTTATGCCTTCATCACACATAGTCAGGATCAACATCCCTAATAAGTATTGCTTTACAAGCATATATAAATGTTAGTCTAAGAGGTGGGAAGAAGAGAACCGTGCTATGTGCAGGATCGCTGTGTATAATTATGTAACTCAGAAAAGCACAGGTCCCAGTACAATAAAATGAATAAGAGTAAGAATAAAAAGGCTCAGATTTGACTTTGAATTTTTCAGCAGTGGAGTTCAAAGTGCAGTGTTTTCTTGGTTCTAGCTAATCACTACTCTTGAAAGCTCCTTTTAATTTGGAAAGGATTAGAGATTCAGGTTAGAACAAAAGACCTCTAGTACATATGTTTCTTCAAAGATCAGAGTGGAATTGCTCAGGTACATTGAGACTGTATGACGTGACCCAAAGTTAGCCATTATTTCTGATTTTCCTGCCAGATATTTTTATTCCGGTGTTTGAGAACATGCTGACAGTCTTCATCTTGCAGCTGATACTAGTGATGCCCTTGACTAGCTCTTGCATCTGGACTTGTACTGAGTATTTTGACATCACAAGTAAGTTTGAGTAACTGTTAATATGCTAGATCAGTCTGTGTGTACTGTGAGGCAGCCATTCATTTCGTTCTTACTCATTTCATTCTTATGCAGAAATATTTACTAGTGAGCTTTGGAGCCAGGTGATCCTAAGCATTTCATTTATTTTTCAATATATCTTTGTGCATTAAGTTATAGGATGACAAGAACAGCAGAATGTAGCAGGAGGTATTGATAGTCAATATTATCATAATCTCACAAACAGAGGAAACACGGTAAAGCACTTGCATAAAATCTGGTCCACTGCCCACCTGCAGTGACTTTCAACAAACCATTTCATTTTCTGCTCACACATACTCTCAGGGAAACAGGACCAGTGATGCTGACGTGCTTTTTAAAATAGTTTAAAAGCCACGCGCTAAAATATAAAATAGCATTTTCAGTATATGACACTGCAGAAGACATAGGGAGATTATGCCTGTCTTTCCTAGGATTCAAATCTCTTGAGGTATGAGAGTTTTTGCTTGCTTCTGTTTTAAAACCTTTTAAAACAGGTTTTAAAGTCAAACATTGTAGTAGGTGACCCATTCAGTGCATATTCACATTCATAAAATATTTTCACATCCTCATCCGTAACGTTACACAAAATAAAATGGCATTCCTTCAGCATTATTTCCAATCGTCTGTTTTCTGTTCTGTCTCCTCCTTTAAAAGCTCACTCTTCATTCTGCATGAAATTCATTTTAGAGTCGGTCCCTTACACACACAGCCCAAATAGATGAGAGGGCTGTTAGTAGCAGTTGGGAGTGTGTGGTCTTATCAGAGATCTCTTCCTGATGTTTATGGGCCAGGGGTCTTAAATGTCAAAATGATGGCATGAGAAAGGAGAGGCCAGTGGGGTTGAGATCTGAGCAGACAAGTTTAGGGATTGCCTTGGACTGGAGATTGTTCCCCCTGGGGTATTGAAATTTGGGTTCCTCCTTGGTAAAGATATACAGTGTGGTATTCTAAGGTCCCTTCCTCATTTAAATTTAATTGAAATACATCTGGAGGCAGATGCTTAAATAGTAGTGTAGGTAAGACACTCTGAGAACAGTGAAAGGGAGCTTGACTAACTCACTCCCTTGCCGGTCATGGTCCCAGGATAAATAGGACTTATCATTATGTTGTCCTTTATTAAAGGCTAACATGAGCCTGATCATTTGCAGGCAGAAAAAAAGTGGGCATAAGTTACCACGCTCTCATGCTTCAAATAAGTAGACAGTGTCGAGAATGCATCACTGTACCAGGATCATTCAAACCCCTCTGATTTTATTATACACGTAGACAGAGCATTAAGGTCACATCTTCTGCATGGAAATAATCCAGGGGTTTGGGTAAGTATCATATTCCGTAGTCTCTGCAATCTGAAAGAACAAATACAAAAGCAACTAAAGGGATTACAAATAAATCACACTGGCCTCTTTATTCTAAAGCCCATTTGGCTAGATATGTATTAGTATTCAAAAATTCAGTAACAATTCCTATACTTGCCTAGCAAACAATTTCACTTCACTGAATCAGTGAATGAAGTTGATAATTTCCAAAGCTGCTAAATTTAGCACAAGCCACATTTTACTTCTTTTTTTTTGAGTAGATCCTATGGCTAAAAGCGGATTTTGTAAATCCTACACTGAGATTAATCATGTGTTGTGTTCAAAGACAAAACAGAGCCCCGAAATTACAGGTTTGGGAAAAAAAAATGTATCCTGTGTTCATTCATTAAATCTTATCCTATCTTCTGTTAGAAATAGTGAACAACTAAATAAGGTTTGCTTTCATCACAAGTAAGGGTGCTTTCTTCACCCTTATTTGAAAAGTTTACTTAAGGTGTTTATATCTCCAGGAAAACATGCCTGAATCTGAACTGAGTTCTGTCTAATAAGACGTGTTGACTGAGCTTTCAGTGATCGGAACAGAAAAGCCCAAGGATGAAATCCCTCATGAAAACTCAAATAATCTTGGACAAATAGTACACATAGGATATTTACACATGGAACTGTTTGGGCTTGTGATATTTTGGGGGACAGATCTTTTATTTATTTTTTTGTCAAAGCCGTTTTCATCATGTTGTCTTTCCTCTCCATTTTCAGGGAGTTATCTCTGGCTCTTTCAATCCCACGGATGTATGAGCCACACATCTTACAGATTGATGCTAGAGCTCCTGAGAAAGGAAGTTGGTTTGGGGGGTTTTTTTCCTGTTCATGTCATCCTTCCTTCAGTCTTCTCTGTTACTCATATTCTAACCATTCTATTCATCTTGGTCCTCCCCTCAGGCTTCCTATCCCTCCAAAGCAGTATTAGATACTTTCTCAGATTAAAATAACTTGAAAGTAGATGAAGTAGATGTGATTTTTTCACCCACTTCTGTGACCATTCTTCACTGCTTAATTAAAAAACAAAGTGGAAAGCATCAATGAAAGGCAAAATTTGGTGCAAGTACTGACTTTTTGAAACAGTTATATCTTTCATTTGTATTTATGAACACATTATTGTGTCACATGAAAACACATATGTTCAACTACATGCATACTCACACATATACCTTTTTATTTCTTTAAACAGGAAGGCTAAAGATCATTTTTATCTATAAACCTGCATACATACACACAGCTACACATGTATGTATGTTAAACCAGTTTCAATCTTCATAAAGCTGTGAGCAGTACAAGCTGAACGATTTTCCAATGCAGTGCCAGATGTGATCCAGTAACAATTTAACCAGCGTTAATGTATAATTTTGGAATACAGTACAATGCAGCAACCTAAAGGTTTATGTAAGGGAATGTAATATAGACTGACGTGGGGCAGACTTTGATTCGTAACCCCCAGAAGACACAGATTTAGCATCTTCAGGAATAGATAGTGTTCTGCACCCCAGATGACACTGTAACACAGGCTCTCCTCCATCCACATCAGCAGCCTAGAGCAGGTGGTAGAAAGGAGTCCAAATACTCTTTTTCTTTTGGCACACCTCAGATCGATGCTGTCCGGGTTTTTCCCAGACAACCAGTTCTCTTGTTGTTTGAGTTCCTTCTCAGTGGTAAACAACCATAGGAAGAGGGCATTAGAGCAGGGAATTGAGGTTCTTGTTGTTATTAGCACTTACCAGGGAGGTGTTACATGGAAATGTTACCCAACGATTTCTGTCCCATCTTCCCCATTTGACAAGAATATTCTAATTAAACACAACTGTTGTTATAGTAGCTGTAATGAGTCTGTCAGGCTGAAATTAATTGGTGTAAGGAAAACCATATTTCTGTCAAAAACTTCTGCAGTATCTAAAAAAACAATAAATAAATGGTAAGACAAAAGGATTCAAAGAAATGCAATTCATTAATGGAATGTGGTATAGTTATTCCTGGTGTCTGACTTTTATTGATGGAGAACATCATACATGATAAGTTAACTAAATTAATTGTATTTCCTTATAGTCTTGGAACCACAAAGGAGAACAGAGCAAAACTAAACTAAAATATTCCTCAAAAAAGATTTTTTTCTTATTTAAAAGCTATTAGCAAAACCAGTCCCAGTAGGAAATGAATATAATTTCAAAACCAGAAATATCCTTTTTTCTTTCCAAGCAGGAATAAAACCAAGAGCAACTCATTTTGTCTGTAACAGGTTTTCTTAGTGCATAACTTCCTGAAAAATGATGCTGTTTTTCCTTGCATCCCTTTCTCTAGGCACCGCCATCCTTCAAGTGTGTGTTAGACTTGTTTATTTTCCTATTTCCTCCTGCTGCTTCACCTCTATATTAGAGAGCTATCTTGGCGTGATGGTAAGGTTTCAGACTTTTAGTTGAAGATCACTGCAAGTTTCATTTTCGTTTTATGTAAGTAGTTAAATTAAATAGGAGGGCTAGAAAGAGAGATAAAACTCAATCTCCAAGTACATTAATAATTCTGTAGGAGTTATACAAAGCTTATACTGAAGCCTACAAGAGTTTTGTCTCAGAGAAGACTTTAAGACTCAATATTTATTTAGTATGACATAGCTCATATCTGGAGAGGAATAACAGAAAAAAACCAAAACCTTTGCTTCAAGAAAAGAACACAAATAAACTTTACCTCATGAATGAAAAAGAGAACAAAGCAAGACTTTGGGGAGCTATGGAGTCCTGTTGGCTGCCATATTCACATAAATACATTATTCAAGGCAGCCTGTGAAGGTCACAAGCAAATCACAGCTCATCCACTCCCAGTAGAATTAAAGAGATCGAAAAGAAAAATTTCAGAGAAAGGTAAGATTTCAGAACTTCTCCTTTTGGTTTTATCGGTCCCAGGTATGCGAGGGGCAGTTTTGGCCTGCCCTGCATCGCCTTTCCCCAAGATCCCCAGACACCTCTGCAGTCCAGGGGAGCCAGGGGGGGCTAACATCAGGTAGCCTCATGGGATGACAGAGGAGCCAAGCAGGGACTGCTTGTTTCTCTTGCCATTGTAGCCACGTGGCATGATTCGTTAGCCTGACAGCAATTAGTGTCTCCTGTTTGACAATACTGTGGTTCTGCTCAGGTTGGTAAATGTGTCGGGACAGATTTTGCTTGGGGGGGGGGGTAGGAATCTGGTGTGAATTCCTGCCTCTTCCTCTGCTCCGTGACACTTCTCAGTATCCACCCCAAAGGTGGAGGGTGCAGATAACCCCACAAAGAGGAACATCCCATCACACAAAACTGTGGTTTGAACCTGTCAGAGCTGTAAGGTTGCATGTGTAAAGCCTGCTTGGGCTGGGGTTATAAGCATCCTGCAATGTGCTTTTGTGCTAACTGACAGCAGCGTTGATAACAGCAGAATGGAAATGCTCTTTGCAGCACACGCTCGATATTGTGCGAACTTGACCCTGGCCTTTTGTTCTGAGTTTCTTTTACTCAATTCAAAACAGCAGAATAAAGAAGAAAGAGCAAGTACTACACACAGAAACTGATGGACATATAAGCAAGTTCAGTATGAAATATGTTGATAGAAATTTGGAGGTGTATGTCACGATGACATTCTGCTTTAAAACCACTCAGTGGTGCAGAGAGATGGTTCATATCATTAACATTTACAGACTTATTAAGGAGGCTCCTTATTTCTGCGCCACCTTGCATCATAGATGTAATTAAAAGGAGTGTTTGCTTGCTTCATTATTACAGCAAACAAGTACTCATAGCCTTTCCATAATCTTCCTATATATGGGTATATGCATCTTTATACATGTATATAATATATCTAGCATATAAAATATCCTGGCATATCATAGCTAACAAGTATAATGCTTTTAAAATAGATGCAATATTTACATTGTAGTACTATTGTCTGCATAATATTCATAGGCATATTGTTTATGTATTTGCAATTCTTCCAAATTTCAGGAAAGTAAAAACACTGCAGTGCTAAAAATGTGTAGGAAGTATCAGATTAGGTACACAAACCAATGACCAGATGTTATTTGTATATAGCTGTACTGTAGAGGTATTTCAAGGAACAATACTAGTAAATGCAGTTCTTGTGGTTAGAAAGGTGGACAGGAGTTGTCATTGTAAGAGCAACTGGCCATCGGTAATTAGAAGAAAGGATTTTGCTCGCATGGCCTGACACCTTCCTGTTCTCTGTAGCAGAAAGCTGTCCAAGAGCAGTGGTTTTGCCAGGTCCCGGGAGGCCTGTGGAGAATGGGCTGCAAGCCCACAGCTGGAGTTAGCAGCCAGATGCTGCGCTGACAGCCGGGCTCCAGCTACAGAGAGACCTTATCATAATCTGAGAGAAATACCATCCTGCACCGTCTTTAATCTCAGCAGCATCCAGTTTGAAGGGAGATTTACCGACAGGAAGGAACGTTTGCACCCCTTGCCCTTAGCACCACAGGACACCCTGTGGCTTGCAGCCTGCTGAGGGTGCTGAGCACCCTCTTCCCCATCCACTTCTGTACCGCAGCTCTTCTCAAGATCTGTGCAGCAAATAATCTGGAGGCTCTATCCTTAAATCCATCCTGCCCTTGGAGCTAGCTGAAATTGTCCCCACAGCTGAGAGGCCAATAATTACCATGGAAACTCTTTGCAGCAAACTCTTGTGTCAAAGCAAATATTTTAATGTTAGTTAACAGAGATTTAAAAAGGTGCTGATTGAAAAAGCAGCACACTTTGTTCCCTTCCTGAGGTCAATTTAGCTAATCTGCCCACTAAATCTGCATGCTGCACGTGTTGCTTTCTGCTGACATTAAAGTATCTTGAAGAAGACAGATCAGAGAGGAGTTTAGAAATGGCACAAAATATTCTCATCAGTGGCCCCTGACGACATGTTAGCTGTGAGGAAAAGGTGACCCTGGCAGTAGTTTTGCTCTTGAAGTTAATGAAAAGATGCCTGTCTAAGAACATTTCCTAAGCAGGAAACTCATGACTACGTGGTGCCATCTACAAGAGACTCTGTTGGTCCTATAGTAGTGATCTGATCAACAGAAAAGGTATCACACTGAGATCCTTGCACACTGGCCTGATGCTGCATGGATCTGTGTTGTTGGTGCTTCCCCTTGCTTAGGATGCAAGCTGAGATGGGTCACTTCATTGCTCAGTGTCGCTGCTTCCATTCGCTGTCTCTTTCTTGTCTGTATGAATCACAGGCTCTTCTACCTGCCTCTGGTTTTATTTGGCCATATAGACAATCTGTGAACATAACCTCCAGCTGTGCCATATTCCCTCTTATCCAATCCATGTGTTTTTTAATGACGCTCAGTTCTTTCCTCCAATGTGATATTTTCTTTCTTACCTAATGGACATTCCCTCCTATTTTGGTATAATCAGCAGTTTTTATCAGTGCACTACTAGATCTTGTGCCAAATTTATTGATGTTAATTATACAATATGTCTTGGTTTTAATTTGTAGATTATTCTTCTCTCTTTACTTGGTTTGTTGGGGTTTCTTTCCCAGACATAGTGCTTATAAACATTTTGGCAGTGTTAGTGCAACATATGTTTTCACATGAATAATTTAGTAGTTGTACTAAACCACTATCATCCTGTATATATCAGTCTGAATATGCTGAATATACTGGGTACTGATTAGTGTGGAGAAACTTGGGTAGAAGCACTGTGAGAATGAATTTAACACAGGACATATTTCTCATGCAAAACGTGTTCAGTTTTCACAGAAATATGAATAAACATACTGCTTAGTTTTGAACAACTCCTTGTAAATGATTGTTCTTGCACAATGGCATAGCAGAACAGGATTTAAATTTATAAGTAGTGCAAATAGAAAATTTGCCAAAGCATGATTTCTTATAGCTCAAAATTTACACGGACATGTATCAAATTTGCCAAGTACTTTCAGCTGCAAAGATGTTTAGGCTGTTGAGGAGGAGACGAATCTTGACAGAGGGACAGATAATGTCCCTTATCCTCTTTCAGAGTATAGTGATTAATGTTGTCAAGGAAAACATGGGAGAGATGTTCAGTCCTCCGCTGTCTGCATCGATTTGAACTGTAGTTCTCTCACCTCAACAGAGTGCCTTAACCATCAGGATAAAAAGAAAAAAAATCCCAGTATGTTTTTCCTTCATATTTACAGCTTTGAAACACATTTTTATAAATACTAAAACATCAGCTGTCAGGAGTGAGAGAACGGCACAGCACAGTGGCTACCTCATTTTGCAGGAGGTGCAAATCCAAAGCCCTTCAGAGGGAGCTGGGACTTGAGTTCAGATCCCAGAAGTGTCCCTGTCACTGGCTCTTCTGGGAAAAAGGAGACAGCCCATCTAGGTGCAGCCAGGCCTTCATTACCCCTTGTTTCTTGTAGGTCTGCCACAAGGTGAAACGTTTTGTTGCAGATTGAAGAGGCGTTCTTATGCAAAACCAATTTGATAAGAAAATTGGTTTGTTTTACTTTGGCAGAACAACATGGGGGGAAAAAGATACTGTTCAGTCTGTTCTAACTGGAAGAAAGAAAAACAGTTGGGTTGTTTTATTGGCACTCCGAATCTTGTGTAGATTGCTGGTTTTAATGGGACAGCTGAGCCTGTGTCTGTGCTGCTACTGCTGAACGTGGAGCAGAGAAGATCCCTTCTCATTCACAGAGTGAATATCCCAGGAAAGTAAACAGTCGAGAAACAGCCAACCCCATCCAGGTGCTCTGTCCCCTTCACAAGAGGCAGAGACAGGCCAAACCACCGGTAAAAGAGGTAAAGAGGAGACTGGGTGCTGTGGCAAATAACTTGTGCACGGATGGAGCTGATTTAAGCAGCTTCCTTCCAGCGCAGAGCAGTGGGCCGTAGCCTGGCCTGCAGGGTGGCTCGCGGCCGGCCAGCCCAGCAGCATGGCGGCTACGCGTGCCTCTGCCGGGGATGCTGGGCTGAAGCTCTCCGCCGGCCCCAGCCCAGTCCCCGCCTGGCAGCTTCCCAGGCGTGCTCCTGCGTGTTGTGCAAGGAGAACATCCTGCTCTCACACATGGATGCCTGTGCTTGTTGAAATGTGGGAAATCATCCAGGCTCTGTCCACCTCTCCTTGGGAAATCAGTAGCCAAAAGTGCTGCCAGTCAGCAGCTGCTCCAGCCATGCTGGCCGCATAGACTTTCAAAATTGCTGCTTCAGAAAGAAGGAAGCCGAGGAAAACCCTTGACTGCCAAAGCGCAACCGTTCAGCTTGTCAGAGCCACTTCCCCCCGCTCCAGGACCCCACAGGTGTGTGATACGAGTTCCTGCTTTTGACTTCACTGGATTTCCTAAAGGCTGTTTTTATGGAAAGATCACCAGGCAGGGTTTCAGCTCGTCACTGACTGTCCCTTTGCAGCAGTTATTACGAGGCCCAGTTGATGAGAGGTTTACTTGCGTGATCAATCCCTTCAACCTCAGTGGGACTACTTATCAAGCGTGTATGCTTCAGTGAAAGTAAGAGTAGCCCAACCTTGCCCCCAGAGATTATGATGTGAAGCAAAATATGCTGATTAAATGTATGCAGGAGGCCACTTTTTATATAAATGCTAAAAGACTACTGTTTTGATTGCCTGTTAAAAAAATGCCAACAGTCTAACATTGTTTGGCCTTGAAAAATTATCTTTTCCTCTTCCTTGCTGTCTGTCTGGAATAGAAATGATGCCCACTTATGTTGAAACTCTAAAAATACCAGTTCCCAGCAAAGAAATTAAGAGAGATATTGTGCCTTTCATGAAAAACAAAACAAGCAAAAACGAGAAAAACTCCACCACTGCACATACTCATCCAAAGTGAATTGCTGGAGTGATGGAAGAGGTTATTTCCATCCCATTTGATGCTTTTAATTACAGTTCTTATGAATGGTCTGAATCTCTCACACCTGAGTTGCAGCACAGAGCAAGTTATTTTTAGCAGCTGTAGCCCAAAGCTACTGTTGCTACTCTAGAGTGGCATATCCATAGATACACTTTCCAACCTGTGGTTTCAGGCTCAGAAGGTAAATTAAATGCATTACCTGATATAGCATCTTTAGTAGCAATTAACAGATATTAGACAAATATTAACTGAAAGGAGCCAGGAGAAAGATAAATGAAGCCAAAGAAATTGCCTCCCCTTGTTCAAAGACTCTGTAGATACATAAAACCCAGAAAGAAGAGATTCTTTTTAAAGATGGTATAGAGGAAAGCTCTTTGAGATTTACCTTTCTCCTAAATACACAGAAAAGGAATGCCATTATTATTTACTTATTTTTAAAGAAAAAGGAGTTTTTGCCATTTGCAAAGGAAGGTTAAATTTTGTGTAGAAAAAAAGTCTGTTTCGGCTTGCTTTGGGGATTTTTACAGTTTTCAGTACAAAGCAGTTGGCTGAAAAAATAGTCTCTGCTGTAATGAATTAGACAGCTTCTCCGTTACCGAGTGCATTTTCATTAGGGGGAACAATGGAGGCTGCTGGGTGGATCGCGATGAGTAGCTTTACATCGAAGGACAAGCTGCATTTATCTGAAGGCAATTCATGGGTTTATAATGGACAGCAGGGCCTTTGTCTTTGCTAAGAGCCTTTCTGTGAATAACTCTATGATTCATAGCCAAATTATAGTTGCTTCCTACTACCGTGGCCATTTCAATAGCAAGGTTCGCAAAAGGTGCTCTTCGAATGTTAAGTGGCACTAGTGGGCTTGCACCCATTTTTTTGAACTTACTAGGATAAGATTAAATAAATAAGAAGTGTCATTTTTTATCCTTGTAAGGATTTATTGTGAAAAATTTTCAAAGCACAAGTATAATGTTTAGAATCACTCACATTTTTCCCCCAATTAAAGCATTATAGATACACTAGAAAATCCATCTAATCAAGGATAAAAATCTGACAGATATGCAGTTAAAAACATTTAAAGGTTTCTGATGAATACGTAAGTATTTTGATATCCTTCAATGCAAATCACTGTGTACTCTGGGCACGATAGCATCATGATGGGGCTAATAGTTGATAATCCAGACCCCAGCCTCCATAACAGAGATAGCTTTGGGATGAATCAAAATACATACATCATGGAAAATTGTATTCATAGTAGTAGTAAATGTTATCTCATAGTAAAATAGAAGGCCACGTCAGGATTGAGATTCCTGTGTGTTGTGCATCCACAGGCAGAAAAATTACAGTCTGTGCCTGAGGTTGTATAGTTTCTGTTTAATTACCCACTGGTTTTTTTAGGTTAATTTGTGTAGTTTCTGGGGGCAACCTTGCATGTGAGTAATAACTGGCTCCACAAGTTATTTGCCCAAGTTGTGCTTTAATTAAAGGCAAGCTCTGTTTGCCTTGGAATATACAGAGGGCATGTATGATGCTGCAGCCTGACTGTTTGCTCAGTAGATTGGCAGAAGCTTTAATCTTCCAGTCTACTCAGAGGTAAACAGGATTATTGCTATTATATGACATTAAATATGTATATATTCTAGGAGTGGATGAGTTTAAAGTCCAGAGTTTTAAGCCTTTTTTAATTCCACTCACGTGAAGTGAGCAAGTTGAAATTTCTCAAATCTCCCTTTTTTTTTACACTATGATCTACTCTGAATAGCACAGACTTCAGACTCTTTATTCTTATCCTGGACTTGGATGCAGTGAGGGGTTTGTGGAACGGGAAGAATAACATTTAATTCTGGTTTCAGTCAAATGAACACTGGGAAGTGGTTTGCCCCATTCTAAACTGATTGGTAGTGGCCAAGGGCATTCTTACAGGACAAGGACAAGATCAAAAAACCCAACACCCCACAAGAGAGTTGCTGAATTGCTTCAAATGGAGAATTCGTTTCAGGTACTGATTCAGCCTGGCACTTGAGCATGTAGTTTTGCAGCAGCTTCAGACAGAACTGTAATAGGATGCTCTGGTCCAAACAGTCTCCTGCAGAATATGCATATGGTAGTTTCCACCTTGCCTTTGTCCCCTGCATTAGGATGGAGTGTCCTTCTGAGTGCTTCAGGGCCAAAGAAGTGTACAGTATAATTCAAATATCTATACTGCCTGAAAGAAGCACAACTGTCTTGTTGTGCTAGCCAGTGCTAGTTCAAGACTTGCTTTAGATATTCCAGAGGGAAGACAGTTGAATTCCTGTAGAAGGGAAGAAAAACTTGGTGACTTCTGGGAGAGCGCTATTGATTCTGCTTTTGAATAAAAATGATAGTTTTTCAGAAATTATTTATTTGAACTACCCAAACTGAATAAAGATTACTGGTTTTAAATCTTGCTACCCAATAGTGAATGAGTGGAAGCGAGTACCTGCACTATTGCAGCCACCTCTTGACTAAAAGCTACATAAGGTGTCTTAGTGTGTGAAAGTGTGTGTCAGAGACTCCTTCCCAGTGTTCAGAAGCGGTCAAATTTTCACCTTTCGGAGAAAACCATGGGGAAGCTCAGGAGGATTTCAGGCAAAGTTCAGGTAGTTCACAAAGATATACTGGCCTCCTCTAAACAGCCTAGTTTGCCTCTTCTTCAGGACACTTTGATGGAGATAGTTTGATCTGTTACTGATTCTGTCCATCTGGTGTAGTGATGCTGACTTCTGCTTTCCAAGCGGTTACAGTTCTGCATGATGATAAACGATGGGAGAGCATTACTGGTAATAAACAGTCAAGGTGCCTGATAGACAAAAGGTAAATAAAAATGAGTTCATATTGCCTGATGAAGTTGGCACAAAATCAGAATTAATAGAGAGATAAGATTACCTTTTCTTATCTGGCATGTAGTCTAACTAGATTTGTTTTTAACATACAGATATAGAAAAGACGAGTTTTACAGTGCTTAAAGACTCATTTTTCTTGTTCTTTCTGACTATCAGCAACATGAGATTATAGCAGTCATGTTAAGCAACAACATAAGGTTTTTTTCACAATGCTGTTTTTAATAGGAAAATAAGATACCTTTTGAGGCTTTCAGCACAAGTAGAAGAAGATACAGGGTCAGAAAGAAAAGGAGCATTGTTTTTCACAAAAAGTTGTGGTTAATTACAAAGACTGGTAATCAGAAAAAAAAAAAGAGATGGCAAGAAATCAAAAACAAATGGTTATGGTAGAGTAGGGGCACAGGGTGGTGTGGCAGTACCTGTCTGCCAAGATGAGCCTGAAAAGTTAAGAAAAGAAACTAGGGGCTCATTTTCACCCTTGGATCCACAGACATAGGAGCATGGGAATATTTACAATACCAGAAAAAAAAGGAACTAAATCCAGGTAGATTCCCAGCTAGGTTTGATACCCAACACTCACTGCTCATCCGTGGGAAGAGGAAGAGTCCTGCTTTTCATAGCCACCTTGAGAGCCTTGCCTTTGTCCCTTGTCTGTGCAAAAAGACTGATCAACATGAGCTGGTCTAAAAGTGGTAAATGCTATGTATTTAAACCAACTTTGATATATCCAAGACTCTCTAGTCTTACTGCAGTTGATCCATCAGGTATTTGTCTGTCGTGTCCAACACTCTGGCCTGCCTAACATCCAGAAAATTGTAAATCCTTAGGCAAAGAGCTCAGGCAGTCAATATTACCAAAAGTGGTGCCCTCCCCTTCAGAGTGGAAGGACTGGCAGCCATGACTTTGGACTATATTTAGATCCCTGTGGCTAGGCACCATGAGTACTCCCCAACCTGTAGTATCAAGGCAACACCATTAAGCTGAAGTGGTCTTGATCTTGAAATAACACAAGCATTCTCTTTGTTCACTGTAGATGAGATATCTGGAAATGGTCCCTTCTTACGTGAAAGAGGTGATAGCATTCACAGACAAGCTATATGTTCTGGGGCAAGATCTGGAGCTGGCATGCAGTAGCAGCAATTACTCCCTTTTGAGGCTGCTTTACATTAAGCCCCTTTCATTATTAATGCTCATTCTGTAACGTTTGTGCAAGTGCAACTCACAATCTGCATATTATCTGCACAGAACCAACTGCATGTTTGGACTAAAGCATCAAGGTACCTCACTGCCAGGTGAAAGCAGCCACCCTTGTAAATCATTCCACGGACAGATTTCATACAGATATACGGACTTAATAATGCACACAAAACTAGACTGCAGTGGCAGGAGAATGGACGTAATTTCATCCTTCTAGTTGCACAGAGTCCTGTTTAAAGCCCAGAAGGGTAGAAGTTACGGGCTGTTGAGTTCAGTGAGGTTTTGAGCCTACCTATCAGAAATTCTGTAATCAGGGCAGAGAGTCTCTTTGAAATCAAAAAAACCACACTTGGGCACAAATGAAATACAAGAGGTTCCCTCTGGACATAAGGAAACGCTTTTTCACCATGAGGGTGACTGAGTGGCACAGGTTCCCGAAGGAGCTGGTAGAGTCTCCATCCTTGGGGGTATTCAAAAGTCATCTGGACACAGTCCTGGGCAACAAACTTTAGGTGACCCTGCTCGAGCAGGCGGGTTGGACCAGGTGACCTCCAGAGGTACCTTCCAACTCTGTGACACTGTGATTCAGATATCACCTAGCAGGAGCCAAGGCATCAGAATCTGGCCTTCAGTTGGTTTTATGTAGGTGAAAATCATCTCCTCTCTTAAAATGTCCTATCAAAAGTTACAATGAAATACACGGAAACTGAGATAGGGTGGAAATAAGCAATTTTGTCAAAAACATTTGGAATGTAACATTTTGCACTCTTAATAGAATTTTCACAGCTGTCTGGAAATACCTGGTTTCACTGAAATTATTATTCTTCAGAGATAATGGAATCTTTGATTTCAGGCATCATTTGAAATATACATCAGGATTTTTTTTTTAATCTGGTCAAAAAAAAAGCAATTGAATATCTTCTTTTTAGGAACAATCTGGTACTTCTATCTTCAAAGCTGTTGTTTACATATCAACAGCTTTGTTCAGTTTCTTTGTTCTTTGGCCAAGTGTGAGATTACAATGAAAACCAGAGAAACGGGTGGCAACTCAATCGAGTCAGATCAAAAGAGGCAGAAAAGGAGTAAACAAGACTATTAGGAGGAATAAACAATGATAGTAAAAAGAGCACAATTACACATTTTTGTGTTCTGTTTAATTAATTTCACATTTCTTTGTTAATTGTAAAATCTTGTCAGAAGTTTGAAAATAATTTTTCCGCTCTAACCAACTTGGTCCTTTTCCATTTGGCAGATACACTGTTGGGTTTATTTTTCCCTCCCATATGTTGGATGGTAATAAAATAAATATATCTGTTAATGTTTTGGGTTTGGGTTTTTTTGGTGTACGAACAACTTTTCCTGTATGCTATTCTCATAAAAAGCTTTTGTTGCCCCATTATGACATCATGAGTAATAACAGTTTGTCTAGTAAACTCCTAATGAAGTGAATATTAAGTATATTACAATTTACTAGCAGCCAGTCGTGTACCAAAATAGAATTTGGCTCTGTCTTGGTATCACTTTAAAGAGGTTGAACCAGGTTCAGACATGAATTAAGATAAAATTAAAAAGAAAGAAAGCACTAAAAGGTAGAAGACACTGATTTAAATAAGAGGATGGAGACATGCATGTTGTTTCAAATGGCATGGCATCGGACACCGGTGCACAGTGCTGCTGCTTCCATGGCCAAACCAAGTGTCCTTTTCCACACCTTGTGTCTAAACATCTTCAGGCACTTAATGGATTTACAAGCAAACATCCCTTGGTAATGAAACCAAGATAAGAAATTATAACATTGAGACAGAAAGCTGATGAAGGAAAAAGGGAAGGAGGATGACAAAGTGGAAGAGAGCAGTGGTGCACGCTAAGGTCATTCTTGTATTGTACTCTTGTCTTACCCTTTGACTTCTCCTCAAGGCCATTCCCTGCATGCACTCACATATTAGTTAGGGGCACTAGCCAGTACACAGTGGTGACATAGTTTGCCTAATGCAGGGGTAGGCTGAGTAGCAAGGATGCTACATTGTACTTACTCCAGGTGGGATATTAGACATGGAAAAGGACTGGAGGAAATTTGCTGCATTTGAAAAACCAATGTTTTAAAGTTCTGTACACATCTCTGACTGATGGCTGGAGCAGATTCTCTAGGAGTGAGCCATTCTCTGCTTTTTCAGGCGAGTTTACAAAGGGATATTACAGTGTTGTCTCTGGACACAGAAGCTGGTTGCTTTGATCTTGAGCTCTTTTCCTCTCCCCTTATGCTTTCTCATTCCTTACAGTCATGGAAGGACTAGCTATCACGCAGGTGACTCACTTGCTCTTCTGTGCCTCTCAAAGTTGTTTGCCAAGGAGGGTAAGCGCTTTTACACAACTCATGCAATATGAAAGTCTTTTCTGTGAAGCAGAGCAGAGTCTGAAAGAGAATACATACTATGGGTACAAGGATTGTTTCAGCTATCAGTGAAGTGCAGCTGTCCCTGTGGCTCAGTGCAGCTTTTTAATAATAGGCACCACCACTGTACAGTGTGTCAGGATGGAGAGAGAATACATTGCTTCTCTGAAAAGAGAACTTCATATTGAGCTGAATGTAATTACTCAAATGGACGTCAGCCAGTGCACCTGGACTCACTCGCTGTAGCAAACCCTAATTCCTGAATAGGAATTCCGGAGAAATGTTCTGTGGCACTATATAAATTCTCTGAACTGTTTCTGTAGTTTTTATCTTCATCTTCACTTTCAAAATTCCACTTTCTGTTATGTCTATCACCTAATGATCACAGAGAAGTCTATCTGTAACTTTGTCAGAAGGGTCTGGTGGGCACCTCTCGTGTTGAACATATTCTGCCATAGAAACACCAGGTCTTAACCTTCTGGACAAACAGCAGCACCTCGAGCTTCACCCATGGTTACTCTCTTTCAGTGCTAGAAGGACCTTCCAAATGGACAGGTTTGGCTCAGCTGCAAAAAGGAAGTGTGTTCTTGAGGGATAGGTGATTGTGGAGATGCCTGACAGCACTTCCCCAGCCAAAGAATAATGTCAGGCCACAGCTCTGAAGTAGTCCATCTGTCACATGAAGTTCCACTACTTGCGTGCTGAAGTCTATTCATATGGGGCTTAATTTTCAGGGCTAATTATCATCATGCATTACCAATAAATTTAGATAGATGGCTAAGCCTCTAAAACCTGGGGGGTTAAAATCAAGCAGAAGAAATAGCTTTCTGTGGCTATGGCCTTAAATGTGACTGCACTTCAGCCTGCAACACAGCAAAGGAAGGTTGAAAAGTAGCTGTTTGAGAAATTTTCTTCTCATAGTCGTAAAACTTAAAGCAGCTTCTTATTAGGGGATATAGAAGATCTCATCCACTACAGTGATTTGTGAGGTAAAGCACAGGACAGCAACTCTTGTAAAAAATCTCAGAGTCCTGAAAGTCAATTGAATGACTTTTTGAGGAAGAAGAGGCTGTATTAACCACAGCCGCATTATCTCTAATGCACTCATTTCCTCCATAATTGAAGTCATTAAAGTACAGATATTTGGACGTGTACTGGAGCATCAGATTGGATTTTTAGCCTTTTACCAGTTTTCCCTTTATGTTCTTTCTTAGGATCAATCTGCGGCAATTGACTTAGAGTAAAACACCCCGCTGTGGCTAACACTGTAAGCAGTGTTCCAGCAGTATTGTACTTCATTGGATTTGCTATTACTGTCCTAAGACTGAATATCTAAATGGGAAGAAAATTAAAACAACAAACTGAGAGAAAAATCTATCACATGTAGCAAGGCAGCCAATACTGGGCTCTAATAAATTTGTGAAAAAATAAGAACTCTGACCTCTGACAAGATTTAATCAAATTTCTAAATTTTGTACATTCCATCAGCAGGTATTTAGAACTACACTTTGTAGATGAATTCTGGAATTCCTGATGCTGATATGTGTGAAAGCAGTTGTATATCTTGTCACTGTATTAAAAATAGGTGTCCCAATTACTCAGAACTGGAGAATATTAGATGACACCAATCTTTGTATAGGTATGTGCCTTCTGGCATATTATAATGAAGTGAGACTTCTACCTAGCCCAGAAGACTAAGGAAAATCAATGAACTTGAATCAAACTAATTCATTAAATTGGATGAGTTAATGCATTTCTTGTGGATGATGACAATAAATCAATTCCCATATAGCATGTTGTGTTTTCACTTCAGTAGTATTTCTCACACAGGTGGACACACATAACAGCAAATAGAATTCAGATCATGATGGCCAGAAAAGGATGTCAGTCACACCAACCTCAGTCTGCCAAATTTCATATAGACTTCTTCCATCTTTAAACCTGTGTATCTGAAATACAGTGGCCTTTGGTCTTCAGATTAGTTCTTCTTTATCCATCTTTGACCCACTTCTGACCACACAGTAGTTATTCCTTATATTTTACGCTATTTATATTTGGATGAACTTGAGTTACAGGAAAGGAAAATGGAAAATATAAGAAAAGAACGTTTTGTGGAGATGGCTTGACTCACATCGAGGTCAATCTCTGTAATTTTACTAAATCTGGTCCGTATACTCTCAAATATATATTAGTTAAATGCACGCATTTACTTTTCTTTTAATATACAGAGCTTTCTATTTGGGAATAATAAAACCAGTATTATAGAACATAACCTTATGGTTTTGGATGTATATTAATGAGAATTTAACAAATCAGGCTGGTGATATAACATTATGTACCCTGTACTGCTTCCCATCTTAACCACAGCATCGGAGTGCTATTGATTCTTTGCGTTTTAAAGAAGCTTTCAGCCTGTTTGGTTTCAAGGGCACAACAAAGTTCAAGTAGGAGGCTGTTTAAGGAAGGCTAGATGAGAATGTACTTGTCAAAAATCATATCTAATGTTTAAAGTAAACATTTTTTCATATTCTCACCCAATCGTTTCCTCATTATGTCTCATTATGTCTGCTGACTTGATTGAGCTATCCAACATGATCTAGACAACTATCTGAAGGGCTTCAGGTTATTATTATTTCAGTCTGTTTGGGTTAAAAATTGTGTTGCAAAGCATCAGGTACATGTGAAGTATCCAGCCTGGAATAGCTCCTGCTGACAATAAGGAAAATCTGTTGTTTTCAGGTAGACAGCATTGTTCTCATGTCAGGTTTTGTGCTTACCAGCTATAGGAACATCAAAGTTGCAAACCTTGTGTTGGTGTCTCATGTTTTCAGCTGCTTTCAGGATCAGTCGGTCATATCAACTGAGTGTTTTATATTTCACAGGGACAGATTCTTCAGTTTGCCCTGACTGAGCTTAGCACCAGTCTAAATACCTGTGAGATACTCTCTCTCTAATGGATTGAACAAAATCAAAGGCATCACATATCCATGATTTGTGGAAAAACCTAAGTCTCCAGATCCAAACTTGAAACCCTTGGTTTACCTCTGTCATTAGTATTCTGTGAAACAAATATGGGATTCAGCCCAGCCACTTCGGACAGCTAAACACAAGGTCTAAGCCAGATGTCTGTGGTCTCTTGATAGTCAGCAGCAAGAGACAGGAGGGTCCAGAGGGTCACGAACCCAATCCCACAACAGATAACTCAAAGAGGTACCCGTCTCCTCTAACTGTAAACATTGCCTTGAGGATAGTACCATCTGCCTAACTTCAGACAACTGATATTAGGTATAATGAATCCCTCCTTTCATGATTAAGATGTCTGTCACAAGGCTTGATAAAAGATGGGTAAATTAGATCTGATAAAGAGAGCTGCCCAGTGGCAGCTGGAACAATGATTTGTGAGTCCCAGTCCCACATGCAGATGATGAGACTGTGCTCGCTGTCATTGCATTAGAAAACTTTCTTTTCCTAATGGATTTACTTCCTGAAGAAAATCACGGTACACTGGAAAGACTGTTTTGCATTTCTTATCTATGAAAATTAAGTTACATGGAACTTCTCAGGATTTACCATATAGAGTTTATGTCTCTTAATATACTCATCTCAATAAAATATATGGCAGTCAAAGATGGCTCACGTAAGATACAGGGTAATTTGTCCTTTATATAACTCACCATTGTACAAACCAAATCAGCTTCTATATAAATGTCTAGACAGCACATTAGTGCTTTGCCCAGCTAGCCCAAGAATATGTAACTGGGAAAGATAAAAGGATATTCATTGTTAGCACTTGCCACACTCCCCACTGTTATTTGTATTTTGGCAGATAAACACCAAGTGACAGGTCCCAAATATTCCAATCTGTCTGTTAAACAGAGCTCATATGAGATTATGTTTCCATAAGTCTTGTTGAAATCAATATTTGTTTGTTTAGAGTGTTGACCTCAGAGAAATTTCAGTTGTCCCTCAGGACTCTGTACAGTCGAGGCCTACTCTATTTACAGCATCATTATTTCAAACATATTGCCAACTAGTTCATAGCATACTTAACAGAAGACTGCTCGATGTGTATGATAATGTCTTCTTAGACTGAACATAGCATTTCATGATGTGAATGCACAGACTCATGCAGTTTGAGCCAAAAGCTTCAGTTCCAAACAAATAAATTCTTGTTTTAATCAGCCATCCCATCAAGGGATGGCGTGCACAGGCTTGTCACATGCTGTGGAATACCTTACACCGTTTATCATGGGGAAAGGAAGGTATTAGCTGAAGAGTATGTGCTCATGTGTCCAAATCCAGCCTGGAGGCCTTCTCTATGTGGCACAGCACTGGTAAGTTCACACAAGGCCAGTATCGGATACCTGAATTAACAGGGCTCTTTATTCCTGCCTCTTAACATCATTTATTAACATGAAAGCACTGTCTTGACATGGTTAGCATTGACCAGATCATTAGTTAAATCATGGGCACCACCACGGATACCATGGCATTAAGCAAAGTAAAAATTTCTTCAGTTAGATCTAATTCTTGTTCACTAAGGCAACGTAACAATTGATGTATTTTTTTTCTTCTTGTTGCTTAGTGTCCAGATCAAAACTAAACACCCGGGAGATCCATATGACAGATAGACATTTCCTATCTTTTCACCCAGAGTTCTTGGTTCCGTTCACTTCCAACTGAAGAAAACACGTATTTCAACTGAAAATGCACCATGTGCTTTCTTGTGCTTGCCATAAAAGCCTATTGGAAAACAAGCTGGAGTCACAAGAGTCTTAGAGAAAAAAATTACTGATTTTACCCAAGACCACACAATTAGGGTCCTTGCTTAGGATGAAGGAGACTACAGTTCTGTTCTATACTGTCCCTCTATCCCAATTTAATGTCACTTCTGATTGTCCATCTAGTAAGCAGCATTTTCCCTAATTTATTCTTCTCAAGAACATGTTTTCAGGACTAATAATCAGTATCACTGCATGGTATTTTTTCAGTGGCAAAACAAAACCCAAGAAAAAGCCAGTAATCCAGGAAATGGTAAATATTAACAAAATATGATTGCAACTCAGGAAGGGTTTAGCTGCACATCTGCATCTTTTCTTTACAAATTCTATACATGCCTGCCATTTTCAGAACAGGGGTCTATCTTCATGTGTCCTGTTGTGAATACTTAAATGCGTATGAAATAGTTTTTTAATTGCTTCTAAGACTCAGAGGAAATAGTGGTAGCTTTGTCTCAGTCTCTGTATATAATATCTGTATCTGGCTTTTTGGGGTTCAGAGGTCAGAAATAAACTGTATCAGCATATATTCATTCTACTGGTGATTTGAAACTTGAATCTAGATCCAAATTCTGTTGCTCAGTCCCATCTTTGCTCTTTCTCTGCAGATAGTTGGGGGGGGGGGGGGGGGGGGGCAGAAGTTGGCTATTTATTGCACTGTTCCTACCCACACTTCTTATTCCTGTTTTGGAAGGTTTCCTGAAGTCATTACACAGGTGAAAATCCCACTTAAGTTATTTGTTAGCCTGTGCCAAGACCAAAAAGCAAATCAGAGAAAAGAACTGTCCAATGCTGTAAATGTTCCAGTTACTGGCTTGCTGAAACGGTGTGCTTTTGCTCACTCATTGAGCAGAGTCCAGACAGATCTGAAAATTCAGGGAGAAGTTGCACGTCAAAGCCCTCTTGCATATTTAGTGACCACATCATAAGAATAACCGCTACGGCCAAGGGCCATCAGTTTTCTAGATTGAATGGACCTTCAGGGGAAAAAGAAAATGCTTATAGTGAAAGGAAAATGAATTAATCAGAACTTTACCCTTCAGCTGTCAGCACCAGAATACAATGTCAATTGAAACAACAGTTGCCTTTGACAAACCTCACCTGCTCTCAAGAGCCCTATTTGCAGTGCCTTACACACAGATCTTCACAGGAACAGAGCAATGCTCACCAGCATGGTCTGTTAGCTGGGAAAGCTGCTGCCTTCGTTTCAGAATAAAATACTGCAGCAGAAAAAGAGCAATGCTCTGGGATCTTCTCTGTTGACTATACAAGGCTTGGTAATGATTTACTTCCAGAGCAATATTCATCTCAGTATAAAAGAAGCTCATTTACCTGATAAGTCTAATAGGTTACCAGTGTATCTAGGAAAAACACAGTGTTCTCAGATACTGCAGAAAAATAGCTAGGCTGCAATACCAAGGCCGTGATTGTGATTTTTGAGCTTATAATTTGTTTTATGCTGTTAAAACGAAGAAAGTATGACGCTCAGGAAATACTTCTATTAATGCTGTGAGACATGGGGAGCAGGGCTGGCAGCAGTCTTCAACTGCTGTAAGATATTTGAAATGGAAAAAGATTATAACTTTTATGCTAAACTGAATTTATATTAGAAAGCTCAAAAAATTTTTTTGCTTTTTAAATAGTGAAATTTCTGGAAGTGTGTGGTAACTTTCAACTGCTTTACATCATCATAAATTTGGGGTGAATATGTCAGTTTAGATGCTCTGAATAATGAATCGTCATGGGCAAGGCTTGCTTGAGCATATATTGGAAATCCTGTTGGATATAGTCCAGAGCAGGGCCATGAAGATGCTCAGAGGGCTGGAGCACCTCTCCTGTGAGGACAGGCTGAGAGAGCCGGGGTTGTTCAGCCCGGAGAAGAGGAGGCTCCGGGGAGACCTTGTAGCACCTTCCAATACCTGAAGGGGCCTACAAGAAAGCTGGGGGGGACTTTTTACAAGGGCCTGTAGTGACAGGACAAGGGGCAATGGGTTTAAACTGAAAGCAGGGAGATTTAGATTGGATATCAGGAAGAAATTCTTCCCGGAGAGGGTGGTGAGGCACTTGGAACAGGTTGCCCAGAGAAGCTGTGGATGTTCCATGCCTGGATGTCTTCAAGGCCAGGCTGGATGAGGCTTGGAGCAACCTGGTCTAGTGGAGGGTGTCCCTGCCCATGGCAGGGGGGTTGGAACCAGATGGTCTTTAAGGTCCCTTCTAACACAAGCCTTTCTATGATTCTGTCATACTTGGAAGATAAAGATGCATATCAAAATAGATGTATGAACCACACATCCCTTGTTTAGTGCAGATGTCTGCCACTTTGTTCCCCACCTTTATGCACTATGAATTATGTAAGATAATCGGATCCTATATTAATTGCATTAATCACAAGATTTAGAATAATTTTTCAAATATTTTTTATGTTTTTAATGAAAAACAATTTTGTAGTTTTTGTCTAACTAGTCCTGCTAAGTTCACAGTCTTTGGAAAGAGATCCTCTTGGGCTGTCATAAGGGAGTGTTTTCTTTGCCTTTTGTACAAATGGAGTAGTAAATGAGATTAAAATGACTGCTGTTTGTATACTGCTGCTTCTGTCACCGTGAAAGCTAGAGGAGATAGGGTACTCAGAGTTAAGATGACTCTGGTCCAAGGAAATACGATCCTTTCCTTAGTTCCTGCTGCTTCCTGTGCTTTAGTGAGCAAGTCACATAAACTAGACTTTACACAGTCTTTAGTTGTGGGTTTCTTGGTACATTAGTGCCTAGCCTTAGAGCAGCACAGTTCTAATTTGGAGAAGTATGGGCAATGACAGGTACTGCTGAACTTAGGAGAGCTGTTCTCAGAATATACTAACCACTTTATAAATGTTTCCTGTGCTTAAAAGTCAGTCCTAGTGCACCTCAAACTGAGAGCTTAAAACTAGTAGGTACTCTTAACTTTAATCTCTGTTTGCCCTAGTACCGTATCTGTAATATATTGCTGATATCTATCCCCTCACGTTATAGATCAAGAAAATATAGAAATACTGTTTGCCAATCTCCTGATGGTTCTGCATGTACCACAGAACAGTCCAGGAGAGTATCTAGGATATTCAGGAGAGGGCTTCTCTACTGAATTGTACACAATATATTGAGCACGGAGAAAACAGAACATCGAGTGCTATTTAGTGCTTACACTGAATGAGATAGGAGGCATATGGAAAAAATCATATGTGCTCAAGTCATTAAAAACTATTCTAGTGCTTGAGGGGGAAGGGTAAATAAGGACAAATGTTGAATAGAAACCAGTAATTCTAGTATTTCCTACGCTCTCGGTGCTTGATATCTTTACATTTATAAAATTCTTTCAATGAAGCAGGGAGGGAGAGTGTGCAGGCATGCCTACTTCCCACATTTCATATTGCCTTTCCTGCCCCATATTCCTTGCTGACACATCATACTGAGATCCCACCAGCTCTCCCACTTTAAGGTAGTTGTGTTGCAGCTTGGATGGTCGTTGCCAGTAATTAACAGACAGTACTTCTGCTCACTCACTAGACCATGTTCTCTCTGCCTGCATCCAATTAACCTTCCCCCATGAGTCCAGAAAGCAGTATTATAATTCTTGGGTCATTAAAAAATCCCATGACATTTTTGGTAAGAGTAATTTTCTTAGTCCCTGTGTCCTGGCCAAATCCCAATTTTGTTTAATTACTTGAATTCTCTGAGAATTGGACAAATGTATGCATTGTACATTTTACTTAAAATGTCATGGAACACATTGAAGAACATATTTAGAGATACATTTATGAGTGATTCAGCTCAGCTATGTCTCTAAGCTGGGCATGTAATGGCAAGAAGTTTTCAAAAGTATTGTAGAATTAGTCAAAAAGGTTATCTGATGCTAATCAACTGGCTTTTCTGCATCCCACCAATGAAATACCTTCTGGACTTTTGCTCAAAAGATGTAATATATTTCTTTCCCTCTCCTCTAACCAGTTCTACAGTGTTGGTCATGTTGTTCGAAATAGATATGCTTGTGTACATTGCTCCTGGAAAGATTTCAGTCCCAGGGAGAGTGATGTTCGTATGGGAGTCTTATGAAGTAAAATTTTCTTGCCCTTACACTCCTTTATTCTATGAGCAATCTTAATAATTACATATTATTTCTTTGCTATTTGTGTAACTGCCTGCATCTCACTAGCTCAACAAGCTTTAAGGACTTCCTGACTTTACGCAATGCGTTGATTAGAAATGGAGCTGTTGACCTTTCCAAACCCCATAGAAGGCCTTCCTTTTCAAAGTGTGGTCTGTGGGCAAGCTTAGACAAACCATTCATTTCTCTACAGAGCATGAGAGGAGTTCCAGGTCAAGCTTTGCCAAAAAGAACCCTTTTGCAGTATGGAATCAGGAGTTCTATTGATTCTACAAAACCCAGAAAATCCGCTACTTATTCTTAGCTCTTTCTATTGGATTTTATCAGTGAACCACGTGGAGATGCACAGACATTTATAGAATTCTTCTATAGCATAGCATTTGCCAACATTGGATAGTCAATGCACTGTATTATTCCGTTTTTATGCTTTTACAGATGCAGTAGCAGACCCATATTATAAATGAGGAAAAAATAAATAAAATATTGATCCAGGCAATTACTTCCTGTACTCTTGTATGTTCTTTCAGCTAGCAAACACAGAATGAGCCCTCCATCTCATTTGCTTATGGTGATAGTAGGCATAAATTACTAGAATTGGCCAGTCTAAAATGAGTTTTGTGGAAGTCACTGTTCTGTGTAATTGCAGTGTTCCATGTAGTGATGTACTTAGTAGTGGTGCTTGACTGAAAGTAATAGTACTTTTCTTCACCAAATGTCTATATAGTAGCATAGCATCATTCAGAGGCATTTTTTTCTTCTTTTTCAACAAAAATTGTCTTTATCCTAACAAATAGCATTTTAAATGTACTATCCTTATGTAAATGTGTTATCCAATATAACATTTTTACTTCTGTATCCTTTCCACTGCATAGTTATGTTTTTCTTAAGGGGCTGACGTTTAGGCAGCCTGTTGTCATTTTCAATAATAGTGCAAAATCATTTTCAGTTTGATAAGGATTGTTATATGGAAATTAAAACATACCAGGTCTGTCATGGAGTCTTTGTCATTGTTCGTTCCTGTTGTTGGAAACTAAAAGAAATGTCACTTAAATGCTGCTGTCTCTGGGTAGAAACAATACTTTATAGGTGCTCTTTCATTGAACCAGGATTAAATTTTATTTCTTTCTACTTAAGAAAAAAAGCAATGGCACTTTATTTTGCATGAATTGATGTAAAATACAGCCATGAGTATGTGTAGAAAGCTCCTACTGTCATCAGTGCACATCAACAGGCTGTGTTGTTCAGAAGATATCCCCAAAATTGCTATGAACAAGGAACAATGTCCTTCCTTAGGATCTGAGCATTAGAACTCAACAGAAGTTATATGTGACCAGAAAAGGGTCTCAGACATTAAAATTGCCATATGGATTTCTTGGAAAGTGAGGTGTGGTGGGTTATGGACAACATCCTCACGGTGACTGTAAAGCAGCTGTTTCAGAAGAGACGTGTGAACAGGGTCAGTGGATGTAGCACCAACTGTTGTGCAGTTTGTAAAGAGATCTATTATCTTTGTGAGCAGGATTTCTTTTAAGGTTGGCCTTTCTCTCTGCATTTAAATGCTTCTATGTTTCCTCCAACCCGGTGTTCCTACCAGCTTCACTAGTTATTGTTTCTGGCCATTATTTAGTATAGCCCATTCAGTGGGGAACTCTTCTGACCAGCAGGTCCAATTATGCATCCACAAACTTCAGCTGCGTTTGGAGACTAAGCTGGAACTGAGCAAAATGCCCTTGGGCACAGTGATGGCTCACACAGTAAAAGTTCATCTCTTAGGTGTGATTGGCTCATCTCTGCTTTTGCCTCTGTCCTTTCCTGTGTGTAGACAAGACGGAAGTCCAGCACCATTGCTCTGTAGCCTGCTGTCCTGGTGACAGCTGTCCTAGTATTGATGTTAAGGAACTGATTTTTGTGTCACTCAGTGACATTAGTGGTTTAAGAAAAGCAGTAGAGAATCAGGTCTACCGTTACTGAAATGAAACCTTCCTTGTCAGGCCAAAACTGAGACTCTGGAAACCTTAATTCAGAGTGCTTCAAACTCAAATTGCATTTTACTGACAAATTACCATGACACATTTGACCTGTGTGGGAGCCTCTTCCAAGAGCTAAATGAAAAACGCATTCTTGTAAATATCATTGAAATTGTTCTCAGGTTCTTCTCATGCTCCCAGCCATTAGCCCCTTCCAGAAAATGGTTTACAGACTCTCTTTCATTCCTTCCTACAGACATAACGGGTTTTCAGCCTCTGAAGATGTTATGAGCTGTCTTTATAAATCTCTTTAAAATAACTTGGCAAGTCATAGCATGAAATTTCATATAGTTGAAGAAAAATAGGCCAGACCATCCCATACTAAAGGAATATGGGACTAAATGTGAAACATGAAGGCTAAGTTGCACCTAAAGTTGCTTTCTTTACATACGGTATACACAGGATGAAGTGTCTAAAAATACCCTAATACTTACGTCTTACCAACAGTAAATATATCATGATTTACAGTCTTTAAAATGGAAGGTGCCAGAAAGTCAAGCCATTGATGTTACATGCAAAAAGGTCTTCAGTGCTGATCCAAGGAGTTGCCTTCATGCTACAGAACAGACCTGTGGAAGATTTCTGTGTATAAGAGCTCTTTGCCCATAATCTGGCAAATTGTTCTTTACACTTTACTCCTCATGTGAAGGGGAATTGAGCGCTGTTCCCCTGAAAGAAGATAAACCAAGTAAGAGTTCTGAAAGTTGGGTATTCCTTCCAAACCAGTATTCAAAGAACCACACTGGGATGTAGTCAAACAAACTTCAGGCAAGACAGAAAATGGAATGTGATGTATATTTATTTATTCTAGTTTTATTAACAAAACCCCAAGTAATGAGAGGAGGTCGGCATATTCAACTTGCTATAACTGGGACTGTGATGTGTCTATTTATATGTACACACATACACAGGCAGCCAAGAGCCTGTTTCTCTGTGAATTACTGCAGCTCAGAATAATTTAACCAAAACTTTCTATTTTCTAGAGAAGGCTTTTTGATCTGCACCAGATGATTACCTTACAGATGTTCCATGTGTAATTTACATATTCCATTTTGCGTGCATCTGTCTGATAACATCACTCACAGGAGCGTCTTGATCCAGATTTTGTTACTCAGATGCAAGTGAGGAAGTTGACACCCATGTCCCCTGTGGACTAGCAGGAAGATGTCGAAGAAAGAATGAACATTTTCTAGAAAAAAAACACACACTTTCTCATCACTGGAAGCTTATTTTCATTAAAACCTGTTAGGAAAATAAATTAAAAACTTTCAGATTTAACTGGAAATGTGGTGACCCTTCCTTATTAGCGCATGAGCTACAGGCTCAGCATCGTTCTTTCTCTCCATGATAACTGACACTCAGTTTAGCTTGATTTGCAGTAATTTAGCCAAAATGAGGCAGCTTCAAGAAGAAAGACCGAGGGAGACTCCATGTTGCCTATACTGATGGCTAGAGTCCTGTCAGGGAAGGGACAAATTCCAATTACTGCGCTGAATCAGACAAGATTTGAGCAGGAGGCTCCTGCCTGCCTGGGAAATGACCTGCTTGTTATTGGAGAGCTTGAGTTCCAGAGTATGATGGTACGATGTGTGGTGTGCATAGCTGCATCTTCCTTGGTGTTTGAAAGGCAACTGAATCTTATTCTAAAAGTGGTCCAGAATTTCTTTCCTTACTTTTATCATAAGTGCCCCCAAACTTTTACCATTCTCAAATTCTTCTCAATTTACCAAATAAAAGCACGTTGAAAAATGATTGTGTGCATCAACTGAAAATATTCAGTTGTGTTTATTTTTGTTCAGCTGTGCATTTTTGACTCACACGGCCCTGGTTTCCATGGGTAACTAAGGATACTTGATGCCAAGAGCTCCTAAGTACGAGATACCATTTTAGCCCTGAAGAGGTTGTCTAAGTTCCTGCTTTTCAATCTTTCTCACCATGTCGCTTTTTTCTCAGGCAGTAAAGCTTTCCAGTGCCCATAATGCTGGTACTATAGCCTTACAAAATGATTCGTAGTTTTTACTCTCCCCTTCAGCTAGATTAGCTGCAGGAGAAGACATGCCACATGATACCTTCACAGCTGCTTACTCAGGCTAGCAGCTGACAGGGTGCTAACTGGAACTAACACTGCCAAAATGAGAGTTAATCCCCTGGAGAACTTCAGGGGAGACATACAGTGGTGTAACTTGATTATTTTTTTTTTCCTTACAACACTTTGGCTGTGTTATGAATTACCCCTTTTAAATACCGGGGAGGGTTTAGGTAGAATCAGTGGAGATGAGACATGGATGGTGGCACAGCAAGGAACTCCCTGCTACTTTAGATGAGTGCTTACATTTGTAGTGGGTTTTTGGCCAGTTTGATGCAAATCCCTGTATCAGCTCCATTTAGTATATTCTGGTTTAGTTAGAAAAACAATTTTGGATATAAAATTTCTTTTGGAGAAAGCTAAATTGGAAAATCCTCTCCACAGGGTCATCAATGCATGCCAGCTCTGAGGGGAGATTCCAAAGCAGTGACTGGCCTTGAACAGCTTTGAGCCCCAGCATGGCGGAGACTTTCAGTCTCAGGAACCAGAAAAACTCTACTTCAAAGTAAATTCCTCCAACTGCATCTGACAAGGATGTAGGAACCTCAGCACAAAGTCTTTTGATCTACTGATCTGCTCCTGTCATGCCAAATTATTTGCTAATGAGATATGAACACTGTTTATTTGGAGTTGAGTTATTGACTAGGTATAAATTTGCATTTTGAGCAAACTCTTAGGTCACTAAGTACTAGCTGAATAAAAATTTTTGATCAAAGTCAGATAAGCTCTCTCCTGTTCAAAAGCTTGACTCAGTTCCAGAAGAAATAGGATCTTGCAAACTTGTCCTGAGAAAAATGTTTCAGAACTTAGTTGCACTCTTCAGTGATGCCTATTACAAGGTTTCATATGTTTTCCTTATTATCCTTCTGATCATGCTGCTTTCCCACAGCTGAAAAATATATTTCCCATGTCCTATATTTGAAGTGAATCAAGTCTTTCTTCACTAAAAAGAACTATATCTCCTGTGTTTGCCAAGTCTAACGACATACTGCCGCAGTGCTTATCCAGTGCTGTGCTGGATTTGTCTGACATATAGCCACACTGACTAACTGTAATGATACCCTACCATTTAATTCCCTATCAGCTGATGTCCATATTATTTTTTCCAAGGTTTATAACTGTAGAGTTGCTCAGTCATCCACTGTCATTTTATAATGATTAGCCCAATTTTAACTCTTTTCCAGTCTTTGGGTATCTCTAAAATAGGCAAAACTTAGGCTTATATCTCTCAGACAACTCTACAAAATCTCCTAGGTGCAAGTTTTTCAGGGCTGAAGCCTGAAAAAATATATATCCCCTCCACATGCTCTTCAATATCCTTCTTGAAAGCACTAGAAAGTACTTAATCATACTTCATTCTTCTGAAAACAGAACAAAATGTGTTAAACACTTCTGTCTGTGACGCTGCATTATGCACCATCTATGTAGAAATGCATCTATGCCAGTCCTAAAATCCTTCTATTCCTCTTTCTTTTATTTTTCATCAGTTATCTATGGGTTTTTTCCCATATATAAAAATAAACTCATCTATCAACATCCTGCTATTTGTGGCATACTGATTTTTTTTCCTTTCTGCCTGACTTATTATTTTTAAAAGTTCTATCCAACTGTTACCTTCATTTTGACACTGAATTTGGGTGTGCTTTCAGCCAAAATTGTCCTTTTCTAGACCTTAAGATTTCCTTTAGGTTAATTCTGATCCCCTGTGCTCAACATCTAGAATGACAAAGTTCTTATTACCATGCAGTGCATCAGCAAACAGTTTAATTGAAAAGTATAAGGAATAATACTTTGCACATTGCAACGTGATGTTCTGCTAAACACTATGTTCACTGTACACGATGGAAGTTAATTTCTGGGAAGTCAGAATCAAGGAATGATACATTTTATTTGCTTTCCTATTGAATTTCTGTATTTACCAAGCAGTGGATAGAAAAAATGGATGTGTCATTTTTCTTTTTGTAGGTTTTTGTTTGTTGAGAAATCAGTTGAAAAGAGAAGTGTTTGAATAAACCATGTCTCGCCTTTTACAAAAATGTGCTTTTTCAGATGGTCCCTTCCTGCTGTTCAGAAAAGTATAAAATAACTGAAAATCTACCAAAAACTCATCAAGTCAAGAAATTATTCTAATAATAAAAATCATTTCCTTGAGGTATATACTCTCAGTATCACTTAAAGCTACAAAACAGGTCTTACTTGCTTGGCCTTGTCCCTCTCTACAGCTGATACGTCAGTCTAGAAGGCAACCAAAACTATCACCAATAAAACACGAACAGCTCTGAAGTAGAGGGGACCATGTAGTTGGGAAGGAGAGGCTGAGTGGGACTGCTGTACTGATATGATGACCGGCACCTGCCTGCGTAGTGTCCCCTAGTCTTTCAGAAGACAACTCACCCAAGTTTTCCTTGAACTGCTCCAGTACCTGTCCCAGGCTGCTTCCAGCACGTAGGAAATGAAGTAGTCAGTGAAATCTGCCTTTGCATCAGCCTTTGCAGTTTTGCTGTGAGCCCAATGAATCAAGGGAGAACAGATGTGCAGGCTCATTAATATCTGTTAGCCGTAGCAGATGCCACACACTTCATATGGTGCAACATATTCCCTCGTAGTCTAGCATATGCAATAGAAAATACGCAGTGAGCATCAGTATTTTAAGGAGCCAAGTATTATGCTTCATTTCTCAGTGCTTCTCCCATACGTGTCAGTGGCCTAAGGTATGAATTTAGCTATTTTTTTTAGAGCTGGTTGTATGCTGACAAACAGAGTAGCAACTATATTCACTTGAATAATAAGAACATAATCACTGGAATTCACAGCTGCATAATAGACACAAACTCAATCAGAGGCAGGAAAAGACAAAATATCTATTAGAGTTTATAATCTTCGGATATCTTCTCAGTAATCATCTAATCACTCACAATACAACATCTGTCCTCCTAAATCAAGGTTAAATGAATACTGATGCAATTGATGTGAAGAGTCACCAAAGATTTTTATTAATTAAGAGCCAGATCTCTCATGTAATACCTGAGGAAACTTAAATGTAGTTTCAGAATAGTCTTGAGTATCCAGTTTGAGAGCTATTCTAGACAAAATCTATTGCTGCCAGCTAAAGCAGTTAGCTCCAGTTATGCCAGAGACTGACATAGCTAAATATTGAGATTATTAAAAATGTCAAGCTGACAAAACGAAGCCCGAAGAAAGTACTTAAGCCTTTAAAGTAGACAACTGAATAGCATTAAGTTTAAATGGGTAAGTATAATAAATGCCTATATTTTTTAATGTTCACCTGCCACTCACTGATTTTTGCATTTTTTTAGCCTAGCATATAGAAAGTTATTGAAATGATAAATAAGATGAAATGGAGCAGGAAATGCAGACTTTAACACAATTTCTTCTAATTGAAGTAGGTTTTCCCTGGGGGAGGACAGCGCCATTTAATCAGATTTTTCCTGACATTACATTTTACAAGACTGGGGTTTTATGGAGATTCATGTCATGAATAACAAATGTGCTGGTTTGTACTTGTGTTTCCATGAAAAGTGAAAAATCTTATTCTCGAGCTTATGTAATTCAGCCATTTTCGGCTACATTAGTATCTTACCTAAAAAGTATTTAAAATGTAGTGGTTTATGCAGGATTTCTGTAGTGAAGGAACCTTTTCTTTCCTGTGCTTCTCCGGCGAGATTACTTGTGAGGCCAGGAATGAGGGTTTAAAGGAGTCTGAGAGCTGTGTTATGTTTCAAGAGGCAAAAAATGTAAGCAAGTTTGAGTGAGGTTTTTTTAAAAAGAATGGTCCTGATGTGTTTGTATGCTACTGGTCCACACACCAGTATGATTTTCTGAGAGCTAATTGCAACACAGCCGCATTGGAGATGCCGTTGTACCACAGCTACATTTAGGGCGGGTCATGCTCAGCATGCTGCAGGACTGTGGAGTGAGGGGGCTGGAGCTGGAGGCAGTGGTGATATGGGCTGGCTTCCTCGCCTGTGGTCCAGCCAACCCTGCCCAACTACGGAACATTTCAGCCACGTGTTCTTTACTCTCGGCCTCCTTCCAGCTTTCTCATCTTCCTAAAATCCTGTGGTAATCACTCTTGGTGAAAATGTGCTTTAGAATAAAAAAAAAAAAAAAGAGATCTTGTCCATTTTCTGCCAAAAAAATTGCAAGTTCCAGCTCTCTGTAAGGGTAGGTTTAGCAGAAAGGAACTGAGTTGTTCAAGCTGTATTCCTCCTCCCTCACCAGCTCTCTGCTAGTGCCACGCGGTCTGCGCATCAGGCATAGGCTCTGCCTGAGCTGGTAGCCCAGCTCTTCAGCTAGAACAATCGGCTGAATCCAACTAGCTAAAACTGTGCCCCACTCATGGGGTAGAGGATGCAGTCACCGCTACTGCCCTTGTCTGCTTGCCATGTCTCTTGGCAGTAGCTCTTGCTACTGAGCCCTTGTTCCTCATCCTTCCCCCTGGCCACCCGTGTCTGCTTCTTGATCCCTGCCCTGGCTCCTCCTGGAGACAGGACAGCCTTCTCCTGCTTTGCTGGACTCTGGACCAGTGCATCCCTCAGTGTCTTCAGCTGCCAGCTCTGGCCACATTGCTTGGCACCTGGCTCCGGTTTCTGTGCCTGATGGCCCAAGGGCTGGAAGAGACCGGCTGACAAGCTACACAGCTGAAAGAGCAAATCTCCCTTGTGGTGCTGGTGCTCTCAGCTCGCAGGGCAGACTCGCCTGGTGCTGCTGAAGATGGATTCAGAGAACTTGTCTACTGCCATTTTACAGAAGATTTCTTTAGCTAATCTCTGGCATGTTCCTCTGATGCTCGCAACAGCATTTTTGTCTGTTCTGGCCAAGTCAGTGGTCAAAACAGATTGAGGGGGTGTTGTCCCTGCTGTAACAAGCAGGATGGGATACAGGCACATATATTGCAACAGAACAGGGGCAGCTACTACTTTATAAAATACCAACAAAAAGCAGTCAGTATTATGCTGAGAAGGGATCACTTCCTTACTATAATCTGTTCCTATTAAGTAGTTTTCAAATGATGTTCACTGTCCGTATTGGAAGGCAAGGGAACTGAAATAAACCCCAGTTAGAAGCTTGCTTTGGCAAATGCAAAATAGAGTGCTTCTGGCAAAAAACCAAATACCAGAACATGTGCTGGAGTGCTGTTCTGCCATCTCTAACCCTCAGCATCAGAGACAAGAGCTGAAGGTTGCACTTTGCCGTTAAGCCAGTTCAATAGGCCATGGCAGTTCCTAATCTCAGCACACAGAGTTGCTCTTTCTGTTGTAAAGCTTTCTCTGTCGCAATCCAAACGGGACAGAAGCAGCACCCAAGGGGGATGCACCCCAGAGATTTATGGGGGTTTTGCTCCTTGAGGGCAGTGCTGAGCAGCGGCAGCACCTACTGCCTGTTGCGTCTTAGCCTGCCCCCCAATCCGCTCCTCCCAGTCCACGTGTTTTTATAGACTGGATGCACTCCAAAAACTGAGGATTAAGTTGCTTTCCACACATGACAGGTTAACCAGAGGACACCAGCTTATATGACTCTTGATTTGTTTGATTTCCATATGTCTCAGGACTAAAGTCTTACTTTGGATATTCACTTAGGGAAGAAGTGAGGGAAATCCATGGTTGCAAAAATAATCCCGGAAAAGATAAGTCCTTGGGGGGTGGGGTGGGAGATTTATTTTAAACAGTACAGAAGTCATACAATTTGCTTCTTGTCCAAATCGTTTTCCATCTTTCTTGTGGCACCCAGATACCTTGCAGTGATATTTCTGAGAACCACGAGGAGCTCACTGAGTGCTGTCATCCTCCTGAAAACCGGTGGTGGCAGCAGTGGCTGAGAGGCTGCTGCAAGATGATTTTGGGGAGCTGGCCCTGCTCCTGCTCTGTCTGGAAGCAAGCAGCAAGGGGGAGGCTGGGGGAAGGCATCCTACCTTAGCAAATGCACTTACTCTGCCTTTGGGCATCGCGTTGTGTAACGCGGCGGCAGCAGGCACTCAGAGCCACATAGGACCCAGGCTGGTTCGCTGAACAGCTGCTGGGGTACACTTCTTTCTGCCTTAAAGGTCTCTCACTTTTAACCTCCTCTGACACCTTGTTAGTGGGAACTCTATCTGTAGGTCTCGTGGGCAAAGTTTGATCCCAATTATCCTAATGGTGAGGAGAAAGGAATAGAGATGGGGGGATGAACTGCGTTCTTAAACCACGCAGATTAGGTTACTGTAGACCTAAGAAAAGAAAACAGTAACTGAATCTAATGAAGAGAGGAGGATATTCATTATAGATGAATCAGAAAAGAAAGGCAGTGATGGAAGGTAAATATGATTTGGGAGTGCCTGAGTTTGCCTGTCTTGACTGTCACCTACACTGTTTTTGTTCGTTTTTAAAAGATCAGGCAGGCAGCTGGTGATGTATCTGGAAATTGCGTTAAGTTTTATTTCTCTGTTTTATGAAAGAAATCAGTGGGCACAGACATAAAATTGATATATAGTGCAAATATGTAATTTACAGTGTTTATGTAAATTATTGCAGGATATCACTTTGAACAAAGACATTATCTTAGCGGTAGTCAGAGAATTATTCATACCACAAAATCACTGAGTTTCAGAAAGAAGAAATCATGACCAATTGTTGTGAATCAGTGCTTCTCGTGTGGGGTAATCCTGTGCTTTCCATCTCCCTGCTCTGCTGAAATCGTACAGATTTCACAGGCCGCATGTGTGGCCAGGCAGGCACAGCCCCTTTGTGCCGGGGCAGGCAGTGGCCACACCGACAGTGGGCAGCACCTGAACTCTGGGCCAACCCAGTGCTACCACCAGCTTCTCCCACCCTGAGAACCATACAAAGCCTACAGCCTGCAGATCTAACATCAGCATGACGGGAGTCTACCAGAGTGAGGGGAGTTACACCAGAAAACGGTCTGCCTCCTAGCAGCCTTGGAAATATGGTGGCAGTCACATCATGAGCTGTGGGCTTTTCTGGACATGTATCTGCTGAGGAGTCTCTTCCCTGATGGGAACATTGGGCTCAGTACTGAGCTCCAAGGCAGCTTTCACTTTAACTTTGACTGTGGAGCCTGTTTTTGAGTTTCTGAGAAAGTGAACTATCAGCACCAGCTCTGAACTTGGCTTTAATATCTCATCATTTCAAGAAAACTTCTGTACTTCCACAAAATTGCTGTTATAAATACCCCATAGCAATCAGTGTCTGTAACTGCCAATTACACCTTTGCATTACTGAGTTGAGAGGATCTCTCTTGCTTCTTTGGATGCAATCATACAAGATGTAAGAGCTAATTTTTGCTAAAATTCAACACATACATTATTTTCCCAATAACCACAGATGGAGTTAATTCCGTGCTAGGATAGGATATAGCACATAGCAGGCATTTGAATTTGCGTTGTCCTGACCCAGTGATATTGTTGTTTGCCTAGCATAAATTTACTTCTTTGTATAAAGATTTTAAAACTCTGATGTACAGGGGCTTGACCCTTGATTTTCCGTGTCCCAGATGAATGCCCTGACTGCTCCGTTACAGAGTGTGTTTCTTGCAATAGCATCGGTTGGAGGTGCTCCATGTTTAAATAATTGAGTTGTTACTAGGGCACAGCAAGAGATACCATGTCTAATCTAGTAGTCAGGAATACCAACTGAGCTGCTAAAACAGAAATCCCTGGCAGGAACTGGGAGCTGAAGGAAGTTCAGGTGGGTTATCTTCCATTTTAGAGGAGAATGCTAACCTCTTACGATATCCTGAGATTTGGAAGGCCTTTCACTGGAAAGGTCTTTCTTTCAACCCAGGTAGAATGGGAAAAATGTAAAAATCAGAAACTTTTAAATGACTGGAACATTATCTTCAACCATGCTACTGGAATAATCATATTCAAATTATAAGGAAAGAGAATTCAGGAAGAAGTTATTCACGGAGAGGGTGGTGAGGCACTGGAGGAGGTTGCCCAGAGAAGCAGTGGGTGCCCCATCTCTGGAAGTGTTCAAGGCCAGGCTGGATGAGGCTTGGAGCAACCTGGTCTAGTGGAGGGTGTCCCTGCCCGTGGCAGGGGGGTTGGAACTAGGTGGTCTTTAAGGTCCCTTCCAACCCACACCATTCTACGATTGTATGAATTCCTATGTTGATGCTACATATGTTTTATTGAAAGAAAGAATTGCTTGCCACTTCAGTGTTTCATGAAGTCCACTGTTAATTATCCACGAATATCATGCATCACACACCCATCTGACCAGAGCTGGCTAGTCGAGTATTGCCAGCAGCAGCATCAAGCATGAAGTGTGAATCAGTGCCAAGTTTTCTGTTTCAAGCTGGCCTTTCGGTGTACACAACACAAGAGGTGAGATCTCGTCCATAACAGACTAGCTTAGCTGTGGTAATGCTCCTTCAGCCTGCTTCAGGTGGACACTTTGGCACTCGGCTGTCTTTCAGGTCCCCTCCTGAATGCACAGCAGAATGAGGAGCGGGGATTGGGAGTGCAGTGATGGATTCTTCTTTAATAGAGCCAGTTCAATAACTAAATCAAAATATCATTCCTTTTCTTAATTTAGTGCTGTCTGCTAATAATTTCCCCATTAACTAGGAATGCAGAGTAATAGGCAATGTGCTGCTCTGCATATTAATAAGATTTCCAACATTACAAACTGTTTTCTAGTACTGTTTCAAAGTGTATAGAAGAGATTCCTCACAGTAGCACTGTACAAGGATGTTCCTCTCAAGAGTTGCGGGAGATGCTCCTGAACCCACCCTGGTTGGTAACTGGCAGGATTTAGCCCCAGAACTGATCTTGATGGACAACATTAAAATTAGTAGCTTTACAAAATGAAGATAGTAAGACTTCAGCTTGACTGCAGAGCAGCAATGACCACCAGCACCTTTGAAGAAGGCAAATTCTTCAAACTCACATAGTGAAACCACTATTCTGGCCAGGATTCATCCTGCTACATACACCAAGCATAGTTATCTGAGGCTGAATCTCCAGTGTGGTAACTGTGAAGTAGAACAGCTCAGAGATGAAATGCCTGGAAATCAACAGACAAACATGAATTCAGGTGCAATGCACAGACTATAAGTACAATGTTAAACACATCAAAGTTTTGGTGGTGGCAGTGTTTAGCTTCTGGTTTTACCAAATAAACATCCTAGAAACAGAGATGGGGATAAAAGGTGTCTGGTGTTGACTACACAATTATTGAAACTTGTCCTCAACCTGACTTGTTTTTAAAATAATTATTTATGTAGAAAATATTAGATTTTAAAAGGAATAAAATGAATTTTCTTAAAAAAAAAATAAAATTCCACTTGTGAGGAGCTTACTATTTTCAGGGGAAAAAAAAGAAAACACAAATTTTAAGTAACTTGAATTAAAATACAAGTTATATGAGCAGTCACAGTATTGATTGTGCTGTTGTGAAAAAAAAAAGTAGTAGAAAAAAGATAATCTCTGCATCAGTGTCCTCCACATGACCTCTAGCACATCAGTACAATCCAGTTGCAATTGCTCCTGCAGTCAAAAGCATCAGCAAGTGTGAGGAATGTAGCCAGAGCCTGGTCTCCCTGCTTGCTCCAGAAAGGACATGTCAAGTGAGATGCTTACATAGCTCTGGGCACTAACAGGCGCCAGCTGGGTGGTCACTGCTCTGGGGGTGTACTTCGCAGCTTTTTGGAGCTGCAGCTGAAGTTACAAGTGAGTACATTGCTACCAGCACCCTTGGAAGTGATGCTTTATCTAGGCATAAAGGCTTCATCCCGAGAAGCTGGTGTTAGTACAGGTCCCTCTCATCCACAGCTCCCTGGTTAGCCAGACTTTAAAACTGTCTAATACAATTGGCAGAAGCAGGAATAGTGGAAGTTGTATGTCTGGTTCAATCATGTAAGCTAGATAGGATTTGACAACTTTGGCAAAGATTAAATTTAAATGTATCAAGTTGAAACACAAAACCACAACAAAAACAATTCATTTTCAAATATTTTGCTTCTTCAGGTCCTCTGAAAATTTCCTGTGGACAGGGGTTATTCATCTGGTCCCAGTTATTGTAGATATTTGCTGATCTTTTTTTAAAAATTGCATGCCGTGCTATTTAAACAGCAACCTTTAAGCTGTTTAAAGGAGGAGAGTGCAAAGCACTGGATTAATCTGCTTACAGCCCATATGGCCAGATGTTCCAAGGACTGTGGAGGAGCACAGGTCACAGTTAACCCCCATTCAAATGGCTTTCTCAGCAAGAGGGCTTTATTCCACTTGATGAATCAAACTGGATGGCATTTTTATCTTTGAAATTGATTTCAATATTGTACTGTGAGGAAGAAAAATCAAGATGCAGTATGCTGTTCATGGGCACATCCTTGGGATGGTGGGGAGTAGTTTGGTAAATTATTACACCCCTGAAAGTCAGGAGGGTCTAGGCAAGAATGCATATTGTAATAAAAAGGTGAGGAGGAAAATAAATTTCTGCTTCTCTGTGGGAGAACAGGGTAGGCAAAACTAAATTTTCTAATCTAATGAAGGGAGTCAGAAAGGTGATGACTGAGGAGGAGTGTTATTATAAATTAAAATGAGAGCCTTTACAAGCTGATAAATAGAGCATAATGAATAACATTTTTAAGCATCAGCTAATTTATGAATGCTGTTAAGCCTTCACCCCAGCCAATTCCTGTGCCTTCCTTTAATGCCTAACAGATTTGACCCATTGTGTATTGTTTTACCAAACCACCTTCTTGACAAGTGGCATCTTTGCCTTTTGCATAATCATATTTGTGTTATTCTTCACAGGCCCAGTCAAAATACTGACTACAGTCTCTTCTGCAGTATAGAACAAACTCTCTTGCTCTTGCTGTGGTCTTTTTTTTTATATACTGGAGATAAAAACAGGCTATAAAAACTAGTATGTCATTAATTTAAAGATGGTATAACACTAACACTCCTGGTAAAGCCTTTTAAAAGGAGTAGAAAATCAATACAAAGTTGTAATTTCTCAACCTACTAGACTTCACAGCATGCAGTATAAAATAGATCAGCATTTGAGTTTGCTGTTGCAGTAATGTGATTTCACCCAAAGGCAGGGAGATGACATCCCTGCTGCGGCCCTGGCCCTCCGCACAAGTTAGGTGGTACTGGCATTTGGCCTGCCAAGTTGGTGTTGTGGCTCAGGTTGTCTGCACTGAAGAAGAAACATTCCAAGAGTGAGGTAAAACCACTTGCTCATCATTGCAATGCCTGTAATAAAAGACCCTAGTGTATTGTTACAGAGTTGGTGGGGTTTATGGGGACTTCTGATAATTACGGTGGTGGCTGATTGGGTTGAAAAGGTTGATGAGTAAGCGATCACCCGTGGCCAAAGGGATGGAGTGGAAGTGAAAGGACAGCTAGCAAATATTACATCAACGCGTTAGCAATCGATAAAGGGTTAAATCTCAGTTTCTCTGATGTAGCCTAATGCTCATTTTAAGCTGCTCGAGAAACTTGCATTCAAAATTTCAGGCTCTCTGGATTTCTTTTTAGTGCTTGAATGGGCATTTACAAATTGCTGACAAAGTGGCAATGAGCACTGGTGAAGTGTTGTCTAAGGATAAACATGCTTGGCGGGGAGGTGGAGAAAAATCACAGCAAAGGCAACCTGTGATCACTAGGTAACAAGGCTATATGAAAATAGACTAACAGCATATTTTGGAAACCAGGATCAGGGAAGCCAAGACACTGGGAAGAATTTTAACCATTCAGTAGGGACGGGGGTTGTGATCATGAACCAAGACAAAGAGATGTGTACACTTTCAGATCATTTACTGGGAGAAATATAATTAGGATTAAATGTTTCCTCTGGTTTTCTTCAATATACTAGGGAATGTAAAATAATCATGCCACGCAAAATTTCCATAGAAAAAGAGCACTAATGGCCATACAATTTTCGTGTACTGTATCTACCACTGGAGCTAATTAGGAAATTTCAGACAGAACATTTTACCCCTGAAAAATACAGATTTAACAAAAAGATAAAAGAACACATATTAACTCTTTTAAACCTTTCAGTCATGGGAAAAAACTACATTTCAAAATTAATTTCTTATTTTTTTCAACTTTACACAATAAATTATAAAGTCAAGAAGTAACAATGAACACAAAATAGTTTAATTCTGTCTAAATCAAACATTGCAAATGATACTTCTAGATTTATCAGTGTGCAATTGTAAAGTCGCGACACAGTAGTCAAGGGTATAATTAGTACTTAGACGTGGCCATTGCTGAAACTGATAGATTTTTACAACTGACTTCATCAGCAAATATTCTTTGGAAGTGAGGAATTTAAGCTTTACAAACCACTGTATATTCAGAATGTACACAACATTTTCAGAATGGAAGGTGTAATGTATTCCCTTGAGATCACAATAAAGTGCTCCTGATTTCCAAAGGAAGCAGATTTGGGTATTACAGCATCACAGTCATGGTGCCACAATGTGTAAAATGGACTGAACAAGTTAAAAGGTACTGTCACAGTGAGGTGACTCAAAATTTGACTTTTATTCTTAATATTTTTGTCATATTCTTAACAAAATGTGTATTTCTGTACATATGTCCTTTTTTCCCTTCTAAAAAATTGCACTGAGTGTTCATGAATAGCTCTATAATAGCAAATGGAAGGTCAAGCAAAATGAAACATTTTGGGTTTTATATAGCTGCAATTCCTGATTTAACCTGGAATTAAATTGTAGCCTATTATATTCAAGCACAGGACAAAATGCTTAACAAATTCTAAGCTCTTTTGTAGCACTTTAACTTTACATTGTTACCAAAATACCCCTTCTCACTGGATGTTGATAGAAATCTTCTCTTTCATGTGAGGTAATTGCAACAGGATTCAAATCTCTTCTCTAATGGTGTTCCTGTAAGTGCAGGGAGTGAGTACAGAGTGGTAAACTGTACTGTACTTAATGTGCACTTTTCATGATGTAAACAACATTTACTGGAACATTTCTAAGACTCTGCACCAAGTGAACTTAGTCATTAATATCTCGTTATCTGCGCAATTTACAGTATTTTGCACTCAGTGGAACAATATTTGTTATTTCTATTATGTTGCGAAGTGAGATATACATGACATCATTCATTACAGTAGCTGACCCAAACAAATAATTGACCCCTGTTCCAAAGAAGATTATCTTCCCATTTTTGGGTTGTTTTTTTTTTCCCTTCATGATCCTTCAATCATGAACCACCGTCCGAGATAAGAAAATAATGAAATGTTGAACAAATCCTTTGGAGCTAGTAAGAACAGTGGAAAACTGGATCAAATGTTGGCAATACCAGGATAAATGGCAACCCTCCCTTTGCGGTTTCATGTTTCTGATCATTGCCATTATAACATCATGTATTGCTAAGTGATCTGTAGAATAACTGTTGTATGATCACACGATAATCGAATATCAGGGAATGGTGATCATTCTTAGGCAAATACTCTTCAATCATAGCAGGTCTTGGATGCTGAAAAAAGGTTATATCGAGCCATCAGAAAAAAAATTACTCAATAGTGGGTTTTTTTCACACTGTGTTGGTTAATTTAGTAAAAGATACCATCTCTTCCCAGGAACGCTGGGCCATGTATCTTTAGGCTGTCAGAGCTACAGTAGCACCGCTTGCTCTATCAGGTAATATATTAATGATTTCATGCCTGTAATACTCCAGGATAAATCGTTCTAAGACAAAAAATGATGCATTGGTGTGCAGCTTGGGGAGTGGAAGAAGGTTGATTTTGGTGGTTTGTTGTTGGGATTTTTTTGGTGGAAATCTGGCAATAACATTCAAGTCGCAAAGCATTTACGGTGTAGAACATTTGAGTTTAATGGCTGGAGGCACCAATCTTCAGCAGGCAGCACTGCTTCCTTCCAAGGCTCGTTCTCTGAAACTTGCACTTTGTCTGCCTAGAAGGAAATGTGAGAATGTTACTGTAGATAGAACCAAAGGGCAGGTTGCACTGGCAGAGTTTGGCTTTGTGTGAAATTGTGATCTTTGGAGGAAGCAGATGTTAAATTTGTGATTAAAGCCTAAAAAGCCCTTACAACAGCCATGGGGCACTTATGCAGTACACTGCCACCCTGCCCAATGACATTCCAGGCTTGCCTTTCGCTTTGCAGAGCAGTGTTTTGTTAGCTCATTTGTTACAGTAAGGACACTCGAGGTTCTGTAAGTATAAGGTGTCTTCTCAGACATCACAGAGACATGGTGATCCAGCTAAAACTCATTTAGCTGGGATTCCCATGCATTGTAGTGGACACAGGGATCATGCATTGGTACCAGTGCTTTCTTCTGAAAAGGTTCTAGAGAAAAGAAGACTATCTGGGGTTTGAGCAGGTGTATTAACAAACGTGTAAATTTAATTCCCCAAATGCTACTCATTATAGAAGAAGCAAAATCCCTTTACTGCTGCAACTGCTTCCACAAAATGTTTTCAGAAAGCAATGCTAGAACAAGTTACTATGTCCAGTGTATAATAGGATTTGCTGTATTTAGAATCATAGAGTCGTAGAATGGTTTGGGTTGGAAGGGACGTTAAAGACCATCTAGTTCCAACCCCCCTGCCATGGGCAGGGACACCCTCCACTAGACCAGGTTGCTCAAAGCCTCATCCAGCCTGGCCTTGAAGACATCCAGGGATGGGGCATCCACAAATGTGAAATTGCATAGTCTGTGGAGATGTAATCTTCATAGCAACTATGTGGACTGACCTTCCCCCACCACAAGTCCTTAGGAGACAAACTAAAGGAAACTACCTGTAATTTTCTGATACTTTACTGGGTGTAAGGCTGTCAGGACCCCTTCTTAACCACCCGTATGACTTGCAATAGAGGAGACTGGTCATTGTTTCTTACCAGCATTGGCTGATGGCACCCACAGAGCAGTTCAGATGGCTGTGATATAAAGACATACTGAAAAATTAGTTACAATGGGAAAACACTGTAAGAATTGTTATTTTTTACAGTGGGAGATGTAAAACCAACCTACTTGCTCAAAACAAGTGATATATGTGATAGAGATGGCATAGAACTGTAACTACTTTGTAGTAAAGATTGATCACTATTCTCTTGTTGTTGCATAGACTGATCTTACTGGACCCCATTGAACCCCAGTTCAAAATGCACATTTCTGCTGTCATCATTCCTATACCTCATTTTGCTGTCAAGATCACTAAGAATATTTGAAGTAAATTAGATTAAAAATTTAATGATATTTTGATTAAAACTTAAGACCAGCATTAGAAAAGTGAAGGATGACATATTCAACGATGCATTAGATCACGGAGCAGAGACATGTATTCTTGATGCAACAGAGTTCTTGTTGGGCTCCTTTTGATCACTTCAGATCCCCACAGGTGCTGAGCAGACTTTGATAGAGATTCACATAAAACAGAGTAATGAATATGCTAAAGCTCAAACCATTCACAAAGCTACAGTTCGAGGCTGACCTCAAGCTGAACTGTTTGAGCTTCATTCCTGAATTAGGTAGTCAGCTGTTTCATTGTCCCAAACCTCCTACTTTCTCCACCTTGCCTTATTTCTCCAGAACACATTCTCTCAAGCACTCGCTTCCCACACATTTTCTGCCTACCGTCAAAGCTTTCCTGTTTCTGAAGGTGTGCTAGCCCGCATCTGCCAACAGATTTTAATATGAAGCTGGAAATCTACTGGATTTATAGACTCTTCACTAGATCTTGACTTTATTCCACAGCTATATCTGTCAAGCCCCATCACAGAAGTACTTCAGAGACTGCTTTCTGTTCTATTTATCAAGCACTTTAGCCCATCACTGACAAAAGAAAAGAAAGAAGCAGTTTGTTTTTGAATCATAAAGAACACATATTCCTGGTGTAGCTCAGGCAAAATGCCACTGCCTGTGGTATTGGAGTTAGAGCAATTTAAAGCAAACTGAGTTCCTATGTTTGTATTGAGGTTATGACTGATGTACCACTATTATGTCCTGAAAACTTCATATAATATTACTTGTTAAGGATACAAAGCACTGTAATTTATGGGGAGGATAATGATTATGATAAAAAAAGGGTTGGCATGCAAATGTAATTCCACCTAAACTGCTCTCTGTAACTTCTGGTAAATCTGTAGGAAAGGATGAAGAAAAGCATTTTGTGCTACTTCTACTTTCTCTCTCAAAACGAAACCTTTTTAGAAGAAAGGGGAATTTGTAATTTACTTATGCTGATGAGAAATAGAAGTTTCTAGAAATTGGCTCAAAACTCAGTTGTATGTCAGGATTTAGGATAGTTCATATTTCTTCAGGTTTGATCATTTTCAAAAGTCCAGCTCTACATTTTGGTTTTGATCACTCTGAAATAATATTTCAACTTTTCACTTGACCCACTCCTATTCAGAAGTAAAAATGCTTTTGAACTTCATTCTTTAAATCATCTTATTTACAGTGAACTAAAGAAACAGGTACATCTGTGTCGTGTACACACGTACCCAGGAAACCTAATAGGTTAAAGTTTAAATAGGACAGTAGGTAAATATGGAAAAAGTAATTGTAACAAAAAGAATAGGTTTTGATCTTGATTTTTTATTTCATTTTTCCGCTCTTTCTGCTAGTAAAATGTTGGTATAAGATAAATATATTTTCTATAGTTTTACATATAGTATGTATGTAAAACATAAAATATTAATCAAACTATGCAACATGATAATTTAGAGGAGCTGTAGTTAGGGTCACACTTCTGTATTACTGCAAGCACCCACAGGCCTTGGGAGACTTGGAGAGCAGCCAGGATACCAGGGTGCACTCTCATATACCCACACAGTAATGCACATATTCGTGGTATTAATTGCCCATCTTTTCTCCAGCAAATAAGGGACCATTGTCTAGATTTTATCCATACGTTCACCAGAGCAACATGAACTCTTCCAGTGTTCCCTTACCCTCTGTTCCAATGCTTCATGCAGGGAGAACCAAAATACTGCTAGCGGACCAGGCTGTGGGGTCTGTTCTTTGGAGGAATCCTAGCTAGCGCTCGTGCTACTGACTGGGGGGTTGTACCTTTGCTCTCTAGACTCCTGTGAACAAGCTCGGTTTGGGGGAGCAGTAAAAGCTTGCCAGCAGGAGTAGCAGACGTGGTTGGTTACCCAGAGAGAGTCCAGGCGAAGCTGCTTGTGCCTGCTGCTGTTGCTACCATAAATACTCCGTGAAGATGGGTCAGATTCTTGAAAAAAAAATGGCTATAGTGGAATGGAGAAATGGTGCTCTGCATGTAAGAAAGGAGAAAGAGGCCACACAGTTCCAGAGCTGGTGGCCCTGAGTTTGTGTTAGCAGCACCCTGGAACCACTCAATGTTCATCGCATGCTGAGGAACTCTGAGGTGCCTCTGAGCAGCTTCTGGGTAGCCCCGATGGTGCCTGCATCCCTCCTTGGGACTGAAGGATGAGAAGCCCAGTGCTACCCTCAGTTAGGAACAGTGAACAGCAGGTTGGAGGTGAGATTCGTTGGATTTGTTTCTGTGTTACAGAAACCAGCAACCAGGATAAAATGTGGCTTATGTAGAAGCTGTCTGAGGTCAGGTTGTGGTCACCAACTCATTACTTCAGTTATCCATGTCCTTTCATAAAACTGCTGTCTGACCAGCCTGCCGCCAGATTACATGGAGGGAGATCTAAATTTGTCCAGAATTGATTAAATTCTCCAGTCTGGTTAAATCTACGTCTGCCTTCTTAGCTCTAGACTTTCTCCCTAAGATTAGGAAGTAAAGGGGATTATTGTTTTCCACAGGCATGCTGTGTGTTCTGCAAACATGTTCCTGTCACCTCTTTGCAAACAGCACATTACAGCTGTAACAGAAACAACCTGTTCTTTTTTGGGCTAGGCAATAGCCTTTACGTAAGGCAGAAGTTTGGGCATCTTCTTTTTCCCAGTTTTCACCGTGGCAGAAACAGCATGTATATCTTCTCTAAATATGTCTTCTTTAGGAAGTGAGACATAATTTCTTGGGAGTTGACATTTTAAGCTAATGAGTGAAGCAATTCTGTTAAAATTATTATTTTAAATTATTTCTCATTTTGAAACCTGCTGATCAATGCTGTTTAATCATGTAAACGTGTATCAGCAAGATCCCTTTGTTATGCTTTGCCTATTAAATGATGTTTATTCCTTATTGTACTAGAAAGCTAATGACTCAGATATTTAAAATGATAGTGCTGTAGAGATTGCATTTGTTTTTCATTTTCACTAATATCGTATTGCAAGGAGGAACACATAACTTCTACCTTTCCCCTGCAATATGTAGCAACCCTTTCCCTTTACGGTATGCCTCCATAAAAAATATTGCATAACTCCTTATTATAGCTGCATCAAATGTGAATTGTGAGTCTAAGCAGCCAGGTTGTAAACCATGGAAAGATTTTACACTAAAGAATTTACATATATTAAATCCATGATTCATACTGCTCCCAGCAGAAAGTCCCATTCAGTACACCAGTCAGGAAAACTAATACCTCACACTGCCAGGGCCTCAGGAAATTGCTATATTTAGATCCCTAAATTGTAGAATGCTGCTATTAGCATGAACTTTAGTATCATTAACATAATGATTAATACTAAAAGTTAAAACTGCTAAAGAATTTGACTTACTCATCAAGAAGAGTCTTCCCAGTTCCAGCAACTGGATGTATGAGAGCAGATGCTATTATAGTACTACATGATCATAGCACCTAGCACCACGGGACCCAGTCCCATCAGAGGCCCTGAGGCATTTTCACAAAACAAAATGGCTCATCACTTTTGCCATATATCAGGATCTATTTCTCACTTCAGCTCTGAGTGTTCCTGATACACTTTTCAAAAACAAGTAGAAAATTTTTCAGTGTCATGTAGGAGTTGCAAGGAAATGAGCTTTATCCTTGTGGGACATGATTCTGGGCCAAAAGTTAGTGATTTGACCTACTGTTATCTCGCCATTTGAAAAGAAATGCTGTTTGAATGTCTGTAGCATCTGGCAGTAACCCTGCCAGAGATTTGTCCACATCATTATTTAATTGCCAAGAGCATAACAAAAAAATGTCTTTTCATTTAAGCAACATTTATCAACTGGGGCTTATGACTGCCCCAGGCTCTAACAGCTATGAGCAATTCATGTTTAATCACGAGCATTATGCAGTATGAAAACAGATTGTATTTTTGAAGTTAACTTTATCCTGCTCAGAGGGGGCAGTGTCCTGCAAAAGGGTGTCCTGGTGTGTTCCTGCAGCCCTGATGTTTGTGTCCCACTGACAAAAGCTTCTAGGTGAGAAGTTTAAAGCCTTTATTCCTTAAATCCAGATCCATGTAAGGAAAAGTGTGTCTTTAATCCAGAAAGACCATTTCTGGACCTGCAGGATATCTGGCATAAAAAAGCCACTGAGACAAGTTTGCAGGCTGCACTGGGACAGACAGACATTTCCTGGGGTTCCCTAGTCCACCAAAATCATGATCCTCTGAGAACTGGAGTTCTGCAAGAAAGTATAGCCCCACTGCTCTCTTCTGTCTGGGATACAGGAAGGCACTGGAGGTCCTGAGCAGCATGAAGCTGTCAGTGCTCTCAGCACAGAGCTCTTCTTGGTATTGTTCCTCCATTCTCGTGTTCAAGGTTAACTGTTTGGATCGTCAGAAAGGACACAGTACGGGTCCACAGGTACACGTTGGAATATATTCAAACTTTGATTTCTGCAAGGCTTTTAAGATCTTCAAGATCTTAAAGCTATCTATTAATATTAAATGCACAGCTCTATAAAATTATAAGAAGTCTACACAGAGGGACTGTGGAAGGGTGGAAAGCTACTGGCAGGTACCGTAGTGTGGTCAGCACAGGCTGAGGCACAGCCTGTGCCTGGCTGTGTCCTGAAGAGCAGAGTCTCCAACAAGCACACACCGTGGGTCTGCCCATCACAGGCTAACCATGTGCAAGCAGTGTGGGCACAGCCTCTGTGTCCTAAAGTTAATCCAAGGATGATGAAGAGTCATAGAATCTTTTAGGTTGGAAAAGACCTTTAAGATCAAGTCCAACTGTAAACATAATATGCTAAATCCACTGCTAAACCAAGTCCCTAAGCACCACATCTACACATCCTTTAAATACCTCCAGGGATGGTGACTCAACCACTTCCCTGGGCAGCACATTCCAGTGATTGATAACCTTTTCAGTGAAGAAATTTTTCCCATTATCCAATCTAAACCTCTTCTGGCCCAACTTGAGGCCATTTCCTCTTGTCCCATCACTTGTCACTTGAGAAAAAAGACCAACACCCACCTCTCTGCAACCTCCTTTCAGGTAGTTGTAGAGAATGATAAGGTCTCCCCTGAGCCTCCTCTTCTCCAGGCTAAGCACCCCCAGGTCCCTCAGCCGCTCCTCACAGGACTTGTGCTCCAGATCCTTCCCCAGCTCCGTTGCCCTTCTCTGAACACTCTCCAGTGCTGGAGAACATGCTCCAGCACCTCATACACAGTCACTAGCCCAGACAAAGCCACTGAGAAACATGCCATACCTATAACTGGCCACCTGCCTCTGAAAATTCACGTTCAACTCTCATCCAGAGAGCCCCCAACTTGACTCTTTTCCGTTCCCCTCAATTTTAATTTTCTTTATGCAGAAACATTATGCAGTTTTCACCAAAGTTTTAGTGTTCTCCTGAGACCATGTACCCACAGGGGATTTTGTGAGAAAGTGAACTTTATTTCCTGGCCTCAGGTAAACAACATGGAGTAGCGGTACAAAAGCTTGGTATTCCAATAACATGGCAGAAGTGATTATCCACTAGGACCATTACATGTTAAACCATTTCCGGAATGAGGACTTCCCAAATAAATAATGTATAAAGGTGTTGATTCACTTGGTCATGGTTTCGGTTATTATTAATAGTTTAGAGGTTTTTGTCAGAGCACCACAAGGGCCAGGGTCTCCCTGGAGGCCCCCGGTGCCATCCCACCCCAGCCAGAGGTAGGCAGGTGGGAGGCACCAGTGCAGCCCAGCCCTGGGTATCAGGTACCTTCCTAGGAATGAGGACAGGCTTAGGCCGGGCCAGTACCTTGGCCCAGGGATGGGCCTGGCTCAGCGGGACCCATGGCTGGGCAGGGCTGTGGGGAGCTGGAGACCAGCCCTGCTGCAGCATTGCTGAGGCAAGGGCTGATGGCTCCAGGGGGCTGACATGGGGTCCTGACCTGTGGGCAGGGTGGGGAGGGTCCTGGGGGTACTGGGCAGGGACAGTCAGGGCTGGTAGTACCTCATGGCCTTGACAATTTTATTCACCCTCTCTTATAAGGAATAAAATGTAAAACTGGCAGAATCTAAAGCATGCAGAGAAGTTTCACTGTGAAACTTAAGAGGCGAGGAGCCAAAAGCAATGCATTTCTTCAGCAGTTGTGAAAGTCAAGAAATCTGTATCAAGTTGCCCTTTCCACACCCATGAATACGGAGCAGTCATACTGCTGCATATGTGCAAGGAAAAACACAGGGTTTGCAGTCCCTTCCAAATTTGCCTGAAGCTGATCTCTGTATTGCTGCTTCAGCAGGAGATGGTTTGGATTTTTCTGTGAATAGTCTGTCAAGAGCCCATCGATGAAGTTGTAAGCAGCAAGACTAGACATTTTGGCGTACACCTAAAAAATTAGTGACGTGAGCCTCAACTGCTGTGGGCGCCATGATGGCATTTACACCTGGGGACAAGGGATGTAAGATAATGCTTTTATAGCCAGAAGTTCAGAAGCAGATTTCACTCTTTGCTAGAGTATAAAATGACTGCAGATGCAGGGCAGTTGTACCATACCTGTTTTGGCTGATGTGAAACTAGGCACCTCTGCTGTAGCCCAGTTTTGAGGCAAAGAGCTGGAGAGGAAAATGTGTCGTTTCCTTTACAACTACACCTTAATGTATGGGCTTGTGCAGAACAAACGAGTGACAATAATTTTCAGAGAATTCCCAGAAGAAAGTTTCCTATAAGGTAACTCTGAAATGCATTTCGTGGGTATGGACTGGGGTTTTCAAAATATTTGACAGGAAGACATCTGAACATTTTCATTCAATTTTATTTTTATAGGTTTGTTTTGACTCAAATCATAACCTGTCCCTTTTGACTCATCATACCTGTCTCTTAAACAGCTCACAGTATTCGTATCACCTAAGTGCTTTTGCAAGGGAAATCATTGTCACCATAGCTTTACATACAAGGTACGAGAGAAAGAGAAAATTAGACTTGCTGAGAGTTTGAAGTGTTGAAATAAAATCTGGGATTTTTTCATTTCAAAAGTCAGATCGAGCACTTTGATTCAGATTCTGGGCAGTATGAAATGCCAGCTTCTCAGCATGCCCCACAGGATGCAACTCAACCCTCTCATAATACCTCTCTTTAGGAGAAGGCCAGGAAAGCGTAGTCCAGCCATTTTTTACTTATTCACAGCAGCTAACTGTCACTGTGTCAGCAAATGGTTTGCAGTGAAAAATATCCCATGCTAAAGGAAGTCCTGAACCTGAGTCTTATTCCTCTCTAACAAATAGCAGAGCTGCCAAGCCACCAGCCTGGGTTTATTTTATAAACATTTCCAATTTCCCTTTCAGTCAAAATAAGACTGTGGGACCATCTGAGCCGATAATTATGTAACTGTGAAAGTTCAGAGCATGCTGAACAAAACAAAATATGTTTTCCCTCATTTGTTCAGACTAAACATATTGTCAAGGTTTTGAAGCAGTCAGTCCAAAATTTTCACAAAACACTGCAGTTTCCCAAGCAGCCTGTTAGTGGAAGAATTGCACCAAAATGCTATCCTCTCTGTAAATGCTCATCAGAGGGAAGACTTCACTGAATACTTCCAGTGCCTAATTAATTGCAGACATCTGAAAAATCACATTGTATACTCCAGTATTGCCAGCTGAAGCATTCTGAAATCACTGGTGAGCTTCCCATAATTACTAACAATTTAAAAGTAATTATGGATGTGAGGAATCTGGTTTGGATCCTTTCGCTTTCATTCTCTTCACACAGAAGACTACGTTCAGTTGCCTAAATATAGATATCCAGTATCACTTGAGATGCCCTGGGCAGGGTATCCAGGGTATCTGCGTGAGTCTTGCAGATGTGACATCAGAGCAGCAGAAGACCCGTGCCCTTCTGGAGCAGGAGCTGAAGGCCAGTCAGGGTCCTGTAGGGCATCCAAAATGACACCACATGCCTGTGTTTAGGTCACTGAATCGTGCTTTGACTGTCACAATCCCAAGCTGTTCATTATAATTGTGAAGGTTAAAAGCCAGTGAAAGCTGACACTTGCATAGATTTGACTGGCATCAAAAGCTGCATCTTTATACTGAATATCTTGAGATGTTTGATAATCCCTGCTGTTCAAAGCAGCAGTTTCCATATTTCTCAACTCAAAAGCTGACCTCCCTGGAAAGCTTTCTGTACCTATTCCTGGGGTATATCCATCACACTTGCTTCTAAATCCTTGGTTTTAAATGAGAGGACAGTCTTACAGGTGTGTTTTTGAATCGGGAATGAATGTAAAAGGGTTTCAAATCCAACCCTGATTAGAATTTTCTCTGAACATGCATTTTAAGTGTTCATTTCTTTTATGTTTTGTGCCCAAGACAAAATCCCTTCTTCTGAATTTCAGAGCTGCCAAGGTCTCTCAGCTTCAAGGGCAAGATGAAAGTGCCTGTACCTCTGAAAATTAGTGCTTTTTACGGGAGACTGAAGATATGCTTTTATACTTTCAGGTTCTAAAACACTCTACTGCATGGATACTTCTGCCTTCAAAATGTCAGCCTTTCAGATGACTCTTGGCTTGTGCAATTTCCATTTAATTCTCTTTCAACCTTTGTGAAAGACACAAGAAAATCCACAGTGGGTTTACCAACTTCTATCTTCCATTAGCCCTCTGGCATTCTGCTGAAATGAGTATGTTGGGGGTGGAGATATTCTGGGGACCTCTCCATTATGTCTTGAAGATCATTCACATGAAAAAAAAATCAGTTCTGGCTTTGTTACTTGTGCTTCTAGCTGATTTCCTGTCCTGGAACTTTTGGCAATGAGGGGAGCGCAGGAGAGTGATGAGGGGGGTTAAAGATCTTTATTTTGCATTTCTAGTTGTTTATTCTTACAGTTACATCTTAATCATGCTCATGCTTAAACCAAAACTGAAATGGGTGTTTTTTTGGTCAGTGACTGGTTCTGTGCTCTACTTCTTTTCCTTGATGACTTCTGCAGTATTCTGAACATTATGCCCTGCTACGTGGCAGAATCCAACTCATGTTTACTAGCCAAGAGGCCAGTAAACAACCTTGAACTTAATTCACTGTTGAAACATGCTTCTCAGTTGAGTCTGTTACAGAGCTCCTGTTGGCTTCAGCACGTCCCGATCAGCTCATACATATCACACAAAAATTTTTCTTCCAAAGTCCAGCCACCCAGCCAGCCTCTGGCTTATAAGGTTTTTTAAAAAATGGTAATTTTAAATCAAATTATATTATATTGACATAATTAGGCTCAGAGAAGAGGAAGCCTTGTTAATTCTATTATTCTTTCTCAAGTAGCTAATATAAGGTGGCATTGTCTTATCCTCAATATAGCTGATAATCATTATTCTTAATGTAGCAAAATTAGCCTCATTTTAAACACTCATGGGCTTTGCCTTCGATTAAGAGGTAAGATAATAATGATAGAAGTGATATTCCTTAAAGGATGTTTAGGAAACTCTATTAATATGGGGATAGTCTTTTCAAGGATAAAATGTACCACATATTCAGTTTAAGGCCCTCAGTCACAAGACTCTAATGAACTAACATTAGCAGTTCTTTAAGCAATATTCTCTCTTATCTCTGGAGAACTTAGAAAGAGAATATAGATCTTCTGCTAAGCCAAGCAAGTTGGAAATCTAAATATCAATACATTCATTGGACCTTCCTGAATATGTATGTTTCTATATAAATTTAGTAGATGTAATTTTTCAATTTCATGTTTGAAAATATTAAAGTGAAAAAAGTAATCTTGATTGAAAGAGGTGGGGTTTTTTGGCTTAAAAAAGATGCACCTAATTGTATATTTTTTATTATCTTTAAATGTAACTTCCAAATACCAAACTCCTTAGAAAATGTCAGAAAGAAAGGTTTTCAAGAAATGAAAACTGTTGTTGTATTTTTTATTTTTTTTTACAAAACCAGTACAACTTTGAAAATTTCAAGAGTCCTTTTGCTGTATTTCTTGGTAAATAAGAAAACTGGCAAAGGTATTTGGGCACAGAAGGGTGTAGAGAAATGCTTTGTGATGTTTAAAAAAATGTGTCAACAGGTTATATCTCCAACTCACAGTTGCACTTGTAATAGATACCTTTGAAAAGTAGAGATTCATCTGCTATTTTCTGCTTCGTTGTGCATCTGCACTCAGGTCGCTTAGTCTATCCCAACTGTAGGATGAAGAAGCTTTTAAAAACTAAAACAAATACTTGTTTTCACAATGCATTAGAGATAATCTGAGTGAGAATCCCCACAGACTCTGAAGAGATAAAATGAACTAGGTCGTTTTGTTAATGTTAAATGTATTATTGTCTCCTGAAGCGGTTACTGAGGTATAGAGAAACACCCTTACTTTGATATTTTAGAAAGCACATTAACCAGATTAAAATACACTGAAAGTCCATCTTTGAGGATTTGGACTAATTCCTTCATCTTTCACTCGGCCCTCATGGGATGCTTTACAATGGGTGCTGGTTTTGCAGTGTTGGCACTTGATTAGCGCAGCCCTTCTAATCTCTCAGTATTTTGTAAGAGAAAGAGCAGATTTAAAGCTTAAGGGTTTCAGTAGTTACCAAATGTAAATAATGCTGGACATATAACAAAACAGCACACAGACCTCCATCTGCTTGCCCTTTCTATGGATCTGTTTTCCAAGAGGATCTTACATATTTATTATGTTAAACATTGTGAATTATACCTCAGAACTAATGCCAAGCCACGATAATTCCCTTTAAATAACAAGTGACAAAAATGCTTAGTGTGAATCACTTATTTTTGTCTGGAAATAATCTTGCTAGCTGAAAAACATCAGACAAAAATTTGTTTCTCTCCTAGTGTTCCCTCTCCAGAAGAATTTTACTTTAATATCACTACTAATACTAATTGCCTTTCACCCCTGTGCTTTTAAATTAATCATAATCTTTGGTAATAGAACAACTTGCCTGAATATGTTTGGTTCCCCCAGCAGCTGGTGCTCGCAGGGATGCTTGGACAATTTCTTGGGGAGACTCCAGCGGTGGGTGGGGGACCAGGAGTGAGCGGAGATGGAGACAGCACAGCCTCCAGAGTGGGCTGCCCTGGGCAGAAACATGCCCAGGCAACGTGGCCGCAGCTGCTGCCTGGTGTTGCTGTGACTTGTGGGTCCTACCGGTCCTCTGCAAAAAAGGCAAAGAGCAGAACATACCCAGATGAGTGCCACCCTGAAATGGTAATGTCAGTTATCTGAAGAACGCTTCTTGGCAACTCAGCTTTGCTGCCGTTAATCAAAGACCTGCAACAGAAAGCATGTATGTGCTAGAATTACGAGGGAGGCAATATAAGACATTTTATCATCTGAAGTAATTATTTTCCAGCAACTCCGTAGTTTATTCTTTTGCCTCACGTAACTGGTGTCCATGTTTTTTCAGTATGAAAATATGTAAAAGTGATGCTCCTGAAGTATTTCTACTGCTTTTGTTTCCCCTCAATTCTGCTGCTACTGTTTGGAAAGCCTTGGACTGAAAAGTTTGCTAAAACTGGTTAAAGTTATGCAGAATTGATTTAAATATGCCACAGTCTTATCTGCCACAACTAGAGTCTCATCCTGTGCATCCTGAAAGTATAATGTAAGCTTTCTGAAGTCTGGAGAAAAAACATTTTCTGTCTTGTATACTGTTGAACTTGAAATTAAAATGTGAGATCATCAGAAGAGAGGCTGTTCTTCCATTAAAGCCATCCTGTAAAGCTTTTAACTATCCAAATTTTATCACAGTTTGGTGGGAGGAAGCACTTGGAATAAAGATTTTACAGGATCCCTGTCATTTGAATGATTTAACCTCTGAAGGATCTCAAGTTCCTCTAAAGAAGTTGCTTCATGAATCCTTATAATATTCTCCCTTTCCTCATTCATTCTTCAGTAACTGTTGCTTAAAGTGATAAATTCTTGTTGAGGAATATTCATCACTTTAGATTTCATCTGTCCAGTCTTCAGAGGTGCAGTGTAATGCCATAGATCTTCCTAAATGGTGAGATACTGGTCTTTTCCTAAAAAATGTTGAGTGCCTTTCTACACAGTCATATATAAGTGAATTAATGACGTGCAATAAATCTTAAAGCATTCACTGTCATTTCTCTATCTGTAATAAGAGAATCAGTGTCTAAGACTGCACTGGCTAAAGGCAAAGATCACCTTACATGCCCTCATAGCAAGGAGGGCCAAAGCACAAGATTATGGGCTAAAAACCCAGTCCCAAACTCCCAGCCCCTGGGCGTGCAGGTGGGTGGCTGTGCAGAAGCTGGGGTTTTGGGAGGAATTCTACCAGTAGCTTGGGGCAGGTGGGATAGTTGCCACCTCCTTAGTTGTCAAGACTGGACCCTTGTAAGTGCCATGGAAGAGAGGTGATTCCTTTTGTCAAACAATTCCAGGTTTGCCTGTAATGCTAGACTAGCAATATGCCTCGCACTAGTAACAAAACGCATTCAAGGTTAGTATGCAATTCCTCACTGGCCAGAGCCATCTGGCCCTTTCTTATAGCAAGTGGAATTATGAAAGAGTTTAATAAAGGAATTTTTAATAGAACTGTCTAACCAGAGACTGCAAAAAACCCACCTACTTGTTCTTGGTTACTGATACTGAAAAACAGAAGACTGTAGATGGTTTCTGCAGCTGAATATGGTTCAAGGGCACTTCTCTTCATTCCTTCCATTTCATGTTCAGTCAAATGCTTCTTGTATCAATTGAAAGAAAGGCTAAGAAATAGAGAAAGCAGAAAATCAGTAAAATACAGAGAAGCTATTTAAAAATGCTTGTCTCAATCCCTTGCTTCACTCTTTTTCTTCCCTCCCTGCCTTCCTCCTCCTCCATCCCAATAACTTTGCATGTTATTTTTTACAGGAGTTTTACATCTTAACCTCCTCTCTGCTGACTCTATAGGTTTCAGACTATATCATTGTATTGAAATACCTTATTATCTTGCATTAGGCACTGTATCTAATACCTGACAGGCAGTGTTTTTTCTCCTACCCTTTCCCCAGAGGTAGAAGTGAGTACTTGAGAGCTTTGTTTTGAAAACTCATATAAACTAAGAGATGTCATTAATACCCATGGAAGAAGACAAGGCAAAGGAAATAGGCTTTCTATTTCAGGCTGGAGGTGTCTGACACTCTTATTTCGATGTCTGAATGTGCCAGCCCTATTCTCTGTAGAGATGAGCCTTAGCCATATTATTCCTTCCCACCTCAGGAGAAGAGTTCTCAGGTGTGGTCTACGTCCTTGTGCATAAGTCAACTTTTGAATACTCAATTTCAGTGAGGAGATGACTTGAAGATGAAGACTGTGACCTTCACTTGGATCCGTGTTGTACAGGGAACAGTGTGAAGCACAGCAGCCAGGGTTGACACATTTGCAGTGGTTGTGATGCTCAGGAAAACATGCCTCTGCACACTGCTTTCGCTGTCATCCTTCAGTGCTAAAGCTTGTTACGGAGATGCCAGGTGTGCTGGGTTCAGTCATCTCCATAGTCGGGGCCTGTGGGGAATGAAGGCTTGAAAGCTGAAGTTAGACTGTAAATCATAAGCATGGCACTTAGGTCTGCTCAAAAACTTGCACTGATTTGACTAAGCAGCTTGTTGAATTAAGCCTGAAGCACATATATTTTTCCTCACAGGTTTTCACTGCTTTAAGTCAAGTATTTTAAAATTTATTTAAAAATGCTTTCTTAAATTTAACTAATGAAAGTTTGTTTTTATAGGAGGCTGCATCTGCCATTCCACTAACATACTCATTGTTTCTAAAACGCCCCTGCTTTTGCCTCAAGTCTCTGATTTCCACACTGCATTTAGCATTTTCTTTCCTTGCCTATTCCTTTGCTGTATTGCCACCAGACTGAATCCTGAGTATTCATTAGTTCCCAGAAAGCTATTCCCTAGCCAATGGCATACATATTTCTTCATCTAATGGATTGTAAAACAATTACATTGTTCTGGTTTTCTTTATTTTTACTGGTTTTCAGTTAGGAAATAGGGACCAGATCGTAAAAGACAAAAATAAATGAAAGTCTCATCCATCTCAGTTCAAGTTTTACATTGGTCTAATTGCCATACTAAAAGCCAAGTGCAGCAGGCCAATGTTATGAAAAGGCTATAACCTCTCAACAAACTGCTGTTTCTTTTCTTTAACATGGGCAGTTATGTCAAACATTCCATATGGATCCATAAGGTCTATATGTCAAAGAAATAAAGGAGCAACAAACTCTTTCCCAACTGTTTTGTCTTATTTTTTCCATCATGTCCGTTGGTCCCTTTTGTTTGAAATTAAGTATTTCTTGTGCTTATTACCCTAGGCATAAAGCTCTAGTCTTACTCATAATTTCATAATTTATAAGTCGTATGTCCACTTATTTTCATGGGTTTTAATTACATGTGAAAATTTTGGATTAGTTCTATCAATCCTCTTAATGCTAAGTATGAAAACTAGATACTATAAAACCTTCACATGCAGTGAATACCAGCCCTATTCCTCAGTCTGCCAGTTGAAACTTAAATATTTGAATCCAGTTTCCATTCTGATCATATTATAACCTGCCTCGTTCAAATAGACGATGGCAACTGTTTAGTGGGCAACCAGTGTTACTTTAGATGGCTCTGCTTTTCCATGGGAATATGTTCTTTAACAAGCTGAAGAAGCATCTTGCTCACTCCCTTCTTTTTAGCTTCAGGGTGGGGTGGTGGGTATTTGTCTCAAGAAATTTCTTAAGATAAGCTAGCTCTTTAGGTACAAGAAGATAATGTCTGTGACTGTCGTACTTAAATCCAGAGTTGGTGTGTTTCTTCCACACACAAAGACGAGAAACAAAAGAAGCAGAAATTAGAAAGGGGAAGGGCTCTCAAGATGCTGCTAGAACTAAGTGTGACAACTCTCTTCGACCCTGCTAGGATGTGTTGGCTTCTCGATTTAGACAACTGGGGACAAAGTACATTTATCTTCCTAACAGTAGGACATGAGGTGGAAATCTGAGGTGCTGCAAGCCTTGAGGACTTTGTCCCTTCCCTCCATTCCCACCGGTGTTGCTGCTAGTTTCAGGAAGAGGCGAGGGGAAGGAGGGATGCATAGTAAGTACCTCAGGAAGAAAAGCTGCAGACAAGCTAGTTTGCTTATTTCAAAATCGTCTCTACTCATAGCTTACAATATAAGCTAATCAGACAACTTAAGAACACGTATAGCTGAGAGGGTGAATAAGGGCCCCTTGTGCTCCTCACCTTCAAAATATTTGATTGGTAAACAGTTTAATTAATTAGTCCTTTCAGCATCTCAGCGATATGGATAAAAGAGTATCCATCTGTGCTCTGCAGAGTGGGAAACAGAAAGTTTGGGTGGCTTGCTAAAAACCAAAGAGCTAAGGCCAGAGGAGGAACAGAACAGTACTTCGGGACTTTGGTTGGTGGCAGCTACTCAATGACATGAGAGTGGTTTATCTCTCATGCTGAGCTCACACCACTAAAAAACATTTCTCTCTCCCTCTGTGGTAACTGGTAACTTCATTCCACAGGCTGGCAGGCATCTCTTCTAAGAATTTGGACGTGGTTATGACTTATATGTAACTGATCTCGCTGTTTGGAAGAGGCTGCTGGGCTGTTTCTCGGCATATACGGCAAGGGTACTCGGGCTCTTCACATAATGGCACTTAGTCCAGTCACTTGAGTGCTTGGGCTAGAGCATATGAGCTGAAAGAGGGAGGATATCTTTATAAATAAAATCAATTACATCTTATTTTAGCATTCAAGAGTGAAGCAAGCCAGGACAAAAACACCTTCTCCAGTTTCTGTAGACTTTGGTTTGTTAGTGTCTTCCATATGACCCCAGACACATCTCCCCACTTCTGTATCCTGCCTTTTAGCAGCATTTGGAAAGCAGCAGTCTTTAAAACCTTCTCCAGTCTTGCGCAGTGTGTCTCTAAACAGAGAGCTTAGAACACAAGTGCCAGATTCCCCTTTGTACCTCTTGACTTTGGGGAGCCTTTGAGCTCTTGGTTGTAATTTCCTTTACTTCCAGGCAATAGGCTATAACAGAGCACTGTACTTTGGATCATTTTTATTTTATTAATTTTTATTACTACATTAAGGTTATATGAAGAACTGTTCAGACCAGAACTTGTTGCAGTTTTAGAGTTATTTCTTTTTTACATCCTTTTATAAGTCATATTAAAGCATTTATTAATGTGCTTTAAAGGTAATGAGTAACTAACTTTAGACAGAAAATCAGAAGCGATCTTCTGAAAAATCTGAAAGGGATTAAAATGGTCCATGTAATGGACAACTAAATAGAGAGAGGTTAAAAACCTTGCAAAATCTGATCTGTATCAAAATGTATTTATTTTCAAGTGGACAAGATGGGCTTTCCAGTATTTGAATGGTTAAAAATTCTGAGCAAATGCCTTTCCCTGTGGGGAAAAACATTGTCACATTTACTTCAGCTCAGTTATTACTGTAGGGATTAAGTTATTTGTCGTGCAGAAAGTGCTCTTGCTAGAATAATTAGCTTTTCAGGGAACATAGCTTACACTTTTTTGGAGCCTGTGTAATTAGAACTGAGGAAATAGGTTCATCACTACTGCTGCTATTTCATTATTCAGTAATCATTTGTATCTAAACACACCACCCTTCGAGAATGACTGACTGTGGTCAGATATGCTAATTTGTCCTCTCATTTACATTACAGTCTGTTTAGCAGCATAGTTTTTAAGATGGGCAAATAAGTGCAGCTGAATTTTTAACTCCTTGTGTTGCTAAGAGGTTGGTTCGGTGTAGAAAATCAGAGCTGTAAGAAGCAACCCCAAACCATTCCATCACCTTCTAAACAGGAGGCCCTTAAACAGAGAGATCACAGCAAGCGACGCACATCTGTTGCTTTATGGGGTTTGTGTATCAGAGGAGATGCCTCTTGTTAGAATAAAGAAGAGCTGCCTGGCAGCTCCAGACCTCAGACTGCAACTCAGCTGTGGGATGCAACAGCACTGTGCTGCCCTCAGGTTTGGGTGTGCATCCCAGCTACAGCCTGACCGCGTGTCAGGATGAGACCAGGGTGCCCGCCGCGTTGCCTCCCCCTGCGTTGCAGGTCCCCCTGTGCCTTGATTTCTGCCAGAACTAAAATACCAGGGCTGGCAAAGAGGTAGGACAGCAGGGCACACTGCGACACTCTCATCCTGATCTTCCTGGTCGTAGGGTTTGCTCTGCTTAGTTCCTTTAGAGGCAGCTTAGTGCGGCGGTTCACGCAGGGTCATTCTGCCCATGTGCAGTCTCTCCAAGGAGACTTTGAGGGGAAGACACTGAAAGAGTTTAGGTACCTCCGGGTACTTCATTAAGCATTTTTTATTTTAAAACATTAAGTATTTTTACTTTATTCATTTTAAAGCATTAAGTATTTTTTATTATTAAACATTAAGTATTTTTAAATAATTTTAAAATAATTTTTAAAATAATTTTGGACTTCAGTGACTAATATCCACCTAAATCGGGTTGCAGGTGCTTTCTTTTGGCTCTGGCCATGTGCTCTGAATCACCACTAATATCTGCTGTCATACACAGTACAACTGGGAAAAACCCATGAATTCATGTCACTGCAGGAAAAGCCTCGCATCCCACTGATCTGAGAGGGGCTTATGCACCTCCCTCACATCAGATGCGCTCAAGTATATTCCTGAATTGATACCCCATTAGCAGTGAAGCACAATAGCAAATAATGTCTTAGAAATAAAAGACAAATAACAGGTTGAGAGACAGCTACAAACCTGAGGCTTATGGTCTGTGCTGCAACATTGGAGGGTGTGAGCAGTTTAAAGAGTCTGAAAGGGAAATTTGCACTGTTTGGAAACTTTATTCATACACTGAGGTCTTTTTGCCTAAAGGAACTTTTCTTCTCTACTTGTAATATTGAATGTCTACTTTGATATGAATATTATACAAAATAGAATTTAATATTCCTTATTCTTAGAACTGTTACTCGTGTAAAAATAGCTTCACTGAACAGAAAACCTGCCTTCATTGTGTAGTGAAAAATATAACATGGACATGGAAGGTTAAAATGTGTAGGAAAATTATTTCTATTACAAGAAATAATTTTGTAAGGTTTTGCTTTCTTCTGTTCTTCAGCATAGTGTCCAGACTTCAGATACCTTCTTGATACAACTGCTGATTCTCTTTTGAGAAAGACAGAGGCTAATCATGGTGTTTTTAATAACTGACTACACAGCTGTCTGTCCTACGGCAACTGCGGGGCCAACTTTCCCCAGAACTTCTGCTGCACCTGACCCAGGTTCGTTCATCCCACTGAGGGTTTCCGGTTTCCCTAGTGCTCCTCTTACAGTGCTTTCTCGCCCTGAAGAAAACCTGCCTGCCGTGGAGCAAAAGGGCCGTTGATAACAGGGGCCAGTAAGAGGAGACAAAGAAAAAGCTGGTTACAAATGCTTCTCTCAACAAAGCCAGCACAGATGATGCTTTCTTATCATAGTCCTGAAAGGAAAATGGCAAGTGTGTAATCCTTTCTAGGAGATGAGGAAAAGGCAGAGAACTGCTGCGGTTAGAAACAAGTTTTCACCTATTTTGTAAAGCTAAAGCGATACCATGATTTAGCTAAAGAAGCAAATCTGATTACACAAAGTAGCTGAGAATCTGTTATACCCACTAAGTAAATGAAAGCTGTGCTTTCTTAGAACAGCGTATTTCCCACCACCTTCACTAAATAAGCCCCAGGAATCAAAAACTTCAGCGCATTACTGGCCCTGAGCTTTGAATTGCACTTTGGAAGTGAAGAGGAAACTCACTAATGAACCAGCTCACACAATCTTGCATCATTTGTGTTTTCTTACTTTCAAGCAATTAGCTCTGTTCTGTCTCCACTCTGCTGAATAGTAGTACCTGCCAGTGGAAAACTGAGGAGGTGGAAAATAAGGCTGTTAAGGAACCTTACTAAACAAGCAGATTAAAACTGTCGGTTTCATTTCAGGCTCCAGATAAGTGAACAGCAAAAAGCTTCTAGATGAAAATGTTGGACACTGAGGATCTGATTCCTTGCTCAAGCAAGAGTAATTGAAGTGAAGTCAAGGAAGGGTTACTATTATAATTGAGGAATCGAGCGCCTATTCTATTGCAAGGGACTAAAGAACTTGCCTAGCTTCAAAAAGGTTTGCTTAGCCATTCCAAACTGAAGACCATCTATAAGCAAACAACAGAAGTAAATATCAGGGAGGAAGACAGCTATTTTAACCCTATTGGCACAAGAACAAATTGCTCTACAGTTGTTAACAGTGAATTTAAACTGAGCAGTAGAAGAACATTCCTACCAGAGCTGTGATGCTCGGGAATATCCTCCCAGCAAGAACAGGGGGAACAAGGAATCTGACCTGGAGGCCTGATCGCCTCATGAAGCATAGTCCCATTTGTAGGTGTAACAGGTGATCATGCTCTTTGGCTGGGGGTGTTTGAGTCCTGTAGTCGAGGTTCCTTCATCCCTATGAAAGACCATTCAAATCTGTCAGCCACTTCTCAATGACTTAAATGCTATCTGGATCAGACTCTGGAGTTTGTTCCCCTCCTTCATGCATTTCAGTTTCACTAGCTTCTATTTTAAGACAGAAGTAAGTGGAGTAGTGTGGCAGTCCCACAGAGAAGCACACGAATATCCACTCCTTTACTCATTAACATAACAAGCTGTTTTTCACAATATTCTGCTGCCTACAGGAAAAGTTGTGTCCAAAACCATTCTTCCGGAGACTTCTGGTCAAACAAGTCTACAGAAATGCAGTCACCCTCCACCTGTGCAAGAGAATAATGTTTGGCTGGGATGGTCTCCCTCAGTGCTGAGGGGGTCTCACCTTGCCTGTTAGTAGGTCATGCACAGCAGCACTAATGGAGTCCCTGAGACAGCACGGGGCTGGGTTATGGAGAACTGGGAAAGGGTCCTTCAGGGTTCCTGCAGTGTCTGGTTATGGGACAGAGCAAAAAGCATTCATAAAGCATGTGGGAGAATGGAGGAAAAAGGGAAGTGAGGAGAGCAAAGCCAAGAAGGAGGCAGGTAGCAACTCCTCCGTATGCGTCGGGTGGCAACAGCAGTAGAGCTGAGGGAAGCGCCTGAATTCCAGCAGCAAACAGCAGCAGGACTGAAGAGGAGGGGGGAAAAAAAGCAACTGATTCCCAGAGGAGAAAAAAAGCGAATAGCAGTGCTTGCCTGACATGATGGGCAGGACAGAGCAGAGCATCTCAGATGTATGGCTGAAGGAGGGAGGAAACAATGAAGGAAGCCACATAGTTCAGCAGGAGCAGCTTAACAGGGTGCTGTGCTAGCTCACCAGTACTTCCAGGGTCCGGTGTCTACCCTGAACCAAGGATAAGCTGTGCCTGTGGATCCCTGACCTTCTCCTGCAGCAACCGCCCTCACTTGGCACTGGCCAGGAGGAAGAGGTATGGGTGGACGAAGGCCCTTCACAGTCCAGGAAGATCAACCCCATAACCGTACTGATTTCAGAGCTAGCCACGGAACTATTTCCCTTGCCAAGTGAAAGCTCCTATCATTTATTTTCACAAACAGGCCCTACAGATTAAATGGTTGATTGCAGCTGCATCCTGTAAAGAAATAACAAGAGCTTTTTACTGTTAATGATTGGGAAGTACAAGCACTATTAAGACAGAAAACAAAAGATTAAATAGAAAGGACTTTCATGGCTGCAGCTTGCACCCTTAAAGAAGCAGTGTTTAGCTTCATGACGTCATTCCTACATATGTCTAAGCACACGAGGAAGGTGATAGCAGTGGTTTTCTGGATGCCTGACACCTAGGCCCAGGTCCTGATCCCTGTCAGTAGCCGAAAGCTGTCCATCAATTGTGTCAGCTCTGCCTTGAGATAAAGAATAGCAGGGACCAGATCTGGGCAGAGAGAGCAGAGGGAAGCTTGGAAAAAGAACAGCATATTTTCTTAAAGCCAACACTTATAAATTATATATATATTCATACTGGGGAATTTTATGTTAGTTAATCCTCTTCTGAGAAAAGCAATGATTCACCAGAATTTACAGGTTAACAATTTGTACAAAATTTGACCCATTTTCAGTTGGAAAACAAATGTAACTTGCTGATTTACAGCTAATGTGTTAGGTTTAAGCTTGGCCAGGCAGGTATTTTAGCAACATAGCTTGATTTTTGAAACATATATTAAGAAAAACCCCCAAGTACCTAAACAGAATGACTGGATTCAGAAAGAATATTAAAAAAAATTACAATTTATCGGCAAAGATCACATGACATTTTCTTAGCCATTAGGATGGCAAAAGAACAGACTGGATGCCTGCCAGTCCTACAAGTGTGGAAAATTAGATGCCATTTTGCACACAAATCAATACAGTAAGTGGGAAATCTCAGGTCTCCCAAACTGTCTGAAAATCTAGCTGCTAATTGACTCAATTAATCTCTGATCCTGTTTCCACAAAATTATATGCTAAGAATAAGGAGAGCCTGGCAGTGTTTTGGATTATTGAGAATATTGCTTTAATGAGCCTTGCTCAGCCATAAGCAGTTAACTGACCATTAATCTTCAGAAGGAAAAGGGACAGGCTCTGCACTTGCAGCAAGGGAAAGAAAAAATTTTGGCAACAAAGGCGGCTTTTAAGGAACTGCTAAAAATGTGATTAGATGCACTGATGATTACTATAGCCATTATCCATCTGTGGCATGTACTTTTAATTCCTTCACTAAAATCAACATTCATAGAATCACAGAATGGTTTGGGTTGGAAGGAACCTTAAAGATCATCCAGTTCTAAGGTCTCTGTCATGGGCAGGGACACCCTCCACTAGACCAGGTTGCTCAAAGCCTCATCCAGCCTGGTCTTGAAGACAGTCAGGGATGGGATTTCCACAACTCCTCTGGGCAGACTTTTCCAGTGCCTCACCACTCTTGCTGTTAAGAATTCCTTATGCAGGCCATGAATTCTTCACACACTTTCTTTCTGAAGGTATTAGTGCTGCCTGATTCTTTTCTGAGTACTTTACACTCCAAATACAACTTGTGTCAATGGAGGATACTTTGAGCAACAGTTCAGTTGACAAAATGTAAAAGTAGGTGTGGCATCAAAAACGGTTACTGCATATACGAACTGTGAAACAGAGGTGAGGATGTGGATAGTACTCATTTTCTTGGAAATATACTAAAAGTGGATTAGGATGGCTCTGTTTTCTATAGACACGGAGTGACCCTGGCATCTTACTGTATTTACCTATGGAGGGACAGAGGACACAGAGGAAACTACTACAGGAAGGCAAAGGACAGTTGAGGGTAATTGTAATAGGATTTCTATATATAGTAAGGATGTGAAGCCACTTTTAGCACTTACTCATTCTTTCCTGGTAGAGGATGACAGATCGTCTGATGTTTCTTCAAGAGCATTTTAGAAGAGAACCATTTTTAGGCTTTATTAGATTATTACTTTATTTAATGTCATGCATTAGACACTAGGCCATTAAAACAAACACGAATCATGCATATGAGGATGAATTTTAAAAGTTCAAGAAACAGAGCTTAAAAGAATAGAGCTAGAGGTAAAGCAAGATTTCTGTGCAGGATATTTTTTCTATTACCCAAACCTGGAAATTAAGTTACTTATGTATTTCTTCTCAACTGCTTAAAATATATCCTACCAAAAACCTTGTCCAGGTTATGGCCTGATCACTGGTTGTTAACGGTAAAGAATACCTAGGTGCAGACTGTGATTCTAGCAAATTTATCATGGACGGTCCCATGCACCAGCTAGGGACAAGGTGATTTTTCTTTATCATCATATGTATAGCTCCAGGAATATGCGTGGAGTTTTCCATGACAAAGGGAAGGGTCAGCTGCTGATCTGAAAAGGCTAAAATTGTAATGAGGCGTAGCACCTTAAAGCCATGATAGCGCACAGGAGGACATGAATTTCACTGGTGTCAGTGCAGAGTGTATGACTTACTGACTGCTTTTTTGCACAAACACATACAGAAATGATCAACTAATGTGCTTGTGAATTCTACTCGGCATTGGAGGGAACCATGAGAGGGAGTACTTCAAAGACATGAGGGGTGAGAATTTGTCATTGTATTATATTATAGGGGATGATAGTTTCTGAGTGTCTAAGATGTTAAAAACATAGCTTATCAGTTTGGAAATGCCTTGCTGCAGCTGTGCTTAGTGCAAGCCTGGAGGAAACGAAGTCTGTTCCCAGCAAATGTACATGCTACTGAATGGTGAAGATATTCTGTGAAACCAAGTGTCTTATATTGGCAGTGCACGTCTATCCTTTCCATGACAGCGTTTCAGAATTGTTTATTTGTGCTTCTGAATAGCAAACTTTGTGACACAGGAAGATCCATTTGATTTGCGTGCGCTGTCAAAATAGAATATGCTTCTGTCGGTTAACCTGTAAATCACACAAAATGCATCTTCGGTGTGAGGAGTAGTATGCCATTGCAGTTTCTCTCTCCTGTGTTGCCATATTTGTAGCCAGTCAAGATTTAAGGTCCAGACCTCCAAGTGACCATAGGGTTGCATTAAACACCACCTCCCGCTTTCAGAGGTCTTCTTGCAGAAGAGGTAGCCGCCACTGTGGGGCGGCGAGCCGTGCATGTGCACTGCGGAGACGGAGAGGTGCCTGACCATCGGGCGAAGGCGTAAGAGTAAGTTCCCAATCGGGTCTGCTCGATATGGCTTGTAATCACAACTGACAACAGAAGTTTAAAAAAGTGTTGTAAGAAGCAATTAACTTTGACTTGTTAACCCTCCAACCTAGATAAAATGTCAAGTATTTGTGGCTTCTTGCTCCTGATCTCATCAGTAGCCTCACCATGTCACCCAGACACACACGCACACGCTGTCCCTTGCACCCTGTTCACTGGCTGCCCAGCATCACTTTCTCTCCCTTCCCTTCCTCTTTTCCTAGCTGCATTCTTTTTGATGGCTTGATATGACATAATAGGGGCCCGTATTTTTCAGAGGTGGTGAGCCACGTGGAGCTCTCATTTAACCAAAGCTACAAATTATGTTACAAATTATAATGAGGGACCAAGTTTTGCTTCTTTTAATATCCACAACCTCTGTGCTGCAGTGTGAGTGAGAGCAGAACCTCGGTCTGTGTGTCTGTAGGTAACAGCCTTACACAGCTGTATTCAAACTTCTAATGCTAGCAAGAAGGTTTTCTAAGAATCATTTTTCGTTTGGCAAATGTTAGTGATGTGCTTCAGATGATAGCAATCCAAATAGATGTCAATCCTGTGAGGAGGCTTTCTCATTAATTAGTTTCTTCAACTAATTCAACTTCAGTCAACTCAGAGAGAGAAGAAAACCTTGTCATATTCACACAACCCTTTCCTCATCTTAGACTTGGCTTTCTTGAAGACAATCCCTTGCAAAAAACATGCTATCCTAATATTTTTGTAGGTAATTATTTTAGGTAAGTTTTAGGTAATTATGTTAGCACTCTATTTCCATGGGGACTGACCACTGCAGTGTATTGTCTCATGATACAGTTGTCTTTCATATCTGAAATGCACTGTAGGGCATAAAAGTATGAGATACCTCCTGTTCTTGAAAAAAAACACAGCCGGGAGGAGAAGGGTGAGGGTGTGTTCACTGAAGGATGAGGATGTTTTCTCTGGGGTATGGGAAACAGAGTCAGAACCAGACAGGATGAATGACAACTGCGACAAACCTGTCTTCAGAAGTTCTGATTGATTTGATGGGATTTCCCTACCACACACTGTAGTAAAGTCTGGAAATAGATGTGAGCATAACGACCTAGATTTCAAAGTAAAGCACAGCGTTATATTTTGTGAAGATAATTTTTTAATGCTATTGACTGCCAAATTGTGTCACTAAGAATTTGCTTTTATATCATCAAACCAAACATAAGTGTACAGTGGCGACAAATTAAATCTGCAACTGAAAGTGGAAGGGTGTTTTCCTTTCGAAGCTGAATTTATTGCTTTGGGAAAGCATCGGATTGATGTATCCTGATGTGCTCTATTTATACATAGAACAAGTGACAAGCTTCCCGTCATTGCAGCTTTCTTCATATTCTCTAAAAGAGCAGCTCTGCAAATCTACTTACAGCAATGATAAATATTTAAGACACAAGGTCAGAAATATACCGTAATTTGTCTGGTGACAGTGTTCTATTCCAGTAACTTTTTATCTTTCATATCAGATGATTAATGACCTTGGGGCTTTAGGTATGTGCTGTAGAGTGACAGTCCTACAACGTAGATATATTCAAAGGCTCAGAAAATGAAGTGCATGCTCCAGCCAATGGCAAGCAAGCTCCTTTCTAGGTCCGTATGCCATGGGGAAATAGCATACCGCACCAACGCCAGTTCAGAAATGTCAGTTATTTATTCTTCTAACCAGAAGTTGCTAAAAGGACATGTTTAGTAGATATGGTGGTAAGCAGGTAGCTTTTACCCCTGCTTCAAACACAGGATACTTTAATCAAGCCCCCGGTTTTTCTAACAGATCGTCTGTCTGTATTTCAAAGAAAAACAGCATATTGTTCTACAAGACCCCATCTCTCTGCCCCAGCATCTCTCTTCCTGGTGTTTTTTCTCTTTTGAGCCTCATCTGTTCCCGGCTGACACTTGTCTCTGCCCTTCAGCAAACAGTCAATCCCTCTGCTCATCCCAGCCTGCATTAATAGCTGTTATCTGCTGGCATTAGTCACTGCTACTGGGCAGCAGGGCTGAAAGGGAAAAGCCTTCTGTGACTGTGCAGTAGCCTAGTACCTGTTTCCTTCCTTTAGTGCCGACCCTCTCAGGCAACCTCCACAAGGACTATGAACACGGTTCCCACAGATCCCTGCAACGGGTCTGCATACTGCAAAAGTCTGCATTCAGTTGATTTCCTCATGACTTTCCAAGTATTCTTTTGGATATGGCCTCTATATCTTCTTGAGGTTTGCCTATCGGTAATCCAGTTCTACCACATCAATAAAATCTATGAAAAGTGAATGTGCAAAAGTCTATTTTGTTATGGTGGGACTTTGTTCTCTTGTTTAAACTTAGAAAAGCTCAAAACAAAGGTTTGGGAAATATTTTTTGGCAAAGAGACTTTTCATTGCCTGATATAATATATTCTCCTTCTCAGGTTTTCAGGTAACAACAGTGAGAGAAAGGTGTCTGTAAGAAAAAGAAAACTTTTGTTAGCAATCAGTCTAATACAGCATGGAAAAATCTGTGTCACAGGAAATTCCAAACCATAGATATTTCCTGAGTAGTCTTTTTTATTATAATTGTGTTTCATTCTTATTTCCACTCTGGCCATTCTCAGTTCCAGGAAACCTTTTCAATAGTTATTCATCTTATCTGCTAAACAGTTTCATTCCAAAGTGTGCTTGAATTTATTATCTATATTACCACTTGACACACACACAAAAAAAATAGTGGTCTTCAGATACAATTTATAGTTACGATAAGTTTGCTGTGGCTTTTTACTTTCTGTGCTAAAATCAATTTCTGCCATATCCAGCAAGTCAGAAGGTGTGACTTTCAGTACTTTGTGGTAACAAGATGTTCTTCTACATGGAACATAAAACTGGTTTTAGGAGTGGACATTTTTCAGCACTAAAATAAAACCAAAAATTATGGTAACTGCTTTCCACGTGTTATCTATTTATGAGCCACTCTCCTCCTTTTATTTGTTTACTGGGGGAATCCTGAAAAGTAGTAGAAGTTATTGTTGCATGTATAGAAATTTCTGGGTTTAATCTAGTTAGTTCATAACTAATAGCATTGAAGATGTGGTAGCAGGGGATTAGGCTTACCAAAGCACGGAATCCTTCAAAGTTGCTGTGTATCCTGAGGGTGCTAGCCCCACATCTTCAGTGCAGTGCTTTGGGCACTGGGACAGGCTGCCCCGAGAGGTGGGGGAGTCTCCTTCCCTGGAGACTTTCAGAAGCCGCCTGGACTGTTCCGGTGTGATCTGCTCTAGGTGCTCCTGCTCTGGCAGGGGGGTTGGACTAGATGATCTCTAGAGGTTCTTTCCAACCCCTACCACTGAATCTGTGAATCTGTGAGTCTGTGAGGCTGCAGCCTGAGACAGCACAGAGGGTCTTTACTGATAAGATCAACCATCAGCAATCCAAGATCTCTGAGAAGTCCAGGAAAGTCTGGAGCAAGAAGTACTTACCCTTGGTGGAGGAGAATCGGATTAAGGAACATTTAAACAAACTGGGCATACACAGGTAGATGGGACCTGATGGGCTGAACCCACCAGTGACAAGGGACCCCGGTGATGTCACCATAAGGCCACTCTTAATTGTCTTTGAAAAGTAATGGTGAGCAGGAGAGGTTCCTCTGGACTGGAAGAAAGCAAATGTCCCTCATATCTCCAAAAAGGGCAAGAAGGAGAAAATAAAGACTGGTTAGCCTCACCTCAGTCCCTGGGAAGGTCATGGAGCAATTCATCCTGGAAGCTGTTTCCAACTATGATAAGGACATGAAGGTGACTGAGAGATAGATTTACGAAGGGGAAGCCATGCTTAACTAACCTGATGGCTTTCTGCAGTGACATGACTATCTTGGTGGATGTGAGGAGAATAGTGGATGTTAATAAGGCTTTTGACACTGTCTGCCATAACATCCTCGCTGACAAACTGATAAAATAGAAGTGAGGTAAGTGGCCATTGAGGTGGACCGAAAACTGGCTGAACTGCCAGGCTCAAAGGGTTGTAATCAGCAACACAAAGTCCAGCTGGAGACCAGTCCCGAGCGGTTACCCCAGCGGTCAGTACTGGGGCCGGTGCTGTTTGACACCTTCATTAATGACCTGGATGATGGAAAGGAGCACAGCCTCAGCAGGATTGAAGAGGACAAAAAACTGGGAGGAGTGGTTTATACACTGGAGGGTTGTGCTGCCATTCAGAGAGACCTTGACAGGCTGGAGAAATGAGCCAACAGAAACCTCATGAAGTTCGACAAAAGAAAAATGCAAATACCTGCACCTGAGGCGAAAGAACCCCAGGCACCAGTACATTCTGGGGGTCACCTCTCTGTAAAGCACCTTTGCAGAAAAGGAACTTGGGATCCTGTTGGACACCAAGCTGAACATGAGCCAGCAATGTGCCTTTGCAGCAAAGAAGCCATCTGGACCGCGTTAGGACGAGCGTTGCTGGCAGGTTGAGGGAGGTGATCCTGCCCCTCTCCTCAGCACTGGTGAGGTCACACCTGGAGTGCTGAGTCCAGTTCTGGGCTCCCCGTGGCAAGAGAGACACAGACAGACTGGAGTGAGTCTGTCTCACTCCAAAGAGCCACAAAGATGACTGAGGGATTAAAGCATCTTCAATACAAGGAGAGGCTGAGAGCAGGGGCTGTTCAGCCTGGAGAAGAGAAGGTTCAAGGGGAATCTTATCAGTGTATACCAGTGCCTGTCGGGGGAATGGATAAAGAAGATGGAGCCAGACTCTGTGGTAGCCAGTGACAGGGAAAGAGACAATTAACACTAGTTAAACCCCAGAAAATTCCCTTTAAGGATAAGAAAAAAAAATTTTACTGTGAGAATGGTCAGAGGAACAGGTTTCTCAGGGAGGTTGTGGAGTCTCTGTCCTTGGAGACAGCCAAACCCTGACTGGGCACAGCCTTGAACATCCTGCTGTGATTGACCATGACCTGCTTTGAGGGCAGGAGGTGGTGGTGGAATTGATAATATCCAGAGATCCTTTCGAACCTCAGTGATTCTCTGATTCTGTAAAATCCTGGTTCTGACATAGGTTGGTGAGTTCTGTTTTCAACTTCATTTTGGGAAGAATGCAACAGTAGAAGCCATTGCACATATCTAGCTTGAGGATACTCCACTGAATAATACAAAATTCCCTTGTAATTAAAAATGAATTTTACTCTTCCCATATAGATTATCTGCAAGCTAAGAGAATGTTAATATGCTGTGCTTAGTATTTAATCTTGATTTTTTAATAGATCATATGCAAAATAGTGATTACATGAAGTATCAGGAAATGTCATGAATTCAGATTCATTCCACCTAAGTTTCACACCCGTTATTTTGATGAGCTCATGTAAAAGTGTTGACACAGTGGCATCCCCCTAAATTCATTACAGAAGGAAGACAGTCACTCTTCCTTTTCTGCCTGGGGTGGTACCTCCATGGCTGAGCATGTGCAAGTGCCCCAGAAGGTGATGTGCTGGACATAGCGAGCCAGCCTTGTTTTCAAGGATTTGGGTGTTATTGTGCTGTGCATCGAAACATATCGCCACTGTGATGGGTCTGTGAGAAATCTATGCTGAGATTCATCCACCTGCGGCAAAGGGGTAGTTAAATTGGGAAGGTAGAATTTGACCATTCCAACAGGTGACTCAGTCTGCCAGAGTCCACACAGTGATGCAGTAACCCCACAAGTATACGAGTGTTTTGTCCCGGTACTTCAGGCTCAGTTCTTAGTTTCCAGTGGAGACAGTCAGAAGTTTACTCTTTGAAATTTGTTTAGAAAAGCTTTCCCTCTAAATGAAAATCTTCACATTTGTAATGAATATCTGAGACATTTAGTTTCTAAAAAAAAATAATTTTTACCATTGAAACAGAAGAAAAGGCATGGAGAAAATATTTATTTCACTCAAAATCTTCCTCAATAAATGCTTCCCCATCTGTTCTAGTGCTCAATAATTATGACACATAATGAAAGTTAAAGCACTGCTGAAGTACCTTCATGCTTCATTCCATATTCTGTAGATAATTAACATATCAATATGATGTGGATAACTGTTGTAACATACAAGTCAGTCTTGAGACCCTTTTATTTTGCTTTTTCTGAAGAAAAGGTCTAGTGTCAAGTCTAGTAATAATTTTATTCTCTTCCTCTTTCTCTTGATTCTATTAATGCTTGTCCTTCCTAAATGGCTATAAATCACAGTACAATATTACATTAAAAAGATTTCTGTATAACTGAATTTGGAGCTGAACAGACTGTTAGGAGATCTGTATTCTGCCCTCCTCACAAAGAGAGCTGTTGAAATGAGATCAGGTCGGTGAAGCAAATCAGGAAACACCGTGAATTGAATTTTTTGGAGGAACACAACACCCCACCGGGGAGGTGGCGGTCCAGGTATTTCATCATATTGAATGAACAAAGAATCACCCTGTATGCGTTTATTATAGAAGTATCTACCTGGCATCCTCAGAGCCCATGAATTTTTAACATGGAACATATGCATTTTCATGTTATTTTTGAACTTTTCTTTCTTGCCATTCTCCCATAGGTGGGATTCTCCCAGAAATCAGTGGGGGCTGAGAGCATTGGCGTAAGGGGAAGTGCGAGTCTTGGGCAAAGCGGTATGCAGTAAAAAGAAAGGAACCCAACATGACACAATGCAGCAAAGATGTGTAACAAAACTGTATTTTCCAATAGAGTATTTCCAGTGCAGTTCAAATGTCTCCTAACTGTGCTCTTAATTACTTTAAAAAGCACTAGCAATCCAAATTAAGCTCCAGAAATATGATGTTTGACTCAGGCCTTCAGAGCTGACATAAATTCATTAAATCTTCCAAACCAATCCGCTTTGTTACTTTTGGCACATCTGCAATTTTTTGTATAATAAGACATTGCATAAAGGGCTTAGTAAATTGCATTTAGCACCATGCCAGCAATGTAACCCACAACTCCAAACGCTCCTCGATTCAGCCTTTGTCTTCCAGTTTTGAACATGTTTAACAGGGATCTCCCTCTGTATAAGTGGACATAATAACATATATATGTGTGTATGTGCATATATGTATGTGACTATATATGTGATTGCTGACAGATGCTGCATTTGAAATATAAGTGACGATAAGCTTTACTTGTTTCTCACTTCAAAAACAAAATCAATGAAATGGATTAAAAAAACCCAACCTCAATTTCAGCTTTTGGAAATAATGCTTATTGGAAGGATACGTATCAGGAGAGCAAAAAGAATTCATCCCACTGCATAGAACAGAAATCAGTTAGAAATGTATTTTCACCATCTGCTGCTCTCATGAAATCTAGGGATTTGTAAACAGCAGTTTTGTGTAAGAGTAAATCTGAGATTTGGTGACTTTGCTGCAGACTGTAATCTTGAGACAGTGTTCTGCTGGTTTAGATGTACATTTTGTACATTTTAGATTACTCTAAGTATCTAAAAGACTGCGAGGTAAGTAGTCTGAGCGGATATCTTTGTCCTCCTCATCTGCACAGCACACGAATGTGTGAACAGCTGTGGAGATCTCGATTGAAATCTTCGTAAGAGAGAGTAGAAATGGTAATTGCAGGCAGTCACAGCCAATACTGCAGTCTTTGGCTTGTGATTCAAATGCTCCCTCTCACTTTAGGATATTATCACTTACAGTTGCAAGCCGATGTCTTTTAAAATTAAGCTCACACTGGGGGAATGTATTACGAGAGGCTACCACAGAATCTGCGGTGCTAAGGGGCATGTTACACAGAAAGTTCCTGCTTCTACGCCGCCTAGCCTCCTGCATGTGTCCTGGAGAGATGCTGCCCTTTGTTCTGAACTGCATAGTTTTATCATCTGTTACAAAACAACGGCTTTCGGAAGTCCCCAGTTTTGTTTTTCTCATGTACTATCTCTATGGTAATGCCGGGAGCAACAGCAGCAGATCCCAGTCATATTTCTGCTCAGAAGGAAGCTGTTGGCTTCCTAGGTGTTATTTGTGCATCTTTCATGGCACTTAAGTAAGTGTTGCACAGTTTAAGAACCTCTGGACCAAGCAAAGTCCTTTTACTTCTATTCATAAACTAACATCGTATTTTTACTGTTGTTTTATTCATAACCAAGCAGCATAGGTTTGCATCCAATAACCATTTTTAAAGTAGGATAATCATCCCCAGAAATGTGGAAAGGGGAAACTGATACAAGTAATGCATGAACTCATTAGACGTCTGATCTAACCAGGACCTTTGATGGTCTGGAGCTGGTTTATTCTTACCATGACATTTTGATTCTTACAGCCAGTTACTTGGGAGCTCTTCCTGCTCCAAGTGACAGTTACCTTCCACATCTGTGGAGATTTAGAAAGAAGGTGGCTTTTCACCAAAGAGCCTGAGATACAACCTTCCCTAGACCTTGAAGTGGTACAGGCATATTTCATGGACTGTAATGCAGCCCAGATCATTTGGGATTTAGTGACTGTTCCAGAGAGAAACTAGCAGAGGAAATCCGCTTAAGTGGCCATTAATATTTAATAAACTTTATTCAAATTACATCTGTCAACCAGACAAGCTTCACAGGCATCTGTTGTTCCCTCAGCTGGCATTCAGTTTGCTTTATGTATCTGAGATATGGATCAGATACCAACACTCTTGGTTCACTCTTCAACACTATAAATAACCCTGCATGCAAGCAATTGCTTAAGCCTTCAGCAGTAACATACGTGACCCTGTAGATATTTGACCTCTTGTCTATCAGCATAATATCAGCTGTTCTCATATGTTTCAACTCAGCATTCGGCAGATCAGCTGTAAAAGCCATTAATAAGGCATTTGTATTGGAATGATTCAGAAGTTCCCTTCCTGATTCCATTAAGGTCATTAAGGTTTCTGCTTTTGTAGATGCTGTAATTAAGATAGATAACTGCACACAAATACATGCACATACAGATTATCTCTTCATATAAATTTCTGGAGGGGGAGTTTATAAGATGGTAAACAGGAATTTTATTGAACTAACAAAACATAGTGAAAAGGTGGCCCACTGCAAATAACTAATAATGACAGTCTTCCAGCTTGGCAGGCTAGTGGAGAGCAGAGGAAACGGATGATTTTTTTTAATTTATTCCAGTTTGTAAACAGGCTTTTCTTCAAATGGGATACTTGAAGTTCCTTTCTGCCATGAAAGATGTATAAAATAAACACATTATTCATGTTTTCATGTTTTTTTGAGAGAACTTATGCAAACAAATGCCTTTCAGGAGGGAAGAGAAGGAAAAGCCAACCATTTGTTGGAAGAATTATTTGATATTTGTTAGAGATGTGGGAGAAAGTGAACAGCATCAATATAAGCCATTCCAACCAGTTGAACTACACAAACTCTGGTCCCCTAGACCAATTTACCCATCTCAATCCTTCCCCTTATCTTTGAGGATTGTATTTATTTCACTGTGAGGAAATAAAAATTGTTATTTATGTGATAATCCAATTGTCATTTAATCTAAGGGCACTTTTTACCTTTCTTACTGTTGCTAAAAGGTCTTATATATAAATCGTATGTAAAGCTAATGATTATTGAAAATAATAAATCGTATTTTTTAAGCATGTAAAGAGCACTTACTGCTACACAGTGCCCAGTATTCATAAAGGCCCTCATTCCCTCTAAAGGCACTCATATAAAAACTGTTTAAAGCAGATGATATATGATACTAAGCTTTGACCAGTAAAGATAGCGTCCCCATCTTCCTGTCTTTCCATTTTATTTATTGTGTGCATTCAGTACCAAGTTTAATCTAGATCCAGACAAGAGCCTGCCAATTGTTTGTAAAGAGCCCACTTCAAAGTGAACTACCTTCTTCCAGCAATGCAATGTAAATAGTAGTAAATAGGGAATTATAAAGAGAACAAGCGATCCAATGCCACAAAACCATGTTGTGCAAACCAGTACTTCGGAGAGGTAGCACAGTTGTGGTTAATGCTGACAGTTGGCCCGGTGTGGTATCATTTCCAGAACGATTTAAAAATTGATAGTAAAAATATCAGTGCAAATCCTTAGGCTGTGGCCAGCACACCCCTGACGGCCTGTGTGGCAGGACACGAGCAATAACAAACATCGTATTTCATTCCTGAGAAAGAGAACCCGCAAAACGCTGTGACTTAAATGATCTCTGAAAGTTTATTGAATGCCAAACATAATTAATTGATCCTCATAAGACCAATGTAAAGTTGGCAGCTACTATACAGCTACTATACTATACTTTATATATAGAAGTTTTATACCATGGGAAATTCATAGCTTGGAAAAGTGAAGTGGTAGACATGGTATTCCACAGCCTTCCCAGGAGCTCTTTGCATTTGGTTCTCTTGAAAATGAAACAGTTTGTATCTAGAAAGGCCACCGGGTTTCCAATTTCAGGACCTAACTGTAAGTTTTGATACCTCATAGGTCATTGAATCTTAAGGCAGTAGTAAGCAGAACAATAAATTCCTTTCATAACTTCGTTCCCATGAAACTTCTGACATGTTTAATAACTAATAGAAAATGTTGGCATTTTGTATAAGGTATCTATGCCTATGTATTTGCTGCTTCTTTTCCAAGTTGCAATGTCTAAATACTACTTGAAGAAAAAAATGAATTATAACTGTTTAAGTCAGATATCTCACCAAAAAATATACATTCAGTCACTGAATTTAAAATTGTGCTGCTCCTACCATAATTCTACCAGGTCAATTTTTAAAGTTGGGCGTTTTTTTAAACATTTCAGTTTAAAGCAAAGGAGCCCTTACAGCTAGGATTACTGTGGTGATCAGATTTTGAAGCTTATCTTGATGTATAAATTATTGTCAGAAAATTGTATATTATGCTAGTAATGTTACGGCCACACACATGTATTCTTGTTTTAGCTGTTTGGTCGATTCCAGCATTTTCAGCCAGCAAAACGCATATTAATTTATGAGACGTTATCAGAGCAGTATTCCACATGCCTCAATAGATCTTACCTACCTCTAACTTCTATGCTAACTTGAAATTTACCACCTTGTGCAAAAAAAACCCAGTAATTATGATATGGAGTGCAGAAAGAGAAAGCTTAAGAAACAGCTAAAGGCTCATTCTTTTCAGCTGGTTCAAGACACAGCAAATTGGTGTAGAATTTTGATCCCTGACACCTGCTTTAGATGGGATGGGCCTTTGGCTCATGAGGTTAGTGAGCATATTCCAGCCGAGTTCTGTGGATCTGGACAAGGATTTTTGCACTGCAGAAAATATGTTTGACCAGGTACAGTGAATTCATTCACAGCAGGCACTGCATGCTGCAGTTTAATCTCTTGTCACCAGTGGACCAAGGCTTACATTGCTTAAGTGCTAATATGCTAATCCCAACTTCTGCTACCAAGAGGTTAATATGATGCCTCTGCTTTAGTAATTATCACTAAGACTGACTTACACATTAATGGAAAATTGATGATACTCTTTAGCAATTGTAACACCCTCTGGAAAACATACAGAATTCATTCCTAAACTGAATCTGATAAGCAAATAATTTAAGTCATTTGTCAAATTCAAAAGCAGTTGGGAACTCAAAATACAGATTGCTTTTCTTTCCAGCTACAGGGTTAGAAACTAAATGAATTTTAATAAAAGAACAATGCTTTGTATTGAAGAGGGAACTGCGGCTTTTTCTGTTTGACATGGTATTTCAGAGGAGACATGTTTTCCTTTGATGTGAAGAAAAAACTTTAATCCCTTTCATCCCAGCTTCCAAATGCGGTGTGTAGCTAGTGACCCTACTAACACTGCTGATGTTTAACACTTTCAATGCGTTTTTATTTGCCCATTTTCATGTTAGCAGTGATCTTCGTCATACTGGAAGACTAACTGTAAGTGGAAGGATCAGACAATGAAAGTGCATCTTGTTATTCACTCTCTCTACTGGCACCATTTTACTGTTTGGATCTCCGATTTCCACTGAGAGAGATTTGGAAACTGTATTCCTCTTTTATGATTTCTCACGCCTTTAGGGGAATTTCTTACCCAAATCATGCTGCTCTGAAACAAGCCTCCTGCTGATAAAAATCCATAGAAATTGCTTTTTATCTTGTTGTGTTACATTCCGCATGCTTCCCCAACAGATGAATTAAATATGCCCAGTAACATCACACAGTTGCTATATGAGTTCTCTCATCAGTCAGATTCAGCGTCAGATCATAGCTATAATATTTACATTTGAAAATGATTGGTGGCAGTGATGAAAATGTGTGTCCTGGCTCAGCCCGAGCACATAGACAGGTCACTCTACGGTCCCTTCCATTTTGGAAGTGTCAGTAGGGCACTTACAGCGAAAGGGCCCTGTGCAGAGGTGGAGGTCATGGGCAAATCTGGTCTAAACATCTTTGTCCCTGCTTTTGGAATTCAATGTTTTGTCCATATTGCTCTCCTGGAGTATATTATCAGGAATACTGGTCTTACCTCAGAGGGAGGTGATCACCTACCTCTGGAAAGCGTCTGGAAGTGAACCAGGATTTTTGACATGAAGAAGGGAGCTAGCTAATCATCATTTGAGCACAAATGTATCCACAAACGGTGATGTTAGGGCTGATGGAGGTTGGTATATTTCCCTCAGTCTGTGTGAGTTAATACAGTCCTGTATTTCTAAATAACCCCAGGCTCATGTCAAACTAGATTCCTTTTGAAATACTACGTTTAAGACAGAAGATGAGATATTATGGGTTCTGTTAGAGGTAAATATAAATGGACCTCAAAGATGAGTGTTTTCTTAGATGCTGAAAAATTCAGTCCACAACTCAAGATCCCAAATTTTGAAAAGCACCTCAAATATTCCTATGCTTCGACTCCTTAATCTCCACATCACATGCATTTCTTCATCTTGTATGAGAGCAACAGCGGTATTACCACTTAATTGCTTTCCAACTAACATTAATTTTTTTGTCATAGTGTCAAACATACTGTACTAAAGGCAACAAATCACCTCCCTCACACTTCTTATCCTTTGAAAGAGCATGGGACAATAATAGGAGCGTGCACTTCCATGACTACTAGGATAAATCATTTTGAAAAAAAAAAGCAAACCGCAGCCATGGCGCCGTTGCCATGTTTCTATTAATAGCAGTGAAATACATCTGTGTCAGTTAGGTATAGGTATAGTAAAACAGGTATTTCCCCCCCAAAAATGTGTTTCTCATTAGATGATTTACAGAAAGCTAATTGGGCATGAAGGACCCAGAATAAAGCAGAAACAATTATAATCTGCAAGACCAATAATAAGTAATCCTTTTGAAAGAACATAGCTGTATGTTTACACCTCAGAGAAACCGTACATAACAGCGTATAGTAATATTACGTATATTCCTTATACACAGTGGTTCCAGTTTATTCCAGGTATGACTGACTGGTGCCTGAATTATACTGTCCTTTTCGAGTACTGTCATCATTCTCTGTAAACTACTAAAAGCCACATGGTTTTGTCATAATATATTCCACAGTAAAAAATTTTTCACAAATATTTCCTTTGTTTTGACTGGCACTTCTGACTGAATAATAGCAAAAATTTTTGGCTTCGTGACTTTTTCATGCAGTGCTATCCCTTATCATAAAGACTGTGCAAAATAATTACATTGCCCTTACAGCAAATTTTTGGTTTTCGGGGGGCGCGGGTTATATGGCTTTCAGGAAGTAGTTGTAATCAGTGTGTAGATAGAAGCAGTTGTAAATACCCCAAAGCCTGTATTCCAAGTATTTATAGGAAATTGCCAGATGCTGGCAGTTGAAATATATATATATATATATATATATGTATTATAAAATTGTCAGCTAGGACAGATACTTCCTGAGGCATAGCCAGAGTATAATGTATTTGTTCCATGTTCAAGTGTTCTTTGAAGATGAATTTTACTGTCCATAACCTTGCTGCAAATAGCTGCATTATGGCTGTTCATACCTGACAAATCTATTTTCAGGTTGTTTCTTGTCTTAAGCTTGATTGAGATGTAGAAACTCTGTTGTATTGCTGCAGTCATGGAAACCCCTGGGGTTTCTGTGGCCTGGCTACCAGTTTGACAATCAGGAAGGTTCAACAGGTGATTTGGTCCTTCTTTTGCATCTATCCAACACTGATTTCCTCTTCTGCAACCAGCTCCTCATTGTCCGTGCATTTGGGAAATAGCTGTGTCTAATAATAAGTCATTTCAGGGTAAGGCCTGATATTTCCTTCTACAATTTCATGTTCTGCTTGGCACCTAAAAATAACCACCTTCTGAGGAGGTGGAACCAGTGACACGGGACCGATGACTCTCATCACAGTGCATTTGGAACAGAAACGTGGACTAAAAGTAGCTCACCTATGGCTCCTCTTAACAGTAGGAGAAGCGGCTACAGTGTGTGGAAGTGTGAACACACAGGGGAACTCCACAACCCATCATTTGCCCCTGATGCAGTGCTCCCTCCAGCTGGAGAAGTTCTGTTTCCAGAGTAGACCTGAGTCTCAATGGCAAAAAAATAGCCTCGATGTACTGCTTTGGTCTAAACTAGGCAACATTGTTCTCCTCTAAGGTAATAAGCTTATGAAATTTAATTAATGTGAGGCACGGCCATAAATCCTAACAGTTTCTGTAGGGGTTTCTACCAAGGGAGCATCTGACCAGGATGGAACAACCCACTAACAAAAAGCTGTGTTGCACTTCAGGGCTCAGTGCAGAACCAGTCTAGAGTTTTTTCTCTCTGATGTGCTACTCCAGGGTCTCAGATACAAAGCTAACCAGAAAAGCTGCCCAAAAAAATAGGTCCTGATATTAAATATATGGATTACTGCCATAGGACAACAAGGATAAAGCCAAGAAACAATTAATAGAAATGTATCATGTTTTTAAACAATTGCTAAAATTCAAGAAGTTATAATTTCTGAAATTATGTATCTCATTTTATATGTATTTAAAATAATATCATTTAAATGTAATTTTAAAACCTCTGTAAAGATTTCAGAAAAGATAAGTATACATATACCATATGTTTTCCAAATGATGAGGAAAATACAACCGTCTGAATAGAATTGCATCATACTGATATTTTCAGTTAGCTGTGAATGCTTCAAATAATCTACATTATTACTCCTGATAGCTATAGATACAGAAATAATATATCTTATACACACTCATGAAGCAGAGAAGATAATTCATCTATCACAACTTGGAATTTCCTCAGGCATTGTGCAGAAATCAAACACTCCATACTGTTCTGTAAGCTGCTTCAGAGAGCTTACAGAAGGCAAGCCGTACTAAATTTATTACATTTTTAGATGAATGTTCATAGAATCTCACCAATTCCTCTTTTGTCCTTTTAACATCCTATAGGACATTTCCATAAGGATGATTTTCAAAGTTGCTTAGCAGCCAGAGCTCTCACTAAAGCTTCCAGGGGCTTAGGTTGGTAGAAAACCAGCAGGTTATGCCAAGAGCATTAACTCAGAATTTTTACATTGAAGTATATTCATTCCATGGGAAACAAATGGTTTTTTACTACATATGTGTTGTAACAACAGGAATGTTGTGTCCTTGTCAACAACTGCGTGATAAAACAGAGACATCTACTGGTTAAAATACGAAATAGGAAAAATATCAAAACATCCTTTGCGGAATACCAGACTAAGGTTTGTCAGATTTCTTTCCTTTGCTTCCTCACTCCAAAGCCTGCTCTTCTTTACACAGCCAGCCTCCTTTCCCTTGGTAATCAGCACATTCCAAACAAAGCTTACCAAGGTCTTCAAACTCCACTTGAGCACTCCGGTTAAACGCAACGGCAAAATTCCCTTTGATGTCCTGAGAACAAAACCAGGCCCCCGTGACCACGACTGTTTAAAGGCTAATAGACATTTATATGGGACCTGAAAAAACCAGTCATTTCTGCAGAACAGTGAGTATTCAGCCCTCCTTCTGGCCAATCCACAGTTTAGGAGAAAATGGTCATCTTTTGAACACCCTATTCAGCACCTGCTCAAGTTATTCCTGCTAAAAGCTGAGTCTAAATTACAGCCCTAAACTGTCAGGTTTACATAACTTACAGGGATTTTCCTATCTAGTGTGCTCTTAGCCTGAGCTCACAGCTGCATGAGCAGTATCTTTTAATAGTATTTTAAATATAGATAATACATTTTGTGCATTAGATCGTCACTGAATTACAATTTGACCTTTCTAAATATGATGTAAGGCCATGCATATATTTGTTTGAAGAGCGTTGGTACTCTGTGGATATGTTACAGCATAGAGCACATCTTCATAAAAGATTGGGACGGGACTATTACAGATGACGTTTCGAAAGTAATTCTGGAGGGACATCCAACATAAGGAAAAGGTTCTAACACAAATTCTGGATCTGAACACTGTTGCTTAACATTCAGCTGGGTCAAAGCACTATGCAATCGAAAGCCTACCTTTAGAGATTTGGGCTGTGTAGCCACAGCAGGAGGTAAAACTAGCAGCATGGCTTTCAAAGTCACTGGAGACACCAAACATTCTTACCACGTGGAAGACAAAGTTGAAACGGAGGGTAAGGAAGTGTACTCAAAATATCTAGCTCTGGCCCCAGATCCATCCCACCGGTCTTGTCATGGCATCTCTACCAGCAGTGTGTTTGCGTGGGTTAAAAAAAGTCCAAAATAGGACCACTCCGTTAAAGCTTAGCCATCCTCTGCATCAGCTTTCAAAGAATCTGACTCTGTCTTTTCCTGAATGTTTGGAATCCCAGGAGCTGCTGAAGTTGAAAGATTAGAAGCTAATAATCACTCAATTCATTACCAGTAATAGCGATAAGCTCTCATTATATTATCAGCTTGCGTTATGTGATAGGGTCAGGATGTGCAGGATAAATGTTTATTGGACCTTCAGAGGCTCTCTGAAATCCGTGTCTAGTTGTCTTGCTGAATGGTGGGATTCCAAGTAAAAACAAAAACTCCAGCTTAATATATAAAGATTAATATGCTTTACTATATATATATCATAGTAACAACCGAAAAGAAAAGCAGAATAACAATGCACCAATTAGAAAGGAAAGTTAAGCAGGATAACTATGCACCAGTTCATTACTGTAAGGCAAGATAGTGATTAAGAAAAGGATACATCACCAATTACCACCTCAAAACCATCATCTGGGTTCACAGATCAGCTGGGAAGCCCCTCAGCAGCTGGGCCCTGGAGAACTATGGTAATTGGGAAAGTTCTGTGCGGTGTGTCCACCCATAGGTGAGGCTCCAGAAGTCAGCCCGAGGGTCTCCTGCTTTTATAGCAAGTAATGAACACCTTACATTAGTCTTTTTGGCACAAATCCTGTGAACTTGCAGACTGCTATGCTCCCATTATGAATCCCACTCGGAACACTGGCCAGTTGGCCAGGATGAGACTGAGAATTGAACCGCGTCCAGTCGGCACACAATATGATATTGTCCGGATGTTTATGTTAACCATTCGCAGAGGTGGATAATCATAGAAGCAGTAATCAATCATGAGCAGTAATCAACTATTTTCACTACATTCAGTCCTTTGATTACTGCTCATGAGAAGTGTAAGACAAAGGAATTAATAAAGGATTAGTTAGTTGTCTAATCTTTTTTACTGTGAGAGTGATCGAACACTGCAACAGGTTTGCTCAGAGAGGTTGTGGAGTCTCCATCTGCGGAGACAGCCAAAACCTAACTGGACACAGTCCTGGACAGTCTGCTCTAGGTGACCCTGCTTGAGCAGGGGGTTTCAGGCTAGATCATCTCAAGAGGTCCTTTCCAACCACAACCAGTCTGATCACGCCACCCACAGGGTGCTTGGCCTGCTCTCTCCTCCTGGATGGCCCTCTTATAACAGAGGAGGTCGTCCCTCACATCAAGGTCTGGTATGGCGTGTGTCCCCACCCCTCAACGCCTACTGGGTTGCAGCCAACGGTGGAGCTAGAAGATCTTCTTGGTGACAAACACAGAGGCCAACCCAGTCTTGCCCTTGACTGTGGTAGGAGGCTCTTGGCCAACCCCAGTCCTATCACCTGGTTGTCAGTGTAGATGTTCACCTGCCTCATCCAGTAACAAGTCACTACCGTGGCAAAGCACACGCAGATTTGCATTAGCAGTACAACTACAATTAAAAGACGGATTAATAACATTTTTTCTGATATCATTGTGCAGCCGAAACACAGGTAGCTGGAATTTTGACAAAGTGATCAGTATTAATAACAGAATGATTCTGTAAAACAATTATGTATATCCATGCCGACCTATTTTGTATTTCTGTAGCGTTTAGGCAAAACAAGATACTGAGTGTAGCTAAGGTTATATTACCACTACTGCTAAAATCATTCAAACTACAAGTATTACTACAACAAGACTCATATGTCAGTCATGGAGAGCATATATTAATAAGAGAAAGATTGCAACATTTTATGTCACTAGCATTCGAGGAAGTTACACAGCCAGCATTAGCTTGGTATTGGCTTTTGTAAGTGAAGGATTGCCACACAGTCACTCCAGGTGAAAAGGTCAAGTTCACTACTGGGCATTGTTGATTCACTTTACAAGTATAATTATCTTGCTGTCATGGTTTTGTACTGTTTTCCCAATTCCAGTGTATGGAAATATGTATCTTTTCCAAATATCTTCCTGGGGTAATGACATTGCCCAAATGGACCATAATCAAAGGACAAAGATCACGGTCATGATTTCAATTAGTTGTTTCTGTAAAACAAAACTAGATAATCATAATATCATTCTCACAGATAACATTTATGAGCAGGAACATATTCTCATTTTTCCTGTCTGGATTTGATTACTGAAATGGTATTGGTATCATCTTTTCCAGTAGCTATATCCTCCTGCTGGTTCAGGAGGACCATTACGTCCTTGCACCTGTACTTTAGCTCTGTTGTTAAAAGCACTAGTAGGTCCAAATCCTTTGTCACCTTGTAGAGTTGTTATCTGCAGGGTCTGTCCTTTAACGACCTTGGATTTTGGAACAGGTGAAATTAAAATTTCTTATACTTCCCTTGTTATCCCAGAATTTTCTCTGCAGGAAGCTGGGAGGACACACATTCAGAACAGCTGACCCAAGCTGACCAAAGGCACATTTCATGCCATAAAATATCATGCTCAGTATGTAAGTTGAGGGGAGTTGTCCAGGGGAGTTCACTGCTCAGGGTTGGGCTATCAATCGCTGGGTGTCGAGCAATTGTTGCATTATGCGTCACTTGGTTTTGTATATCCGATGGTGGTGGTGATGATGATGATGATGATGATGATTTCCTCTCCATTTGATGTCCTATCAAACTGGGTTTGTCTCAACCCATGGGTTCTTTTTTGATTCTCTCCCCCATCCCATCTAGGTTGGAGGGGCGAGTGAGCGGCTGCATGGCGCTTAGTTGCCATCTGGAGCTAAAACACAACAACTTAAACCGCTGCGCTTTTTTTCATCCCCTAGAATTAACTTTCCCTAACACTGTAGTCAATTTATACGGTTTTAAGAACAGAGAGTCTAAATTTAAAATTTAATCAAAAGCAACGTGAAATGAACCATGGACAGTAAAAACACTTTAAAATAGGAGTAGAAGACTGAACAGTTAAGCAGTTCCTTCTTTCATAAGGAAGTTATTAATAGATCATCAAGTGATTAGCATATTATTTGATGATTGTGCGTGCTGGGTATGTTTTGGTAGGATTGTTATGCAGTTAGAATATTTAAACTTACTGTAAAATAAATTAAAATATATTAAATATTATAATATTTAATCTTAATATCTTAATAAACATACTGAAAAGGGAAAACATGAATTATGCATAAATGAATATTTTTAATTATTTCTAACAAGATAGGTATAAAATAGAAAATTAAAATATCAGACTTGACTCTAAATCAGTGGGGGTTTAGATATCTTTATAGTAAATTTTATTAATTCAGGGAGTTAAAAAGCCCAGAGAGAATTAAGTCCTATATGTTGTGAATGGAAAATGTATAGATGGCAATTTCTCCCAGTGGGATAGGATTAATTCCCTTCAGGAAATGCAAAAAACTAAAGGTTTTAGATAAACAGGTCTATCTCATTTCTTCAACTTGATCTCCTTTTCCCTTTCCCTTCCAATTTATGTTGAGGCCATAGTCCCCATGGTTATGGGCATAGTCTTTGAAGCACGAAATGAGTGTAACTATTAAATACAATAATCAATATCTGCTAGAATTGTATAGCATCCTAAAACATATGATATGATATATGATATGAAAGGTTGACACTATTGTTAATATTTTAAATGTCATAAATACAAGTTTATGTAGTAATGAGACAAAGTATCTAATGTGTATATGTCCAGCATAAGTCTAAATTGGTTATGAGGAAAAGGGGAAAAAGAAATTAAGTCACCTTACAGTTAGTAGAAGGCAGTTAAGATATGCAGACTTTTAAGTACACATGAATCTATTGCAAAAGAGGAAACAACAGACTGGAATAATTTCCCTAACAATTTCTCTGGTTCCACAAGTATGGGAAATATTGGCATAAGCTTTATATAAACTTATAGATTGATGTAGATGTTTTATACAGAGCAGCAGTTCTGGAGTATGTATATAAATTGACATGAAGCCAAGAAAAATTATTTTTGAAGTGTGAGTAAAGATTATGTCTGAGTTCTGTGCCTGTCGTAATTTCACATAAGGCTGAGTAGCAAATCTCTATGATAGCCAACAGCAGTCTTCAGGTGGGAGGTCATCCTTACTCACTTTAGTGTATCACTGAAAGACAGACGCAGTCAATGGCAAAAAGACGATAGAATGAGAGTAGTTTTAAACAAAAATCTTAACATGGTTGTCAGCACATTAGGCTCAAGTGTACAGTCCTGGTTACTGATCTGACGTCTCAGCTGTAAACAAATTGCATTAAAACGAAATGGCAAATGCAGCGAGAACCAAGAAATTTAATTTCTCATTTCCACAACATTTGTTTTTGAAATCAGTTACATCCAGCCTTCTGTTTGCATGGTAACATCATAATTAGGAGCATCAGAATAAATCTGTACATGGGGTGTGTTGATTTCCCCCATCATATCCCATTCAACTGCCGATACTAAAACTTCTCAAGCTAAACAATTGGGGGTTGATTTTTTCATTACTGCTGCTTATTTAGCTCCACCATGATGTGCTGGGTATTTAATGGAAAGCAGTAAGAAGAAGTCTCTCACCTCTGGTGAGATTCCAGCCTACTTCAGTGGTATTTTGTCTGAGAAACAAGTATCGTGTCAGCATGATCTTTATTTTGCCAGTATGATCTTCACAACTGGTATACATCCCATAGCTTCACGTATTTAAGGTGACGGGATAAAAGGATTCTACAGTGAATGTGGGTGCACCACAACGCACGGCGGCACCCGCTTTGCCGACGGCCCGCGTTCAGCACCGGGGCGGGGGACAGCTACCGGGCCGCCCCGCCCCGCTGGGTCCTACTGCCCCGCGGGGTCTCACCGCACTTCTGGATCCCACCGCCTCCTTGGGTCTCACCGCCTCCTTGGGTCTCACCGCCCCCACTGGGTCCCACTGAACCCCTGGATCCCACCGCCTCCTTGGGTCCCACCGCCCCCACTGGGTCCCACCGCACCCCTGGATCCCACCGCCCCCACTGGGTCCCACCGCACCCCTGGATCCCACCGTCTCCTTGGGTCTCACCGCCTCCTTGGGTCCCACCGCCCCCACTGGGTCCCACCACACCCCTGGATCCCACCGCCTCCTTGGGTCCCACCGCCCCCACTGGGTCCCACCGCACCCCTGGATCCCACCGCCTCCTTGGGTCCCACCGCCCCCACTGGGTCCCACCGCACCCCTGGATCCCACCGCCTCCTTGGGTCCCACTGCCCCCACTGGGTCCCACTGCACCCCTGGATCCCACCGCCTCCTTGGGTCTCACTGCCCCCACTGGGTCCCACCGCACCTCTGGATCCCACCGCCTTCTTGGGTCTCACCACCCCCACTGGGTCCCACCGCACTCCTGGATCCCACTGCCTCCTTGGGTCCCACCACCCCCACTGGGTCCCACCGCACTCCTGGATCCCACTGCCTCCTTGGGTCCCACCACCCCCACTGGGTCCCACCGCACCCCTGGATCCCACCACCTCCTTGGGTCCCACCGCCCCCGCTGGGTCCCCCGCCCCACTCCCAGCGTCTCTGCCTTTGCGTTTGTCAGCCCAGCTGCTTGCTGGAGATGACCTCCTTGTTTAGATTTGGGATCGGGGTTGGTTTAGGCTGGTTTTTAAATTTTTTTAAAATTAAATTCCTGGTAATTAGGCCAATGTTTTGTGCGAGCAAGGAATGCAGAACAGACCTTGCCTATGGTCTGCTATGCCAAAGACTTTGAAACTGCAAGCTCTTTGTCATGACTTAGGTGGAAATTTTAAAGATTGTACTACATTAATCCAAATAATAATAATCGGCTTTCACTACCCAAAAATCAGACAGCTGGTACAAAACACAACCTAAAAATACGAAACATGCCAGTTCATCAAAAGGTTTAGAAGGTTTCTGAATGAGGACAGGCAGGGACTTTATTAAACATCTCATTCATTTTTGATAAATTCAGCTGACTTTTCTCAAACACATGGGCAAATGGTTTCATCTAAAAATAATATTTAGAGAAGTCAAAAAGCTCTTCAGAAGACAAAACTATTTTACAAATAAAGCCTTTAACATGATGCTTGAAGTTATTTTTTTATGTTCATCTGTAGTGGGGAGTGAAAGTTCTCCCATTCTTATCATAGAATCACAGAATGGTTTGGGTTGGAAGGGACCTTACAGACCATCCAGTGCCAACCCCCCTGCCATGGGCAGGGACACCCTCCACTAGACCAGGTTGCTCAAAGCCTCATCCAGCCTGGCCTTGAACACTGCCAGGGATGGGGCATCCACAGCTTCTCTGGGCAACCTGTCCCAGTGCCTCACCACCCTCTCCATGAAGAATTTCTTCCTGATATCTGATCTAAATCTCCCTGCTTTCAGTTTAAACCCATTACCCCTTGTCCTGCCACTACAGGCCCTTGTAAAAAGTTCCCCCCAGCTTTCCTGTAGGGCCCTTCAGGTACTGGAAGGTGCTGTAAGGTCTCCTTGGAGCCTTCTCTTCTCCAGGCTGAACAAGCCCAAATTTCTCAGTCTGTTCCCACAGGAAAAAAAAGCTTTAGAAAGAAATATATACAGCAAATAAAGTTTTAGCTATATATAGTTTTTATTTTCACTGTAACCTACTTCTTTACATTAAGTGATTTAATTGATTAAAGTAGTTACAGTAATTTCAAGCAAGTACTGGATCCATTTCTGTCAATAATATGACAGACAAATTCATGTGCTTATCCAATTCCTAGTGAAAAAAAATAAAGCAATTCCCATTCACTTACACCGACTATGAATCTGCCATTTCTTCTACATTAAGTCCTAGTGGGCAGTTTCCTATTTATCATGAAATAATTGATTTCATGCCTGCAGCTGAGATAGTCTTTTGCTGTTCAAAAAAAAAAAAAAAATAGAACTAACTTCATATGGATTTTAATCTGTTAATAAGCCCGAAGTAATGCTCATTAGCTTTGTGCTAAATAAACAGTATTCAGGGTTGTCTCCACTGATGCTGAACTGAATACGTACGCCACTTCCCAAACTACGGAGACTGCCTTCGTCTGTGACTACTTAAGGTCTCCCATCTTTGCCAGTCTAACAGGTATCCCCAGTACTATCCTCAGCTTGTGCTCATAATTAATTACAGCAGGTTTCGTCAGGGCTGTGCCAAGATCCAGCTAATAGTCCCACGTGCAATCCCTTGCCTAGTACTTTGTGCAGTTCCTTATGCCTAGTGCAGTTCCTCTGGTCTCCACGGTCTCTGTCACCACTTTTTGTCACAATATTTAGTAAATACAAGCTGCAAATTTTAGCAATGTTGCACTTGTTTTTCCAGTGTGTAGCTAATGTGCCACTAGTGTTCTAACAGACTTCAAGGGTCCCTGTGTTCAGCTTCATAGACACTCAGTCCCCATTCCAGGGTTCCCATTTTCCCACAGTATCCACTGGAATATTGTCTTATACCAAGCCACCTCCATATTCAGCCATAACCAAATGCTTAAACCCACATTTTACTAACTCCTGATGCAGAAATTCTAGGTGGTGAAAACCTTAGGGTCGTCATTCCCTAAAGCAATAATCAAGTCATTAAGTAAATGCAGTTTGCCCACCACAGACTGCAGAAGGGATGTATGCTATTACTGTTATCCTAATAGCATAAATACAAAAAACCCAGTAATTTATCTGTAACAGAATGCAGGAGAGATGTATTTTATTACTGTCAGTTTAAATCAGAAGTATACTGGGCTGCTCTCAAAGAACATAGGATCCTTTCCTAAGCAGATTTATCCCCGCTGAGAAACTAGGTCTTCTAAGGCTAATATTAGTCTGTGGAATGGGAAGGTCAGCACAAAGTGGAAGAGGGATAGATGTGGAAAGATTTTGTGAAAAGTGATGGAGTTCATTCAGGGCTCTCAAGCAGGAAGGATACCAGCCACCCAGACAGGCTTTACGTCTGAACTTCTGACGTGAGGGATGTGCCAAGACAGTAGCCGTTTCTCAGGTCAGGTAAATCTACTGGAACCAGTTTCATTAGTCTCCCATGCACACTGGAATTGTTATGCAGCAAACTGCTACCTCTCGGGAGCCTTCTCAGACACAGACTTGAAGGACGACACGTTACAGAAGCAAAGGGAGTCCCTTGGACTACCTACCCTCATCTTCACTACTACACAGGTTGGCTCCCAGTCTGGGTGATGATAGGACAGCACAACCCTGGACATACGCCATTTAAGAAAGGACTGCTTGGGTGGAGTCACCAGTGAACTTCATGGAGCCATCAGTAAACATCTGGAAGAACCTGAATTCACTAGCTGAATGGGAACTTGAGTCTGTCAAGAGGAACTGAAGACAGAGTAGTGGCTGCTCATCTACTGATGAATTAGTAGCCACTTCTTATATCTAAAGATGAGATCGGGAGTGTCTATGGAGCTAGTCATTAAGTCTTTAGTGAAAACTTCCTGAATGAGCATTTCTAGACTATTCTTTTAAGGTGACAGTCATCCCAGTGCAAAGAGACAAAAAAAAAGACTGCGCATCACTTAGGTGCCAGGTAAGTACAACACTAAGAGCTTAACCTTCATATATGGAGGTTAATGTCAGGCTTAATATCTCAAAAATCAATGAAGAACATTCAAATTCAATCCTTAAAAATGTTATTAATAATGATCTAGGGAAAAGTGGAAATGAAAGTCGGAATTCTAAATAATGTCATCAAGGAAGGAGATGAAGAGTAGCAGAGAGAAGTGATTACACGTGCTGTCAGAACCGTTATCAGATGTGTTCCTGAAAGGGCAACTGGGAGAGAGCTGTAAGCTGAAATAAATTTATGTTATTCTGTTAAATTATTCACCTCTCCTCCATCTTCGTTTTCAAAAATTAAGCACTGTATTCTATGTGGAGCTCTGTGCCAGGAGTCTGCAATCAGAGGTTATTCTAGAGAGGTAAGAAGAGATGGAGGGTGTACTCTGAAAGCGTAGATGTGCATAAGCAGTGGCAATTTTCCACTTGTAATGATGGTTTGCAGGCCCTGTAAGACAACTACAAAGGATATCTGTTTTGAGGCTTTATGACAGAGTGATATAAACTTCTTTCTTACTATATCCTGAAATTCTGTCTTCACTCTTGCAAGTACTGACTCAGCCCTAATAATGACAAAGTGGAGGCTGAGGTCAGAGCACCTGACCCGACTGGAGGCTGATGTCTTATTTATTTTTCAGTAATAGTTTTAGGATAATTTTAAATTGGTAAGTAGGTCCAATTTTAGTAACTGATGGTGAATTTTCCCATGACTTGAAGACAAGGAGTAAATTAAAAAGTAAAGTATGTGTTTGCAAACATACACATCTATCCTCACCTAACTTTCAGTGTTGCATATCTATTGATTGGCTACAACTGTCATGCTTAAGGCTTGCCATAACTCCATTGCATTCCAGTTTGGACCAAATCCAGGTAGGGTTTGTCCTTATTTGTCTCCTTTTCCATGTCTCCATGAAAGTATAATGGCCCCTTCCCCTAAATATCTACAGAGTGATGTCCTGACTATTCTTGAAATTCGTCATGTGGTAATGCTTATAGTTGGAAGGCAGCTCAATTTGTAGTGTTGTCTTTGTTGCTCCAATGAGCATCTCGTTTGGATAGTCCCGGGTGTCCGGAGCAGGACACACACAGATTTAGGCAGATGTACGAGACAGTGTTCTCACTGAGCAAAACGCCTTGTTCCATTCAAGTGCAAACTCAGTATCATGATCTGAAGACGGTTGACAGCAAAGGATGCTGCTGATTTAAACTGATTTCCATAAACTTCCTATCTAGCCTACAAATGTGTCTTCCACTTTCATGGGCTAACTCCTTCAGAGGAATCAAAACCTCTGTGATCTGACCTGCTTCTGCCAGCGTTGCTGCGGCTGCCGGGGCACAAGCTGGGATGCCTGCACTACAGGCCAGGGACACCTCCATGCAAGATACAGCATGGCCTGCTGGCTACGGCACTTGGTAGCCCTCAGGCTTCTCTGAAGAACCAGCTGTCTGTCTGCCCAAGTCTAGATGCAGACACCTCTTTCCCAAGAGAAGATGCTTTTCAGAGGATATAGCTTAGTGCCCAAGAAACCTGATATAGTTATCCAGAAACTGTTATCAGAATTCTTTCAAAAGATGAACAGTGACTGTTTTTTTCTGATTTTTTTCCTAAAGCTACAGCTAAAGATAATGCTAGAGCACTTTATTTGGAGATAACATCATACATTTAATTGCAGAAAGTGAAGATTATGTAACAGTCTGATAAATTTCAGTGCCTAGAGAGGCTAGAGATTTGAAAAGCAATGGGACTATATTGTCATCTGTTACTTAAATGGTCTAGATCCTACCCTAGTTCCCACCCCGGAACAAAAACTAAGGAAAAAACATTGCTAATACAGTTTTACCTGATTGCAGGTTGAAACCTGTATTAATCAAACGTACTGCGCTGGCTGTTAGATATGGCTCAACTGAACTTTCCCTGAGCAGCAGTACTTTATTGTGAACCTTTTGCCGTGTGTAACAATAACACTGGCATGTCTGTTATGTCAGGAGCCTTTTCACAATACCAGCTGTTGCAGAACTGCAAGGAGCAATTTGAAGCCCATTCCATTACACCTTTATTTTCTGCCTCCGTTGTATGCTTATTCTGTGCAGAAGTCCTCACAGCACTGGCAGTAATGAGTGATGAGATGGGTGCACAGGAAAAAGAACCAGTTTTTAGGGGCAATTTAATACTGGGAAAACACCAAAATTCAGGAGATTTCTACCTCTCCTTCCCACCCCCACCCCCGCAAAATCAGAAACAACAGTATCTGGAGCAGCCTGTTCAGGCCGCATCATTAACTCAAGGAATGTGTTACTATTCATTTCATCAGTAGCAGATTCAAATGTCTCATATCCAGCCCATAAGAAAGGAATTTAAATACTGCCATTCATTTAGAAACATTTTGCAATTTATAAGGAAATATTTTTAAAGTTTAATACCGTTGGATCTTTATGCCTTTTTGTAGAACCATAGCTAAATGACATGATCTGCCAGAATCTGTCACTTAAACAGAATATTGTTTTTATTCTGAAACTCAGATTAAAAATAGCATGTCAGGAATTAAATAGCCAAACTGTGGTCATGGATTGATTACCTGGAGTACACAAAATTTTCCAGACATTTCAGTCCAGAATATCATTCCAGAAACAAGCCCAGAACACAGGAAGTTTTTCTGGGAAGGATTTATCCAGTGGCAGGTTTTTTACTCTTCTGTATGACCATAGTTAGCCTGTCATATTGCTACAGGCCTTTCTGACCAACTCAGTGCTTCTGTTAATATAGCCTACATCTGTGCTATGGGGATTTACCAGCATCATACAGTCTGCAAAGTGTTCATAGAATCACAGAACAGTTTGGGTTGGAAGGGACCTTACAGACCATCCAGTGCCAACCCCCCTGCCATAGGCAGGGACACCCTCCACTAGACCAGGTTGCTCAAAGCTCCATCCAGCCTGGCCTTGAACACTGCCAGGGATGGGGCATCCACAGCTTCTCTGGGCAACCTGTGCCAGTGCCTCACCACCCTCTCTAGGAAGAATTTCTTCCTTACATCCAATCTGAATCTCCCCACTTTCAATTTAACTCCATTACCCCTTGTCCTGTCACTACAGGCCCTTGTAAAAAGTCCCCCCCCAGCTTTCTTGTCGGCCCCTACAGGTGCTATAAGGTCTCCCCAGAGCCTTCTCTTCTCCAGGCTGAACCAGCCCAACTCTCTCAGCCTGTGCCCGTAGGAGAGCTGCTCCAGCCCTCTGAGTATCTTCGTGGCCTCCTCTGGACTCGGTCCAACTGGTCCATGTCCTTCTTATGTTGGGGGTCTCAGAGGTGAACATGGTACTCCAGGTGGGTTCTCACCAGATTTTTGTCTGTGCAGACTCAATTGCTCTTGTTCTACCTAGTGATCCCCTGCCATTTTTGGCCTAATGAGTTGTAAAATCTAATCAATTGCAATAATGTAAACATGCTGTGTGTGGAATGATGCACAACCTTAATTACACAACAAGCTCTCAGACAAGTAAAATTTTGAGATTCTCACATTAGAAGAAACCAAAATTCTTTGCTGTAATTTTTTTTTCACCAAGAACAGACTCATGCTTATAGATGACATGTATAAAATACTAACAATCCCATGCCTGCTATTCTCTACATTTCATTACAGTAGCTGGCGGAGTTCAGGATTGCCTGTTAGCAGCATATGAATGAATGGCTGAACAAACAGATAGATGGTGGTTGTCAATAAAACACTTTGGGTGGCAGTTCTGAACAGGAAAGTTTTGTGTTCAAGACCTATAAAACGCATGGAGTTTCAGAATTGTCACGCAGTGTAAGAAGGGGTGCTATACGTTAACTCACCTCTTCTCTAGGATCTTTTGTATGCTGGTGAACATTTAGGCATAAAAGCAATTCCCTATGAAAGACTGAAACGCTGGTGTTTCCTCGTTAAAACCAGCTTGCTGACAACTGGGCAGATACGTTCTGATGGTTTTCATTTTTAAGAACAACGCATGTCAAGTGATCGGGCGCTTGTATTATACAGCTTTTTCCTATGCTGTTATTTGCATTCCAGTGCTGACCCCAGTGAGGAAGCCATCAGTTTGACAGAAACTGCAAGCTCAACAATTCAGACCTCGGCTATGTTTATTTGTTCTTTGAATTCTGAAAGTGTAATTATGTTATTGAGTATGTTGGAGAACTCAAGTATACATTAGTTATCTCACTGTGATTTCAGTGAAGTGCAGAACCTAGTATACTTTAGGCTTCAAACTTTTTCACAATGAAATCTGATACAGGCAATTTTCACAGTTTGAAAGGTAGTTCTTGCTCTCCAACAGGGCTGCCTTGTGTCTGCCTCTGTCCTAGCTACAGGACATCACAAATTTCATTAATCAGCCCTGCCTAGGTATGCGGTGTTATTGCCTTTATTCTTCACTAAAATTGCCTTCTTTTGCTGGTGTGGGTAGCACAAGTTTCAAAGGGATGCATAACCCTCCTAAATAGGATAGATTAACCAGAGTATGTTTTCTGAATGGGCTGTGCAAAGGATGAAGACAGGTGGTCCATAACTCACTTGGCAGGAGAAATGAACGGACCTTATTCCTCCAATAAATATGGCTAGAAAAGAAAAAAAAAAAAAAAAAAGACCCAAAAAACACCCAGCAGAAGCAGCACAGGTAGGGAGAGATACAAATCTGTTTGGAATACTTCAAAATCTGAAAGGTGCTACCTGTTCTGTACTATTACTAGCCAAAAAAGGCCAAATATAGCACATAAGTACAAGATGATGTCAAATGGGGACCCTCACACCATGAGCAATTTCAGTTTGCGGTTAGAGAGCTGAATTTGTGCTTAGTAACTGTGCTGGTTTTTATTAGGAAAGAATTCATTCTCTTCACAGTAGCTAGTATGAGGCTGTGTTTTGGATTTGTGCTGAGAAGAACTGATGGGTTTGGTTGTTGCCAAGCAATGTTTGTATTAAGTCAAGGACTTTTTCAGTTTCAGACACTGCACCTGTGTTCCCAGCTTCTCTGGCAGAGAAGCTGGGTGTGGACACAGCCAGGACAGCTGACCCAAACTGACCATAGGGACAATTCATGCTGTAAGATATCATGCTCAGTATATAAGCTGGAGGGCGTTAACAAGGATGGTCTGGCTCTTGGAGCTCTCAGGCTCTGCCTGCACTCAGTCTGTCTCAGGCTCTTGCTGCTCAGGGACTGGCTGAGCATCAGTTGGGGGGTGATGAGCTGTTCTATCTTTTTTTTCTATTGTTCTCCTTTTCGTTACAAAGTAGTAGTAGTATTTTCATTACATATTACTGCTAGTTTTACGAGTATTACTTGTATCATTATTTAATTTCTTTTCAATTATTAAACTGTTCTTATCTCAGCCCACAAGTTTTCTTACCTTTCCTTCGATTCTGTCCAGGGGAGGGGAGATATGAGCGAGTGGCTGTGTGGTGCTTAGTTGCTGACTGGGGATAAACCATGACAGTAACCCATAACTGAAACAGGCTTACTGCTGTTTTTCTCTAAGTTAGAGGTGGCCTTTCCACTTCTGGAGCTGTTATCACCACTGTGATCAATCTCTCCTCATCACACCTGCATTCTACTTAGTTGCATTTCACTCTTCTTGGGTATGACAGCAATTTTGTCAGACTTCCTGTGTCCTTGGAAGTACACCAAAAATCACCACCTGGGTTTAACAGTACCACTGCTGAGACATGAGAGCAAATGCTTTTACGAATGAGCGTAAACTGAGCTTCAAAACAGAAGAGAATTGATTTTAGTATTTCTAATAGAAATGTGGATTTACTTAGGACTTCTAACCAAAACAATATATTTTTTCCAAGTAAAGTGTTATGATAATTTTTGCATCGCTTTAACACTTTGCGTACTATCTCAAAGCTGCCCATAGTCCTTTGAGTATAAATAACTAAACTTCGTAGTAAAACCATTAGGTTCTCTGATGGACTTATTTCTTTTTTCACAATACCGGTTCTGTATATGTGGATGACCAGCTAATCCAGGCAGAATGGGAGGCTCCAAGGTACGGAGGTGCCTGAACTTTATCAAAATGAAGGGCAAAATATTTCAGAAAAACCTATCATCTCCTAGAGAGAAATTGAAACATTGTTTCTAGGAAGCACGTGTCTACTTACACCATTTTAATCACGTTGAGAAACTGGGTTCACCTTCATACTACTGATTACTTTTTAACATCTTGTGCTCAGCCTAATTCAGGGCCGATACCTTCAATTCTTGCAGCACCTGAAATTTGTCTAGCCGTGACAGTCCGGTAGGACTAGTCCCCTGAACAATGCTGCTTGTTTATTTTTCTTAACTTTGACATTTGGATCATAGATATACGCATGGCTAGGAAGGTGTGCGCTATGTAGTACTAAATTGACAGCGCACACACGGTCTTTCCCAATCACTTCTCTGCGCTGCGTAAAGTTTTGCATAATTACACTTAATGCAGAAAATTAATAATGTTCTGCACATCAGCAGGAACTTTATAACCTTCACTTGGTGACTTGCAATCATAAATACCACCTCTCGTTGTAATTTAAAAATGGTAAGACCAGTCATGGCTTGCTTTCTGAAATGGATTGACTTACTGCAGGCAGTAACACCGTCAGGTTGTGGCCCTGTCTAAGACGATCCTAATGTTTTCTCTCTGTGCAAAGGCAAAACACTAAAGCAAAATAACGAATGCAGCAGTCAAAGCAGCTTCCACCATTCCGCGTTTGACACGCGCATTTGAAAGGATTTAAGCAAGCCCTGACAAATACACTTGTATCAGTCTAACCAAAGCATTGTTTATTTTGTTTTACAGATTTTGGCCATTGTGTCCATTCTGTTCATCGTACTGTCCACTATTGCTTTGTCTCTTAACACACTACCAGAGCTTCAAGAAATAGATGAATTTGGGCAGCCAAATGACAACCCTCAGCTAGCACACGTTGAAGCTGTGTGTATTGCTTGGTTTACCATGGAGTACCTTTTGCGTTTTCTGTCCTCACCAAATAAGTGGAAGTTCTTCAAGGGCCCGTTAAATGTCATTGACTTACTGGCTATCTTGCCCTACTATGTCACCATTTTCCTCACGGAGTCCAATAAAAGTGTCCTGCAGTTCCAAAACGTCAGACGTGTAGTACAGATATTTCGTATTATGAGGATCCTAAGGATTCTTAAGCTCGCCAGACATTCAACAGGCCTTCAGTCTTTAGGCTTTACGCTCAGGCGGAGTTACAATGAATTGGGTTTGTTGATATTATTTTTAGCCATGGGAATAATGATATTTTCAAGCCTTGTATTCTTTGCTGAGAAGGATGAGGATGCTACAAAATTCACCAGCATCCCTGCGTCATTCTGGTGGGCAACGATCACTATGACTACCGTAGGATACGGTGACATCTATCCTAAGACGTTATTAGGTAAAATAGTTGGAGGACTTTGCTGTATCGCTGGAGTGCTCGTCATAGCCCTGCCCATACCAATCATTGTGAACAATTTCTCAGAGTTTTATAAGGAGCAGAAAAGACAGGAGAAAGCAATCAAGAGGAGAGAAGCACTTGAGAGAGCTAAAAGAAATGGCAGTATTGTCTCCATGAACCTGAAAGATGCCTTTGCTCGCAGTATGGAAATGATAGATGTAGCAGTAGATTCCGGTAAGCCTGGAGAAGGAACTAATCCAAAGGAGACACCTGATGACAACCACCTGTCCCCAAGCCGGTGGAAATGGGCCAGAAGGACGATGTCTGAAACAAGCTCAAACAAGTCTTATGAAAACAAATACCAAGAAGTTAGTCAACAAGACTCCCACGAGCAATTAAACAACGCCGCAGCATCCTCCAGCCCGCAGCACCTCAGTGCCCAAAAACTGGAGATGTTGTATAACGAAATCACTAAAACTCAGTCTCAGCCTAATCTTAATGCTGGTTACCAAGACCAGTCAGCAAAGCCACCTAGGTATGAAGAAGAAATAGAAATGGAAGAAGTTGCAGGTCAGAGAGGTCCATTGCCAACCGGACCTGCGGACATCATAACAGACATGAGAAGCACATCCAGTATCGACAGTTTTGCCAGTTGTGCGACCGACTTCACGGAAACGGAGAGGTCTCCCCTTTCTCTGTTTCCTGGCTCTCACTTACAAATGAGATTTCCAGCTGATGCTGTCAACCTGGAAGACAACCAAAGAGTAAGGAGTTCTCAATTCATACCGTTCACGAAAGACAGAATGTTTTCTCCAACCGACATCACCTTTGACTATAATCCAATCGACAGAGCTGTTATCAGTGACGGCAGTGGGTCCCAAACTGTTTTGCATGGTCATTTGCATTTAGACACTGCCATGGAAAGCCCCAAAAGTTCCTTGAAAGGTAGCAACCCATTAAAATCTAGATCCCTTAAAGTTAATTTTAAAGACAATAGAAGTGGTGCTCCACAAACTCCACCGAGCACTGCAAGGCCGCTGCCAGTAATGGCAGGAGCAGACTTCGCACAGGCCACCCCTCAGCACATCAGCACCATTCTCCTAGAAGAAAATTCACCCCAAGGTGAACGACCTTTACTTGGTGCTGACGCATCAGCACTTGGTCAGGGACCTGGTCAAAAATCATCCCCTCTCTTTCCCAAACAGAAGATTTTCACTTTCCCTTCAAAAGAGAGGAGGAGCTTCACTGAAATAGACACTGGAGAAGAAGAAGAGTTTATGGAGTTACATGGTATAAAACACGAAAAGCAACAGGATATCAAGACAAATTGCTGTGGGGATAAGCACAGTGATGGCAACCATTTAACAGAGGAGCCACAGGTCAGCTCCTCACCCAAAAGCATGAGCCACAACTGTACCCAAGACATTTACCATGCTGTGGGTGAGGTAAAGAAAGACAGCAACCAAGAAGGTCACAAAATGGAAAACCATTTATTTGCCCCAGAAATTCATTCAAGTCCAGGAGAAACCGGTTACTGTCCCACACGCGAAACTAGCATGTGACTAGTTATAAAAGCAATAAAAAACCCTTTTCTTAAAACACAGTTAGTAATGCCTATGAACTAAAACTTGGAAAGCCTCAAAAAAAGTGCATAAAATGTTATTTTTGCATGGCATGAAGAGTTGTTTAGTTTAAATATTGTTTAATTAAAAAAAAAAAAAAAAGACTGCTTTTTGTAACAAACTCAAAAAACGGGAAAAAATGACTCAAGAACAGTGAATAAAATAAAGAGAGCTCTGTTAGGAGCTGGTGTTCTGCAACATCTGACATTTTTGATCCTTTCACTTATGATTGTAGAGAGATTTTGAACTCTTTTAACCTTTTTTGTTTGTTTGTTTTCTTGGTTACAATGAATTTTAGAATTTGCACATGAAAGGACGAAATGTCAATGCATGCATTCATAAAGATGTGAAACAAGGTGCTTTGAGCTTGCAAAATGCATATATTTGTAAATAGTTTGGGGTTGGGGGGGAAAGCTACAGTTAACAAGGATTTATGGAAAAAGCATTTCCTGGAACACAGGTACTTCCTTCACAGCGTGCTGCCTGGAGGTTTTGTACAGACTTATGTTGCAAAATTGCAACTTCTGCTTTAAGCATCTCACGTATCTTGCTTTCTGTTACAAAGCTCATGAGTGTATCTGTTATATATACATTTTAGTTTATCTGTGCTGTAAATCATGATTTTTTTTTTTCATTTGCATAACTTTAGTTATTGCATTTGTCAGTTTAATTAATGATCCTGTGAGGAAAAGCAAAGATTTAATGACCAGAACTTGAAGCATTTGATATTTTTATAGAAAACTGCCAACATTTCATAACTAAGGAAAAAAATGTTCCATTTTAAAATTAAAAAAACCCTAGAGTTATTTCTGTGGCAATAAATAGTGCCAAACGGCTATATAGACGTATCCAGAAGTTCTCAATCTCTTAGAATATTTCTTTTAACTTGGCATTAAAAAAAAAATATTACCCACATTATTTTTTCCTTTGATTTAGCATATTTGGTTCCACATGATCTTTGAGCAATCTCTCCCTTTCCTTCACATGCAGTGCCCGTACTTCAATAACTGCAACGTTGTGAAGACATTATGGCATAAAGACAAGAGACAATCTTTCTAGGGGGAAGTAGTAACTTTGACTCTCGCAGATCATATAGCTGGAAAAAAACAGGCTTCAAGTACACGTGACTTGCCCCAGGTCTTCCATGCCCCGGAGCTTGTCTGTGTTTTTCAGTTCAATCATTTGGACTGACAGAAGGTATGACCTGACTCACCAACTTTGCCTCAGCTCATACGCCCCTGGCTGTTCCAAAAGCAGCATATAGGCTTTCCCCTCTACTTAAATAAAGGGAAATGTCAATCCTGCCGAAGCATCTTTGGTTTCTCTGATATGCTCAGGCTTTGTAAAAGAAAGATGCTGAACCAAAGCCTTCATTACAAAGTACCCATCCAACCACTGTCTGAAAAGAGCTATCATTTTTTTATTCAGCAGCAATAGCTTGCTGTGCTATAATAAAAAAACTCTATAGATTGCTTTAATTCCCTAAATCATAAAAAGTTTATTCAATTCATTAATCCTAATCATAAGCAAAAGTATAAAAGTACACCACTACATGGGCATGTCCTACAAAATGTTCTTTCCTTGGCGCGGCGTGGGGGAGGGGAAGAAAATACAGGGTTTTTTCCTGCCCTCTGATTTTCTGCTGAAATTGCACACTCCCTTACCACAGTTTGCAAGAGCAGCAGTCCAGCCTCACAGCTAATAGCCAGAGGGTCCATCAGTTAGAAGTCTGAGGAGGTGTTTTGAAGTTGTAGCATTGGTTCCCTGCTGCTCCACGGGCTTGTTCCAGAGATTGGTCCTCTCTCCCCATGCACAGAAGGGAGCGAATGCTTCTTCCCGGTCAGCGCTGTAAGGGCAAGCAGTGCAAAGACGCTGAGACAGCAAGGATGGAAGCCTTAAGAGCACTTGAGACCAGCCAACATGGGGTTTGTAACAGCAGGCTTCTACTTCCCACAGTGGATCTCGGTTAATTTTTATTTACGTGTCATTTTTCTGCCACTTAAATGTGTAAAAGTCAGGCACCTAATGCGTTTGAGGAAAAAGAGTAAACGTGTTTGTTGCAACATTGCCCTCTGCTCGAAGTGGCTGGGCTGATGCCGCAGACCTCGCTCAAGCCTGGCCCATGGAAAAAAGGCAGGTTTGAAAAGCCCCAAAACATGGATTCTGGTGGTTGAGGCAAACCTTGAGCACAGCGCAATCCTTTGGTTTAAAAAAACACAGGCAGTTTTCTATATTTATGTAAGCTTTCTGATTTCCATAACAAGATAACGTTAAGGTGTCTCTTCAGTCATCTGAAAAACTGGAAATAAGACGTTATTTTGTTTCTGAACAATGTCTGGTCATTAATTCTCAAAATGAAAATGGATTTTTTTGTCCTTAGTTGCAGTTCATTGCAACTTGTTGCTGCATTCAGTTTTACCTATTTATATGGCATTCTGCTTAACGTTTTTCAATCATGTTGTGTCACACTGTTCCAAAACTTAGCTCTTGAGTATTTTATAGACATTAAACTTCTATATTTATTTTTATTTTTTTTTCTTCCTAGATATTTTCAGTGACTAAAACTAAATGCCAGTCAATTTTTATATGCCTAAAGTGTTGGTCTGTATTTTCTATGTGCAGTTTTATGAAATCACATGGGCCTGTTCGATCTGCCTTTACATCTTAGTATACTAATGAAGACCAAATTAAGTCCGAATGGGATCTGATCCCATGCCCTGGATCCACAGAAAAATCCCATTCAAGATAATGATCGTGTTCTGGCAAGACTGAGGTCTGTGTTGTGTTCCTATTGTGTGCTTTTTCTCCCAGGTGACCCTTAGCTTCGGAAAAGCCCCCTCAGGTCTGTGCCACATGGTGGAAAGGGAGGAGTCCAGCCATAGGGAACGTATTGCAGGAGCAGAGATTTGATTCCTTAAGCTCTCCTGAGCTAAACTTTATGCAAACCTGATTCTGCCCTATTAAAATCACTAATTCAGTAGTGGTGACAACAAAGCCTCAATCCTTATGCAGATGAATTTCCCCTGAAACCAATGGGAGTCTGACGGAAAAAGGGATTGACTGAAATATAAATGAGGACGGCAAGAGTCTCTCTCTCTTGATTAAAACCAACAGGAGCTTTAACGGTGTAAATCAGATGAGAAGACCAGGCCCTTACTGACTGCCATATTTTAAATGCTTTCGGAGAAGCACATTTATTTTGGAATTGTACAAGCAAAGGAAATGCAATACTCCTTATTAACAGATGTATTTGTTTTGAAATCGTGGAAGCAAAAGGATCAAGCTTTAGAAGTGGTTTTGATATAATTTCAGTCTATACTTTTGACTATGCTGAATATTATTTCCAGAAGCACAGGTTTAGACATTTGGTTTTTCTGGTCTTGACTGCATAAACGGGATCCACTCCTGAATACCCAGCTCATGTACAATTCCTGATCAGAACATTTACTTGAGCAGCTGCAGGACTGGACCTGGCTTTCGTTCCAGTACAGCACGTGTAAGAAGCGCAGTCCAGGATCACTTCATTCATCAGGAATTGCTACGTAGCAAATTATGCAAAATTACCTGAGTGTATTTTTCTGTTTTTCAAAGAAACTTTGAAGCCATTTCAGACTTACTACCCATTCACCACAGTAAGGGGAGGGTTGGTTTTGAGTTCTGGAGTGAGTCTCCAACAGTTGTGGAATTTCAAAACCACTTAAGGCGTCTTAAGATGAAGTTACTCCCCTGTGCACCTGAAAGGGGTCTGACTTCGTATCGCTGGAAAATGAAGATTGTTCAGGGAGATAGCTTTGCAATCAATCTATTTTTTATATTTTATACTAACCGCAGAATCCTGAATCAAAGTTTTAATTCCTTTTCAATGATGAAGCCAAATGTACACATTTAAAAGATGTTCACAGAGTAACCAGAAAAATTTTGAGTAAATAGTCACATTAATCCAAACCTAGGGCGGCGGGAATAATATATCGCACAAACTGCAAAGGAAGTCCATACAGGAAAGCTGTTTACAGGGGAAGCATGTAACGTAAAGAATGTAACATGGTGTAGGAAGTTATTGCACTACAGAATTTATATAAAATACACTTTTTTAAATGAAAACACGAAAGGCCTTTTAATGCTTCATTGTTTAGAACATAGAAGCCTCTGTGCTAATGCAGCAATCTGATGCACTGTGTCCTCACTTCAAAATTGGTCTCAAAATTCAAACATGAGTGATGTTAGAGAGGTGATATCTGATCTAACACTAGAGCAACTGACTTGAAGAGCTTTATAGCACAATATTACCTAACCAAAAGTGTGTACAGAAAACTGTATTTTTGCTTATAGCATACATAAATCAAAATGACAATTGGCGTCTTGAATCTTAGCTCCTAACTGGTAGCACTGGGCAACATTCTTTTATTCCTTGAAAAACAACCAGTTCTTTTTAAAGTAGGTCTCTTCCCCAACATGTAGACTGAGCTTCTGTTTCCTTAGGTCTGTTGGAAACGAGGTTTACCTTCAGGTTATGTAATTAACTCCTTCAACCTCATCTCTAACCTGCAGTCCAGTACAAAAGCCAGCTGTCTTTTTCAAGCCCTATTGCAAATTCAGGCAGCCTGGTAAAAATGTCCAGGGCCTACCTGTTTTTTTCCATTCATTTAATTTTTTTATCATTTGGATAGAAAATAAAGTTTAACATTTTACTCTTGCAAAAAAATATTTTTAAAGCGAAGAAATGCAAGAAATATGTTGGGTTTTTTTCAAAGCAGCCAGCACAAATCAAGCAAGAAATGCAAATACAGCAAAGTGGGGAGAAAGGCAGAAAACTGTAAGTAAACAAGTCATGTTTCAATATACTATATAAACAAGAGATATAACAAAACATATATAAAATAGTCCTTGTTCACACTTAATGAGGTAAAAATGCCGGTAGCAAAAGGTTTAATTCCAGTCCTACCCCGTCTTAATTTTTATCCTAGGACCAGCAGATCTCTACTGAGATTTTCAGGGATGTTATTACCCACTCACCTGCTACATGAACGTCTGATCTGTGGTTGGTTTTCAGAAAACTTTCCTGAAAAAGGAAATACTGTGTGTACTTATCTTTGTTGATCTTTGGATCTCCACTCATTGCCCTCCAAACACCAACCGTCTCTTCTTTTTGGGAGCAGTTTTAAGCTGACCCTGCAGACGAGACGATAGGTGTGGCTTGTTTATCAGGAAAGCATTTTGGTAGTCTGGTGCAAATGGCCAGATGGACTCTATGGCATTTGAACCAAGGAGCAAGAACTGAGTATTTCTCTCTGTTACTGTTGCAGCCATACCATCTCACAGCTTCATGTTTTCCAATTTTAAAATGCTCTGACTCCTGCAGTGTCCCCCTCAACCCACAAGATGTTTCAGTGCGTTTGTTCAGTGCTTTTCCAAGAGCTTTTGTGAAAGCAGTTGACTGCTAAATGCTACTGAGAGCCATCAGTGTAAGTGTGAATATTTGTCTCTTCTCCAATACATTTTTATTACTTAGTGGTAGTCAGTTTGAACTCCAGCTGAAATGCTTTCATATTCTAAAACGGATCAGGTGGTCTGGGAGCCAAATCCTTTGCAGCCACTCTATTGGTTTCCCTAATGAAGAAAGGTTAGGTGACCAGCAGGCAGACAGAATTGTTTGCATCCTGCGATGGTTTCTTGGTCAGGTGACATCTGCAGGTGGAGTAACAGTCCTGTCTTTGCATTTGCTCTGTTGCAGGTTTAAATAATATTACTGGGAAATTTTGTGTTATGATATTTAAGAAAGATTACCCTTTAGTGCAATGGAGCAATTTCTTCCAAAGCAGCAGTGATTACCATATAATCCTGTATTATTATTGATTGCTATTTAATTTTCTTTTATGATGCCTAACAGAGATCCAGATGGATCCCATTGTAGAACAAAGAAGTAGCACACAAATATTATTGTTCTCTTTAATTAAAAGTAGCTAAAGAACATGCTATTACCTAGAATTTATTTCAAAAATATATGATTAGGATAATTAAACCTATGAGCCAAACAGAGTGGTGACAGGTCATTACCTTAGGCATTGCTGTAGTGCTGTGGTTAATGTAAACTCTGAACCTAAGAGCAGTCTGGGTAATTAATTTCATTAGGGTAAATTTTTACCTCAAATAAGTATTTAAATACATATTTAACATCAGCAGGAGCAATGTACTTCTAAATCTGGAAGTCTGTGGCTGTGTTTACACTTGCATCTTAGTGGAAATCAGGAGAGCTCTCTTGATGTCAATCTCTCCGCTATCCCCACTTCCGTGCTTTGGTTCCCATCACAGGGCAATCCTGGACCATGCTAACTGGATTATTTTAGATGAAGCTGAACCATAAAACTTGTTCCATGAGTGCAGGTCCTGTGCTGCAACCGGTATAAAGCACTCAGGCTTTGGTACCAGACTAGAGCTAGTCCAACACAGTACCCCTGATACGCATAGTGTAAATTGTCAGCACAAACTGTTCTCCTCAACAAATCGCTTCTATTGCGTTGTACTACTTGCTAATGTAGACATGGACTAGCTCTACCATGGTTATTACCTCCACCCCATGTAGTCTTGGCTGAATCCCTTACTCAAGTAGATTTTGCCATTGTCATCAGTGGTATTGCACAGAAAGAGCAATATATAGCCAAAGATGAAATTGTCCCCAGTGTGTTCTCCAACTTAACCCAGGTGGAATCATCTAGACAATAAATTCTTCATAACCCTTGGATAGTTGTGGTTTGCAGTTTGGACCACACTCTTAAATACTGCCTATTTCTATAGTCAATTTACTCCAAAGTCAATGTTACGTTTGATTAAGGCAGTACAGACAGCACAAGACTGACTCTCACTCCAAAATCGTTAAATCAGTGGAATGATTAAAGTGACTGCAAGTAGCCCTATTTCACTTAACAGTAACTCTTGGTTTGTACTGGTATGAATAAAAGCAAATGGCTGTGCAAATGGCTCGGCAGTGATGGGGGATCAGAAGCCCAACTTGAGTATTTTGTGCCGATCTACCCTGTCTAGGTATCTTCCCATTTGGATCATGAGTTGAAATTTATTTCAACTGGGGGGCTACTAGGGTTTTGATCATGTGCTTAATTGCTCTGATGTCTAGGACATACCTTGTAAAAGGTAGTGCAAGAAACAAAACACCTATTCCTTATCTTACTTTTTCTTAAATTATTTTAAGGTGAAGGACCTATGTCTTATACTGCTATTTTCGCTCTAAGTTTTGCTCAGATAGCATCTCTCAGTGGAGGTTCAGAATACGAAACATTTATGCCTGTTCTTGAAGTCCTTAAGCAGAACGCCAGTGGGAATTCTGCCTGTATAAAACTGAAGGATGGAGCAATATGTTATAGTTTTAGGCAAAAGGAACAGTTTCTAACACATTATTACAAAATTAAAAAAAAAAAGAAAAACAAAAATACTGTTGGGGACAATCATGGGTACTTCTGCTAGGATGCAGAGTTCTGGATTTATACCTCTAAATTTTCAAAGAGTTATGCAGAGTTTTACCTATATAACTCTTTCAAAAGTCAAAGGAGCCATGCTGATAAGCTGAAACGTGGAGGGGTTAGTGTACAAAGAACCCGAGAGTTGAATACATAGCCTATTGCTTTAAGATCACTGTAAATATCAACTAAATAATGTACTAATTCATGTTTATAAGTTATTACTGTGTTAGTTTCATAGATACGGTAGCATGACTATTATTAGTTTTATTGAGTTGAACGAACTTTCTTTGTATTCCTCTGTGAATGCTCTGAATGCTGCAAACAAAAAAAAAAGCACAACAATAATTTTTTCAAGTTCTCTTGGCGCGATAGCAGTGTCTTCACTATTGTTCAATTTTACAGAATTAGCAACATTTCATCCTAAACTGCTCTATTAACAACATATCTTTTCTTTGAAAGAACTGTCACTAGGAGATAAAAGCATATGTGATAAGTCTTGTCTAATCTCATTCATCTGCCTTTACAAAATGCCCCAGACATTTTGTGGGAGAATATGCTGCTTTTGCTTCATGCAAATACATGTTTGTATTTGGGGGGGTGGGGCTGGGGAATAATAGGGCATTTTGCAATGGTAATTGCATCAAACATGCTTTTTTTCATTATTATTGTATTTGTTAGAAACATTTTGATTTAATTTCTTTTTGTAGATAAGACCGTTTGACAATAGCTTTATTTTTTCAGCTAACCATCTGATTCCATTAGACTAATATCTTCTCACATTTAGTGGTATTCGTATCAGTGTCTCCATATCCGCTGCATTTTAACTTCATAAAAAAGGAAATGTGATTATTATTTTTGTCATACTAGATTTTGCTGATCAACTAAATATTTCTGCACCAATCTACATATTAATATGCATGTTGTAGTCTGTACAATTGTTCAACATCAAAATATCTGTTTAATTTATGTCAAATGTCTGTAAAATGAATGCATTGTTCTCCATTTCAGTCTGATAGAATAAGCAGGATAGTAAATAAATGTGTAAATGAATCATCTGTGTCTCATTTCAGTTCTCTGCATGAAACCACTTTACATTGAACATTGCATATATACGGAAACAACAATCCATAGCGTCTTTAGGTTTCATTACTTGACAATATTATACAGGGATCTCTGGCAGACAATGTATACAGAAATAAATCATTTGGCTATGCAAATAAAGTCATAATCCATTATTTTTTAAAAAAAATTAAATACACCGCTTCTAAGCCTTTTTTTTCCCCCTCTCTATTCAGCTTTACTGCTTATTACTACTCATGCTGTCATAGATATGAGACCTCAAATGACTTTACAAGGGCGAGTAATCATTGTTGCCTGCAGGATGGAAAGCAGAAGCATGGAAAGGTGTAGCAGCCTTTTTTTGGAATGTCAAGTCTAGGTACCTCAGCCTAATAGAGGTTGTGGATAAACCCATCTCAGTAAGCAACAACGTAGATTGGACCCCAGCACCTTTTTGGCCTACAGTGGACCAGTTGTTTTACAGCCCCAAAACTGTGAGAGAAAATGTAACTTGTACTGGGAAATATTTGTCTCCTTCAAGATGAGTCATGGAAATAACTAATTTTTTTTCACACAGGCAAGGTTTTGCTGCAGGTATAACTGTCATAGAGCATCTCTGCCATTCAGAAAATAAGGAATACTATTTTCTCCATCTTCCTGTTCTACCTCACATTCCCAACATCCTCTTTCCCACATCCTTCTTATTGCTTCTCCCAGTCTCTTCTTCTTGGCATTGATCTGAATAATTGAATTTGAAAGAAAGGGATTTTGCCTGTTTTGTATTATTCGATACCCAAGCAGTCTGCAGCCCACAGTCTATCCCAAAAGTACCTCCAGAACTGCAGTTCTAGGTGCACATTCCAGCTACCCCATGGTTCCACCCTGCAGCAAGACCTTATAAAAGTCCTCTGACTGTCCAAATTCTGACTGCGCAGAAAGGAGACTAAGTCACGCAGGAGAAAGGGTGGGAGTATTTTCCAATAATCGCTGAGTCTGAACAGCCAAGGGACCAGGATACACCACATAGTTCAGACACAGCTAAACGTCTCTTTGATCATGCTGTGAGATTAGGAGATCTTTCTGTTCCAGCTCTGTTCTCCTCTCCCTCTGTTCCTTCTGTGGAGATCATTTCAAAAAAATATCTAGCAGCCCAGCTCCTCACCCCAACTCCGTAGCAGCCTAAGAAAGGAGTGGACTTGATGCTATCAGGAAAATACAGGAAATCCCCACTATTTATTCATGCCATCTGACCTGCGGCTGAGCACAAATGCAGCTAGAAAGCAGGCAGATTATTTTATACAAAGCTGCAAATGTGATATGTCGTTGGGATTAGGTCCTAAAGAAAGAAACACTTTTGGCAGATGAAGAATAGAGCAGGTTATAGAGATCATACTGACAAAGTACTCAGATACCAGTAGGGTAGTATAAAAGTACCCGTCCTCTCTAATATATTCAGAGGAAAACTTCAAGCATTTCTAATATAAATATTAGGAAAGAAAACAACCTAAATGGTCAGGATATCACTATGTTAAACCATCATTTACTGTACAGGCTTAAATTATGTTTCTGCTGACACTCTGACTGCAAATTTTCATTGAGTGTAGAAAAAACTAAATCAAAAGTTGAGTAAAATTTGTTCAGACCTTTTTTTGTCCCCTGGAAAGCCATGTCCATTTTTATATCCTAAAGAAAGATAGAAATCAGGGGGGAAAATAGACTACATTGTATTACATAGTAGATTGGGAGTTTTTTTAAAGGTTTCAGAGTACCCCACAGACCACAGGCCTCAATTGCCTGCAGAAGCAAATGGTGAAAGCATCTACAAAAAAAAAAAAATCACTTATCTGTGGTGACAGCAAGCCAGTTTCCAGGCCATGGTCTTCTGAAAAGAGTTTGCATAAAAAAAAAAAAAAAAAACCAAAAAAAAAACCAAACCCACAACTTTTAAATGGATACATTCAAGTCCAGTTGGTTAATAGAGCTGACTCACGTTTAGGCTGTCAGCTAATAAACTTTTTCCCAGTAAAATAACTTAAATTACCTTTCAAACAGCACTTCTAGTACTTTGAAGTTTTCACCCAAGCACTGAAATACCAGCAGACTTAATCTAAGGGCACTACAGACTCCACAACAGAAACTACTGTCATAAATAGGCACTGAATTTTCAAATCAGTTTCATGTAAGCAAGCAACCCCCCTTTCAATATTTCAGCACTATTTTCTCCTGAGTCATACACAGAAATGATACCAGAATTACAAAATGTAAAGTTACTTTCTCTTCATCAGTTCATGATGAAAACGCTAATCAAAATCGTAACTGCATCTTGCAAGAAACACAGAGGTTTTGACTTGTGTTTTTGTTCTGTACTAGAAGAAAAAATGAGAACTCTGACATTGCCACTGAAATCCCATAGATCAGGCATCAAAGGCTATCCTTGATTAATGCTCTTCCTGCAAGGGCTTACCAGGATGTTGGCTGGGGTTGGAAGGGACTGAGTTTATTCTTTTGTCCTCATGGATTACCTAAGGGGATGTGGCCCTCACTTGGGTCAGGTAACTAGAAATCTGCAGCGTGGTGCTTCAGCCAGAGGGAAGCACTGCCTGACCTCCATCGCAGACCTGGCATTTGGGCATTTTCCAATGCTTGCTTTTAAAATCAGACTGAATTCTACTCAGTCCTCCCAAAGCCATCCTCTACAGATAGCCAACATTATACAAGACAAGAAGCCCTGATCGACCTGAAATCTAATCATAATGACTCAGTAGCTATGAAAACAATAGCTGCCTTATCCACTATTGGCACTATGAGCCAATGAAGATTAAGAACCTGCTTTAATAGAAGTTTGGAGTACCTACAGGATTCAAAGATGAAATCTACATTTAGAAAATTCTTTCGGCTTTTTGGAAAAAAGCACTGCACAAACAAGGCTCCATACTCCCTGTGAAAATATAAAATAATTGGCTCATGGTAAATAATTTACCAGAGGACTTTCACTGTTTAGACACCCAAAGTTACTGATGCTTGGTAGCGAAAGATAGACACTATTAATTGGATGATGCAGACTGACAGTCTGCAGTTCTGTTAGCCAACAATATCAGAGGGCCCAGAGGGAACAAAAGTTTACTCAAAGCTGCCAACCTGTCTTAAAACTACATACTGACTTTGTCTTAATGAACCAGGATGTAGTTAGACGCATATTTTCTTCTCCCTAATGAAGACCTGACCACAAGGATCAAGGCCAGAGAGACAAAAATACTTGTTAATCACCTATGTGCCTTCAAATGCATTAATCTATATCTTAAAAGGCATTTAATCATGTTAAACTACTATAACTATAAAATACATCTTATTTGCAGAAATTCAAGGCAAACCAAACATGGACAGTGACAAAAGGAATACGTTTTTAAATTATAATAAATAAGCATTATTTGTTTTGTTATTTCTTAATCTCTATCATGTTTTCTATAGATTATCATCCCTCCCACAGTGGAAACCAGCACAGCACCCATTTATTGCTAATCTCTACTAAATAACCATTTAGGTATTCCTACTGAAAAAAAAAAAAATCAGTTTGAGTTATGTTATTACTCACTGTTATTTAAACTACTAATGAAACTTGTTTTACTTCTCTAATACATTTTTATGATTTGTTCTCTTATGTTACAGTTTTCAAATGGCAATTTGCAGTTCTTTATCTCTTCCCATGTCAATTTGTTTCTACTAGATGGCAAGAGGTGAGCTGTCGACTGCGAAGTATCAGCAGAGTATCCATATCCACTTTATTAAAGTTAAAAAAGCTTCTTAAGAGATTATTACAACTTAGTGCATTCGTCAAGGAAAAGGCTTCAAAGTGAACTTTACTCCAATTATACTCTGGATAATCCACAGTGAAAAGAGCCATTATGAATGGCTCAACTGCTGGAAATGTTTCGACCTAATTAAACACTAAGGCATCCAACCACGAAACACAGATCCATGAAGAAGTAGAATTCATTAGCTCAGTGACTCAAGGAACGGCCTGTATTTACCACCTTTTCCATTTTAATCTTTTACTGGTGTTGGTTTAATGATTTCTTTAAAATATACAAAGAAGGACCATAATTGTGCCATTCTTTGAAAGGAACCATGTCTTCAGTTCTCCAGTCCTTCACCATGAGGGATGCTACATGACTGAAACATCTTGTGTTGGTGACTCATCTTCCAGTGACAAGCCTGATGACCGCTCGAGCAAGTGACTCTGCCTATGTACACATACAAACACCCATGCACACGCGGAGCACATACGGAATCTGGCACGGCCTTAGCACAGCAGTCCGCAAACCAAAACCCTGCAATACCTCACGTACGGGCTGCGATAGAGCTGCAATCTAAAGAGGTTTCTCAGTTCACAAAGGCATAGCAGAAAGGAGGACCTCTCAGTCCTCACAACTCTAATTCAGAGTTGAACCAAAAGAAGCTCTATACCAGGACATCATTTTCCATGCACACAGGAAAATGGAAGTGTTAGCACTCCGCATCACTGTGGTTGCTATGAGGCTTATATACCTGGCAGTAAATTAAAGCGTACGTGAACTAGAATGATTTAGTTCTGGCATGAAGTGTTACATCTCCAAACCAAGAATTTTCTTATGGTAGCAACAGCAGAACTACTGCTTTAATTATTACCCACTCCTGCTTGCCTGATCCCCGTTTTCGTCAGGACCACATAAGCAAGCCCTGCTTAATCACTCCCAACAAGTTCCACAAGTATGTTTACCTCAGTAAGAACTGGAGAAAAGCTCTAATTTTTCTGTGAAATATTTCTGAACTAAATAGAAAGTTACCTGCATTTCTTGGGGAGGACAAAATGAGATTCCCAGTCATCCGAAGAAAGACAGAGCTTAGTGCATACCAACAAATAAATACTACAGTGCTAAATAGTAACAGAAAAGCGTAGCTACTGCTTTTCACATCTGAGCCCTCATTCTCACCCATGAAAACGAACAAAGAAAAAACAAATCTAAACAGGTGCCGCTGCATAAATATGTAGTTATCTCTGCTGTCTGTGAGAAAAGTTTCACTTCAGTATTTCCCCACAGTTACCAATGACAGTGAGTTTTGGATAATCAGCACGTCTCATTGTCCTTAGCACTTCTAATCATGACTTCCACAGAACTAAATCACAGGGACTGTCAGCAATGTGTCCAGGGCTCTGCATGCATAAAACTGTAATTCCAGGGGTGTATTAATGCTGCAACTTCATGTGACATTCATTGCGATATGTCTGATCAGGACGAACTACTTTGTTATCATGCATATGTTCAGAGGTACTGCCTGTCATAACAGCTGTTTAAAACAGGGTGTTAGACATCTAATGAAGTCTACCAACCTCCCACTTTTAAATTTTAAACAACAGTAAATGATTCCCCTTTCATTTGGAAGCTTGCCTTGATAACAGCACCAGATGCAGTTTCACCCACTCAACTAAATCTCAAATTTTCTGCTTTTCTGGTATTAACTACAACTCATCTTCCCTGTCACTTTTACAGATACACAGGTAAGTATGTCTCTTTTTAATATCTTCACAACATATGAAGTTATTCCAACCCCATTCTTTTTCTCCCAGTCTGCTAAACACATACAACGTTCAACTAATCAGTAGAGCCAGAGAATCATATTTCCAAGACCTTATTTTCACTCTGGGAACAGTTTCAAAGCTGTTAGTTCCTAGTGCCTTGCACACTAAGCAAAATAAATAAACATATAAATAAATTATTACTTCTAAACAAGCAAAGTTTCCGAGAGGTCTCTAACAATCATTTCATGGAAATACAGTTACCTAAGCTGAAATTGTGTGTCTTGGGGATAATTCCACAGAAAATAGTGCCAAATGTCAGTCATTACTCAGTATACCAGAGGTATCAATATCTGCCCAGTAACTCAGGGTCTTATTCTGCATACCTTTATCAGGCAATCTTCATTTGCACAGAATGAAATCCATGAAGATACTTTCAATTCATTAAAGCATGTAAATACCATGGATTTTTAAAAGCATTTTAAATGCCTTGATCTTAGCCAAGGAGAATTCCATATAACTTCATCAGGAGTTTGGCATATGGGCTATAAGAGCATGTCCCTGGTTACATCAAAAGCCCTCTAGTAAAGTCAAAACATGACAAGTATTTGCTTGTAGCAAGATGGACTACGGACAGTGCTATACAGCATGCCAAGTTACCATCCTGCTTGCTAAGGGAGTCTCACGCACTGCGGTAAAAGATTGGTTTGACGCTCCGTGATGCGAACGTGCCAATGGACGTGGTTGGGGACGATGTAGCTCTTCAGCTGGGGTACAATAAAATACCTGTCAATTCCTTTTCTGTGTGTGAATTAATCTCAGCAAAGGGGAGGAGACCCTGCAGAGTTCATTATATTGAATACTATCATTTGTCTCTAAACAAATTGAGAGACACGTTTGTCTCTAAAGCTGCATTATGTTAACTAAGAATAATGCAACCTTTATTCTTTCATACATATATTAGCTTAACGAGCTATTAAAATGTCTAGTATTTAAAGCATACAATGAGAAGATCCATAGTTTAAACTTCAGAAATCATTCAATTATCTTACAAGTGCTGATAGCACTGTCAGCAGGAGAAATCTAGCCTTTTTTTCATTTTTAAATTCCCCTGTCATTCTGTTCCATAAAATGCACTTATTTACAAAGGAGGCAGGAGAAACCTGCAACACTGACTCAAGTAATCTAAGTTAGGAAAGGCAAAACAGGAACATGTGTTTCATAATGCCCTGTTCCTGATTGTCCCAGGAAATTCCACTCATTTTCTCTTACACTTTCTCCAATCAATTAATCCAAAACTTCTTCCTTTCCCACTGATCAGAGTTCCATAGGGAATCTGTTCTGTTGGAAGCAGCAGTATCCATCCACAAAGGGGCCATTGCTTTTGCAGTGACTTCTAGATCTCCCAAACAGGCTCTCCTACAGAAACGTTGGGTTTAGACCTCCCCAGCACTCATGTGGCCTGTGTCCGTAGTCAAGGGAGTCATTGGTTCAGCCCTGCCACTTTTGCCTGTAAAGCCCAAGCCATTTGAAACCATAGCAGATGCATGCTCAGAAGATAGAGGAAACATAGAATCACCCTAGAATGGTTTGGGTTGGAAGGGACCTTAAAGACCATCCAGTTCCAACGCCCCTGCCATGGGCAGGGACACCCTCCACTAGACCAGGTTGCTCAAAGCCTCATCCAGCCTGGCCCTGAACACTTCCAGGGATGGGGTATCCACAGCTGCTCTGGGCAACCTGTCCCAGTGCCTCACCACCCTCTCCGTGAAGAATTTCTTCCTGATGTCTAATCTAAATCTCCCTGCTTTCAGTTTAACCCTGTTACTCCTTGTCCTGTCATCACAAGCCCTTGTAAAAGCTCCCCCCCCCGCTTCCTTGTAGGCCCTTCAGATACTGGAAGGTGCTGTAAGGTCTCACCAGAGCCTTCTTTTCTCCAGGCTGAACAAGCCCAACTCTCTCAGCCTGTCCTCACAGGAGAGGTGCTCCAGCTCTCTGAGCATCTTCATGGCCTCCTCTGGACTCACTCCAACTGGTCGATATCCTTCTTATGCTGAGGGCTCCACAGCTGGACACAGTACTGCAGGTGAGGTCTCACAAGAGCAGAGTAGAGGGGGAGAATCCCCTCCCTCAACCTGCTGGCCATGCCACTCTGGATACAGCCCAGGATCCAGTTGGCTTTCTGAGCTGCCAGCGCACACTGCCAGCTCATGTCCAGCTTTTCATCCATCATTACCCCCAGGTCCTCCTCAGCAGGGCTGCTCTCGATCCATTCCTCCACCCAGCCTGTACTTGTGCTTGAAACTACCCTGACCCAGGTGCAGGACCTTGCAGTTGGCCTTGTTGAACTCCATGAGGCTGGCACAGGCCCACCTCTCCAGCCTGTCCAGGTCCCTCTGGATGGCATCCCTTCCCTCCAGCGTGTCAACCGCACCACACAGCTTGGTTGTGAGGTTGCTGAGGGTGCCCTCAATCCCACCATCCATGTTGCTGACAAAGATGCTAAACAGCACCGGTTCCAAACATCGAGCTGTTGACCACAACTCTCTGAGTGCAGCCACTCAGGAAAGACAGACCATGGTTGCAGAGCTGTAACTATTTTCGATTGCAGAACAGCCTCATGCATGTTATTTTTCCTCCTCTCTGAAATTTACTGTATCTAATTGCTTCTGTATGGTTGGCTCAGGAACAATATCCATAAATCTGTGAAATATCTATATGGTATTATCTTGGTATGCTCCTAAATAAAATCCTTCACTGAATGGAAAGTTACTGTCAGTAACGTCTAGACGGATGTGATTTTCCCAGATCTGTTATTTTTGACAGTATTCTACCAAAAATCGGGTCTGATCCTTTATTTCTATATATGATAAATAATGTCAGTAATATTTTTTTAACAGAAATTTTGAGGCTCTGTTACCTTGATTTTTCCATCATTCTGTATCATATAACTATTACCATTGAACTGATTTTATAAGGTATCTTACCACAGAGCAGCATTTTGGTTGATTAGATGTCTATCAACAGTATTAAACCATTTCTTTCACCATTGCTCCAAAGTAACTGCATATAATACCATATAACCACTGTTACAAATAAATATATGTTTCATGGTTGTGAGGATTTTAATATATCTCATTCTAAACTCTACTGGTTCAGTCAGTCTCATGGCTCAGCACTGCCAGTAAGATTAAAAAAAAAAAGAACCTATACTGTAACACTCAGAAGAAATTAGAGTTTCTGAGCCAAGAAGCAGCTTTGTGATGTAGCTAAAGACTGTAGCACAACATGTCTGGAAAAGGTCAGCAGCTTTGAAAGTGTGTCCTTTAGGCAGAAAAGACAGTTAAAGGGCTAAATTGGACTAACACCACAAAAACTTCTGTAAGGGACCTCAGAATTTTCAGTGCACGGCTTTTCTTCCACCTCACTAGCTTCTCTGATAAATATTTTAAATAGGATTCTTGATTCTGGTTGAGGCAAAATAAAAATAGAAGACCAATTCACACAGAGATCTATAAGGAAGGCCTTCAAACAAGAAAACTGCTGCATTTTGTGTTATTTGTGGGAAAAAACAGTGGAAAAATAGCAGTAAATTTGCTGAAGTGCTAGAACGTATTCCAAAACACTACATTCGGAGTAACAGTGCAAATTACTGATTAGTGAGGCAAATAGCAGTAAGGAATGCCACAGGATATCAGCATTTCCAAGAAATCATAAGAATTTAAAAAACCTTAATCCAACACAGTTGCAGTTTATAAACTTTGACCAGCCTGTCATGCCAGCTCAAGAACCCCTGCATTCCAGCAGGGAATTCTCTCAGGCCCATTTAACAGAAAGTTCAGGCTATCCATGTCCTATACCCATATCCTTCCTTTCCCCATACATATTTCCTTATAAAATCCAGAAAATAATTTTTAAAAATGCATTTGTGCAACATTAATGGTTAGTGCTTAGTTTATGAACATGCAAAATGTGTTCTCAGTAGGCACATGCACACAGAGCACATGTATACACCACATCTATCTATTTATCTATATATATACACACTTAGATACACACTGGACACATATTTCACAGGGAGACACTCGGAAAACTTACACAAACACTGACAACAGTACCAACGGCCTCACCCTGTTCCCTTCTCTGGCTGAGCAGTACAGAGATTCATTGTGCTCAGACACATACACAGCAAAGAGTGAGAAATTAATTTAGTAAGACAGATGGCACTGGTCAGGCGCAGACACGCATACCAACCAGCCAGTTACTTCCATGCAACCTTTGCCCCTCTATTTCCCACACTTGTCCATCCTCTGTATCACCCAATCCCTCCCTTTTACCACCTTTGGTTCCTCCCCTGATAATCCTATAATAAATCCTGTGAAATCCAAACATGATCTTCCCCTCCATCCCATCATGTGTCCCACTCCTAGGCAGCACTTGAAACGTGATCCGGAGAGCAGCTCCCGATGACTCACGGTGATGGGTTTCACACCTGGACACTGGGGTGGCAGTCCTGGGAATGGCCCAGATATGGTGTCCGTTCCTGGGAGACTGAGGCTTGCGTTCCTGCCTGCCATTGTGTCCTGTGCTCCTCTGGGCTTGGGGAGGTGGGCCTGTGAGTACCAGGGCAGGGGATTATCTGGGCTCTCCTCGACCCCCATCTTTGTCTCTTGGTGCTCCTTTTTGGGTGTGCAGACAAGCTGTTATGCATCACACAGAGGACCGTAAAACAACAGAAGGGCACAGTATGCAGGAATGAGTCTAAAAATTACATTAAATTTGTACTTTCCTAGCTGAAAAGTTAATTGCATTAGAAGCTTCTTCACACATCATTTTCAGATGGAAGAGACAAACTAGTTTTTAAAACAATGTCCTCTGATGCTGCCCACAAGGCAGGCAGACAGGTCGCAGTACTGTTGTGCAGTGCACAGGTATCTTGGGCTTTCCAGGTCTTAGGGGTGGAGAAAATCTAAATACAAAAATCCACCCATAAATAAATGTGATGATTGATAACTAAAGGAAGAATCAGACAACACTCACAGTGTTCGTCACACAATGTAGTGCAGAGGTACTGCACTGGTTGGGGGTATTTGCTGAGGCTGAACAGGTTCTAGCGACTACTGTGACTTCCCAAAGTACATCTTTAAGAAACTATTTTCTCTCCATTTGAACAACTGTGGTCAGAATCCTCTGAAGAGGACCAAACAGGACTGATGCCAAAAAGCCAACAGTTTGCAGGTTTGCTCCTGCTGTTGTTTGTTCAAGAGAGATCTCATGACGAGAGAGTTGGGCTTGTTCAGCCTGGAGAAAAGAAAGCTCTACAGAGACCTTATAGCACCTTCCAGTACCTGAAGGGGCCCTACAAGAAAGCTGGGGGGGGGCTTCTTACAAGGGCCTGTAGTGACAGGACAAGGGGTAATGGGTTTAAATTGAAAGCAGGGAGATTTAGATTGGATATCAGGAAGAAATTCTTCATGGAGAGGGTGGTGAGGCACTGGAACAGGTTGCCCAGAGAAGCTGTGGATGCCCCATCCCTGGAAGTGTTCAAGGCCAGGCTGGATGAGGCTTGGAGCAACCTGGTCTAGTGGAGGGTGTCCCTGCCCATGGCAGGGGGGTTGGAACTGGATGGTCTTTAAGGTCCCTTCCAACCCAAACCATTCTACAATTCAGGGATCATGGTAAGTTCAAGTTTTGATGTACCTTCCTGCCAATTTATACTAAAAAACTCCCATAATGCAGGGTCAGTTAAAGATAAATGCATAATGATCCAACTTTTTATGTCGAACAGGTTCATGTCAAACTCTTTGAAAATTTTGGTTCCTGAGACTATCAGCAGCCTGATAAAACTTGTCACAGTTTCAAGCTTGCCATTATCCTAAAGTACTATCGAGCAATATGGCAAATAACAGCAAATTTGCCCAGTTTGTAGAATTCATGTCCTTAAAGCTCTTATTGTAGATACACGTGCAAACATGCCTCTGAAAGCTTACTACAACATAAGTTTACAGCTAAACATCACCTCTTTCAAACTGCAAATTTAAATTTTATATTCTATTAATAAAGATATTCAAATAGATTATTTTTTTAAAGTTAATTTATGTATTTTCTTCTCTGTTCCACCTCAATTTATTTATGCAACACTGCTGCAGGTGCATTTGGTGTGACCACAGGAGCCAAAGGTAGCAGAGGTCTGCCAGCTGTGCTCTTTGGTACCATACCCTTCATCCCAGCGGTAAAGCTGAGCTCACACAAAAGCCTTTCTCCATATCTACCACAGGACTATTTCATCCTCTGTCAAGTCTCAGTCAGGAAAACCACCCTGCCCTTCAGCATTTGCCTTAAATTCATCTCATTGTAGACTACCTTTTCCCTGCTTTGGTTTAACATTTTAAAACATACAATGCATTGCCTCCTCAGGTAGATGCACTCCCCGCTCCAGGTCATACCATCCCTCTTCACGCTCCAGCCCTGGCCCCGTTGCCACGTCAAGGCACTTCTCGTTTTCCAGGCTCCGCAACATTGACTCCCTCTCCCCCTTTCCTCCAGCCTTCTCTCTCCAGAACCCAGGGGAACACATACTTCTCACGGGAAGCCCCTCACCTCACGCATGCACAAACACCGGCGGTGTGCCTTTTAGTCTCCCGGACACCGCGGGGCTATGGCAGCTCCCGCGGCCACCCGCTCCAAGCGGGACGCTAACTTAGCGGCCTCTGACACCAAAACGACGTTTGTATTCACATCGCGACACTAAAGCTTCATCCAGCGACAGCAAGGGGAAAGCTCTCAACCCACCGGAGCCGTAACGCTACCGCCCCTCCAATGGGCTGGCGCTGCACAGGTTCAAACTGCCTCACCCAGACCAGCCTCCGCCCCTCCGCCGCCTCAGAGGGCTGACAGGCGCGGCCCCGCCCCCAGGCGGAGGTGACGGCAGGAGGAAGGGGCCGCGCTGAGTGGCTGTCGCGGAGGAAAGGGGCGGGACTGGGGCGCGCGTGCCGTACCGTTGGGGCCGGCAGCCGTTGGCGCGCAGGTTAAATATGGCCGAGGTGGCCCGGAGCTCTCCTGGAGCGGCGGGGGAGGACAGCGGGCTCTGCTCCCCGCCGCTAGCTGAGGCGGAAGCGGTGGCCGCGGAGTGGATGCTGGACTTCGTCTGCTGCTGCCTGTGTCGGCACTTCAGGGAGGGCCGTGCGGCGGAGTTCCGGCGGTGGAGGGACGTGGCGCAGGGTGAGGGCCGGCGGCGCTCTCGGGCTCTGGGGTGCGGGCTCTCCGAAGGCGCTGTGTGCCCGCGAAGTGCGAGCGGCAGACCCAACTCCTGACGCGCTTCTTCCGTGTAAGCGGGTGTTATACGTGCCTTTAGCCGCCTCATGCTCCTGGTCCCTAGCGCTGAGGAGGCTTTTGGGGCTTTGGAGAACGACAGGAGATTGCTGCGGTGCTACAGGGTGGTCAGCGAACTGTCCGAACGGCATCGGCAGCATCTGTACGTGGTGGAAATAAAGCGGTACAGGCCGATTTGTTTAATCCACCAGTGGCTGAGTTTATCGTGTAGTGGTAGCTCCGCAGGAGTAGTGCGAACTCATCGGGTTTGGGGGAATTTTAATCTTTTGGTTAAATGCAACCAGGGAGGGAAACAAACTGAACTCTTCCAGGAAAACACTGGTTACTGTGGGAGCGGGGAGTGAGGTCTTTTCCATTAATACCAACGCTTCTAATCAGTCATCATCTTGAATGCGTAATACAGTTGTCTGTATACCACCAGCAGTTGCTGAGGACGAGGCCTCAGATGCTGAGAGCTCAAGGCCACTGGGAAGTGGAAGTTGAAGAGGATTTAGTGGAGAGGTGCAAACGTGGTTAAAAGCAGCATGGAATGACTTAAATACATGGAGTTCTTTCAGTTTGCCTTCAGCGTTGTGGTAGAATACTAGAAGTATTTCAAGGAATTGCAGTCTGACAGACAAAGGTGGAATGAAGTCTAGTGGCTGGGTTTTGAATGGAAAAACATGTATTTAAAATCTGAAATAAATATTTAAGAGAGAGTAGTTAACCTTTGGATGTAATTGTCTTGGTCTCAGGTAAATTTGACTGGGTTTTGGTTATAAGTAATTTTCCTGAAGATAACAGGTTAGACTTTTGGGAGATGGTTTTTTTTGTGCAGAGACACTGCCAACACAGGAGCAGATTGGAATATCTCCTCCTCTGGCAGTGGGGTTGGACTAGACATTCTCTAGAGGTCCCTTCCAACCCGTGGGGCTCTGTGGGGCTCTTGGAAACAACTAATTATGTTGTACCAAATGCAAGGTCGCATGGAACTGGGAACTAATACCAGATTGGGAATTTTTCTGCTCTGTTCAGCAACAGAGGAACAGAGGGTTTGGCATATTGATGCTTTAAGGTTACAAAGTCAGAAGTATAAAAGTCTAAGTGCCGGCATATGATTGCATTAGGAAAGTGGGTGTGGCTTTTTTCATAGACATACAGAGCTATGATTGGCTGTCAACAAGAAGGTCAATTCAAACTGAAGCAGAAATGTAGAAAGGCTGAGGGAACAAGGTGAACTGTTATATTAGGAGAATATTGCTGTATCACTCAGTACACTGCCAAGTAGCAACAGCTAGGTTACCTGGGATTAAAGGTTTAAAGACAGTGTGGCAAGGCTACGTGCCTTGCCTACCTTATACTGCCTTGGCAGGATATTATGGGCTGTATACCTGAACTAGCTTATGTAGGTATTTACATGGCAAGGAACTGGATTTCTAGAATTTCTAATGAAAGGCCTACATGAGAAATACGTTTGAGTGGTCCTAGGGAGGAAATTAATTTGAGGGCACTGTTAACAAAAGAATTAATAGAGAAAATGCCTTGGCAGCAGTGAAGGCAAACAGCCTAAAAGGATTACTAAGGTTATGTCTCCTGTTTGTCTGCACCACTTGTGAGCAATTGCTGCTAAGGACCTGGTGTCCACATAGTAACCATTTCAAGGGGTTTTTTTCTTTGCAATAGCTTTAAATGAATTCAGTTTGTGTACTCAAGACTTCATTGTACAAACCAAGTGCAGGAAGTTTGCTGTAAAATATACCTCTGCTCTGAATTAAAGTACTAATGCAGGTGCACCTTAAAAGCAGAGAGAAAGCTGAAAGATCTCAAGCTACCTGCTAAATTGACCCCTTTTGTTCTATGGAATTCTTCAGCTGCAGTGTTATGCCTACTTCCAAGCTCTGGCTCCATCTTCAGGGCATGATGATGGTGCTTCTCTCTCTGGACTCATCCAAACTTTCTGAAATTGAACTCTTATTGTCTACTATGGGAGATGGATGAATTTTGTTCTAATGAGTGTCATTTTACTGCCGTTCTAAGTAATGTTCTTTTTTAATATCTGTTTTGTCTATAGGTATTAAAAGCTCTTGTATCACTGAAGTAGTTGGAAATGTGTTCTTCCAGTTCCAAGTGACAATATCCTGGTTGATGTTAGCTTAGGTAAACATTTGAGGCTATTTAATTACATTAACTTCATGCTTCCCTATTGTTCCTAGGAGATGAGCATGAACAAATAAGCAAGCAAGTAGGCCGAGTACTTCCAATTAAAACAATGTGTTATGTGCTCTAGTTGTGTCACTGCAGAACTTGAGGGTCTCATGCCCCACAGTCCTGGCTTTTGCTAGGCTGATGCTGCCATTTGTATGTAAACACATCCTGAACTAGGGTGTTCAATCTGCACCTTAGACAAGTCACATAGCAAATTCTTCACTTCTCCTTTTGAATGTATTTTCTTTGTGTATTATGCTGTGAAGACAAATTACTATAACCAGCACATGAAAATAGGAAGTTCGCAGTAACCAGCATGATAGAAATAGTATCACGATAGCTCCTGTTCTAAAGAATATAATAATCCTTGTGACTTTCAACTTTGTAGGGAGGATTTCCCTTGTAGATTTACACTTCTAAGTTCTCCTTGTTGCTTTTACTGTCTGCCGGTTGCTATAGCAACACATGTGTTAAGCCTGCATGTGGCTCATGTTTTGTGGGCATTCTCCAGAAATCTTCTCTGGACTGTTGTCTTAGCAAGCTACTGAGCTTCATTTATTTAAGTAAGATACTGTGGTCCTCTTGTGCAATTAACATAAACCTGTGATGCATCTTGTAACTTCTGGATTGCTGTTGTGGACTGCAAGATGAATGTGGGTTTTTTTCTGGTCATGTTCTTAAATATGACTTAAGTTTTTTTAACACAGAAGAATATTAACTAATAGTCTACAGATTTCTAGTTAAGAAAATTGATGAAGTGCATTTAAAGTCTGATAATAGTCTAGTATATTTCCAGCCACACTGTGGCAGTGCTGGGGCAAGACTGACTTAAGTTTTCTCTTCTTTTCCAGCTCTAATTAATGGCCTCTCCAAAATACCTGCGCATCAGAAAAAAACAGTGTATCTCTGTCAGCTTTTGATACGAATTGCAAAAGGAAACAGCCTTGGTAAATACTGATTTTTTTTCTAACTTCTTTAAGTAGATTTGTGTGAATTTGAAGACTTGTATTGGGTATGCAGGTAGCCTATTTCACATAGCTTTTACTGTACAGGTATATATAAAAAAATAAAATTACTAAACCCTACACTTTTGACTGTTTATATTCCACATGTGACTGTGCTGACTGATTTAGCTGGTTTGGGTTACTATGTGCTTCTTTATAGGGTTTTTTGTCAGAGTAATGCCAACAAAAGAAATGTACTGGAAAAGATTGACTAGCTCTTATGAGCAATATCTGCAAGTTTAAAGTGCAGAATGTGAGCTTTTTTTCTGTATATATAACCCTAGAGGTTAAAGCAGGGCAGGCAGTAGGAATAAGAATATGGATGAAAAGGATGGCTGCCCTGCTGTCTTACAGAAATCTGTAAGACTCAGCTAGCAGCGGGTCCTTGGGACTCTTAGTCACTACTGTGTTTGGCTGTATTTACACCCTACTATTTTGCCAAGCTGATTTTGCTTCCAAACTCAAATCTCTGGTAGACTTAAGTGTTTTTTATTTTTTTTACAGCAAGTTTCGACTGCCTGATAACTTCAGAAGCAGTCTTGCCAGCATGAGCAGCAGGGAAGAAAACAGTGTATTCTAGCTGAGCAGTGCCACAAAGGCTTGTTTTTATAAAGTGAAATTTCTTATTTTGTTTGTCAGGTAGCAACAGTCAACTTTAGTTCAACCTGAGAATCAAATTCTAGTAGTTAAAATACTTCATAGGCAAATAATGAGACTTCTCTGATTATTCTTTGAAACTATTATTGTATATAACACTTGAATATGACTTCAGCGTGGGGAGAATGACCTGAGAGGAAGACTGCGTGCACTTCTTGGGTATTATATCAGATGTAGTTGTGTGATGTACATGGAAATCTAATATATTGGATGGTGGTTTTCCTAATTCTATTCCAGTTATTAAATGTTCAGTCTGTACTGAGCCTTAAAACAGAGTAGGTTGTTTCAGATGCCAGATCTTTTGAGTTAAACACTTTGTTCTTATACTAGAACAAATTTAATATGAAGTGTCATTTCTTGATTGAAACAATAACTAGAAAATAACATAAGTGTTACTTTTTTACTGTTTTTGTACATATATATAATACTATATAAATTTCCAGTGTTTGTCTTTTACTGCAGCTGGTGTCATATTTTTGGTGGTTTTTTGGTATTACTGAGTGCTTACTTTGTCTGAAAAATACTTATTTTAAGAAGATACTGAGAGAGGTTCTGCTATGATGTCATATAAAATGAAGGAGTAAGTGAGGCTGTAGTTCAGTGAACATCTTGAGCTAAGCTGGCAGTGCCATGGGAAAAATGCAGTCTTGTGCACCTGCCAACTCCCCCTGCATCTGTTATGTTGGCATGCTCACTTGTGCAGCTGTGCGGTGACCAGACTGGGAGACTTTCTAGAGTGTGGAGGGGATGATTATTCAGCAGGGTTAGATCTCTGCCAGAACTGGTCACTGATCCTGCATGCTGGGAGTTGCACAAACCTTTGTGTTGGCACAGCCGTACAAGGACAAGGGAGGTTGCTTCTGCTTTTTCAGTGACATTCCTCTGTTAAGCTGTTTGAATTTCCCTCTCATTTTAACCCCTTCGAATATAACAGAAAGTTGACACATGAAAATAAAGAGATGCAGGAAAAAAAAAAAACCACCTTAGGATAGAGAATACATTACAAAATTAACAGTATCAGTACCAAATGTTTTGATATCTGATGCAGAACTAAGTAGAATATTATTTATGCCAGTCCAAATACATGATGCTAAACTTGACACTATTGCAAGTGGCATTTTAAATGAACAATAATTAGCAGATACATAATATCCCTTAAAAATGCACCAGTAATGTCATTAGTAAGGGAAGGAAGAACCAGTCTCTGAAAAGAAGGCAGTTTCTTCAGGTCTCTTAACTTCTAGTGTCTCTCTTCAGGTGTGTTTATTTGGGGAAAAGAGTTGAAATTAAATATACTTTGTGTATAAATGCTGTAATATGTTTAGCTTTTATTCTTTAGGTTTTCCAAATTACCTTTTTTTTTTTCCTCCAAGAATGCCGTTTTGAAAATGATCAGAGAATTTCGCCTTTGGAATCTGCTCTGTCTTTCTGGACTTTACTTGAAGGGGAAGAAAGTAAACTGGAAAAACTTCATGAAGATATTCGTCGTGTGATTCAAATACAGGTCTGTGTGACTCTTAAATGATTCAGGATGCTACAGATTTATTCTGCTAAAACAGGGCTCCTTTTACAAACAACTTATTAGCAGACTGAACTGAATTTTCTAAGTTTATTGTATTTTCAAGTACCAAATAAATTGATCTGCACATGGGAACTTTTCCTATCTGAATTTGTTTGTTTGACCTAGTTCAAAATTTCTCAAAAGCTACCAATCTGAAAAATAAATCAGTTGAGAGATCAATTTCAAAACACTAGTATCTTGAGCTTTAAAATGTTAATAACTTTTTTCCTTAAAAATTATTCTGTGTATTAGACAATTGATTTCAAAAAGAAACATGTTAAAACTAACCTGTTGCTGGTAGAAATTTTTGGGTTTTGTGAAATATGTTTAAGATCCAAATATCTAAATTTTTGACCTGCTCTGAATTTTTTAAATCTGAAGCTATCCCTTGATGAGACTGATATATGTTAAAGTGTTTCTGAACAGCCCCATTTTGCTTTTCATCCCTAACAGCCAATAAAAGTGAGTGTAGACGTGCTGTTGAACAGAAGTTTGATAAGACAGAGTTCATATTTAGGTTTTTAGAACTAGTGTTTTTATTTGGCAATGGTTACAAATAACCTGTGCTTATATAAAGGTCAATTGACAATTGATTTGGTTTTTTTAAGCATTGTTTAAATTTGGCATGCTTATCACAGAGGTGCTTCATTGCATTACTGAATTGGACATGTCCTCTTTTTAACCACATTTAGTGTGATGACTTGATATTTTTATTACTACTGCAAAATGAGAGCGTGCTATTTAGTTGCACTCGAGTGAAAGTTGATGGGTACTGGGACTGTGAAAGTCCTTCTGGGAAAGATGAAAGCAATACTTAGTAGGTAGGTATGGGACATCTTGTACCAGTGAGGGTCTTTTTAAATGCCTGACAGAGGTTTTAGGCCTTTATGTGTGAAATTTAATATTCCTTCAGAACTGTTATAGCTACATAATTGTTGGTAACCCTTAAATATGTAATCCTCTGGTTTTTGGAAGTCTTGCAAAACTGTAAAAGTTTGACTTCTTGTGTATTTTTAAATATCAGGTGAAATGTATCTCAGCATATCTTGTAAATGTCATGTATTGGTTTGTAGATTGTAGCAGTTCATATGGAAAATGGATATTTCAAGGAGGCTGCTGAAGTTCTTGAAAGGCTGTATACAGGCTCGAAATCAGATAAGGTAGTACCTTCCTTAACTTGCATTAAGCACACTCACTTTCAGAGGAGAGGGCAGTGGGTTTCCAAAGCTATCAAATACTACCTGTATAGCTTTGTCTTAATTACTGCCTACACAGGCACTTGTCAAAGCAAAAGAAAATTTGTGGCTAGGGGATTGATAGAAATAATGGGTGATCTGGGGGAGTAAAATGCTTCTAGCAGCAGTTGTTTGGACTGATGCTGCTCACAGTGACCTTCATCTCTTTTTCCATTCTGTATGGGGAGTGAGGTGTCGCTACAGATTCTGGCAATTTGGTATTGCTGTTTTCTCAGAGTAAAGGCAGTACAAATGTGCTGGTAGAGACACAGTGACTCCCTAATAATCATGCTGCTGAGTTTTTCTGAGCCATTGCAGGGTGCTCTATCTGTTGTCTCTGATTAGGGTTCTGCAGTCTGAAACATCACAGGGAAGGAAAGCTCATTAGCATCTGTAATATGGAGTGGATATTATTATGCCTCTGTGTGGAAAAGAGAACATAAGTGGGTTGGTCAATTTCCTGGTTTAATATTGACTGCATCATTCAGAAAGATGCAAGTCCAAGTGCATATGTCTTTAAAATAATAGCTAGTGCACACAAATTAATTTACTGGGCTGGAGAAAAGAGCAAAAGAAAAACTGCAGGCAAAATGAAAAAAGGCAAAAATGATGCCTGTATCTTCCTCTGGTACATTAGGACACAGGTTCTATGGATGTATTACCAAGTGTGTAACTTTTCATTCAGGGGATTTGGATGTTCCTGAAGAGTAGGCTGTGAAGAGTATTCAAATTCATAAGTAAGAATGCAACCTGTACACTGACATTAATTCTTGGCTCTATTGAATTATAGAACAGAATTATACAATTGTTGAGGTTGGAAAAGACCCTTAAGATCATAAAGTCCACCACTAAACCATGTCCCTAAGCACCTCACTTAGAAGTCTTTTAAATACCTCCAGGGTTGGTGACTCCACCACTTCCCTGGGCAGCCTGTTCCAGTACTTGACAGCCCTTTCAGTGAAGAAGTTTTTCCTAATATCCAATCTAAACCTCACCTGGCACAACTTGAGGCTCTTTCCTCTTGTTCCATTACTTCTAACTTGAGTCACCAACACCCACCTCTCTGCAACCTCCTTTCATTTAGTCATAGAGAGCAATCAGCTCTTCCCTGAGCCTCCTCTTCTCCAGGCTAAACAACCCCAGCTCTCTCAGCTGCTCCTCACAGGACTTGTGCTCCAGACTCTCCCCAGCTCCATTGCCCTTCTCTGAGCATGCTCCAGCACCTCTATTTTTCTTGCAGTGAGGGGCTCAAAACTGAACACAGGATTCGAGGTGCAGCCTCACCAGTGCCCATTACAGGGGGACAATCACTGCCCTAGACCTGCTGGCCACACTGTTCCTGATGCAGGCCAGGTGTCTATGTAAGATTCAGAGTGGCTTGCAGACAAAATGCATGGTTGTAACTATCAGTATTAATGTGTCCTTAATGCTACTGTACTAAATAGTCCTTTCCCTGAACACTGCTAACCCCTTTCGATGTCAGCTTTTTTGAGGCAGTAAATGAGAAAAGAGCACCCAGTAAGGAGTGGCCTTTTCTGTTTGTTTTTGCTTCATTGTCCATTCTGCTTTCAGTGTTGCCCATCAAGGGAATGAAAATGGGGATCTCTAGCAAGTGACACATACCACTTACTGAGCACATGAAGGAAAAGTCCTGGTGTTATGCTGTGTTAACTTCAGAGTCCTTTCAAACTGTAGTATGACGTTGCATAGGCATATTCAGAAAACTGTCTGATCACTCTGTTTAGCTGTGTGTGTGTCCTGTTTGGCATAGGTGCCAAGTTTACTGCAAGATGTATCATTGTGTTATATAAAGCTGTGCTTTTCTTAGGGTTTAAGGTTGAAGCTGGCAGCCATAATTAAAAGCAAGGATCCATATGTTCCCCTTCTCCAAAGCTTCAGTTACAATCATTTGATATGTAAAATCAAGTCTTACATTGAACTCTTCATGAAAGAAAATAAGCCTAACTTCTTAATACAGGTATGTCAAAATGATTTTCAAAACTTACTTCAAACAAGGTACCTGATCAGGTTAAATCTATTTATAGTTTTAAGGGAGTTTTTGGTTATTGTATTAGATGAAGTTTTACCTTCCTTTGGATTGTCTTATTAATTAAAAAAGGTTCAGTATGTGTTTAGGAGAAAGTAGGAGTAAGACTCCTCTAAAATATATTTTGTGAATGTTTTTTCCACAACTGTTTTGATTAGAAAAGTAGGGGAAAAGCATAATTAAACAAGGTCTGTTATTAGTGTATGTTTACAAAAAGCAGTTTTAATCTGAGACTCCTTAAAAGATAATGTAACTATATGTTTACTGTTTGTTTACTGTTTGTTTTGTTTAAGTATATATGCCATCTTATACTAAAACTCAAAAATCAAAATCTGTTAATTTGTCTAAAAGCTTTAGGAATGTCAGCAGCATTGAGATAGAATACTATTATTTCTTTTTCTTATAAATAAAAAAAGCACCTTACAAACAGTCTTGCTCAAAAGTGATTTAAAATTGGCAAGAACAACATTCCTCCTGCAGTTCATCTTCAGGAGGATTGCAAAGAATTTCTCTTATGTTTACTTCCTATAAAAGAATATTGAATTACTCAATTATAAAAGCACAAACATCTAAAGGTAATAAGAAGCAAATTTTAAATAAACAAACCTGAAGTTCCTCTGGGGTTTTCATTTTCTTACCAGAAAGAAAGACTAGAGAACTTATTTAATGTATTCAAAGTATGATATCAAAAATACCTTTTAATGGTCTCGCTCAGCTATCAGTTTTCAAGGCTATTTCTTTGAGTCTAGGAGAAGATGGAGGTTTGGGGGTGTTAGAGAAGGTCCAGAACTCCATACTAACATACATAGGCCTTCTGCGTTGCACCCCTCTGCTTGCACATCCTTCCTACTGCCTGCAGCAGTATTGCAAATCGTGTATTTGAAGTCTTTTTACTTGGGACTGAGTTAGTCTGGGACATGGAGGGCAGCACTTTGAGACGTTCTCACTTGCACTGTGCAACGCACAACTGTTTCCCAGCAGTGTACCCTGCGTTCTCTACAGAAAAACACCCTAGCTTTAACCGTTGATCTCTCCTCTTTCTTCTGGTGCCATATGTAGAATAAGGTGGTCTACACTGCTAGACTGTCTTGTAGGCTGCTTTTTTGAGGTTATTGGTGAGCTTGGAATTGACAAGATGGCAGTTCCTGCTGTTGGTGAAGTTCTTGTGCTTCAAGAAACTCTTACAGGTCAGCTGCCTTAAGAACAGGCTGCAGGTAATGCAGTACAAGGAAAAAAGACCTGCAGCAAGAAAGCATTGTTCTGAATACTCTGGGAGTACTTCTTAATTTTTCTTTATACCTTTCATTTCTCTTTCAAAACAATTATTTTTAGCGACAACTACAAGTTTAGAAGTTAACAGTAGCTTTCAAATACAATACAGTGCATCTAAATCTTTTTAAAACTTAAATCCTTTCTATCCGTGTGTCTATATGGAAGCATGTCTTCACTTTCACACGTGTTTTGCTACCATCAACCACTAAAAAGGAGCCAGTATTGTGAAAACTTGCAGCTGAAAGATGTGATAGCTTGGGTAGTTGTGAAATTTCTGAGGGGGAAACATTTTTTTTTTCCTTCTCTGGAAGTATTCTGTGACCAGAAAACATTCTAGTATTTTTGTGGATGAATAGTGAAATAGAGAATGCTTTTATATTAGGCAACTCTTAAAAATGTTGAGAGGTTCTCCAAGCTACTGTGAAGGACATCTTAAGATTTCAAGAAAACCAGAAATTGGATAGATGACAGAAAACTAACAGGAGGCAAAAGCAAGCCCTTGAAGAAATAGATGAAAAGTAGGAGCAACTGGCTAAGCAGAAAAAGAATTAATACTGGGCCTGTAGTGCATTTTTCAACTTTGAATCATTTTGATATTTGGGTGTTGCAAAACAGATCCCCTTTTGAGACATATAAACAGTATTGGGCGGAAGATGGTTGGATCTGCTTAGTAGTAATGGTGCACAACTGGGGTGTTTTAATGGTTTGGACAGTAAGTATACCTTAAGATTCTAGAGAAGGAAGTTGATAGGGAAGTGGCAAGAATGACCTCATGTGGACTGAACTGGTTTGGTTGGTTTTTTGAAGGTGTTATTTTATTATAGAAAGCAAGTGGGAGAAAGCTAGGGAAAAATACAAATCTTATGATCCTCTGGGCATTCTATAAAGTGTAATGAGCTATTCTTTCCTACTCTTGGGAATGGAGGGGAAATTTTAGTTTCTGATTAAAAATGTGGGCAGGATGTTGCAAAATGTTTTTGCTAGTACAGCCTGGGCTGTACTTTTACAAGCCTGAAGTCTGATTAGGCAGGTGTCTTTTGAAAGTGTTATGGGTATGCTTGATCCTGCCATGTGCTACACAACTAGGTAAACTCGTGAGGCCTGTCAGTTGGCAGTTTTTAGTTATACAAAATGGTCTTCAGAGTACTTTGATAGTATTTACAGTCTTGATTAATCTCTGCAATGTATTTCACACATTTGTATGTTCACTTATGCAAGTACTCATTGTACTTCTGTGTCCATATTTATATCAATTGTAGTTATGACTAATGTTTCTCTGAGCTATGAGCTGATGATCTTGATGGATTTCAACTTAACACATGACATTTGTTTTGAAACTACTTATTTTAATGAAAATAACTCTGAAGGGCCTGTGAAATAAACAGTCCTAAGAGTACACATATTAATCTTAGCATAAACTACTACCTAGGTACTGATTGGCTTTAATTTTGAAGTATCATCAATTCTGTTTCTCACAGGCAGCCATAAAACAGGTAGAGTCTCAAGGATTGGGATCAGGAACGTTGCAAAACGGAAATGTGGATGCCAATGAAGAAGACATAAGGAATTTGGAAACAAACCCAAGGTTTGTGTTAACCATTCTACTGCTGAGGGACATGCTTAGACAATAACTTGAAACTTGTAGGTGTAAGAATAAGCAGAAGAAAAGATGTTAAATGCCAAACTGCAGTCCAATAGAAAATTAACTGCAAGCACATTCTCTATTTTTAAGTTGTGGCTTTTCTATGGTTGTTACTTCTGGCATTTACATCAAATACCTTGGCATTAAGTTTAAGTACTTATTGAAGATGCACATTTTTCAGTTCAAACAGCTGTCAGTCTTATATAACAATAAAAACATAGAAATACTACTTTTCTTTTTTACCTTTATGCTTGACTGAGCTACTTTTAGTCCTGCCCTCCTAATTTCGGCTATAGGTCTTCTGGAGAAGGGGGAAGATAAGGGCTAACACTGCCACAGTCATGAAGTGACAGCACTACTTTCCCATCACGCTAGTATCACTGTGTAATAGACTAATCACCTTCCCTTAAGGCAGTTGCATGCTTATGTGCTTTTCTAAGAAATGCTGGGGGAGCTTGAAGCCCAGTTCCTTCCCTCTGCATCTTGACTTTATTTTGAAAAATACTAGTATTCTAGGTTTATCACCAATTTTTCATGGAGAATAAACTGTAGCCTTTGGTTGGCTTGTATGTCTGCAGTTTTATACTTGGAATACTTGGCAGACAGTATACAGGAAGGGAAGTCATACAATTTTATTTTTAGAGGGACAGCTCCTGACACAATTACATCTGAGTGCTATGATGAAAGACTTGATAAACAAAATAAACTATGGAAACAATTCCTAGATTGTGAAGAAGGTATGAGAAAATAAGTGCAAAATGCCTCATGTTTTCAACTGTGTGATGTCTTGTATATTTCCCCTTCAGCTATAGGGAGGCAATGTAAAGAGGATTAATGGATTGAAGCAGTTAGTGTTTGTATGCTACTGTTTCTGTAGAGAAATCTTGGGGTTTTCTTTCTTTTAAATATTGTTGAATCACATAAACGGCAAGTTGCTGCCTAGGAAATGATTTTCTTTTCTTAAAGGTCAGTGAAAGAGCAACATAGTATTACAAAGCAGTCACCGGGAGACATGAAGAACCTCACAGTAAGGTAAAAATTATATTTATGTTGCTCTTGGTCATTATAGGCATTTTGTGAAGGTCTGCATATCTTTACTTCAGTTCTGTGTTCCTTGCAGGCCTCATTCAGAATGGAAACACCGTAAGAGAATGGTTCTTCGGAGTGAGTATGACTTTATTTTCACACTTTCAGAACAAAGTCATGTCAAATGCTTTCTCCCTGGCCCTCAGTAAATGGGTTGGTGGTTTGATAACTATCCAATAGGATTAGATTAACATAAAAGTGATTATGGTGAGGGAAAAAGTACTCCCAATTGTGTGTGGTTTCTGCACAAAGGCAGTTTCGGGGTTTGCCACGTTTAGCAAACTATGAATGACTTAAGGTTCTCTGGCAACTCATTCTGCAAAATCTTTCACTGTTTTTCTGACTTGCTTGAGTTTTTGTTTTCCTGTTTATATTTTACTGGGATTTATGGTATTCTGTGCAAAAGAAAGCTGCCAGAGGAGTAATGAAACTTTCCTCATGCCTGACCTATATAACTTTGGGAGAGGAACTAAAGAGGTTGGCTGATTGTGTGCATTTGACACTGCAATTTGTTTTTGCAAAGTTAGGATGTCTGTACATCTTCCTTATAAATGTTACATAATCCATGTTTTAAGTTCTGAAAACCATTAGCACCCTCTTACCACAAAGATGACATTGTAGCTTCTGCACATGGCCATGTTCTACTTGGAAGGACAAATTTGACATACCTTGGATGCTTGCCACTGTTAGAACTTGACACGTGCTCTGTGGAAATGATGGAGCTTGTACACAAAGTATTATAGCTCTGACTGCTGGTTAGCTTCCATTCCCTCTATGCAAAGTGAGAGAAGTATGTATAGTAAAAATGTGTTTACCAAAAGGAAACAACAATGTTTCATTATTATGTACCAATTTTACCTAATTGTTTGAAATATAATTCTTCTGTGAGCTCTATTGCTTAGAAAATATAGTAAACTTTTTGAACAGATGATTTTTCAGTCCTTGGGCTAAGGTAAGATTTGTGTGTGTACACATACAAAAGTATATTCATGTATATAAACAGATACTGAAATTTCTGTCAAAACATATCAAAATAGGGTACATTCTTGTCTCGGGTAAATGGTAGAATGCAAAACTGCTGCCTTAATGTTGACTCCTCATTGGTCTAGATCTATATTAACTGTCTTCTAGGTCTGAACAGCTTGCAAAATGTGGAAAGAAGTGGAGATGCTTTAGCTTGTGGCCGAAAAAGACAGGTCTGTACCCATTCTCTCTTCTTAATGGAGATAAAATTAATCTGCGTTGCACAGCATTTTTTCCCAGCTTCATTTGATTCTGTCTCCAAAATGCCTGGGTTTGAGATTATCTGCATTACTCAAGCTGTGCTACAGCTCCTGAAATTGTCTTAAGTTCTAATTCCCATCTTTAAAAAAGAAAAGGACTTATTTGTGCAATCTCAAATATTGTTGCTAATGCTTATGAGCCTTTCATTTGTTGAAATACACTGTTATTAAATCTGATTCTGAGTCTTTAAAACATGAAAAAAAATAAAATTTTTTACTGTTTGCATTAAAAATTCAGGATGTCATTTGCCCATGAGAGTTTTGGGCAAACATCAAAGACTTTTTGTTTTCCCAGTTACAAGGTTAAAGGTTTAGCAATTTCTTAGTTTAATACTTTGTTCATAGGAAGTGAAAACATATATTTACTTGGGAAATCCAAATAAAAGGGTCTTTTTATAATGCTACACTTCAAATAGTCCTTTACATTCTCTTCATGGGTAAGCCTACTCCACTGAATTACTTTAAAATAATTCTGTGATATTCACCAGTGTTAAAATGCCCTGTTAGTAGGAAGTATGGAAGTGTATGCCTTCATAGAAGAGAATTTGGATTTGATTTGATGTTGGGGTGAACAGTTGCAAGCTGATTTTTGCATGTAGCCAATTTTCAAATTCACAGTGTGGTTGGAAGGGACCTCTAGAGATCATCTAGTCCCACCCCCCTGCCAGAGCAGGAGCACCTGGAGCAGATCACACAGGAACAAGTCCAGGGGGCTTCTGAAAGTCTCCAGGGAAGGAGACTCCCCCACCTCTCTGGGCAGCCTGTCCCAGGGCTCTGTCACCCTCACAGGGAAGAAGGGTTTCCTCAAGTTCAGGTTGAACCTTCTCTTTTCCAGTTTATGGCCACTGCCCCTAGTCCTGTCACTGGACACCACTGAGGAGAGCCTGACCCCATCCTCCTGACACCCACCCTTTAGATATTGATAAGCATTGATAAGATCCCCCCTCAGCCTCCTCTTCTCCCAGCTAAACAGCCCCAGCTCCCTCAGCCTTTCCTCAGATGGAAGGTGCTCCAGGCCCTTCATCACCTGAGTGGCCCTGTGCTGGACCCTCTCCAGTAGCTCCTTGTCCTTCTGGAACTGAGGAGCCCAGAACTGGACACAGCACTCCAGGGGAGGCCTCACCAGCGCAGAGCAGAGGGGGAGGATAACTTCCCTTAACCTGCTGGCCATGCTGTTCTTCATGCATCCCAGGATGCCATTGGCCTTCTTGGCCGCGAGGGCACCCTGTTGGCTCATGGCTATCCTGTTGTCCACTAGGACTCCAAGGTCCTTTTCCCCAGAGCTGCCCTCCAAGAGAACATCCCCCAATCCTTCTGAATGAAATTAATATTAAATGTATTGCCTTTTCTAGTTTTTCCTGATAATATCTCTTAGGAAGCAATATGGGGTCTTTCTGTTTAGATAACAGTGCAAGTTATCAACATAGGTACGTTTTGGTGTGGGCTGTTTCACTTTTCCTGATGTTCATTTTGACACTTTTTTCATAAAACACGGAGGGACAAATCTGTTTACGTTGTTTTCTGGTTGTCCATGAGGAGACTCATACCTCGTTCTTTAAACGCTTTCACTGAGGTTGAAGTGCTGGTTAAACCTTCAGTTACGTGCTGTCCTCGCGCTGGTTGAGGTCCTAGTGAGAGCTGCATGTGCCAGTTTTTTACTTTCTCAGAAGTCTTAGGAATAATAAAATCACTAAGAGCCTCCTTAAAAGCTGCAAATACAGCCAGTGCCCTAAGAACCCAATATGGTGCTTACTGGAGTTGCTTGATACTTCATTCCAGTTTTATATTTGAATAGGTACCTTGTCAACCAGTTGCTGGAGAGCATGTGTGCTTCCATCAGTCTTGTTTTCAACATCAAGATTTAAACTGATTGGCCCACAAGGGACACAGAGCTTATGACAGCTTTATGTTCACCTGTTTTAATGTGGCTTGTTATGGTGTCAGCTACAAGCGCTGTATCCTGGTCTAGGACTTGTGCAGAGATGTCACTATAAAAAAAATGAATGTCGTGCTTAATTCTGTTGTTGAAGTTCAATTTTAATTGAAATGTAAAGACAGCTTATGAAAACTGCATCTGATGGTAGTGAAGAGCTCACTGATAATTTTATAAGAACGTGACAAATTAAAATTCAGAACTATGTTCCTTTAAACACTTGGCAAAGTAGGCGTTTGCTGTCTGCCTGAAATTTATGCCATACTCCCTGCCAGTGAGACCTCCCGTAAATATTGTATAGAAAGCAATGATATTGGCCTTTTAAACAACAAATCTTCTCCTCTGCTTAATTATCTGGGTTATAAAATTGCCTGCATGCATGAAAGAATGTCAGAGCTGTTGACTTCTAGAACTTCCTTTTCCATGTAGTCCCTCTTTCAATGTTGGCATTGTTTGCTCTTGTTTGGTAGATGGCATTTCATTGCAACGGTTCAGTGCCCGTTTTCAGCCTTTCACTGCTGTGTTTTTTGGTTAGCTGCATACAACAGTCTGCAGTGGTGTTGAAAGGATGTGTGCTTTATTTTCTCATTCCTAGATTAGGGGATGCAAGTGTCGCAGAATTTAGGGAACTGTTTTACTCAGCTTCATATGCTGTATGTTTATGGCAAGTCCTGCGAGTTGTCTAAAATCTACTGACAGTTTGCTGAAATTAAAGAACGTGCTGGAAAATCTGGGTTTTCAGGATTTAGTCAGACCTGTATGGAAAAAATATTCCATGTATTTAAACTTGGAGGGGGGGAAAAATAATCAGAACGGAGTCCCAGAACACATGATCAGCAGACAGGTTACTAGAGCAGCACTGACTCTACAGAACAACGAGAAGTTTAGATATGTGAGGGTATGTCTATGAAGCCTGTCTGGCGACCTCGGACTTGCTCTGCCAGGCTTCTGAGGTAGCCAAATGCCACGCTGCTCTGGGCTAGGCGCTGTGATTACGTTAGCTCAAGCGTATTCTGTCCAGTCCCTCTAGCAGTCTTGCTAGCCTACAACAGTGCAATGCTAGACATGACGTAACTGCCACCCCAGAGGGCACAGGCAGTTAGTTACACACCGCTCCCCAGTGCGTGGGGAGGCAAGGTACTGCTCTGTATGGCTCCTCGCTTAAAAGAAAGAGTCAATCTCTGGCTTACCTGTAAGGCAGGCTCCTTGAGTTTATATTAAGCTGAAGATATTTAACACCCCAAAACCCCCCTTTTAACAGCAGAAGTAATTAGTCGTTACAAGTAACAAGGGTTGTGATTGTCTCTTGCTGGAAGTATTTGAATTATCTGATGCTGAAGGTCAAGCACAGCTGTGTTCTTGAATAAAGACTTTATTTAGGAAAGTTTTCTGGCATGCTCTGAAATGAGATGAACTAGATGGTTCCAATGAGATCTGGCCTTTGCTAATAGCAATAAATGGTGGGGGTTTCTACTAATGTTGCAAAATATCTGTGGAACAGGAAGTATTGGAAGAAGGAAGTATTTTGGATAAAGACTATTTTAGACAAGTGTCAGGTTTCTAACTGATTACGGCTGAACTACTAAACTTGTTTTTACTGGTTAGTGGCATTTATCAGTGACCCTAGTTTCTTCACTGACAGTTACATCAAGCTGGAGTAAGTCCGACTTCCAGATACGAAGTTTGATCTTCACATACTTCAGCTTGCACTTTGTGCAGATGCCAAATTTTTGCTTGCTGTAGAATAACCAGAATATAATTTTGATCAGGCTGAATGTTATCTGAGCTCCCCTGGAGACAGGGAAGGCAATCCAGGATCAAATGTCCACCCCTCTCCTAATCACAATCCCACTGATGTGGCTGCTTACAGCTTCAGCTGTTCGTTCTGTGTTTGGACCATGTTAATAGCTAAAACCAACCCGGACCTTCCTGACCAACCTCTCCTAAATTTTACCAGATACTGCAAGTGCAATTAGCTTGACCAGACCAGAATTACAGTTACCTTTCCCTCTTCTAGCTGGCAGTGGGGCTCTGGACTGACCAGTGTTAAAAGCTGGGATGCAGCCTCTGCACACTGCAGGAACCTACAGATGACCCTTGGTTGAAGCCCTGGTAGGGATTTCAAAGTGTCCTGTAACTTTCCAAGCGGTGTCAGGGAGCAGCTCACGGTCCTCCCGAGCGAAGCAGCACGTGCGAATCCGTGTCATGGCACCGGATGCTGCTGTGGAAATAACCCAAAGGGCAATTTAGGTGAGGTCAGAGCAGAAGCAGTTTATTGCTGTGGCTGTAGGGGAGGACAGGGAGCAGCGGAGTGACAGCCTCTGCTGATGTGATCTCTGCCCAGCTCGGACAGCCACAGAGTTTCTGTAACTCTTACAACTTGTTTTGCACCAAAACTGTGTCAGATAAGCAGTGCCTGGTACATAATGACAGCAAATGGAATGAGACAAGGAGGCTCTAGACAGCACATCCTTCTACAAGTAGTTCATGCCTTGGTCTTGCAGTCAGAACAACTGACAATTAGTGGTAAATGCTTCTTAACTACTGAGGCCTGCAAAAGGCCTATGAGACATGAACTGTTTTCACGCACCAAACGTAAGTAATTGCAGTGCTTTTGATCATTTGCCTAGGTAAATCTCGTAGTGCCCTTATGAACAAAAACACTGACTTTTTTGCTGTTTCAGAGCATCTCCAAAATAAGTGAAACACGCAGTGGTTAAATGCAGAAAATGAAAACTGCTTAGATTTTCAGCAGTCATTCTCTCATGTCATGTGCATAAACATACACAGTTTTTGTAAAAGTCAGGTAACTGATGATTTTTAATATGGAATCTGCTGATACTCATAAATGCCAGCATGAGATGGCTGAAAATAGACCGTTTGTAGAACAGCTTTCTTAAGCAGTTGTTTCAGCTGGGGATCTTGCCCTGTGTTTGCACAGTTGATGTGCGATTCAGTTTGCCTCAGTAGGTGTACTGATTGTACATCAGTGTGATTAGTTGTGTATCGAGCAAGCAAGGATTTGAAGACATCTGCAGGGGATCAGATTCTAGCAGGAAAAAGTTATTTTAACATAATTTTATATTAATGCTGCTAATTGCTATTCCAAAGTGAAAAAAATTACCATGTGTAATACACCCATATTAAACATGGTGATTAACAATAGGCATGATGGGATATGCAAGATCTGTACATTTTTGTTGTATATGCATATTTCTATAAACCTACAATAAAAGTTGATATTCAGTTCTCTGTCATACTTTACCATAAAGGTGAGGTTTTTAAAAATCAAGTGTTTTGATTTTTTTTTTTAAAGAATTCATTTTTCTTCTTGTGTCAAGTCTTAAAATGGTTTATGTTGAGAAGCAGCTAAGGAAGAACTGGAGAACTTCATTGCAAGGGATTGCTTACAGATGTATAGCTGCAAGTAATTCTCTCCTTTTATGAGAGAAATTTCATCTTCTAATGATTGAAAAGCTTGTAGGTCATGACAGTGAGACTTAGGTAGTGGGCTCAACAAATGGCTAAAACCAAGTGCATAGCTGTTACCTGAGGATATGGCTGATCTGACTTTCAAATGCAGTATCTATCACTTTGCTTCTGTCAACATGTTAAATATTGGGATTTATGAAATTTCTTTGTTCATAGTGTCTTGATTCTCAGTCCCTAGATTAGTGTGTCACAGATGCTTTCTCTTTTGTGATGCATATTAGGATCAATCAATGTTTGTCTTGGCTTGATTATTAGCTAATAAAGTACAGTTTTGAAAAACGTGTTTTTAATGAAGCCAAACCTTGCCCCATGTGCCTTTTTCTTTTTTTTTTTTACCCTCCAGTAAGCTGTGAAATTCCAAGCATGTGGGTTTGGTTCTAGGTGATGTCTGCTACTGTGTTGTAACATTTGGTAACCTTTGTACTTAGTGTCAAGGTACGGTGCTCAAAAGAAATCGAAATAACCCTATTGCCCTGCAGACATCTGGAGTAACTAGAGAGCAGTATAAAAACTTGCTTTGATATTTGCTATAACCTTAGTTCTCACATTAATACCTTTCTCTGTTCATACATCTGGTATTTTTCTCTGTTCTTCTCCTAGCGATGGACTTGCAGAGAAGACATGGAACTGAAATCAGGAGTAAGGGAGTTTGGAGTGGGTAACTGGGCTAAAATTTTGGTCCATGGTGAGTTCAACAACCGAACTAGCGTTATGTTAAAAGACCGGTGGAGAACACTGAGCAAGATCAAACAATGCTAATTTGGACTACAGGAATCGACTCTTCTTGACCTTTCTGTACATAAGGACCTAGGCTAGCTTTTCACCAGAATAACTTTAGTCTCAGTGTCCAGCAGTGTTGCTCTCCCAAAACATGAAACAGAATAGCAATAGGTATAAAATGTTTATGTAAGTGCACTTGCTTGGGTAGTGATGACTTAAATGTACACAGCCTGGCCTTTTATCTATGTGCAATAGGTGGCCTAACTTCTGAACTGTGAAAATGCTTACAGTGATTTAAGAAAAGTCAATTATGTACATAGGAGTATTAAACAATTGACAACACTTTTAGCTTGATAGAAGCTAGTACAGAGTCAAGTGTTCTGTATTTTTAGAGGGTTTTATCTCTAATCAGATTGAGCTTTTCATCATACTGCTTCCTGCCATATAACCCATTCTTATCTGATTTGTTTCACTTTACAACTTTGGTCAGACTTGTCATCTGTCAGTAAGTTATATCAAATATATGTGTGTGTTGGTATTACTAATTTTACAAGTGGATTTCTTTTTTTGCTCTTAAAAATGTGATTTTTCCACACAACTTCATAAATAGTAAAGGTGGTGCTTTTTGTAAAGAATTAAGCTTAAGTTCGAGTGGAAGATTATTTTGAACTCCTATGTATTGATGTAATAGCACTTTTTATCTCACAGAAGATGTGAAAAACATACAGAAAGTAGCAGTATGATACTAGCTCTTAACATCTCTTGATTACCTTGTGCCAACTACCTCATCTTGACAAATGGCTTCTAGACCAGCAGGAAGGGGCAAGCTCAAAAAGGAATGGCTGAAGTGGGGCTCAGTACTGAGTCTGTACTGGTGCTGATAGCACAGCTTGTCAGGCATGTTCGTCTATGGTCTCCACTGTCTCTGCAGTGATGGCAAGCAAAGATGCGCTCTGATGGGGGTAACTAACTATCGAGGTGTTAGTTGGTCACTGTAAATGTCCTGCTTGTGAGAGCCTGTAACAAATGGGTGATGGTACTATGCTGCCTCTCTCTATCCAGGTTGTGTGGGGAAGAGTTCCATGACCTCAGAAAACCCATACTTTCTGCTATCATACTGGTGTGAATCTAGTGACTTGAACTAACATATCATAGCAATCTTGTAAAAGTGAAATCTCTTCAATCCAGGTGTTTTTCTACCCCTTGTCCTTGGAGAAGGTTTTTATTTTACAAGAATCTTACAGGGAAAAACATCTGTCCAAACTGGTCAGAAGAAAAGAAACCTCTGAGATGGGGTTTTTTCTGGCTACAAAGAGAAACATTCTTGAAGACTGAAATGTTCAGGAAGTATCGTGATAATCTCACTGCTTTCTGTTTTGGAGGCCTGCTTGCATTAAGATAAAGCAGTGACAAAGGTTTGTTTCAGACTCTTGTTGTGGACAGGACCTCAGCCAGAGCACCTTCCTCATTCTTGCCACCAGACTGCTGTTTCTTCTTGCAGCTGCCAGAAACAGCAGCAAGCAGTAGTCTTTAGGTTACACAGAGATGCTGTGTGTCTTAACAGTAAACTTTCTTGGCCTTAAGGCATAATTTCTTTTTGGCAGACATTGTGAATTTTGGGATCTTGACAAAATACAGGCTTTGTCTTTCAGCAAGGAATGCTAGAGCAGCTGTAAGCCAGTAACACAAAAAAAGGCATTTACAGGTACCTGACAAGGGTGAATGCAGCCTCTTCAATCCTGTAACGGAAATTCGAAGTAAGTAATAGGAACAAAGCAAGGATATGAGCAACCTGCATAGCAGTCTTGCCAGTGCTCTAATATTGCTGGTTTCTATGTCAATCATTGCATGTGAGCAGTTTTAACTAGTAAAAAGGGTTTGTTTTGATTTTAATGTTAACCAAGGCTTTAGTCAAAGTCTTGTTTAGCTTCATCTGCCATGAAGTTCACACTGTTAGTGACGTGAAGTTCTGAGCAAGACTGCTTCCTTAACGATGCCGACTAGGCTTACGTTTTTATGAAGGTGGCCGAACATGAGAACTGCAATGCAGAGGAAGAATACCTATCCACTTGTATGAACTACTGTCTGAAATCCGGGTTTAGCACTCAAACTTTCATTTTTATTCACCCTTGCTGTTTAACAATGACAGTAAGTAGTCTCAGACTGGAGAATGTTTTGGCTGGCTCACTACTGTAAACAGGACTGTGGCCAGTAAAGAACAAGAACTTCAGGAAAAGCAGCTACTACGGTTAGAAACATTAGCTCTTTAATTACGTAAGACAAACATGCTTCTAGTGTTCTAATACAAAGATCAGTCTTAGCGTGTTGTATTAAGGCAGAGAGACTTTCCTGAACTGCTGCCTCAAATTCAAACTCCTTCAAAGTTTGTGTAGGCTCCAGAAGATGTAGGTTTCTTGGCACTGGTGTTAATTTTCTTAATCTTTTTGCTGTTGCTGTTTTAGAGGTCCTTTAAGCTTTTATGTAAAGATAAAGCTGTGCACAAGGGGACATGAGCAGTGGTCCAGTTGCCGAATCTTCTTCCAGGTTCCTTGGCACTGAGAGTTGCCAACTGCTTCCCAGTGTAAGATTTTACCTCTGAAATGTGACAATAAATGAGGGATTAAGACACCGAAGACCATGTATTTCATGTTACTAGGTCATATCACAATACTGGATTCGCTTAATGTAAGACTTGAGCTCATATAGCTCTTAGTGCCTGCTCCAGAAAGCATTTTATGTTTGATGTATAGTATGCAGGATGGCGGATTGAGTAGCTGGTTGTACAGGTATTTCATATGCATGTTAATGTATGGATCAAATAAAAATGTTCTGAATATTAAATATTTACTTTCAAAGTTACTCTTCTAGAAATCAGGTGCGTAGGTTTGAGAAACCTGAAATCAGATTTGGATTATGGCAGGAAATACCATTTTGAAGTGAAAATGCCCATAGCTGTGTAAAGACCTCTTGCACTACAGAAGGTACATCATCCCTTTGCAGTAGTAAATAAAGCGTTCAAAGCACTGAACTCTTCTATTGCAATTATTTCCCAATTTTAGGTTTTAAAAGCAATTTCTGTGAGAGCTGAAAGGGTAAATGCAGCTTTCAAGGAGACGTTGAGAAGTCTAAACTTCTGTACTGGGTTTTGCCACAGAAGAGACAGCAAAGGGCTTGCTTTACCCGTCTGCATTATGGCCATCCCCTGAACAACGATGCGTGTCGGGATTCATGGCTGGAGGCTGGCAGGCTACGCACACAGTGTGTCCCTCTCGCAGGTACTGCATCCATCGAGCGTACAGCCGGTTCTCCAAAGCACAGTGCTGCGAAAGTGATTCTGTTTTAAATTCCACGCAGTAGCTGCTCAGAAGGAAAAGTACTGAATTAGTTACGATAGATAAAGCATGAGCTAGGTCTGCACTTTAAATGTACTTACATATCATACGGGTGGAATGTGTGAAGTGCAAGTTAGACATCATCATTGCTAACGAGTTTCTGACCCTAACCTAATTAATGGACATGTAAAAACATTACACAACTTTCTCATTCTCTGCTCCAGTCTAATGCTTTATGTGTAATCTCACTTTCTGCTTGTGTTCTGTATTCTGACATTATGTTGAAAAACATCCCAGTAGCCTGTATTTTTTCTGCTATGCTGCTAAAAATAGAAGAGAGGCCTTAAGGATACTGATGGGCTTTATTGTTTTGGGGAAAGTAGCCTAGGGCAAAGCATTACGGGCATTACAGACCCAGTAATAGCCTAAACTTCAGAACCATCTCTACTGGTAACAAACAAAAGTTTTTACTGCTTATGTCAATTAATTTAAGAGGAAAAAAAACAAAGGTCTTGAGACCAATCGCATTTAGGCCGTTTTGTTTGTTCAGAGACCTATATCTAGTTTCTCAGACTTACCCTTACAGATGCATTCAGGTTTGGTTTAGGTTTATTTACTGCTTTCAAAAGCAGTTACCCTCAGATTTGTCATAACCCCAATGCCTAATTTAGGACAATTAGCAAATAATAAAAAACATCTAGAACATGCAAATGAACTGCAGGAGAGAAAACCAGTACAAGCTATCTCTTATTGTTTAATTATTGCAAATTTAATTATATTTTTCTCTGTAGCCAACTATTTTCAGTTGAACAAGATGACCCACATGCATATGATAAATAGATTACCCAGCTGCTTCTTTGTCTGAAGGCCAGGGAGAAGACGCTGCTCGTCGTTTTCTTTCTTTACTGTATTCAGAGGTAGTTATGAAAGCGGGGACTGAGGGAGAAAACAGTTACGGTGAGGTGGCAAGACACAGTTGAGTCATATTTGAATTACTGTGACTGGGTGAATGAATCAGGAGCTTGTGGCTGGTGATGCTGACTGACTTTACTGAAAAAGTGATAAAATGTTGGCAGCATCAGAGCTCAACCCAGTTCCCTAGAGCTAAGTGCTCTCCTTGTTCAGAAAAAATGTATCTAGAAATACATGCGGTCTAGTCTGGGAGCAAATAGGGTGTGCTGGAATCCTACAAGGGGCTCTGTTTCCTGTTTCATACTGAATTTGTGTTCTAATTTTGTACGAAGACAATTTGATACTGAGGGATTTAAATCAAGAAACTGAAGGAATGCAGGCACATTAGTTACTTACTAGAAATTAAGAAAAGCCTGAGTAGGAAAAAAAACCAACACCCAGAATAAAGAGCACTGTGACAGTAGAAAGGAAGGTTTGAATTTGTATTTTTAACCAGCTAGTTGCAGATAGATGCTTTTTTTTCCCTGTTAATTGACATCAGCAAAATTTATGAAGGCCCAACATATAGAAAGAGCAATGAGAGAATACCGTGTTCGTGGCCGCAGTCCTCTCCCTGGTTAGTCAGGTATTCCAGGCAGCCAGCCTTCTCCTCTAGAGCGGGACAAGGCTCCCCGCCGTTTCTAGGTTCCTGTTGTACGTAGCGCCTACGTATCCGCAGATTGGGTTGACATTGCTCTGCACAGCCGCTCCAGTGACTCCATTCCCCCACCACGCACGGAAGAGCTGCAAAGCAGTGTTTAAACATTACTGGTAGTCGAGACATCTGATTTATCCTAATTGCTTGCAGAAACTTGAGTCATGAGACTTCGGTTATTTTTTTTTTTTCTTACCTACTTTTATTTACAGGGTTTTAAATGCTCTTCTGGGAGTTTGCATCTTCAAAGTTAACCTTCGAACTTGCCTGCAGTGCTTAGCTCCCTATTCCATAATTGTACAGAAAGAAACAGCTCCTCATGGAAAACTTGCGCTATGGCTGTGGGGTTCACACAGATTCACAGAGTGTTAGGGGTTGGAAGGTACCTCTAGAGATCATCTAGTCCAACCCCCCTACCAGAGCAGGATCACCCAGAGCAGAGCACACAGGAACAGTCCAGGCAGCTTCGGAGAGTCTCCAGGGAAGGAGACTCCCCCACCTCTCTGGGCAGCCTGTCCCAGTGCTCTGTCACCCTCACAGAGAAGAAGGGTTTCCTCATGTTCAGGCTGAACCTCCTGTTTTCCAGTTAATGGCCACTGCCCCCAGTCCTGTCACTGGACACCACTGAGAAGAGCCAGTGCTGTACCCTCTTCTGTACCCTCTTCCCCACTGTACCCTCTTCTGAAGCAGATGGCATTGGCCCTAAGGGAGACCAGCTTATGGGTATCTATCTAGTGCTCTGACCTACCCTGGCAGTTCCTACACCACCAGGTTTTGTTTAAAGCCTGGAACCTGAAGCAGCAGCGCTTGGGGAAGCCTTCCAGCCCTCCCGATTCCCCTCAGGTTGATTTCTAACCCCGTTTCCTCAACACTGAAATACGTTCCGCTGCCACAGCTCTGTCGCCCTGCTTTAACACAGGGCGTCCTTTTCTGCATTCCTCGCTGCAAAGACAATTTTTGGTGGCAATTTTGGTTTTATTTAGTCTTAGAACAGTGCGGGGACGTGTGTGGAGTTGTGTTTCTGTGGCTATAGCTACTGATACAGAGAGAACAGTTTGAAAGTTTTTTAAACGTAGATGCAGATATTGAAACGTACTAAACAAAGCGTGTAAAAATGTAATTTTAAGGCCCTCTTTTGCTCGTTCCAAACTATAGAAGAGTGCACTGGATATTTGAATTTTAATTCTCATGGATCACAAACTTCCTCTGAACTTGACAAACACATTACGGGGAAAGCGGCATTATTTTGAAAGCGATCTTTGAATGATAAGAAACTGCAGTTCCCTCAGGCACAGCGTCAAGAGCACGGGTACCGTACTCCTGTACCTGCGGTCTCTCCTAACCCAGCCTGCTAGAGGTACAAAGGACTCTCTTCATCTGTTAAATTCACATATATTAGGTGAGCTCACTGAAGGTCTCGGATAAAGAAAGGAAGAAAAAGCTTAGGTTTGGATCCTGTGGTATTTCTCTAGCAACTGTTTAAACCTTTAGACCAGTTATGGCTTTTGACACCTTTTTGATTGAAGAACATGCAGGCTCTTTAGGAAAAAAACAAACCTAAATCATCACATCATGTAGAGGATGAGCTTTATTTCATGTTTGTCACTTCTTGTAACCGTTCCAGGAGAGATGTAGATGGTAGGCTGAGCATCTCTCAGTTTCGGTATTGTCTCTAAACTCAGAAATACTCAGATCTGTTATGCACTAACCCTTTGCTTCCTTCGTTTATTCTCTGCAGTGCATCTCATAATGATGGCATGCTCCTTGTAGTTCTCATTTATATTAAGGACGATAAGTATTTTTCCAGTCTATAGCTCTCCTTTCTTTTGCATTTTCTGTTTATATTCTGGCAAAGCAGTAGCTCTGTTTCCACCTTGTCAATATTAGCATAGACAATAAGCCGGTTATCTTCCAGGTGGATACAAATAACGTACCCTGGAAGAAAAGGTTTTGCAGCTTGATTCCCAGAATACAGAAACAGGTGAAGGACACATTATTCCTGAGGAAGAAGCTACATGACACACACGTGTTTACTTTACTTGTCCATTAACATGATGCACAACAGTGAAAAACACAACCATTTCACGTTTCCCTGAAGCTGAACTTTCCATAGCCTCACCTCTGGGAACAGCAAGCCATGGGTTTTTAAAACTGTGTGGCCTAACAATTTCATTTTTAGCAGCCAAAATGAATTCTACAGCTCTTCAAAACTGTGCTGAGTCCTGAGGGGCTGGATGAGGATGATCTCTGGGGGCTTACTGATGGAACAAACCCAACCTCCTCAGTGGGGAACTTCAACTACACAGCCCCAGCAGGCAGAGCAGTGAAAACAGGTAAGAAAAACAGCTCGCACGTGGGCATCCTTCAAGAGGAAAAATCCTGAGGATAAGCAGTCATTTCCCTACAAGAGTGTGCCTCAACCTGTGGCCTACGAGGACATTTAATTTGATGAGTGTGCCATTTTTAAGTAGCCTCTCCTGGAGGCCACCTAGTAGATGCTCCAGGTTGGGCAGCCACGTTCCCCTGAGCCGCTTCCTCTGTCGTCAGTGTGTGTGTCCAGAGGGAATGTCCTCTGCCTGGACACCAGCGACAGTACCAGCTTTCCCGTGCGTGCACGGTGTGCTGCTGGGCGAGCAGGGAACGGCCGCGTCTCCAGCTTTCCTTAACCCTGAAGTGAGACAAAGACGAGCTGTCAAAACACTGCAGGACTGTGCACGAGCCCATGCTGCTCTCCCGAATGTCATCAGCTGCTTTTTGGCCTCTGATGGGCTTGCTTTTTCAATACAGTTATAATTATTGCCATGGAATTGAAATACACAGCGGCTTATAAAAACGGAAAGGTGCCTCTGTTAATATGAGTTTCTTATTGATATGGAAATTCCCAAATTCTTGGTTTCATTGCACATCGCAAATAGGCTTAAAATCATTTTCCATGTAGCGTGAATCATATTTTACTTCGCCTTTCCACTCCTTTATAAAGGCTGATCTTTAACATGATGCGTAGAGAATGGTACAAAATATATGTTATAATCAAGGATTGGGCTATCTTAAGTTGGTTCTGAATTGGTTTGGGTCACACCTCTCATTATCCAGTTAAATGAAGCTTTTTCCTTGCCCGTATCTGCTGTTTCCCATCAGTTTGTAATGGAACATGCGACATGTTTTTGATCTTCTTTGCACCTCTATTTCCTGATTACAATTTAAATCCCCAAGAAGCTTTACAGCTTAACCACTAGTTACATACTTGTATCAGTGTTGCAGGAAGGTGGTGGGACTGAACCAGTCTTTCAGGAAAATATCTTATGCCCCCTGGGTTTCTCCCAGTACAGGATACTGGGAAGAAGGAGTAAACTGTGGTAACCTCTTCGGTGTTTGTGACTCTCTTCATAAGACACAGAAGGGGCTGGGTTTGCTCTGTCACTACATCTCTAATTTCCTGGAGCACTACAGCCATCATAAACCAGATTAAACCCCTGGAAGAGACCACCTGGCAGATGTCCTTACTGCTCTCTTACAATCCTATGGGGACAGGATGAGAGGGCTGGGCTTGTTCAGCCTGGAGAAGAGAAGACTCTGGGAAGACCGTATAGCACCTTCCAGTACCTGAAGGGGCTACAAGAAAGCTGGGGTGGGGGGGGGGGCTTCTTTCAAGGGCCTGTAGTGGCAGGACAAGGGGTAACGGGTTTAAATTGAAAGTGGGGAGATTTAGGTTACGTATCAAGAAGAAATTCTTCCCAGAGAGGGTGGTGAGGCACTGGCACAGGTTGCCCATAGAAGCTGTGGATGCCCCATCCCTGGGATTGTTCAAGGCCAGGCTGGATGAGGCTTGGAGCAACCTGGTCTAGCGGAGGGTGTCCCTGCCCCTGGCAGGGGGGTTGGAACTGGATGGTCTTTAAGGTCCCTTCCAACCCAAATCATTCTATGATTGGACTCCTTTCCTCTCACTGCACTTCTTCTGACCAAACTCTCCCACTTTTTGAGTGGCCCGACAGCGACAGGTGTACAAGGAAAAGTCAGCAGCCGGCCTGGCTGCCTTTGCCATAGGCAGGTACCTGACACTGCACCTCCAGGCCCTGCCCTCAGACACCTCTAGGTACCCTCTTGCCATAGCCCGAAGGACATGGCAAGGTTTCTCTGGCTGTGAGGGCACCACGCCAACTTGTTACAGCACAACACTCAGATATTTGGTTTACGCATTTTGAACTAAAACAGAAGAAAAGCAGTGATAGGAAAAGTGTCTCAGGCTGCACCATGGGTGTCGTGGCTTAGCCCCAGTCAGCAATTCAGCACACAGCCGCTCACTCACCTCCCCTCTCCCACAGTGGGATGGGGGAGAGAATCGGAGGAAAAGGTAAGAGAATTCATGGCTTGAGATAAGGACACACAGTTTAATAAGTGAAAATAAATGAAATAATAATAGCTATTAATTATTATTAATTAATAGTTATTCATAATTTATAATTGTTATTATTGTAAATGACAATTACACTAATACTAATTATAACAATATGTAATGAAATGGGAAATGCCAATGGGAAAAAACCCAAACAAGTGCTACAACCACCCAGCACCTGCCAACCGATGCTCACCCAGTCTCTGAGCAGCAAGAGTCAGAGAGAAAGAGAGAGAGAAAACACACACACCCCCCCCCCCCCAGCCAACTCCCCTCAGTGTATATACTGAGCATGATGTTTTATGACATGAAATATCCCTTTAGTCAGTTTGGGTCAGCTGTCCTGGCTGTGTCTCCTCCCACCTTCTTGTGGAGAAGAACCTGGGAACACAGAGTATCAGAAACTGAAAATGTCCTTGGCTGAACGTCAACATTGCTTGGCAATAACTAAAACTATCAGTGTGTTATCAATGCTATTCTCAGCACGGATCCAAACCATAGCCTCATGCTAGCTACTGTGAAGAAAATTAAGTCCATCCCAATGCAAACCAGCACAATGGGATACCCAGGCCAAGTCTTATATGCAGTATAGACATCACAGTCTTTTCCACCTGGCTGCAGGGCTGCTGTTATTTAATAGTGCAAGGACAGACTTCGATGCTTCATCACACATCTTAATTTTACCTAGAGTACCCAAAGGACAGTAAGTGTCATCTAGCTGAGCTTCCTTATCTGCCAACTATCTTTCAAGTTGGCTGTGCGAATGACCCTCAGGAGAAAGAATTTCCACATAATTTAAATCCCCTATTATCACTTTGATATGCAGAAAACAGCAGGCCTAACATCACATTTTCCGCACAGAAAACTCCCCAAGGGGCTGAGTAGCTGCATGACAAATAAAGGAATGACTTCATGTCTTACTGGAATTAAACCAAGCTGATTGATAGTTAAATACTGGTCATCTGCAGCAGTACGTGGCAATTTTATGGTCATCAAGATTTAGAACAAGAAGTATGAATTGCCTTAGTCATGTGGAATAATGGGAATATTGGGTTGCTAGAATGGAATTTAGTCAGTGGGATAATAACGTCGCTCTTCCAGTCAGTACCCAGCAACTGTTGAGGGACAGTGTATCAGTTTTGTGCCTCATTGGAAAGAGGTCAAATTCCCCAGCACGACAGAGAAAGGGCCCTAGAGTGGACATAAAATGTATGGTGCCATTTCTTGAAATGCAAGAAGAAGTATCAGGGGTCTGTAGGCGCATCGTTATGGTCTGTTACTATTGGTCCAGCTTGGTTAACACAATGATGGTAAATGATGGCTCACTGAAACAATGAGAGGGATGCAAGTCAGAGGAACCTGAAGGACAGGATTTGTGCTCAAAATGTGCAAGCTAATGAGACACTTGGAAGTTCAAAAATACACGGAAAAATGACATTGCTATCCTATGAAACACAGCTTGAGTGGTCAGGATTTCTCGGGCCCCCCCCCCCCCCCCCCCCCCCATTTACAACACTGTGATTCATAGATTTTTCTGAGTCAGATTCTATTTAATTTTTTTCCATCTCTGGAAAAAAGAGGATTCAGTGTCTTGACTGAATCACTGCACAACATATATTGTAATATATAAGGGTCTGTGGATTTTCTCTGGGTAATCACTTCCATTCAAATGTCGAGGTCACTCCTTTTTCAGGCTTTCTCATTGTACAGTAGCTTCTATTTAAAATGCTCTCCATGTACAAAAATACTTTTTTCTTTTTTTTTTTTTTTTTCCCTAGAACTATAAGAAAATTTATTTTAGAAGACCTGTAAGGAAATTTATTTTAAACCCCTTGGACCTAGGTTCAGCAGCCCACGGACTTCTACTGAACCATCTATTTATAAAGTACCAGACCTACTACATTTTTTCCAGCATGACAGAATTTAACTATGGCATTGGCAGCTTTAGGACACCACTCCTTTCAGTGGTTTCTATTATTTTGGAGTATTGGTTTTGTATTATTCCTCACACATTTCTTGATTACATAAGACATAGGCTCTTTACACTTTCCCCAAATACTTTGTCCTGTTAAATACTTGCAGTAGGATGCAATGGCATTTCAGCAGGTGCTGAAATCATGGGTGGCAAACAGGCTGACAAGCTGTAGCATAAGAACCACTGGTCACCTGTCTTCACATTTGTGTTTTAAATTTTTGAACTCTACATTCAAAACAGTGTTTTGGAGTGAATCATGCCAATCAACACCCTTGGTGTCATTCAGCACATGGGCAGAATTTAGAAACAATCCACGGCAAGACCTCAACATCCAACAGGAACAAAAATTACTTTAAAATTTCCAGCCATACTTGTCTAAGTTGATGGAAATGCAAAATTTCTGTTTACACAAAGCATAGCTTATTGACTGCTTGCCATAGAAAGTATGTATGAACATTTGCCTTCAAAAGAACTTTGTGTTATCAGTTTTGTAGTTTGGGGGATGTCTGAGTTCTAGGACCACCCCTCCCAGGCTGCCGGAGCCCTGTCCTCCCATGCTACAACTACACGAACCATCCTGCTCCCTTCGCTTGCACTAGCACTGGTGCTCACGCAACTGGGTCAAACCAGCCAGAAACGGGCAATGCAGAAAACAGAAATCAGGTTGAACTCCCTTAACTGGGCCACCAGAGACTGTCAGATTCCAGTTCTAGTGCCAGGTAGAGAGCCCAAGAGGCTTCTCAGAGACTCCATCTTCCTGGCTGGATCTAGGGCACCCGCTGTCTATGGCGGGTACAAGACAGGCAGCACAAACACATCATGCCTTTTCAGGCAACCACCACCGAGCTTGAGACAAAAAATACCAGCCCAAGTAACAATAAGGCATCGGCAGATGCCAGAAGTCATGGTAAGAAAAGTGTCTAAACTAGAGCTTTTCAAGCAGGAGTTTGAGCTTCTTTTTGAAGAGCATAGACATTTTTATCAGGTTACACCTCCGTTTTAATGCTAAAATTATTCACCTTTGTTAGCTCTCTCCTGTTATTCTTGAATGTTAAATGTCATCTGATTTACTGAAAAGACGCAATATGCTGTGAGCATATGACAAGCAAGCATCTTGTCAGTTCTCCCCCGACTGACTTTCCCAACCAAGGGAAACGTATATATCGACATATAAAGGATCAATATATAAAAAAGGATAAATATATAAGAAATGCTAATTTTAAAGGGTGATACTTTTTGTCAGACCTTGTGGAACGCATTTTTTCCCTTTGTGTTATTTTAGAAAGAAGGTGTTTTAGCAGTCAGAGTACTGACCGTGCTTCCCCTGGAGACCTGAGGTCAGAGTTCTGCTCTGCTGGGTCTTCCTGTGCAGCTTTCCATCACTCAGGACAGCACTACACCGCCTGACAGACATACTCCCCCGGCCCAAACTAGGCAGACGCAAGCCAACTTGGGTCCCAAAGCGATGTGGCTATGTCAGCACGGCGCTGAGCCTGCTAAATACACCCTAATTAGCAGAACTGCACAGCGGAGACTCATGACTTTTTGGCTGTAGGCTGGCGTGCGTCCAGCCAGCTGAGGAGAGACGTTGGGCTGTCTGAGTACTAGCGCTGCGCCTGTAAAACGAGGGCAGTGTCCCGCGTCGTGGACAGGGGGAGGGCGGGCAGATTGGGAAAACTGCGAAGGGTAGAAATACCATGGAAAGAAAAGGTGTAAATACCTACGAGGCTGCTGGGTCCGGTTTGGTAGAACAGGGCCATTTTCCCCTCCTTGCCACTGCTCCCCTGAGAGCCAGGCCTTCCCCCACAGCCTGGCAGAGGATGCTCTCACGCACTCCCCTATCCTCATTTTGAACTCTTTGCCTTCACGGTGGATCCTTGCTGATTCCTGCCTCTGGAAATGAGGACAAAACCTAATCCTGGGGATTTCCCTAGTTATTTCACTGATATTTGTTTGGCAAGACATGAGGAATCATCTCAGAGACATGGACAGTGCTAAATGAATCTCCTTGTTCTCTGCATAGTCCTATATCCCCACTGTAATCAGCATGTTTTCGGGATGAGCGTGAGTGAAAAGTACGTAACATCACATTTTAGAGAGAAAATAACCTCAGACCGGCAAACCCCAGGCACTCTGCTACAGCTGATCCAGGAACCTTGCAAATGGCCCGTGTGGGAAAAGTGTCTCTTCCCACTCCTGTGCCTGCTGCTGCCCTCAACTCAGCCTCACCCTCGTCCCCGCTCATGCCCTCGCCCTGAGGCTGGTGATACAGGGGAGAAATTTGGCCTTGGAGAGCCCCCTCGCAGATGAGACCCTCACCACACGCCCCATCTCCAGGAAAAATTCCAGCCCGCGAAGCACAAACAAGCAACCAGCTAACTGCACCTGGAGAAAGGGATGGGGGGTACCCGGGGGATCCCCGCTCGCCCATACACACCCCCCAGGGCCGTGGGGACCGGGTGGAGACGCACCTACCCGGGCACGCGTGGCCGTGGTCGTGGCAGCAGTCCCCGGTTCGCCGGCATCCTCCATCGCAGTAGCAGGTCCCGTAACCCCCTCCCTCCCTCCATCCCTCGCCGACACAGGCGGCGTCCCGACCCTCGCAGCACTTCCCCGAGCAGCTCCCCCCCGCCCCGCTGCCTGCCCACAGTAAGCCCAGCCACAGCGCTCCCGACAGAGCCGAGCCGCCCATCACCGTGCCGCCACGACGTGAGGGTCCCGACACCGTTCCGAGCTACGGCCCACACCGGCACCCGGCGGAGCGGGGCGGGCTCGGCGGGCAGGGAGCGGGGGCGGGCGGGGGATGCGGCCGGCGCGGTCCTGCCCGGCCCTCCCTGGACAGGGAGGGCCGGGCAGGACCGCGCCGGCCGCCCTCCGCTCCCTGTCCCCAGGGGCCCCGCGGGGGTGAGCGGTAGGTGAGGAGGGGGTGCGTGCTCCCGGGGGTGTCCCGCAAGGGGGTGTCCCGCACGGGGATGTCCCAGACAGGGAGGGGGATGTCCTGCACGGAAGTGACCCACACAGCCATGTCCAACACAGCCAAGTCCCACACACCGATGTCCCACGTAGGGATGTCCTGTGCAGGGATGTCCCAAATGTCAGTGTACCACACGGGGATGTCCTGTGCAGGGATGTCCCACACATCCACATCCCACTCAGGGATGTCCAGCCCAGCCATGACCCTCGCAGTGATGTCCTGTACAAGGATGTCCTGCACCACTATGTCTCACATGGCCACGTCCCATGCAACGATGTCCCGCACAACAGTGACCCACACAGCCGTAGCCCACGCAGTAGTGTCCTACACAGCCCAGACCCACACACTGGTGACCCACAATGTCCCACAGGGTCTCCCAGAGTGATTTCCCTCGCAGCAATCTCATCTCCCACATGGTGATGACCCTCACAGCAGTGTCCCCCACAGCAGCGTCCCACACTCCAGTGACCCCCACAGCAATGTCCCACACAGTGATGTCCCTCCCACACAGCTGTGTCCTGCACAGAGGTGGCCCTCACAGGACCGATCTGCACGGCAATGTCCCACCCAGCAGTGCCCTACACAACGGTGACCCACACAGTTGTGCCCTGTATAGCTGTGACTCACGTAGCAGTGACACCCACAGCTCTCCCAGAGCATCCCCATCCATCACCACACAGCCCAGCGTGTGGGGATGGCCTGGGGCCACCAGACACGGTTTATTGGTACAGGCGCATTCTCATTTCAGGGCACATCCCACACAGCCAGGAGCGTTTGCTTGTTTTATGTTTTTCATTTTCCTTTTTTCTTTTAAAAGCTCTGTTTCCAGAACAAACAAAAGAAGCTGTACTTGCAGGTGCACAGGGTAAGAGAGACGGATGACCAAGTAACTTCCTAAAATGCCAAGATTTGGATTCTGGTTTTCAGTTATCTCCAGTCTCAAGGGGGTTTCAGGATTAATGGGAACTGTTCATTTTAGCCAAAAACCAAATCCCAAGAGTAAGTAGTGAGGTGACTGCAAAAATATGTGAGCTTTACACACTTCAAGTTGCAGATAGTTAGCTACTAAGGCAAGAGACATCTGGTCTCCCAAAGCTGCCTACAGATGGGAGGAAACAGTCTATTACATTATCTGCTACATGTGGGTACTTGGACCCCCTGAGACAGCTCGGGCCAGCCAGAGTTTAACTTCTCCTAGCCATTACAGCGTTGCTGTCAAAACGTTGTGTAAATCCCGGAGGATTGGGTCTGCGCTGTTATCCAGCTTGCCACTAATGAACTCCCTGGCATGCTGCCAGCCTAAAACTTGAACCCGTGAATAGCGCAGGTCGGGGGAGTTCCTGAGGTGGGTGAGAGGAGAACAAGCCCTGCAGCCTGCCTTGGTAAAAGGCGACGAGAGAGCACGAGTGCCTCTTCATGTTTTCCTTTTCATTACTGGATTCCCGTGGTTCACCTGAAAGGCGAAATATTAGCAAATCCATGTAGAAACTATGTTTATAAGTAGATGTATCATGTGCAGAACACTTAGACTAAAGTGGTAAATCAGTAAAACTTGAACGAGTTTGGAAGAGATTAAAGAGCGGCTTTCTCTTAGTGGATATGTTTACAGAAAAACAAGAAACTACATCTGCAAAGGTCTAATAAAAGACAACAGAATGCAAATGAAAAATGTTCAAATTTCTGCTAGATGCAGTAAAGCAGATTCTTCAGAGCAACCAGAAAAAAAGAGTCTTAATTAAAGGAGAGAACAAGCTCACCCAATTTGTTCCAGCAAATAGTTTCTCTGATTCCTTTTAGTTTAGCTCCTTGCTATTAAGAGTAGCCATAGGTAACTTGTGAGTGAGAAGGACAAAGAAACACAGCGATGTGTTCTCAGGCAATGAAGCAGCATTGAAACCCTCACAGGCAATTCCAGAAAAATAAGCATCCTAGTTTGATGTGGGATGGTCCACCGAAAGTAGGTGTTGCTTATCGCCCGCTATTGCTTATGTTTTTGTCATGCAGATAACTTTACAAGTTAAAACAGGCTCACGTCTTCCTCGTAAGACACGGAGGAGCCTTGCGTGGAGCAGAGGCCATCAGTCATCTGTTCCACACATGCCCTCGTTGGTGAAATACTTCTCTGGTAATCCCAGAGGTGAGGAGAAATCTCAGGACTGTATTGTGATCCTCTCAAAATCAGGTGTAGCTGCTGGCTCTGAGATTTTGAAAACCACGGTCTAGCTCAAGCTGCTGACTATTTTTGTACTTTTCTGCCATTTCTGCCCCTATTTTACCTTAGGGTACTGAAAACTCAAATTCCCAAACTAAAACATAACTGCAGTGTTATATGGTAAGAGGGGAAAAGAAACCAAGACTGAGAAATATGTTTTTCAACTAATTTTTCCAACATGTAAATGGTTCCAATGAGTCTCCTTCCATTGTTTTCTTATTCCCACCCAACGTGTCCCCATTGCCTTACATGGAGTTCTCCTTGGTTTATAATACCACAAAGACATAACTGAGCCAAAGGAGCTCCAACCGTAAATTAGGAAGAGAACAAGTCTCTGTTATTTACCATGCTTACCAACTCTATTATTAACCATGGTTATTTATGCTCTGGCTATATAAAGCATATAAAGCAGGGTGAAATTCTTACGCTCTGTCCATTCCTATGGTGCGCATCTACCCACAGTATTATTCAGAAGACTGAAAACACCTGCAACTGGGAAAACCTTCAGTCTGGGAACAAAATATACATTTGATAGTAAAATATTTCTCTCATTTTTCAAGTTTAACTTACAGCTGCAGTGACTTTGAGGACCTGATATAAGGACTATTCAGCTCAACTTCAAAGTCTTTTTCAAATAGATCACCTGTTGGCCCGCGGCATTCCACATGCCCACGCCTCCTCACGAGCAAAGTCACTGGAAGGTCTTAGCTTGCACAAATAGAGCTCATTTTTGTTTGCTGCTAGGAGGTTAATCCGATGGCAACAAAATGGGAAGACTTCAAACATCCTGCAGGGCATTTCTTTTTCTTTTAGACCTGTGTTTGCACACAGCTCTATTTATTTTACAGAAATATCCTTCCAAAGGCAACCTGCTTACCTTTTAAACTGAAAAAAATACGACAGCTGATGTGGCTACAAAGGCTACAGGCCGTCTCCATCCTGCTACGCAAGGATCTCGCTTCCTGGGAGCACCGCACTCAGCTATGACTTGACTTTGTTCAAGAGGCCCTTGTTCCTGTTGTTCTGAAAAAGTAGACTTTCTACTGATAAGAAATAATCCCTACTAAGGTGAATAACCAAATCACGTTGTTTGCTAGTGTACAGCTTAAAGCAATAGCAACATTTTGCGTGTAAGAAAGATGAGGAGTAATTTGTCTTGGCTAACGATTAGCCTGTGTAGGTGGTACACAAAAGAAAGCTTCGATAGATAGTTTCGTGGCCTGTGCTGCTATACAGAAACATTGCTGTTTCAGTGACCAGCTTGAGCTGTTGCACCTTGAGTCGCTCGTAAGAGAGCACGCTGAGTACCTGGCTATATTTGAGAAAGGGCATTTGCTGTGCAAACAGCCTTCCCCTTCCACCCGCTTCGCCCTGGCAGTCCTGTCGGCTGCAGCCCTGCCGTGGGCGACACGTCGGCTTGCTGCGTCTCAATTACAACCATCGATTTTGGTTGGGGTTGGTAATGACGCATGAAATTGCTTGAATTCTAAAGGTTAGGAGGAATGTAGCAGAGCTATCTGTCAGGATATTTGCAGCTGAATTTTAAAGGCCTTCACCCGCCCTGTAAGTTACTGAAGAAATGTCCAATTACTGAGATGAACGCAGAGCTGCTCTCGAGCTTCCATGCAGAAAAAGTCAGACAAATCTATATGCCCAACCTACACAGACCGGGGCTGGAAAACATCATTTTTTACCTTCCTGCTGCCTCCGAGTTTCTCTTTTTCACAGGTTAAGGGAGCTGAACTGAAATGAAGCCCCTGAGCCAGGATGAGGAAGGGGAGGTAGCCCAGGGCAGGGCAGGCAGAAGGCAGGAGGACAGCCTCCACCAGCAGCAGTTAATGATGAGGCTGGCTCATCCAGTGCAGTGGTAGAAAATTCCCCTTATTCCATCAGGCCACAACTACATCTTCTGCCTGAATAAACAGCCTATGGCCTATGAAACAGTTGTACCACAGTTGTATGCCCATTCTCCCATGTTAGTTCTTATTTTATCTTAATGCCAAATGCTATTCTAATCTATGTCTCATCATGATGTCATTCCAATTTTCATTTGTCTTAGTGATGTTGAGAACAATATTCCCCAGGGATCACTCACAGGGGAGCATGCTGAGTACCTGGCTGTGTGTGAAGAAGAGAATTTGCAGCATAACCAGTGATGCATGAAATGGGGAGTTTTCTAATTCCTGGTCCTGGAAAGGACCTGCCTGTTATTCAGACAACCTGTCCTGGTTCTTAAGGCCAAATAGGGCACTCATGCTTGCAAAGGTTTTGCTCAGATGGGAAGGCGTATATTCATGATGTGTGGGGAACACAATCCGCTTGGCTCCTGTTTGTTAGCTGTCTTCCTGCAGGGTTTACCAGGTAGTTTTACTTTTTCAAATGCGCATGATCAGCCAGAGTAAGGGAAAGGGGCAGTTTAACATCGACGATTTCCAAAGCAGATCTGCCTTCTATAAAATAAGCATCCCAGGGCATTATTCCACATACTTCCCTGTTTCTCCTGGTTTTGAGTTATTTTGTTTGGTAGTTACTAACCCCTTCTTTTCTGTAATGGTGACTAAATCAATTACTTCCCTTCCTGATGGAGGAATCATTATTACCGTTTTAAAGCAAGGAGAAAGCGATACTGAGAGATTAGGGCCCCTATCCAGCAAAACACTTAAGCACTTGCATAACCCGAGGCACATAATAACCTCACCGTAGGTCCGTTCACTTGTTCCAAGTTATGCAATCTCGGCGGATTTACTGAACCGGGTCTCCTTGGTGAGCCCGAGGGCTCCCTGCGAGGCAGGTCCCTCACTCTCAGCTGCACACCGCAGCCACCAGCCTCCCCTCACACAGCCTCAGAGCATCCACGCTACTCTGCCAGATCTAGAGCAAATATTAGCTCTAATTTAGGCCCAGTCAGCTCCTTTTTCATTGGGACATAAAGGCAAAAAGATTAATAACTTATCCTCAAATTTGTTATTTAAATTCACGCAAAAAGGGTCTGAGACTGTTTATTTCTTATTAACTCCTGGTCAGATTTACCCTGCTGTTTTAAACTATAACCAGCATCAGCACAGTCCCAAACTCAATCTGTTTATCTCTTTCTCAGTTATCACATGCACTAGCAAAGATTCAGCATCTTGGAGGTAGTGGGTGATTTTGATGATGGTGCATTTTGCAGAGAAGAACGCAGATCCTCTGCTAGCAGGAAAAAACACACTTTTTTTTTTTTTTTTTGGTCAATGAAGAAAGCAGGAATAACAATGAGTTTATGAAATCAGGGCACTGAACTGAGCAAGAGAGTAATTTTTCTGATCGTAATCCCACTTTTAAAAACCTCTGCCAATCTTTCCACTGGTCTGATGAAAAGGTGGATTTTGCTGACTTGAATAATTTGAAAGTAAATGATGATTCTGGTGTACACTGGCTGGCAGAGGAAACTGTTTATATAATTCTGGGCTTGCTAATAACCCTCTTCATAGCTAGAAATGGTGCCAGGGAAGCTGCTGGCTATGTAAAAATGCTTTCCAATTTCCTTGCCTTTATTGTTTTCTGTCACAGCTTGGGTTTTTTTTAATTAGTACATGAACTATTTTTAGTGTCTGTAGACAAAAATGTATTGTTTGGGCTAAAATGAGGCCAGGTACCATGAAAATGCATTCAGGGAAAAACATTTGGAGCCAGAGCTTGTCTTTGGCGATGTGCAGTGAAAGTTTGCGTGCTTAGTCCAATTAGTTACAGCCATGTCACTTCACGTAAATGAGTGTAATTGTGTCAGTGTACAGGGCAGATTTTGGCTCTCAGGCTGCAGAGAAATATTCTGAACAACACGCAGCTAACATCTGCGGCATCTAGAATACTCTGTGTTATTTTGTCCATCCAAATTCCATGCCTATCTTGCTGCTTAAGAGCAGAACAGCAGACAAAGCTCTTCAGTTAGATGATGGACTTAGGCAAATGTGATTTTTGATAAGGCATCTCTTTGTAACTCGTCTAACCAACTCTAAGTGATATTGAAGTCCCTGAATTGCAGGCAGATCATTCGCTGTGCTGAGTCCTACCCCCGTGTGTAAACACGTGTGCGTGTACCATCATGGTAAAGGTGCAGCAAGATTCTGTGAGCCTAATTCAGCCTGAAGGAAATAGAAAAAATAACATTCTCAGCTGAGGGACAAGATGTGAAGCCCTGTCATATCAGTTTCCGGCAGAATTTAATATCAAGCTCAGAGTTTTGATCCTTTTCTTCATGGTTGCCCAAAGCCCAGTCCCACACTATGCCTTACCTCTAGTCAAGCATTAAATTCCCCCAACGTGATGAGGGCTCCATTACCAGGGGAGAGCTTATCTGTGTGGAAGTAGTAACCATAATGGGAAACTGTAAAGGAATCCACCAGAAATTAAAAACTCTCCCAAAGGACTAAGCGCCTTCTGTATGTCAGGTATTACCGCATTCTTTGGTCTTGCCTAAATAAAAAGAAACATACATGTTTACCAAAAAAGGACCCCGAAAATCTACCAAAATAGGTCACTCTGATGCACACACTTGCCCTGGTGGAAAAAAAAAAAAAAGACAAATATTACTCATGATGCCAAACACACTTGTAGAAGTTTAGCCCATGCTATGGTGACCACAAAAGCAAGGTGAGTTTACGATTGGTCCAAGCTGCATGTATGAAATGGGTCCTGATACTATTTTTAGTAAAATAAACCAAGTATTTCAGAAAGGGAGAAAAAAATATTATCTCCAATCATCCATCTTCTATGCAATGCAGGCTTTTAACACTTCACCAGATAATTCCCATGCAGAGGCAGATGACTTACAGTTAAAGTAGCTTTACTTTAAAGTAACAGGCATTTTCAACATTGCTCAGGCTATGAGTCCCTAAAAGGTTCCATTAGATGCGTAGTCCTCTGCAGAAAACTCACAATATCTAGCATACAAAAATTTGCTTTTCGTAATCCTCTTAGACGCAGCCCATGGAAGAGCCACACAGGTCACAAGCTGGTAACTGCCAAAGCCAACAGTTGCTTTCGGGAAGAAATGGGGCATTGGTTTAGAGACTGGAAATATTGGAGAAGACACCAGATCCTACAGTAGTCCAAAGAGCTGTTTTCATATGTGTTCAGCCATGTTTCCAGCCTCTTAGCCTTGGATCCTGCCAGAAGCGTCACTACAAAACCTGCTGTAATCCACTAGTGACCTTCAGCCAGAGTGGGACAGGGCTGGATGACAAGAAGAAGAGAGGGTGAGGCGATGAGCCCCAGTGCTTGGCTTGGTTGGAGGATCTGCTTTAGGCCCACCATGGCCCACTCTGGTCTCTCAACACCACGGGAATTGAGTATATTCTACCTGCAAGTACCAGAGTCAGGACCTGAAGGTCCTCAGGGGACGTGCAGGTACCTCTGCAGGGGAGGGAAGCTCAGAAGTATGCGGTTAGTCCAGTTGTTATTACCTTCTTCTTGTGTTCAAATCTGTCTGGATAGCAATATCCTTTGACTAAGCTACCACAGAGCCACAGTCATTGCATGTGGTAGAAAATGAGCCTCAACATATAAAGCCAAGAAACCAATTAACCTTGCAGACTTACATCAAGTAGAGGATCTGTCTAGGAAGACACCTCCATTGCCACCATGGCCTTCAAGGCTTCTCTCAGGAGGTCGTCTGCCGGTGTCCTCAGGCTTCCATCACCCACCAAACGTGACTTGCTTCTCCCTCCTACCACCTTCTCCACTTTGCTGCTTCTTCCTGCGATGTGGCTAGGCACTGCCCAACGGCCCTTTGCACTCCCTGCACCTGCAGCATGTGACGGGTTTGTGATGTGGGTGGAGGCAGCCAGCTGAATTGGGAGAAATTTTCCAGAGACCCTGAATGACGTATCACCTGATATAGCCCCATCTCCAGCTCTGAAGGTTTTCCTCGCAGAGGTATGTAGCCTCTCCCAGATTCGCAGAGGAGTGCACGTGAAAGGCCTGGGAGTGCATTGATGTTTCCTTAGCACTTAACCCGCTGGGAGGATGATTATGTGCTTCCTTTTTTGGGCTACCAGTAACGGATGTTTCCATGTTTATAGAAACACTAAGTAGAAGTTCAGGCAGGAGCAGTGATCACAGAATCAGAAGGCACTCCTGCTACAGTGTAAATCATAGAATCATCGAATGGTTTGGGTTGGAAGGGACCTTTAAAGGTCATCTAGTTCCAACCCCCCCGCCATGGGCAGGGACATCTTCAACTAGATCAGACTGCTCAGAGCCCCGTCCAACCTGACCCTTTCAAGATTTCAACCGTCTGCAAAGGTTTTAACACAGCTTTCCCAATCTGATGTAGCCATCCTTTCAATTTTTCCAATAACTCTGGTTTTGTTATTCCCAGCCATGAGTCAATATGTACACCCAGGTATTTTTCAGAGCTACCTGCTCTCCCTGAGCAATGTGTTCTCATGTTTCACCACCCTTATCATAAAAAATTTCTTCCTTATATCTAGTCTGAATCTCCCCTCTTTCAGCTTAAAGCCATTACCCCTTACGCTATTGCAACAGGCCCTGCAAAAAAGAAGTGAGAGTGACAACTGGAGACAAGCAGCGAGAAATAATCTTTTCCGCGGAGGTGTTGAGTTAGCCTCCAGTTCAGACTCTGGGCACAGGATGGATGCTTCTCTTTTTACTGCTACTTGGGTTGTAGCAGCACCAAGCCTGGCCTTGTGTACATGCAGTCTGGGCACATCTTTGTCACCTGAAGTGGAGAGTACCCAGACTGTACAGAAGGTTTATAAAGTATTGAACAATGCTAAAGAGTACAGTTTCTGCAGCCTGTGCCAAATTGTCCCCCAGAAAAATTTACTGTTGTTCCAGTTATTAAAACTTTTGTTCTCAGTATCACACAACTACAGATTGTAATTTGGATGTGAAAGGGTGACAATTCATTTCCTTCAAGGGTACTTCAGGTGGGTTCTAAGATGGTAGTAGCTAACTCCTAGACTCTCCAAGTATATTTGCTTTCCATCCCCACCCAGGTTTTGATGAGGCTTTGCATAGGCCAGATAATCTCCCTGAATAATTGCAAAGTATTTCAAGGCCATTTTAATGAGCTAAACCCTTAGATTGCCCTTAAGAATTAATTAACAATTTACTACCACTGCATGGCTGGGAGAAAAAAGAGGCGATAAATGTGGCTGGGCTTTGCGTTCTGTTGGGGTGGATGGATGGCAAAGTCAGATCCAGACCTGAACCCAAGAGGAGTCAGCTCAGCTTTGCCTGTAGCAGATGAAGCAGAACAGCCATCTCACCAGTCCGTGCCAACAAGTGCAAAGGCTTTTCCCAGCCAGGAAAACCACTTATCCACATGTTGGAATTCATCTCAATATCTCCGTGTTTAAATGTCTGTATTATATGTGGGACTACATAATATTAAAGAGAGAATTAATTTTAGGGCTGCACTGTGCCTCGGTTTGTTTATATCTTTCTTTTAAATGCCTTTTTTGCTATCTGGCTTGAAGATGTGAGTACTTCAGCTGTGTTTCTGTCTCCCTCTGGATTCCCATATTGGCTTAGTTACAAAGCAGAGGTCTCCAGGGCAGAGGATACCCACAATTAGGCCTCTCTGTCTGAAACATGTTTATCAGTTCCTCATGCAATTATCCACTCACCGATTTGTAGATCAGCACAGCATGTCTACAAGTTTGATGTTGAAATTCTGTGCATTGGGTTTGTGTTCAGCTAGAAATACAACATATTCATGGAAAGCAAAACTAGATATACCACACTTAGTGCATGGAGAAGCTTATATTTCAGAAAGGAGAGCAAATACTTTTCTCAAGGGGTCACATTCTGGTTTTATCCACAACCTGTGAAACTCACAGAACCATGCTCCAGCTGCACTGAGTTTATATCAATGCAAAACAGGCCACCAGCAATCTGTCTGTGGATTTAAATTAAATTGAAGAATTAAAATGTGTAAGTTTTCATACACCTTAACTATGTTAGCTCCAACAAGAATATACTGTACGGATTCCTTGGGGTGACTTTCAAAGATCCTGAACACCTACACTAACTGGGCCACCCATTCATAACTATGCTTTCTGGTGGACAACATCAGTCGTGGAGAGATGTTTTCGTTCATCTAAAGCAGTCAAAAGTACTGTAATCACTCATATGGAAAAAGAAATAGAAAAGCCCTACACCCATTTTGAATGCCTTCAGATTTACAACATTAGGAAAAGGTTTGACAGCACCAAGTGTTTAATCCGCAAAGGGATTATAGTTATCTTCACAGCATGCACACATCATTAATGTTAATGGGAACTGCACCTCCCAGACTCACCCTAAAATGCTGGCTGTAAATAGCATCCCAGTAGGATAATTAAAAGACTGGTAGAAATACAGCAAGTTCCAGCAAACATTTTCTCCCAGGGTAAGTGATCAGAGAATTTGGAATTGCAAAAATAATCAGCAGTTTGCCTGCAACGGGTAGTGCACCAGTTTTAAAAACAAGTTCATACACAAACGCTTTTTCCAACATAGGTAGAATTTTTGTTCCATGTTTCTTAGCTTACTTGTTTTTTCCTTCATTTCAGTAATCCTACTTGACCTGAAGTTCAACACCGGGCTATGTTTGCAATTGTTATTGTATCAGGATTGCCCATTCCCATTTCTAGTTCTCCCACGCTCCGAACTGCTGAGAAAAAAATACCAAAACTATTAGCATAATTACACTTTTTTTTTTTTTTTTAATTTATTTCTGCTCAGGCTTAACTGAAATCCATGTTTCATCACTGGAGTGCAATTGCTAGAAAACAATATCTCTTCTCTCAAAATTAACTATATCTTCTAGAATCAGGGGGACATCAACAGATAAGTGCAAAACTGTTCCTTCTCATTTTCTTATTTTGCAAAGATTGATGATGAAGGTGAAGTGAGGAATGAAATCAAAATAATCATCTAATACCCCACAAGGACCAAACTCCACTGTCAGAATGAAATAGCCTAGAGCCTCTAGACTTGTAATGTCCCGTGAGTTGAGTTATCCCATTTTGAGATGACAATGTTTGCCCAATGGGAAAAGTAAGCCATAGGAATGGTTTTCCTAATTCACAGAGGTTTTAAGGTTTCTAGATAACTATAGACCTTGACACATTGTCAGCTGATCTAAGATATTCACAGAACTCAGAGCTCAGCTCTGGAGCCTTCAACGTAAGAAGGATCTCAACAGGTTGGAGAGAGTCCAGAGAAGGCCACAAAGATGATCAGACGGCTGGAGCACCTCTCCTACAAAGAAAGGCTGAGAGAGCTGGGCTTGTTCAGCCTGGAGAAGAGAATGTTCTAGGGAGACCATATAGCACCTTCCAGTACCTGAAGGGGCTCCAAGGGGGGGGTGTGTGTGTGTGTGTGTGGGGGGGTGCTTTTTACAAGGGCCTGTAGTGACAGGACAAGGGGTAATGGAGTTAAATTGAAAGTGGGGAGATTCAGATTGGATGTAAGGAAGAAATTCTTCCTAGAGAGGGTGGTGAGGCACTGGCACAGGTTGCCCAGAGAAGCTGTGGATGCCCCATCCCTGGCAGTGCTCAAGGCCAGGCTGGATGAGGCTCTGAGCAACCTGGTCTAGTGGAAGGTGTCCCTGCCCTTGGCAGGGGAGTTGGAACTAGATAATCTTTAAGGTCCCTTCCAACACAAACCATTATAGGATTCTATCCAGTAATTTCTGAATCTCCATCACTTACAGCAAGAGACTTCAGACTTGGTCTCCACCTTTCTTGGTCTCGGAGGAAAAAAATCTCCTAGAGTGTTCCTGTGTGTGCATGTTTAAATATGTGCATTAGTACAGGTTGTAAAATACTTTGAACAAAATGGACTTGGTATTTATAGGCAGAAGAAAACTCGTTTGGAAGTGATGCCACAGGCAGCATCTGGTTGTGCTGCAAAACACAGGGCTTTAAGCAGATTTTTCTATTTTTTCTAGTAGAGAAAACAGTTTATTTAAATGGAGATTTTCAGCCTGGCATTCCTAAAAGAGCCTCTATCCTCTTTTCTGCAAACATTTAAGGGAAGGATGAATGCCTCTTTGTTGTGTTATTTGGTTTCTTGACCTCCTTACAAATCAAGTCCCACCCCCTCTGGAAGTGTCTTGGTAAGTTGTTGAACACTGCCCTTTAATGGGTTTTCATTTGTCTATAGAACAGGACTTAGCGTACACACAAAGCAGATTAATCCTTAATGACTCCACTGAAATTAACAAGCCCTCTCAGTCAGGAACTGGATCCAAAAATATTGACAAACATGGGGTTCTACTTCTTTATGCATCACCAGATTTAAAAGTATAAGACCAGTACTGCCCTGCACAGCTCAGTTAAAGCAGCAGTGCAAAACTGATCCCCTGAATGAGTAGCGTATGGATTTGCGATGCACACAGAGAAAACAGAGCACAAGGCATTCCCAACTTCTGGTTGTGGCCTAAGGCAATGTAGTACAGAGAGCATGTTTGTCAACATGACTGAATTATTATTGGTGGTGGAAACCAAGCAGCCGACAAGGAGAGAGCCTCAGGCCTACAACGCTGCTGCTGAAACATGGTGTCAGGAATGAACGGCTGCAACTACTGCTGCTGCCTTGGAGAGTCTGAAATCTGACCCTAAGCAAGCGATACAGCTCCCCAGGGCAGTGTGGTAAGCCACGTCACACTTTGGGTGGCTCTGCATGATCACTAATTGCCAGTGATCTCTTCCAGGCTAGGGAAGATATTGTAAATGGCCTTTTTTTGTCAGTCAACGCAAGTTTACATGGCATTTTAAAAAGGTTGCAACCGGCTATGCAAGTTCTGTACACAGCACTCCTCACAGCCTGAACTACAGAAGTCCCTGAATACCATCTTGACCTCAAGATGAAGAGGCCTCAAATAGAAGATCTTCGCTTTCAAAAGAGTAGAAGCAAAACCTACCAGCTCTGCACCACTCACTCATGGTCCATCACTCATGGACCCAGACATCATCCTCCAGCATTAGTGCTCCCACTGCTACTACCCAGCGTATGACCTAAAAGACCTCTCTTTGGAGGCTCTGGAAGCCATCTTCTCCGTGCTTCTGGTGCCACCTGCCTCTCCAGTGTCTGCCTAGCACACATGCTGTCCTTCTTCTTCAGCTCTAACGCTTGGTGTAACCTCTTCTTTTCCTGAACTGAGTCTCTGGGAAGGAACAGACACATTTTTCACAGTAAGAGTGATCAAGCACTGGAAGTGAGTGTCCAAGAGGCTGTGGTATCACCACCATCTTTGGACAGAATTGGACTGGACAAGACCTCAGACAACCTGATGTAACTTTAAAGTTGGACCTCTCTGGTCTAGAAGAGGACTTCTGGAGGTCCTGTTAGACTAGTATTACTTTATGGTTTTAAATACAGCTCTTCTCTTGTTCAGACTACTGTAATATGTCTGCAGTGATAGGAATTGTGGAGCATCCCTTTTACAGCTTGTGAAATGTCTAGCAATGACCTTGACTACGTCCTCTGTTTCAGAGACACCACAACTCAGTCAAAGCAATGGTGTTTATCTCTTGCTTGGCCTTGCACGCTACACACTGAGTATTTACAGAGAGTAAATAGAGATATTTGGACCTCACCCACATTGTTCCTTTGGAGTTTGTGTGGCGGGATTTTCTGGTGGCTGGGGTGGGGCTACAGGGGTGCTCCCTGTGAGAAGCTAACAGAAGCTTCCCCAGCTCCAAGTCTGGTCACAGCTGAACCAATTAGTGCCTCTGTGATTAACATACTTAAGAGAGTAAGTCAAAGAAAACCAGCAGTGGAAAGAGGAGTGGGATGTGAGAGACAACCAGGTAGGCACTCAGGTCAGTGTGGAAGGGTGGGGAGGAGATGGGCTGGAGCAGAGGTTTTCCTGCAGCCTGTGGTGAGAGGGCAGGCTGTGCCCCTACAGCTATGGGTGGTTATGGGGGAGCAGAGACCCACCTGCAGCCCAGGGGCATGTGCTGGAAGGAGTCTGTGACTCTGTGGGCATCCCATGCTGGAGCAGGCTGCTCCTGAAGGACTGCACCCTGTGGGAGGGATCCATGCTGGAGCAGTTTGTGCAGACCTGCAACCTGTGGGAAGGACTAACATTGGAGAAGTTCATGGAGGACTGTCTCCTGTGGGAGGGACCCCACGCTGGAACAGGGTCAGAGTGTGAGGAGTCCTCCCTTAAGGAGGAGGCAGAGACAGTGTGTGATGGACTGACCACAACTCCCATTCCCCATCCCCCTGTGCTGCTGGGGGTGCAGGTAGAGACACTGGGAGTGAAGCTGAGCCTGGGAAAAAAGGAAGGGTAGGGAGAAAGTGGTTTTAAGATCTGTTTTGTTTTGTCTCTCATTATTCTAATCTGATTTGATTGGTAACTAATTAAATTGACTTTTCCCCAAGTCGAGTCTCTTTGACCCATGACCATAAGTGGTGAGTGATTCCTCCTTATCTTTGTCTTAACCCACAAGCTTTTACTTACATTTTCTCCTCCCCATCTCACTGTGGGGAGGAGTGAGAGAGCAGCCATGTAGTACTTAGTTGTCGGCTGGGCCTAAACCACGACAGGACTGCACACTGTGTGAAAAGAAACAGGAAAAACAGAGATAGGATCCTCTTATACCATGAAAAAGGACAGAATCTACAGATGCCTTGCAAACATGTAAAGGAAATATGGTCCTAGTTTAGTAAAGGATTTGGTTTAGAAGTGATTTTAATTGCTTGTTAGTTATCAAGTATATATTTGTTTTTATTTAGGAGAATTAGGGGAAAAAAAGTTGTTTTCCCAACAACAACGAGTCTAAGAATTCTGAATGGCTGTCTCTTCAATTGGTCACACTAAAGAGCCAGTTTGTATCTGGACTTGACACATCTCTTGCACCTAGTAAACATAGTTAATTTTGACTTCACTGCCCCCATTTGGATCCTTTACAGTATCAAAGTAAAAGATACAGCACTATTCCTTAAGTGTTTGCCTACACTAGTAGACCAATATCCTTTCTGTTCCATGAAAGATTTTCATGTTATCTGGTTGAAAACATTAATTTTACTCTTCCTTAATTTTTCAAGCACTGATTTTTTTGTTGTTGTTTTTGTAATTTTTTTTTTTTGCTTACTGCCAAGGAAGATAGCAAGGAATTTGTTTTGTAAAATAAAAACACTTAAAGCAATGGCTTAAGATTTTCCATGAAGTATATACAACTCTCTGCTACAATAAGTAACAAAGCCTTGTGTTGATAGCTATTTCAGCCTGTTAATTTGTTTCCTAATGGAAATCTTATTTTTTTTAATGTAAAATTAATTTTATTTTAGGCAGGTGGACAAAAAATGAAGCAAAGACTAAATGAACTCCTTAAATATCCAGAGATATAAATACAAATTTAAAGTTCAGCACTCTGGTAGCATCAAGAAACTAAAGCTGCGCTGGGTAACTGTTTGCAAGTCATGACAGTATTTACTATGGCCACATTCTTTTTTGCTACAGTAGTTCAAAGCAGTCTTAAGGAAGAAAAATTAAGCCAGGCCTTGGGCTTTCTGCTTAGCAGCTGGTGGAGTGATTTACACCTGCAGGAAGCAGATCGAAAGCACTGCCAATGGAGAAATGTTAGTTGATCTGCTCTGTTTTTTTAAGCCCACTTTGCACAGGTTGGAAGGGTTTCCTAAAGTGCCAGGTGGTGGAAAGGCAGCACAGTTAGAACCAGCCAGACCTTGTTACCCCAGACAAACTTGTAATGTCAAGGTTCAAGTTTAAGGAGTAACAAGGTTTTTTAAAGACTACACTTCTGTGGGAAGGGTAGTCCAACCTTTCTACTGTCACAGCATGCGTATTTCTGCTACCACCCATCTCTGATACTTGGGATGAACAGAGAGCCAGGTCAGCAGCTTATTGATTCTGCTAAATGTTAACTTTTTCCTTTTTTCATTTTGCATGGGCTGATTTTCAGGCAGCTGTGCAAGGAGGTCTAACAGCTCTGAGGTTGCATAATTGCCAGTGCTAATGAGAAAGACGTGGTGGGCACGCACAACAGGAGCACTGATGAGTGCATGGGTATTTTTGATGGCAACATGACCTTGAATTGGATTAAGATACCGCCTGTGGAAAGTATATTGTGATGCTGAATATGACTTTAGACTAGCATTGCCATCATGTTTTAAAGATAATGAGTATACAGCTTTATATTCATCATGGTGCCGTATTTTCCCTTAAACCTACGCTGTTCTAACTTATCCTATTAGGCCTGTACCCCTTACCCAATAAACTAACTTTCTTGGAATAAATTACAAAAAATTAATTTAGCTTGCTAACTTGAACTTCTATTAAACATTTATTTTAGCTTGATAAATTCAGCTTCACTTAAACAGAAACACAGTATTCAGTATCGCTTTTGAATATTTGACAGCAAAGTCAGTAGCAGAAATTCATCTTGGTAAGGAGGCAATAAGAATAATATTTGTTTATGTTAGCCTGCTTCTAAAGAGCTACAGGATTATCAAATCCAAGAATTCCCAAATTTCAATTTGGCAGCAGAGCACCCTCTCTTCCCTTGAAGAACCCCTTAAGTGAGCACACTGTTTTAATGCTGGAGTCTATGAGAGCAGATTTTGCAATCTGACCTCATTGGAACGCTGAGCAGACCTTTTACAAGATGCTTGTCTTTCATTTCAGGGAAAAAGCTGACTGGGCAAGACTGTTTTCTGCTGGTTTATCACTTTTTCACCAGAAGTATAATTTTGGCAATTTTCCTTTCAGCTTCAATGGAAATGAAGAACAAGCTTGACTGAGGTGTTGCCAGCTCTCACAATTTCATCACAAGTCTCACTACTTATGTTTTTCTTAAAACCCCCAGATTCTGTCTGAGAGAATGCTAAAACTTTTCTGTGTCATAGGAATCCCCCGTTGCATTAGAAACAAAGCTTCTGTCTTCTTTTACTTGCAGAAAGTATGAAGAATGTGCGACAATTACAGTTTCTGAGTTTAAAACCCCCAAGTCAGATGGGAATAACCCAACTTTCTTTTTCTTCTTCATGACTTCTCTGCCATTTCAGGACTATGGGGATTATATTCTTGTTTTCTTGAAGTTTGCGGTTGGCAGCACTGCAAATGTAGCAGCAAAAAACCATAAGCATCTTTTATCAGTTTTCAGTGTGACCTATGAAATTGAAAAAGTAGGACTGGGATTTGCAGAGCTGCCTCCAAGATTTGGACAGCTAATAAAAATGAAAGGAAATGGTGTAGATGAATGAAATTGCTTTTGTGTCAAGGGAAGCATGATGTTTAAGTAATACCCAAGTTGTTGATATTTTTAGTTTATTTCAGCTTAATATTATTTTAACCCTGAGTCATTGAGGTTGGCAATCTGTAAGTGTTACAAAGGAGGTTTTTTTTAACTACCTACTTTCCAAAAGTTAAATGTTGCTGTTTGTTTTATCGAAGATACTTCATCTGATAGTGAAATTTCCATATTCATCTGAGAATATCAAATGTAACCATGTAGATAAATAAAAGAAAATTCTATCCTACCTGTGGAAAATAAAGCTATTGAAATATTAATATTGGAAAAAAATTCCTCAAATTATTTTATTATAATATTATGATGACAGACACAATGCACAGTTCAAATTCTCTTTAGCACTCAGGTTTTAAAAACTTGATCATGCACAAAACAGGCATGAGCACAAGCCAGAAGTGAAAAACTGGTATTTTTGAACATTCTCCACTGTTATTTCCCCCATCAATTTGACTTGTTTATAGACAGCCACACAGCCCTGCAAAGAATAAAACTTTATTTCCTGTCTTAGGTATTCCCCATGTTATGCAGCATGAAAAATCCAAGAAGCAATTTGCTTATCCAGCAAATGGAGAAACTGTTGTTGGAGTATTTTGTGGGGCTGTCATGAGACAAACTTTCTCTGATGTTTGGTTTATACTAAATGAACATAAAGAAAAGTTAATGACACATTTATGCAACCAAGATAAAACTACTTAATCAAATGGACTATTTTTCTATATATTTCTACAAAGTAAATATTGCTGCAAAAGTAGAACGTGTTCAGGGTTCTGTATTATTTATTTAACTTGGTGTCTGTAACTCAGTCCTAAATATATAACCTGGCACACATACCTTCAGGTCCAAAAGCAAACTACTTTATGAAACCAAAGACATTCATTTAAATTAAAACATGACAAATGTGATTCTGGTGGGACTTCAGATTTTTTTAAAAATCTGAAAAAATAAAAACCTTTAAAAACTGAGAATCACAAATGTGGGTCACCCAGGTTTGATTCTACCTCTTCTCTTGTGCCATGGTTTGAACCTATAAAAACGTGATTTTGAGGTGAATCACATGGCCTAGTTCTCAGACAGAAAATGCATAAGGCCCAAGGGGGGCTGTTCTGCCTTCTCCATTGTCCCAGCATCTGCTTGGCTCTCTGCACTGTCCCCATGTCTGTGCCATCAGTAACAACCTACAACATGTAGGCGATCCAGCATTTTGAAAGGATTGTTTCCTTTCAATGAAAGTCAGGAGTTATGGAAACTTTGGTTGAGAAACTAAGAGGAATTTGTTAATTTGTAAATTATGTCTGCAGCAGTAGGGATGGAAGGGAGCAGTGAATGGAAAGCTGGCTTCAGCCAGCCTTTGTGTTCATCCCACTGGGGGCTTCTTCTGGCCTCGAGCTGGAGGGAGTCTCAAGCAGCGAGGTGGGCTGTGGCTCCGTGCTGGGAGAGGCATTGCCAACCTGATCCCGAGTCAGCCCACTCCAGCCTCCTCCTCTGCCTCCTCCTCTGCCTCTTCCTCCTCTAGCAGGTTTTGCCCTCTGTAGAGGGCTACCGGCACAGGGAGAACAGGGAGCGCATCCCCCTGGGGCTCTCCTGCTGGCTCTCTAGCCCAGCTGTGTTTCTCTCCCTCCCTTGATGAGGGATAATGGTCCTTCACCCTGCCCGTTTCCTTCCTCCCTCCTCTTCCTTTGGCCACACGTGCCTCACAAGTGGGGAGGTGTAGGTGAGTGGGTAGGCATTTTGTGTGAGGGAGATAGCTCTTGGGAAGATGGGAGATGAAGAAAGAAACCTTGTCCCTGTAGTTTCTCAAGAAACATTTTCCCATTTGCAGCTCCTGAATCCTGCTCTTGTCCCTATCCCCACCTAAAGCCCCATTATGTCCACCAGTCCCAGGAACATCATGGAACTGCTTCAGTGTCCCAACTCCACCTTCCCCTCGTCTCACTAATCCTCCTCTGCTCTTGCAAAGGAGGGCTTTGCTGGGCTTTGCTTAACCCAAGACAAAGCCAAGAGCAGTGTCCTGCTGAGCAAGGGACAGGGGAACTCTTTCCCCACTGACCAGGGTTCTTTTTTTGGCTTTGTGTGTGGAGACAGCATTTCAGAACAGGTTCCCTTTCCTTCGGCTTTTTAGAGCTTTCCTAAAGGCAATAAAATGAATCCCGCCCTCCTACAGGAGGATCAGTCAAACCCACAATTTTAAGCACTCTGGAGGCTGCAGAACTGGAGCATGAACGGAACAAAATTTTTGTTGCTTTCTTAGGAGGACAATATCTCCTGTTTCCACAGGCTGGGCATATCTCTGAGATGAATGGGATTTGTGCCCTGTCCTGCTGGGTGTGCAATACCATCCTGTCCAACACAGCCTGTACTTTATTTTTATTGAAGATCAAAATGGGGTTCATGTAAATAAACTATACCTCACTGAGCCTTCTTGGAACAGGTTCTCATGAAAGGAGTAGAGGTTTTCATAACATTTACTTGGAATATTTATTTAAACTTTGGAGGCCTTCAACACATACAGTTTTACTGTTAACATTTCCCAGACATTATCTGCAGATCACCTACGCTAATTTTATCAGTTCACACCATATGTGGTATCATATTGGGGCTTTTACAGGCTGTTGCCCATTTTTTATGTATTTTCCTCACTGGTAAACTAAATCCATTTTAGTTGTATAGTTGCCTCCGCTGTAAGGTTTGTTTTTCTATTAATTGTTTTGTCCATACAAGGAAATGTTGAAGGCTTTAACTGAGACCAAAAATAGAGGGAAGGAAAAATGGTTGCCAAAGCTGTGATCCACTTTTTCCTTCACTTTATTTATATTGCAGTCCTCTTAAATACATGAGAAGAGCTATGCAGCTCCAGCTCTTTTGATTAAGCTCTATAAACCAGATTCAGAAGGCTGTGGAGTTAACTCTAGACTTCTATTAGTATAAAGGAATTTGGAGCTGAGGGTTCATGTTGTATTTAACACATGCCCTTCATATGAAGAAAAAAATCCAGCATGATCCCTGCTCACAAAGAAAGGAATGGCATTCAAATAGGCTGCAAATGAGATGCCAGATCACCTCTTGAAATGTGCTTTCTCATGCCAATACTGTCACTTTTTCTCTGCTGGATAGCAATTAACATCGTTTCTTCAACCTTATTCTGGCATATTTTTTGTGCCAAAGCGTCCTGGACCCAGTTGATATGCATGAATGCTCTTAGTCCACAGGCAGGTGCCTTCCAGCAACAGTGAATGGCTTCTGCAAGGATTAGAAATGGGCAAAACATTCCCACTGTATTTGATTCTAATGGTACAGCAAACCTCTGGAAAGAAGTGTACAGTCCAGCCAAGAGTGGACTTAGCAATGGCCCACTTCCTTCTTGGTAGGTTCCTGGCAGGTTTTCCATAGCCCTACTTCTTCCCAAAGCAGCATAGGGGACCGATGTCTTCTTTCTCCTCCAAATATGTCCATTTCTCTATTGCTCTGACAGCAGCAGAAGGCTTCCCCTAACTTCTTGAAAATAATTTGGAAAGTTCACCTGAAAACTGGCAGAACAAACTTATTAATTTAGTATTTGAAAATGACAAGGGATCACTGAGGGTTTTCCGGCTGCAGTTCTGGGCTAGATTTTATGGGGCAGTCCTGCAGGACTTGGGCCAGGATGAAGCTAACATAATCACAAGAATATGGCCAAATATGTTAGCAAAGAATTTTGTTGTCAGAAATTCTTGAACATTTTGTATTGACACTGCATTTAATTTTAATTACTCTTTTTTACACTGTACAGTAGGAATACATTTGTGACAGTCTTGATCTGGAAACGAAAAGTAGGCAGAAGTCTGCCAAACGATTCAGACAGAGGTTTTAAATGTTAAAATGTGTTTGTCCAGTATTACACAGCACCACAAATAACTGAGGACAAAATTTCTGACAAATCTAAGGTATATTTTGGTAAGACAGTTTAAACATGTGGCAGGAGAACTTTGGAGTAATATTCATGCAGCCTTCTGTAAGAGTGGGTAATTTTGCCAGGATTTCCAAGGAAAAAAGACACATCCCACCTGACCCTCTTTTTGGTTTTGGGTTTTTTTTTTTTTTTTCTCATTGGTTTGACAAAGGCGTGTAGATTTTACATATATTTGAGAAAAAAGGTTAGAGACCTCAAGTGTGTTTGACAGAGAGAGAGAAACTTTCAATATATTTAGTCCCTTATAAGCTTTGGGAAAATGAGAAGACGCATAGAAAGCCCAAAGTAGTTCCCCTACCAAGGAAAGGCATTTTGAACATAGCTGTGTTTGACCAATGCACCCTGCTACTTCTTGTCCAGTCAAAGAGAAAACAGATCGCGAAGGAACCAGTTATACTGCAGGGAGGAGAGGGGACTGAGTAAATGAACGCATGTAACACACAGATCCCTAGGAAACTAGACCTCCTTTGTTCAGCTACTCAAGAAACAATTTTTGTTTGCAGTATGTTAGGGTAAGTAATTGCACAGACATGTTTAATGATTTATTTCTCATTTACTTGTTCAAGAGTGTTGAAGGATTCATTCAGTACTAATAAAAATACTTAGTCCAACATCAAGTACCAAAATGTTTATCGGAAAAGGACATCTCAGTTGCTTTCAGGTAGAGTGTGGGTCATCAAAGATGAAGTTTTAGCTATTAAGCAGTCATATTATATTTGAAAGTTACCCTGAAACAAAATCTGTTTGATGTTGAAGAAGAGTAGGTAACTAACTGATGGGCCAAAAAGAGGATTACTGAGACACGGCTGAGACAAAGCAGTCTGAATTGAGAGGGAAGAGAAAAAAAAGCTGTTAAGATACAAAAGGTATTGCAATGTGTTTGGATTTTTAATTATGTTGTTATTGCTCAAATAAACCTTTTTGAATGCACTCAGACAAATACATACTTACGTCTTGCATTCAAAATAATTGTTTACATTAAAGTAAAACTCCTATTGACTTTGGGTAGAGCAAGATTTAGTTTAGTTCACTGACGGACTTACTTATGCCTCCGTGTGTGGAACGCTGCAAGCAATGAGAGATCAGAGTTAGAGGAAAGAGTGGGAGGCCAGAGTGGTGTGTTGAGAGGTGAACTGGGGCGCCTTCATTCCATTGTATCTCATTTGTATTAACTAGGAGTTCCTTGCTGTGCAAACACACAGCCATTTGGTTCACATTACATGAAGAATGCAGATAAAGGATGGAGAGGAAACGTGATTTGACAAAGCCACATAATCTGAACAAGCTACAGGAATAGCGTGCTTTGTAAACAGATGTTGCCTTAAAAAGGACTTGGTTCAGAACCGGAGGTACCATACCAGGAGGGATGAGATGAGCCCTTAAGATCTCAAAGTTTGTTCATGTGGTAAATGATGGTCATCATTTGACTTTTTTTGGCATCCTTTCTGCAGTCTAAACTTCCATGAATATAACCTAATATAGGTTTAATATTTTTCCAATCATATCACAAAATGCAAATGTGTCAAATGTTGCACATTGCATTTTGCTGAAATGATTGTGGTCAGCATTTAGCAAAAGGACACCTCTCAGATCAGGTTGTAATTTTTGCAGTTCCATAGGCATAAGGTCCGAAAGTAACTGAAATGAAAGGAGTTTGACCATGAGGAAGAGAGATGCATGCACAATGCCAAGTTACGCTTCTCGGAGAAGAGAAGGCTCTGCGGAGACCTTATAGCACCTTCCAGTACCTGAAGGGGCCTACAAGAAAGCTGGGGGGGGGGACTTTTTACAAGGGCCTGTAGCGATAGGACAAGCAGTAAGGGGTTTAAATTGAGAGAGGGTAGATTTAGATTGGATATCAGGAAGAAATTCTTCCTGGAGAGGGTGACGTGGCACTGGGACAGGTCACACAAGAGAAGCTGTGGATGTCCCATCCCTGGAAGTCTTGAAGGCCAGGCTGGATGGGGCTTTGAGCAACCTGGTCTAGTGGAGGGTGTCCCTGTTCATGGTAAGGCAGAGGAACTGGATGGGCTTTAAGGTTCCTTCTAACCTAAACCATCCTATGATTCCATGATTCTACGATTACCTTTGAATACAATATTGGATGCCAACAGTTCTTAACATTAGTAGTCATTGTATCCTCATTATTAAGATTATCACAAGAGGAATGGCCTCTTTTTTTTAAGCTATAACTACTTGCAGGAACATACACTCACTCAGTCTCTACAATTCACCAGGCTCAGCTGCCCACCATGGGGTCTGGTAGCTAACCAAGTCACTGGGAAGTGGAGCCAGATAGATAGACATTCAGAGCCCTTGGGTGCTCCTTCAATGTTCATGTGGAGGAGACCCACAAGTGTCCTTTATCTTTCAGATTACAGTCTTTGGTCCTTGAATTATCCATCTTGACCAACCTTCAGTGGCATTACTCTTCCTTGGTCTTATCAATGGCATCGCTTATTCTTAATCCTATCAATAACATCAATCATGTGTGAGACCAGCTGTCTCCTGCAGCTCTTCCTCTTATGCTGCGGATTGGACTAGTTGGACCTTCACAAGACCATTGTTCTTCAGCCAGACCCCACAGATTGTAGTTCTTAAATACCATACACAAACATTCCACCTGCATTCTGCAAGCACATGTGCATTTCTATTAACCTTACGGTGGTTCTAAGAGGCCAAACAATTTACAGGGAGCCACGGTATTGCTTAGGTGAGAAATAATGATTGAGTAGTCAGGGAAGTTCCTTTTCTAACATACTAATTCACTACAGAAAATCTGTTCAGAATTTTTCCTTTATAACCACAGGTTTTCATAGAAGTTTTTTGTCAGGTCACAACGTCATTAAATCATGTTATACCATATGAAGAATCTGAATGCATGTTATACACAAGAGAGAGGGGATAGCTTCTTTAAAAGACAAAAATATATGAACAAAATCCTGGGTGGAGCTACAGAAGATGTCTTTTAATAAGATTACATAACATTTTTTATAAGAGTAGACTTTTTAAAAAGGCAATGCAGTCCAGTCAAAAGATTCTTCTGGCTGAGTAATTTACACTGAAAAGTTTAGGAAAATAAGCCTTCTTTCTACAAAACATTTCCAGTAAGCAGGCTGTATCCTAAGGAAATATGAATCAACATGGTACTGCAGAAGTCTGTAAGGTAATACACCAGCTGAGAACCTGTCTTGTAGTCTTTAAGTGCTTGTCATGTGGTATATAACAAAAGGTGTTGGAATGTATCTCTGCCACTTATTAAACAATGCAGAAGAATCACTAAACATAAAAGTACAGGTATCATGAGATCATCACAGCCCTTGAGCACTGGGAGGCATCAATTTCAGCCAAAGGGCTCTGGTCCCTGAGAGAGTGATTACCTTATGACGATGGAGTTTCTTCAGCCTTTCTTTTACAGGGGGAGCATTTGCACTTTGATGGTGAAAAATAAATAATAGCAATGGCATTTTAGGGTGGTTAATCCTTTGTTTGGACTCAGCATTTCATACAGCGAGCCTAATACCCACTCAAGACACCATTCAAGAGCCTAATACCTATGCCAGTCCATCAGAGTGCTCCCTCTGTTCAGATATGCAGTCTGTGTTTAGAAAATAATGTGATGTTTCTGACAGCTGGAGTTTTGAGGCAGGCACCAGATGGGTGTGCTCAGACCCTCACTGGAAAGTACAGCAAAGGAACTCCTTGTGTGACTAAGCTCTTCTGCTCCCATACAGTTTCAGGGACAGACAGTATGAAATATTACCCACACACACACACCTTAAGGTTTGACAGTTTGTTTTGTTTGAGCCAGTTCTAAAATCCAGTGTGGCTATACTGCTGCAGTGACTTCATTTTTTTTATGAAAGTGATCTTGATCCAAGACACTCCCTGGAAACTTGACTTCCAGAGAAGTAAGAAAACAAGGATGTTCATGAGAAAACACCTGTTTGTTGTTAATTTAGCAAGGGCCTTTGGATCACAGCCTGGTATGGTTTTGCCCTTCTGATTCTTCTTACAGTGTCCAGTAAAGAAATTAATTAAAAGTAATTTTTCATGTTCCTTTCATCTCACCCTTTTGAATATAGTTCTGGTGTAAAAACTAAGTCTTCCTTTATAAGTTTTTTGCCAGATACGGCAAAAGCCAGACACTAGGTCTTCGAGTCTTTGAGTCTTTAACTGACTGGTCCATGATAGAGTAAAGAGCTCCTCGGAAAATTTTTCATAGTAACAAAATTTGTAATAACAAAACTTGAGTGAACCCATCACGTTTTCCTTTCTTTATTTTCCTTTGGCAAATAATAACCTTTGAGATATTTCCATTGCTTGATAGTGCTTACATGCACAAGTAATTTGCAGACTGAGGCCTAAGTACTAGCTTGAATCCAATGTCAACTTGTGTCTTCTGCTGAGGAATGAACTTTCCTCACACCCATGACAGAAACACAGTCTCACAATTTGTCAGACTAACTGCTCTATGGTAGCATCATAAGCAATTTGGTTATCCGCTCTTCCTCTCCTGTCCTTTGAGTCACATTTCAGAGAACATTACCTATTTGTATTTTGTATCATGCAGTTGTGCCAAAAGTGACATCACCTGTCATCAGACATGTTTCATATTCTGTGCTGGTTTTGGCTGGGATATAGTTAATTTTCTTCACAGCAGCTGCTATAGGGCTGTGTTTTAGATTTGTGCTGGAAACAGTGTTGATAACACAGGGAAGTTTTAGTTACTGCTGAGCAGTGCTTACACAGTCAAGGCCTTTTCTGCCTCTCACCCCACCCCAACAGTGAGCAGGCTGGGGGTGCACAAGAAGCTGGGAGGGGACACGGCTGGGACACATGACCCCAGCTGACCAAAGGGATATTGCATACAATGTGTTGTTATGCTCAGCTTATAAAGCTGGGGAAGAAGGAAGGAAGGGGGGAACATGTGGAGTGGTGGAGTTTGTCTTCCCAAGTAATCGTCACATGTGATAGAGCCCTGCTTTCCTGGAGGTGGTTGAACACCTGCCTGCCGCTGGGAAGCAGTGAATTAATCCCTTACTTTGCTTTGCCTGCATGTGCAGCTTTTGCTTTACCTATTGAACTGTCTTTATCTCAACCCATGAGTTTTGTCATTTTTACTCTTCTGATTCTTTCTCCCACCCCGCTGAGGGGAATGAGCGAGTGGCTGTGTGGTGCTAAGCTGACAGCTGGTGTTAAACCGCAACATGTTCTCATTTGTAAGTGTTAGCATGGTTCCAGTCTGCAGAATCAGATTCAATAACATTCAAAGATGTTCTTTATTCAAAGTGTTTACTTATTCTTTTTCCTCATACAATAAAACATATTTGATACATGTATTTAGGGAGAACTGAAATGTTAATCAGTAAATATGTTCTGAATACATTCTTTCCAAAAAATAATGCAAAGAGAAGTTTTACATCCAGGATTGTTGGAGTTTCTACCCAGGGCTGTGCCCAGTCAAAGATCTAAGTGGACAGAAATTTTCTAAAGACTAGGGATAAAGAGATTATTTTGAGGGGAAGAATTTGTTCCACACATTCCATCTCTTCTTTCTAAATGTGGAATCTGCACAAGCAGCTGGCTTGTTTTCTTACTCTATTAATTACACAGGTGCTTTTATATCTGTAATTTTCTACAGAAATGATGACATTTGAATTGTGTCCTTTAAATATCACTAGCCACATAAATGCCCAAGCACTGCTCAGACTTTTCAACATGTGAGTTTTTAGGATTACTGCAGTCAGCGTTAATGGAAAATGGGTTTAATTCTTGGGAGAGTATAAATCAGTAAAATGTTACTGGTACAGGAAAAGGCCAGGCAGTGCTGTAATAGCTTCTGGTTGCCCGGTGGTTCTTCTAAAGGGGGCAGGCAAGTTTTATCTGAACAAACCATCAGGGGAAAGATGGAAAACAAAAATTATTCTTATTCAAGGTAAACTCTCTTAGTAGAGGGAGCCACATGTTATTAGTTGATTAACGCATGAATGTTTGCCCTCCAAATTCTTGGGAGGGGGAGGGGGGTGGAAATCTTAATTAAATGTAATTCAACATTTCTTCCTTATAAAGAAACTATTAAGGAAAACTGTTCCCAAAAGAAAATAGCTTTTATTCCCATTTACCACATCAAACTGAATATAGAACAGCTCGAAACATTGGAAAAAAGATGTCCATCATAGGAGGCATTCATGACAGTCAGACACGGAAGCTTACTAGGGTGCCTACAAGACAGACAAATCTCTGACTTCTTGCAGAGTGAGGAAGAGGTACAGACCCTGTGGTGAGCTGTGCTGTGCAGGGGTTTGGCTGAGGCAGTCCAAATCCCTGCAGGCCCTGCCTTTCTCCTTCGGGTAAAGAAAGAGTGTAATCAAATTTGCTGCCTAAAGGTTGATAGGCATATGCACCCTAAGTTCATTCCAGAGAGACGGTCTTTTATCCACGTTGGACCTTGCCTGTAAAAGCATGTATTACGATAACACAGGGTCTCCATAGCTAGTCTAATCCTCACTACAGTTTAATTGTGTTACTGTTCCATTCCAGAGATATCTCTTTTGGCGGGGTGAATAAACATCATCCTGGGCAGGTTTGTCAGGTTATGCTTCTAGCTTCTACATCCTATGGTACAAAACGTAATATTGTTACTACTGATGCTGCTGCCATTGCATTAGCTGTAAGTATACCAAAATCCAGTGCAAAGGAGTATCCACAACAAGCTTAATGTCATACAAATTTTATAAGACAATGACCACAATCTGTACAGGGATTCATCTTCTTTATATACACAAAAAAGGTTGTGCACTGTGATAGGACATCACAGATTCCAAAAGGTGTGAGAATTAAAATTCACTGAGCTTATAAAGTTTAAATTTAATCACAGGCACTGAGTGGATTGCAGTTACTTCCCTCTCCTGCAATTACAAGCGTTCATAATACTGTACTTCAGAGTCCCTGTGTGTAAGGAAAACATTCCTAAGCCAAGGGTGTATAATGAACTGCAGTGTTAGTTCGTCGCACAGGTAAAAAAAATTCAAATGTAAAACACACGAGGCAAATAATAAGGTATTTAAGAGTCGTTCTGAAGAGACAGACATTATCAATGATACTTTTAACGGTGTTCTGGTTCACTGGGAAGGCTCTGAAGGCACATACCGTTGGATTACCTCCCCTTGTGACAGAATGACACATGTTCAGCTGTACTGTGTCATATTTGGATCAGCTGTGGGTCTGTATAGCACCTAAAAGCCAGATGCCAAATGCCTAGATGTGAGGTTAGCATCACACCTAAGGATCGATATTTCACTCCAAACTTTTGAGTCTGGGCCAAGCACAAACTAGAAAAGATGAATTTGTCTGATTTTTTCCAGATCCAACCCATGGAAGTAGAAACTGCACTAGAACTGAAGAACCAGCAGGATTTTCATCATTTGTATGCAAAAAAATGACACATCAGCTCATCCAGGATTTACTATGGATCTCAGCTTTGAAATATAACCAAATATGGCTGGATTGTGCATTTATTTCCCTACCTTCCACATTTCAGCGTGCACTGAACTCCATTTTGCTCTGCAAAAGGTTGAGCCAATTTCTCTTTGTGTCTGCTTTAATGTATCTGAATTTTGCATCTAAGCACCTGAAAGCAAAATCTAAGCTTAGCAACCAATCTGCCTGGATTGATGTGAAAGCCCTCAAAATCACATCTGGTTTCTCTCAGCCGGAGCTCACTCCTACCTCCGCTGAGACTAAGTGAAGTTACCCTTGGTGGTGGCGGTGCCCTGGCCCAGGCTGGAAGGGGTCTCCTTGCAGTTTCCATCGGATGGTGATTTATTCCTTTGCACCATCTGCTGGTTCTTCAGACTAAGTGCAACAGCAGTGCCCAAAATTTCTTCCCTACGTGTTGCAGCGGTGGTTGCAGAGGCTCACAGACTACCTTGCAAAGGATCTTGGGGTAATGCAGAAGATAGCACCCGTCACCAGAGTAGCCAATAATCTAGAGTGACACAAATCCCTCTGGTATGGCAGAAATCCTGCTTTTTTTTTCACTTCAGGTTGCTACTCCAGCATCCTGATCACAGGCTTCTTCACAAAAGCATGTGGAGAGTAAAAAATGAAATCTGACAAAACTGTATTTATAAGAGGAAAAAGAATTCAGTCAAGGCTTAACAAGTGCTTTAATCAGGATATTCTATAAAGCCTGCCAGAGGTGTGTGCCAACTAAGAGCAACTTTTGACCCTGATTTTTGGCTTCATTGACTCTTGGCACTCAAACAACATGCTGGCTCAGCACTCCAACGAAGCCGACCAATTGGATCAGATCGTATTTAAGTGATTTTGGAGGAGGATAGCCATCATCATTAGATGATTAAAAAATCTTAGGCTCAGGAGTGGTGTAACAAATGCATGTCAGATCATTTGACTATAGAGCACAGGTCATAGAATAGCTTATGGAACTGAGGAAAAAACCAGAAAGACATATATTTCCCCATGGGAATGCATGACATTATAGATCTAGTCATGTCTTCACTCTCTGCTTATGAATCCTGGAGCCGGTGACTGCGGTGAAATGGTTTAACATCTCAGCTGTTGAAAACAGCAAATCAGAGTGGATCTGATTAGACAAGTTCTGTAAACCCTGAGACATGTTGAACACTGCTCAGTTAAAACCTGGACTAAGTCCACCAAAGCCAGTGGAGAAATCAGGAGCTTACTACTTTCTGAAGGTTCTGAAGGTTCCTTCAGACCAGTCATGCCATTCCTGTGCTTTATCTATATTGAAATAGCAAGATACCATGTCTCAGTGCTTTGGAAAACCTTTTTTTATGACTTGAGCAACTTCTGCACACGGATAGTCTCTGAAGATGTAGAAATGGGCTATAATACTAGTAGGACCTGTCCTTGGAGAATATTCCCTGTGCAAAGGGCCCAGCTCTTGGAATGGTGGCCTATGGCTAGTGTCCCTGATACAAGAGCTGCCTCAGAGGAGGGGACCAATGAGACTAGCAAAGCCATGAGACTGCACTGACTGTGACGGGGATAAACAACACCCTGTGGACAGCCCAAAGTTGCAAGAAAGTTCAGAACAGGCTGAAAGTCCTCTACTTCACCTTGTGCTCTGCTACCTTCTCCACGTTCCCGCAATGAATGAAGGCTTGCTCTCTTGCCTTCCCTATACTCTTTACTAGAGGCAAAGCAATATTTAAACTTTCCAGTGTGGAAGGAAAATCTTTATCTCCCAGATTTTGCTGGGTCTTATCATTCCGGTATTAACTGCCAAGCCTATTCCCCACCTGGACATCTGTGGGAAGGACCTCACACAATCAGGTTGCTCTCTCATATAAAAGATTTTCTGGTCAAACACACCCTTTTTGAACTATGTGGGATACAGAAAAGGTTTTCCAGAAAGTATTTCCTCCTTCCCCACTTCTGACTTGGATAGTTGTAATCTCATTGTCTTGCCAGCCAGTGAGCCCTGTTCCATGGAAAATGCTGTATGGATATAGCCTGCTGGAAGAAACAATCAAGCTGTTAAAAAAAAATAAAATAAAATAAAACAAACAAACAAACATCCAAGAACCAAGATACAGACTGGAAAACAGGTTTGTTTCTAAATAAAGAGCTCAGTGGTAATGGGTGTTTCCATCTGATCTATCAGATATCTCTCTATTCAGTACTGATATTCTCACCAAAATAAAACTCCCATGAACTCACTTGCACTAAAACTTCAGAATACCCCACTATTCCTAAAATAGTAGGGAGTTTTTCTGGGTTTTTTGAACCTTATATAGACCTGTATGTTTTTAGCTTTATTTTTAAGTTGATCCAGCACACAGATGCAAGGCATCATGTGCCATGAATCCATCTTTAAAACACCTTTGCTCACGTTTAGATTTGTGAGCGGTCAACTTTAAAAACAGATTCATTTATCAAGCTTGCATCTACATCTGAATTCAGGATAGGGACTTGGCTCTGATAAGAGCACAGTTTCTCCTATAACAGGCCTGCCTACACTGGGAAGAACTTTCTTTGATCTGTTATAAACTGATCAAGACTTAATAGCCATCTGAGAAAGTCTTGGTTCATAACTCATTTTTACAGCTATCTGATTTCTTTTCATTTGTTTTGGGTTTATCTTGGGTATGAGGCCCCTGAAAACAATTTTAAACTTCTCCACAGAACTATGAATGTAAAATCTGTGAAGGAATCCAGTTTCTCTGTTATCATGATTAATCAGATATTGTGATTCTCCAGTAAGGCCATCCCAAGGCCAGAGCAATTAAGAAACGTGCATCCTTTTGTGGTTCCTGTTTTGTATTTATTTTTATGTATTCTCAGTAACTACCTAGTCAATTCAGTTTAATGGCTGCAGATCTTTAGTACCCTTCCCTCCACCTCCAAAAAGGAATTCTTCAGGAACTTTTTGTCCCCATACACTAATCTGTTTTCGTGACCTGAACAGCATTTATCCCCTGGTCATAAACGAAATCTGTATTTCATCACATTCATCACTCTGTTCCGTGCTACAGCCAAATAGCTGCACTCCTACAGCTTCAAATGATGGCACAGAAGAGAATTGTTAGATATGCACATTCCAGCTATCCCACATCTGCCAGGTCTGTTGTGGGCAAAAAGGAGGAAACCAGAGCCAAAAAAACAACCCTGCTTTGTGTGTATGTTTTATTTTAAACCATTCTGAAGCCAAGAATGTGAAGATCAACCAAATGCTGACATGCTAGTAATATTTTGTTTTACACAGATCTATAAATACACTTATCACTGTTTAAACTGAGACTGAATATACTGTAGTCATAAGAGACACACATGTTCTAGAGGACAGATAGAAATAATTATATGAAACAAAGACTGGAAACACTTTCTTTTTCTGCGTGGGGTTAGACTTCCCAGAAAACCTGATAGGGGATAATCTTCCATTCCTTGTGCAGGTAAGCTTAATGGGATTTTTTTTTTTAGTGTTAGACCCAAACACAAATATATTTTTTGTGCCTTTGGTTTTCAACTTTTCTGCAACATTCTTGCATTCTGGAGCTGCTCCTAAGCCGTCTGTAGCTATGAATAGCAACACTGTTATCACTAAGTCCAAATTCACTATATAGGATCACCTCCACCGGAAAAAATGTAGGTTCCCATAAATAATAATAAAAAAAATGTTCAAAAGAAACACGGAATTGACTCAGCTAGGGATCAGCCGTGATTAATCTAATCTGCCTTGCTGTCTCTGACAAAGACCAGCACCAGACACGGGGCTAGAAAACTGGTATGGAAGGATATAGCAGGATCAGGAAGAAAAGGATGAAAAAAGCCAGTAAGTTACCTGTCGTACGGACAGAATGTACGTACTGACTTTCTGAAGTTTCCTTACGCTGAAGCGCAGGGAGAAGGAAGAAGCAGACTTCACTGACTGTCTTCGGTGAAGACAAAGGGGAAAAAGAAAACCGGTAGTGATAATAAAGGGTTGTAAACAAGGAGGGGAGAGACCACTGGCTTGTTTATCTTAGTACAGACAGGATAGGCAGGAGTGGAGGTCAGCTCATATAACGGGAAGTGTGGGATTCCTGCATAAGTTGCACTGGATCTACTCCAACCAAGGACAAGAAATGCATTTACCTGCCTGCTTCTGGGGAAGGCAATAGGGTAGGTCACTGGCAGACTGACAAGTGAGAACAACCACATTGGTAAAGTGAAAGATGTTGGGTGGCGACCGGATTTTGAGTAAGAGGAAAAGTTAAAAGTGGAAGCAATTGCTGAAAATGGCCACAAACACTGAAATCCACTATGCAGCTTGGACTTTGAAAGACAGCGTTTAATCAGGAAACCAGCAGGAAGAACTTCTTTGGAAGGAGATTATGAAGGGAAAAAGAAAGAGCAATTACTAAAGCAGACTAAGGAAGTTAATTGCCCCATGGGGCAGATGAGAAGAAGCTTAACTACCTTTACGAATAAAATCACATTCACAAAATCATATTTGTTTTAGGAAATGCAAGTAAGTAAACCCACAAAGGTTCTATTAAAATTGGGAAATTAAGAACCTACCAAATCCCAAATCTGTGAAATAGGCCAAGTGAAAATGAAATTTTAAAATAAAAACCAGAAAACATTAGAATCTAGGACGGGATAAAAGGTTTCTTTTGATAAATTAAGGGCTAAAATATCCAACTCTTTAGGGATTAGGTGGAACTTGTGACCTGATCAGTAAAAAATTAAGCCATCTCTGTTGTGAGATCAGTACAACACATAACTGTTGCTAGTAAAGTTGATATGAGAAATAACTGGTTGATCGATTGACTGAAACGGAGGCTGAAGTTAGTTTGTTAAATGCTTCTTTGCCAGAGACTTGCCCAAGTATCAGCTGAGACTTGTCAAATTTGAGAGGATTACCTGTCTCTTTATCAGTGACTGGGGAGCATTTCTGTTTCGGAAGAAGAAAACACAAAGTTCTTCGCGTCAGTGCCCGAGTTGACAGAGTATTTCTAGACTGAAGCAATCTGAATTCAGAATGGCTCCTCTCACCAAGTATCGTATATCCCTCTGGGTGAGAGGACACCTCTGTGAGTCACCGTGGTGTAGTATGAGCACCTCCTGGCTCTGAAACCAGACCTGCATTCACATGCAGCAGGAGATGCGTCTCAAAGCCCATCCCTTTCTTCACTCACGCAGCACAAGTGGCACCATTCACAAGAGGCAGCTTGAGAGAGAGAAACAAAAAGCTCCTCTCTGCTTGTTCTTCAGAAGAGGGAGTGGACCAGAGGGAAGCATCCAGTTACCCAGATCTGACTTGTGTGCTGCCAGTCGGACCACACTGGTTTTGCATATGGTATATAAAACCAGCAAACATAAAAAATGGGTATTGATGAAGTGTGATTTCACCCTTAAAATGCAGCTGAATTCACTGCATCGGTTCAGACAAGTGCCAGAAACGTGAGGGAGCTGCAACAGTATCACATCATCTGTGCAGTGAGTAAACTGAGAGTTAAATGGACCTCACAGCATGAATGCAGAGACTATGCCCATCCAGTGTGAGAAAGTCTGACAGTGTTAAGTAAGATTCAGAGATAATTCCTGCAGGAACGGCAACAGAAGGAATACCTAAAGAAATTTCAGGCCTGTGCAAAAACTATCATCACCACCACCTAACGGCAGGAGCAGAGGGGTATTGAGTTCAGCACTTCATAGACAGATGTGGGTAAACCAATGACCAACCTGTGTACTTACTTTCTGCACACTTACACTGCTCAGTCCTGGGAAATATGGCATCTTTGTATGGTTCTATTTGCTCACTTGGCCCTAGGAAAAAAGTTGGTTAAGAGGGAATGAGTAGCTTTTTTTTTTTTTTTTCCTGCTTTGCTTTTTTCCCCAAGAGAGGAGCAGAATAATCACTTTTTTCCTTTTTTCATTGTTTTCTGCCAGCATGCTGAAAGATGGGCACATTATCAGACTGATAAATTTTCCTAAGAATTCAAGTGGGTTGATCTGAACCAAATGTAAATACTAAGCAAATAAACCCTCATCTTTTATGTGTTCAGTGTGGTTACAGAAATCACAAAGGCAAGCAGGGCTTGGACTGAGATCTGTAACATTTTTTTCCATGTTCATCAGAGATAACCAAGTAACTTGAAAAATGTATTTTGGTATCTTAGTAAACAAAAACAAAAATTAGGACCAAGTTTTTCTCTATGTCATTCCAAAGTGACACATTTGAGCTTCCTTTGAGGTCTGTCCTTCCCTTGAAAGTTATATATGAGTTTAAAAACACCCATTAGATTGACAGACTGGCATGTCGAAATTGGTGGGATTATTACTGATGCTTTATGCTCTCTGGAGCATGACTGCTACACTTATTTGGTTCTCAGTTAAATGTTCACGTGGATAATTCCACTGCAGTCCTCTAAGGAGATGTTTGAATACACCAGGATTTATGCTCCTTTCTGATTCCTGAACTGTGATTTGTAGACATTGTAAAACACCTGAAGTTTATTAAGTGCTTGGCATTCACAGGCATCTTATCTTTTTCACATAACATCATCTACCTACTGTTTATCAAAATCTAGGTAGGTCTAAACAAGTCAAGTCTGGGAATATATCATCATGAGAGACAACCATAGGGGAGTTAACAAAAAAGTTATAGCTAAGTCTTAATTAGTAATTAATGTACGTAAGATTGCAAACCCTCTACTCCCACTGGCAGGCTGCTACTTATCAAAGCATTTTCAGTGCAGACAATGACAGGTGTGTAACTGCTGACAGACATGAAAATGAGTCTGCAAGTCTTCAGTACTTTGTGTACGCTGCCGAGTCTTAAGTCAGATCTTGTGGTCATTTATTCAGGACAAGCTAGATCCATTTGATGATCGCTACTTTGAAAACTTGTTTGGATTTTTGGTGTGGGTTTGTGTTGGTGGTGGTGGTCTTTTTTCCCCATCCTAGCAGGTTTTTAGGAAGAATCTGCAACCTTTTTCCTCTGGTTTGAAGTAGCTCAGGCATGTCTATCGCATACATGGCTAACAATTGGGTAGCACATGTCAGTAAGTCAGACCAGCGTGGAACTGGCAGGATAAACTGCCCTATTTTCTCTGGAAATATATCTACTGCAACCCTCTTTGATGTCTCAAACCACACGTACACAAAAATTGCGTCAGAAACCTGACCCAATGTGTTACAATGTACATATCCTGATTCTGAACAATGTTGGCTACATCCTTAGTTACCATAAGAGGTTGAATTTCTTCTGCAGTCAGCTTGCTTCACTTCATATGCCTGGCCCTTCACTTGATAATTTGCATTAACTGAACTACTGAAAGCTAAAAGAAAACTGAAAAGGAACATGTGAGCATCTCTTCTTGCAAACAGCAGCAAGAGAGACACTGATTGCCCTCTCTCTTGCCAGACATGAAAGGAAAAGAAGAGAGTTTGGCCTACATTTGCTGTGTTTGCATCCTTTTCTTACAAATTTCTCATACTGTATCATATGCTTTGACTTGGGTAGTATCTTCCATAGTCTGTAGGTATAAACAGCGTTCACAGGTTCTCCACAACCCAACCAGCTCTCCGTGCTGCTCTGGGAACCACAGCCCTGTAAGAAAACCCTGGCATCCGCTGTGACGCGGTTGAGCCTTGCATCTGACATATGCATTTGGAAAAAACTAAGAAAAAAACACATTGGAACAGAAACACCACATGGTTAAATTTTCAGCAGTCTTCAACCTGAAAAATTATCTGTGATTTGTAGAACCTAGTGTTTAACTTTCTCGTGCACGTAACCGTCCTGTTTGTACCATCAGTGCCCTGTTTCTCCCTACTGCTCTCAGTAATAAGAAGGTACTGAAACCTTAATTCTAGCTGCTGCGTGTGAACATATTAACAGGAACAGGTTGTAAACTCATGCATAGATGCTGTATTAGCATTTAAATGGCTGATGGATGATCACAGGACATAATACAAGAACCATATTCTTAGTGTGACATTGCTGTTAGAACCCTAGTGGCACAGAAGGCTTCAATGTTCGTTAGAAATTTCAAACTTCTCAGGCATCTAGAAATGTGCCTTATTCTGCCAAGTACGGAACATTTGTCTTTGGTGGAAAGCTGTTCAACACATTTCTGAAAGTTGAAGGAAGACATACTACCTCCTCCCTTAAGTCGTTGAGAGAGATGGTAAGTTGTCAGTGTGTGATATTTCAGATGAATGAAGGTTTAACTCTGGTTTCTTACAGTTTTAGTAACAAAGACCTCTTTCTTTACTAATGGAGTTGTTCTTCACTTCCCACATACTATCGCTGCTGTTTCTTATAAACACAAGCTATTGCAGTTGATTTCAAAATATATTAAGCAACTAAGGCTTACGATGACTTCATGGGGGACTCTGAGTTCTCAGGACATCAGGTCCTCATTCATTAGCCCCCTACTTCATCCTCTTGGTAACACAGACCTGTGTTTTCTTTCCACGAGGTTTCCATAGCTTTTAATATCTCACACTGGAGATTTTTTTCCTTCAGCTGAAAACTAATAACACCCAGCTTTTGAAGGCATTCTTTATTTCAGCAGTTAGCTACTAGTCACTCGCTATTCACCTGAAAGGTAGATGATAGGTATTATTATCCCCAGTTTTAACAAAGGAAAACTTGTAACCTGTGGGCAAAGGGGAAAAGGTTCCTCCTTCTTCTTATAAATCCTTCCATGAAATCTTATTCTTCCTACTGATGACTGTATAAGGTTCCACTTAAAACTGGAACTAGCTCTTTCTAACTGAAATTAGTTGCCAGATGAAGAAGCAGTAGGGAGAAGATTACAGTGATGTTGGTGGGAAGATTACTGGGACTGGCTAGAGAAGCTAGCAATTAGTGAAAATTAATCCCAACAATTACAGTGGGAGAACTAAATCTAAGACGCTTGAAGGTTTACGGCACATTGCAAACTGTAAACTGGCATTAAAATCCTCTAAACCTGTTATTTCCTTTTCTTTAAATACATTTCCTAAGTGATTTTTAGAGTATCTTTGAAATTATTTTCTTGCCATTTTTGTGCCTACTGGTTTTTTCCAATCTTCTTGAAAAACCCGACTGACAAAGTTATGGGAGTCCGTCCACGTTTGTTTAAGTGTATAACATAACCGATACTGTTTGTATAGTACTGTTTGTACAGTGGGACAGCAGCTGGCCAGAAGAACGGCATAAAGCCTCTGAATGCACTTATTTACGGAACAAACCTCAGAACACTTTTCTTAATGATAATTAAAATGTCCTAATTTCTGACTGTCAAACAACACCTATTTCTGTCATGCATTCCGCATTTATCTTATACACTAGTATTCTGGATAGCTGTCCTGTTTGAATGCGTAGGCCTCCCAGGGATAGCCTTGGATGGCTAAATCTGAATATCTGGGCAGTATCTCCAACAATTTTGCTTCTCTGTTTCATGAGAGAGAATCCAGCTTTATTAGATTTTTTTCCCCTATTTAATGTGCTGGGTATGTGCATGGTTTGATGTGCAGCATAATATTTGGTTGGTTTTATTTTCCCTCTGTGACATATAAAATCTAATAAGCAAGTCTTTTTCTTTTGTTGCTATGGCAGAAAGATTCTTGAAACACTTAATGATAGAAAACAATTTAAAAAAAAAGATGGAGTGGCATCGCACTACTATTTTTGGCAAGCTTGTTCACACATGTGTTTACAAAGCCAGAACTCTGAAATGCTCTAAGCTAAGAGTTCCACAGTGAAACCAAGCCAACCTCATAAAGTTCAGTAACTCCAGAGTCTAAATTCTTATGCTAAATGTCTTATTGTTCAAAAGGAACTTGTAAGGATCATTTACTGGGAAGGCACACCTTCCTAATAATTTCCAAATAAAGCATTACCTGCTTGCCAGAAGGAGGCAACGCACACAGACTATCTTTTATGGGCCGTAATTCCAACCCTGCAGTTGGAATATACTTCAGTATATACTTCAGTACCCTTCAGTACTCCAGAACCCCATTTAGAAACTTTTCAAGAGATTTGCTTGCCCAGCTCCCTCTCAAGCTTGGATGTTTTTCCAAGTGCCACCGTTGTGGAAATTTCTCACATTTATAGTGTTTATTGGTTTTAGGTTTCAGGGGGTGCAGCATCAGCCCGTGGTATCGAATTAATAAAGCAGGGAGTTACAAGACAATGTTTCTGTAAAAATGTGGAAAGGAATGGTACCACTGCAGCGGGATTTCCTGGTTACGTGGCATTTCAGCTTGGATGATTGATTTTGGTTTGCAACCACATCTGATAATTAAGTGGGGGAGGAGGAGAAAGCTTAACACTTACCATGGATTTAATGGTTTTATCCCCTACATATACAACCTTTGCCTTCCCCTGCTTCTTGATTTCACTTTCCATCTTGCCCAGTAGCCCAGAAACTCTCCTGCATTATCTGTTGTACCATGACCACGTTTTATTCAGCCTAACATCACGGCACGCCACATCCGTCTTCCTGGGCCGCCCCCAGAATGTGCTCACACACACCATTAGACCACCTTGGGCCTGAAAATACCAAGAGAGAGCAGATGTCCAAGGGCAGGTAGCAAAGAAAAGCTGTAGGGAGAGTAAATCCTCCCACTGCAGTGGGACCTCTCTGCTCACTCCACGCTTTCCGGTTCTTTCAGTCCCTTCAGGATGCTTCCTGAGCTCTCCAGTTAAAGAAAAATAAAGCAATAAAGCATGTGGGACCTTATCACAGTCACATTATGCTAATGTACCTTCACACGGAGGAAAAATGTTCGCCCTGTTTAACTGTACATACCAAATTTATGCTCCCCTTGCAGGCTCAGTGGCTTCCACGAGTCAGACAACTCAGATACTTAAAGTTCAACGTTACAAGCAGCACCAAGGTAGTTGCATCACTTCCATTTGTTCCCACGCTCATACCTTCGTAACACTTTTTCCTCTTTAAGGAGATTGCCAGAGCAGTCGCTACGTGCTTGAATAACTCGTCCTTGAGGAACGTGCTATTGACAGAATTAACACTTTCTCAGGCAAAAGCAAAAATTGTGTGGAAGAAATTTTCTCAACAGCTATCCACCTTGATTCAAAAGAGAGTGTCTGCCTGGGGTAGAAGTGCATCAGAAAGTAAAGGGGTATTTTTACTGACTCAGCTTTGAAGAAACAAGATAAGCCTACAATACTGTTAAAAGTAATTTTTAACCAATTACCTTTTTCATGGTGTTGCTAGAAGTAACCAAATACAGCAATACACTGTATAGGTACACATCTGTGGGTTTCTTGCAATCCTAGCTGCTAATGGAGTCATGTCAGAGTTTTTTTACATGAACAAGATCTTGTAGTAGATGACTTCTGAGGCAGGATGCAAGAAGGGAACAAGCAGAACTTGGTATCTCTTCCAAAGAGCCCTAGGGAAGATGATGCCAGGGAAAACTAATATCCCTTTTTAATGTAAAAATAATTTTTATGGGTCAGAGGCTTAACACTGGTATCATACATAGATTTTTATGTGAAAACAAGGAATTTACAGTATTTTACTGAAATCTAATCTGAGGAAATGATGTAATTACATGTTATAATGAGAACCTGTTTTCTATTATTTCTCTCAAACTTTTCTCCGTGTCCCAAGTGCAAGCAATGCCACTGCTGTAGCATGCACAGCAAGTTAAAAACTCGGACAAGTACAGCTAACCAGACACAAACCTCAGTATGTTTAACTAGCTTGTGAATTAGCAGGTAGTAATTACAATGTGAGATCTCACTCTGGAATATTTTGTAACATTCTGCCTATATGCAACATGCTACAAATCACTTAGCTATCTGAAAATGGGTAAAACAGTGATAAAAGCAGATTACTGGGCCTGTTAAAATTGTATAAACTGTCCTCTAATAATACTTACCAGATCAACAGAATTTATCACCCCCGACAACACTCAATTTTCACTTAGACATCATTACTCTAGACCCAGTTTCATCCCAGCATCCCACAACAGTTCTTGATCTTGGCTTGCAACTGCTGTAAAGGAGAGTAAGAAATCCCCATCGAGATCAAACCCTTCATGGACTGTCCCCAACACAAGCCCAAGCCCAAAGTGGGAATTCATGAGCATCACCAGGTTGGGGTTACGGCTAATAGAAGACCAAGTTTTGGAGTGGCTTGGGGGGAGTACACTAGATATAGAAAGGACTGCTGGGTTGATCTTGAAGGCTAGGCTGATAGTGCACAACAAGCAAATGGAAGACAAAATGGTTTAGGAAAGTCAGTGATGGTCTTCCCTAATACAACAGGTACTCGGGTTGCCTGGTAGCATCTTGCAGCCTGGAACAAGGAGGCCTACAGAAGTCAGACCTGTGAAAATGAGGGACTGAAAAGGTAAGAGGCTGTTCCACAGGAACCAAAACCGCCCGTGTCCTAATGTGCGCATCATGCACAGGGGTCTCTCAGGACATGGCTTGTTATGTGAGGGAGTTTATTAGTAACACACTCTGACACCAACACCTCCATCCCATCCCCACAGCTGCTGCCTCTCACCTGGGCAGCTCTGCACCCCTGGCCCTGACAGCTGGCATGAGGTCCCCTTTTGCAAGCAGAGAAGGCTTCAGCTAAATACAGCTGTACACGGAAACCCAGAACACGCTAATGTGAGTGTGAAAGAAGAGTAACTGGAAACCCAGCTCGTTACAGGAGTGTGAGTTGTGGCCGCCACGTATGACGCACCGTACAACAACCTGGAAGGCCAAGTCAAGCAGGGAATATCATCTGTGCAACAGAGAACCCAGGGCATTTGGGAAAGAAATTGGTATGTAGCCACTGGGAGCAGGATCTTCCAGAAAACCAATGCTAAAGTCTGTTGATGGAGTGTAGAAAAAACTGATAGAGGGTTCACTTTTAAATGTAGCTAATATTTAAATTGTTTTAAATATTATTACGGCTAACTTTTTTATTTTAATATATTTAAAGGCAGTTTTCTAAATGTTATCTTTATTGCTTTTTGCATTTCAGAATCATATGCAAACCTAAGTGTCCAGGGTCTTCATCTCTTTCTGAAAGGTAAGTCTTTTATTATGGTATGTAGTGATATATCCATGCAAAATAAGCAGATTTTTTTAAAAATTCAAAGAGCATCTTCATTTTTAATTATCGTTTCCACTCATGTCAGACTAACCCTAATTGTAGCAGAGCTAGTTTAAGTGCAAATGGAGATGAAGGCTCTGTTGTGATACAGCCAGATACCATGGTTTTTTGCATTTCTCAGGCTAATTGCTCTGCTACACACCCCTGTGGTGAGAGAGGCGGCCCCGTATTGCAAATCAGGGGAAGGCTGGATCAGCACTATTATTGTCTCATGTCGTGATTTAGCGTTATTACAGTGTCCCACTTTAATCTGTGGACAAGAGGATTGTCCAAGTCTCATGCTGCCTCCCGTCTCTTGTTCAGGGGAACATGGAAGCATGTTGCTTGCTTCTTGTTCTTCCCAGTTTCCTCTTCTTCCTGCAATCTCCTTTTCAGAAAGCGGTGATATAATCCCAGAGATTTAAAAAAGGCTTTTACTGCACTATTGTAATATTTTGCACCATGTCCTGCAGGCTGAGGTTGTGGTTTTATGTTACAGCTAAAAGGTACGACAGTGAGCGGATGCCAAAAGGAGCAGGCCCACTATTTGCCCCCCATCTGCAAATTCGTGCTCTGGCCATAGCAGCCAGTTCCCCCTATATGATTTAAATGCAATCTGGTCATTGCATGGTTTCGGGATTACTCTGTTTTCGTGGCCCATGACATAGGAAACCAATTCCATTTCTTATCCCACAAGGGTTTTGCTTGGATCAGTTCATTCATGGCTGCACATCTGCTAGATCTTAAACAGTAGGGTCAGGTTGAGTGTTCTGTTGTAGGTTTGGGGTTTTTTTTAAAAACAATTATAAAGTTGAATTTGTGAGGAGGTAGAACCTTTATTTTTCCAGTTCTGCCTGTGTGCAGTTACCCATTTCCAGGAACACTCTTGCATGAATATAAATCACACATAGCATTTGTTCTTTGGAGGCATTTGTCAAAATTAAGCATGTAGGGAGTACGATGCACGTTAAAACTTTGAGGAAGGTGCTACCCGGGTTGCTGTCATCAATCCTGTCTCCTCTGTAACTTCCTTAAACCTCGAGAAAATAATGACAGAACTTGTCGAGGACTGTGATGAAACACATTAAAAGGATTGAGAACTTTCACAGAGTCTGGTAGACCTCAGAAATCTGCACTCTTCGCTGCTTTCCTTTGCTTTGTGGGTCTTTCTTTGGTGTTGCAATCAGTTCAGGCAGACTTGGAATTTAGAAAGAGAGAAGGTCAGTCCTCCTTGATCTGACTCATTTCTGGTGTAGTACAGGCAACGTGATTAAAAATGCAAGCCTCATTTCTCTCAAAAGCAGCATGGACACCGCAGAGGGATAGAGCTGATCCAGGCGGTACCTGCAGTCCAGGCAGGCACACGCTGTTGACAATGACACCTGACTTCTTCCAAATTCCACCTCACAAATACAAGATGTCATGACAGCCTCGGTAATGGAGACCAGATCTCTTTATAGCTGACAGAAACATTTGTTTGCATTCCACCGGGTGATTCTGTTTCCCATCAGTAAGAGCTTAAAGAATTTCTTGACATTATGAGATTTTTAATAGCTTTTCTTTTTATTAACTTAAACAATTTTCCATTAACGTGCCAGTGTTACAACTATTTGTTTAATGTCTAAGGCTGCTGTAAAATCACCTAAATGGTGGCTATATCACCATTTCCTGTGCTGGTCTGTTCTTTCCCCAGTATGTAACTGGGGATGTGGGGATGTATGTAATTCTGTCTTTCAGCATCGTGTGTTGGTGTTACAGTAAGAACAACATAAAGCACAGTCAGCCTCACACAGGTTCTTACTGATAAGGAATACAAAACTGATATCCAGAAGACTTCAGGATGTGTGACAGTACAAGAAGCTGTTTTTGAAGAACAACTGGTTTTATATATTATTTTAGCTAGTTTTGAAAGTTTTTATCTTTCTCTGCTGAAATCACAAAGACCATTCTTTGCAAAATCACATTTTATTCTTGATTATTGCACCAGTGTCCCACCGTTCTCAATCTTTTCTTCAGTGTTTTTAACGACAATCTGTACTGACAGGAGAGAACACTTCATCATTACAGAAAGTTTTCATGGGAAGGGTGTTGTGGTTCTGAATCAATACAGATCTTTCATACTCATGGAATATTTATAGCAGTCATATACACAAACATGCTTCACTGGGATTTGTGGAACATACATAAATGACTTCTCCAGAGAGCACAGAAAAGCAGTGAGTTGTAAGAGAAAACTCTATTGATAAGATTTTTTTTTAAAATTTAAAATACATTAAATTTTCCCTTGCTTGAGCAGTCAATACACACTATCAAATCATTTTTTATCTTTAAAAATATAAAATCAAGTCACCCATCAATGTCAGTCTTGTGTAATTGTGATTCACAAATCATTTGTGGATGTATAGGTTGCCCAGAGAAGCTGTGGATGCCCCAACCCTGGCAGTGTTCAAGGCCAGGCTGGATGAGGCTTGGAGCAACCGGGTCTAGTGGAGGGTGTCCCTGCCCATGGCAGGGGGGTTGGAAATAGATGGTCTTTAAGGTCCCTTCCAACCCAAACCATTCTGTGATTCTGTTATTTGACTTCTTGAGAAAACTTGTAACATTAACCATTGCAAAATAACCCCAAAAATGAGCTGGATGGCTAGCAAAGCAAACAAACAAGGGGGATTGGAGAATGTATTTGCGTGCCTGTCAGCGATTGCCATGGTTGCCATGGTGCATTGCGAAACCGTTTCTGTCTGTCTGCAGCATTTATTGGTACTATCATGTATCATGTTTGGAGTAGATACACATATATCGACTCTTTCATTTCAAGAGGGTAGGGAACAAGTAAACAAGTATTTTCTGGGAGTGGATTCATGGAATAACAATTGATTTTTTGCATACTTCCCACACCTTTTCCTTCCCTTTAGATTTTACTGACATATATATTTTTTGGGGAAAAAAAAAATCAACAGAGTTAAAAGTAGTCTGAGAAAATTGGACTTTGAGAAGCCCTAGCCCAACATGTCTGCACATGTAGGCAATATGATATGTCCCTTTGAAAACAAAAAACCAATACTTTAAAGAATTTATGCAAATCTACTCAATTTTTTGGAATTTCATATCTGAAACAGTAGATAGTTTTCATCTGGAGTATCTAAAGAACAAAGAGCGCCATCAGGTCCTATTTCTGGACATAGATATCTGACTCAAAACGCTGCCTCAGGAAGATCATCTGTGCGCTCCTTCTTTGAGGGCAGCTGGAGGACTGCTTTGTTAAAGACACAAAGGGTAAAACAAGGTAAACGGCTTGAACTTCTCATTTTAGGAACTGAAATGTGGTTCACGTTTAAAAAAAACTTACCCCATCACAGCCTACCACCTCCTCAAGGGGGGCAGCGGAGGGGGAGATGCTTGTCTCCTCTGTCTGTTGTCCAGCATTAGCACACGAGGAAATTAGATGAAGCCAAGTCAGGGGAAGTTCAGACTGGACATCAGGAAAAGGTTCCTCACTGAGAGGGTGGTTGGTCACTGGAACAGAATCTCCAGGGAAGTGGTCATGGCACCAAGCACGTCAGAGTTCACGGAGTGTCTCGACGATGCTCTTAGTCGTATGGTAGGTATGCAAGGAGCAGGACTCGATAATCCTTCCAACTTGAGATACTTCATGATTCTATGATTCCTCCTGAGAGTTTGGTGACGAGAACCGAGTGCTGCATTTTTCTGAATGTACTTCTCGGCATTAAGAAGTCTTTTAATATGAATTTTGCTTTTCCCTTGCAACAACCTCCTGTGTCTCCTTACAAAATACCCAGGCTCTGGGTGGGCTGGCTAATTCCCTACCTCGTTGCTGTCCCCTCGGCTGAATGTTGTCACACCCTGCCCCCTAACCGCCCATGTGATCACTCCCTGATCGGTCCCCGAGTGAACAGAAGCAGCCAGTTTGGCAAAAATATACTGCTTTATGTTAACATGGATCATCTTTGGATGAAAATAAGGTAGGAAGGGATCACACAGCAATTCTGGTCAGAGGGGCAGTGTTTTTAGCATTAAATGAGTGGCAAAAGGTACAGTAGTTTCCTGCACATCCTAGGACTTCAGCAGCTGAATTCAGAGGAGTGCTATTTTAAATTACTGATAAATCTTGCATTTCCTGCTATTTTTAAAGGTTTCGCATAACTGTGTTAACATTGCAAGGCCATTGCATGAATGTTTTTGTCTCCAAAGAACACAGCTCTGATTTTAAATTTATAAAAGGAGTTTAACAGGAATTAGTTGGTTAATGCTTCTTAATATATCAAATGTCTTAGTTATGATCAGATGCTAACGTTCTATATGTGCCTCTGCAAATATTAATTTTAAGCAGAATATTCCTCAGCCTTTCACATGAGAGAGAATGAGGAGGGTGTTGTAATACCTGATTTTACTCAGAGACTCCAGAGCTGTCAAGTCATCCCATCTCCTGTACTTCAGATGACAAAAAGATTTGGTGTTCTGCAGTCATTTCCAACATGGTATATTATATATAGTAGGATATGTATACCCACAGCAGTTTTTCACAGATAAAGTGCAGCATGAATGATATTACTTTGCTGTTTGACACAACTATTTATAGGTGTTTAATCTTGTGTTTTCAGCTATTTTTATGTCCAGAGAATAGCAAGCTAAACGTGTAGGTTATATTATGGTATTACTCGAGTAATGTTTACACAGAATAGCACTTACAGTGTATACATAATTCTGAAAATATGTTTCTACTGAGTTAGTGAAGCGATCAAAAACGGTTACCTTTCACTTCCAAAACAGAACAAAGTCCACAGTATGTTCTATGCATCAATTTATAGTGTAAATTAATATTCAGTGTCATACAGTCCAGTCTTTTCATGAGCTTGTCTCTTTGTATCACTCAACAGCACTCTTACATCAATAGAAGCCACTGGTAGGGCTACAGGTAGAGTGCCAAAACCACACTGCTTGCTGTATCATAGAATCACAGAATGGTTTGGGTTGGAAGGGACCTTAAAGACCATCCAGTTCCAACCCCCCTGCCATGGGCAGGGACACCCTCCACTAGACCAGGTTGCTCCAAGCCTCATCCAGCCTGGCCTGAAGAACTGTAAAGTGCTAGTGGGAAAAAAAAAAAAAAAAGAGTGTAGTTTTACTAGTACAATAGAATTTTTTTCTTTTTACTATTATAGGCAGATTACGTAAGAAAGAGTTTTGCTGGGATAGCATATCCTACATAGTATATCCCTGTAGAGCCATCCTGACAAAAGAGTCAAAGATAGACCTGGCCTTGGAATAAGTGATGGAGCACATTCTTTCTTCAGAACCTTGCCGAACAAGGGTCTTCTCTTAATGAGACATACTGTACATAACTGAATGGTAGTAATGGTTTAGCACTATGCTGAGAGATGTGTTTAAAAAAATGAATTTTCTGCTTTGATGCGAACAGAACATCTATGTCTGCAGACATGTAGATCTACCTGTTCTTAGGACAGTTTTCTTTCTTGATTCATTTCTGCTTTTTAGTTTTAAAGTGTTCTTTCATTTTTCTTCCAAATCATTTCCCTGACCCAATTCACTGCATTCTGTCAGATCAGCATGGAGGAGAGGGGCAAATAGCAGGGATGAGTGTTGAAAAACAGAAGCCTTTTCAGCTAGCTTTTCTCCTTTTCCTACTTTAACCTTACTATACTTTACATTACATTATTTATGCAAGCATCACTCCGTTCATTAAAATGTCAGTCAGGTTCATGTGAAGTACATAAGTAGCTTTCTTGTACAAAACTCCATCTTAACATCCATACATAAGTGAATTCTGGCTTGAGATCTAGTGCTCTAACTGCCAGACTACAGTTTCTCTTGGTTTTGCCATTCTAGAAGGGGAAGTTCCCTTGACTCATTTGGATCCTACTATAAAGAGTGGTCTTGGTCTTTAATCTGTTGTCCTTTCTGCCAAATATTCCTAGCTTTTTAAAAATAGATCATACATATTGTATGACCCTATGTATTCCAAGTCACGGTGAAATAACTTCTCCAGTACCATTTATATCAACTTCACTGTCCAGAGAGATTCAGTTCCTCCCTTTACGTGCTCACAACAACAAAAAGTCACTGTTGTGCTCACAACTTTTACCCAACAAACTCCAAATAGTTGAGCTCAGCCCTTCCCACCCATTGTACTTCTACCAGGAGTGTTCAGGGCTGAGATACTTTACAGGCAAACTGCTCAGCTGTCTACTCATTCGATTTCTTTCAAGGCTGAGTCCACTATTACCCATTTGTTTGAAACAGGACCCACTGGCTTGCTGCCCCTTTAAATATTCCTTCCTCTGTGGGTGTTTCAGTTCTGGTGCATATGTTAAGCTTTCTTATGGCCTTCATAAAACCTCTTCTCTTTACGTGCTTGTTTTACACATTAGATAATGTGTTGACTTCATCTTCGGTTTCTCGGTTTCCACCCACTGAAACAATAGCACAGTTCACGCCACAAAGCTCTTCTCCATAATAAATCTAAACTGTGGAGTAACTGAGAAGTCTGTGCCCATACAAGTCATCCATTCCATCTTTGGTGCAAAGGGAGTAAGGGTTTCTCCAACAGTTTTCTTCCCAATAGCAGTTAAAATAAAAAACGTATCCTCTCATACCACTATTCCAAGAAGACTACTTCTCTCTGGGGAGGAGTTGTGCATGTGATGATAGATCTGCAGGTGGGAGTGAAAGAATCCTGGAAGTTGGGCACTGGAAGGACTGCAGGCACGCATGGTGGAGGGGGACAAATGGAAAACTGGAGGTAAATAATCTGCAGCACAGCATACAGGGAAACAAACATTCTGTTTTATAGGAAAGAAATATTCAACACCAGGCCACTGCAGGGAAGTGGCAACTAGCTGCCAGAGAGGAATAGGAAATAGCTTTTTGCGAGTTGGATTCTCCAGACAGGCTTACTGGGGACAGAGCAGTGCCAGTTGATCTTCTTTTTGCTCTCCTTTGTATCTGCATTGTAGGAGTTGGAAAAACTTTGGAAAGGGTAAGGTGAGAAAAGAATGTGTATAAAATACAATAGAATTGTTGTGAGGAAAGATGCGTTCCTACCAAAATAGCTTTTGTTATTGCCGTGGTAGTGAATTGTTGGCTAATGCAAAACGTAACGTAGAAAATTCTGACATCTTTGGTTTGGCTTTAACACTCTGGTTAGCCACACAGAAACCACTGCAGTTTGCTGAAGTGTAATTTCACCGGCTGGAATTTGTCTAGGAAACTGGTTGCAACTTTATACAGGCAAGAAGCCATACTGACCATCATCTGAAATCCTTCATCTTCTAAGTACTCCAACAGAAAAACAAAGGAAATAAAGACTATCCTAAAGTTGATGTAACTACTTCTGGGTTACAGCATGGACATACATTGATGAAGCAATCAAAAATGCTGGAGAGGTTTCTTAAACCATGGTAATTTAGTTGGCACCAGTTTTAACACTGGTTTACAGATTCAGCACGCACCTGGGAGACATAGGAGAACAGGAGTGATATCCCTTAACTAGACAGGAAGGAAAACAGGAACATCTTAAGTTGCCATGGGAACTGGAGGAAACTGTGCAGCTACACCCAGAGAGTCCAGGCATATCTGTTTGTACTTTAAGTATGATGCTATTACACGGTATATTAATTTGATGAAAGTACACCACTACGCTACGTGTGATATGACAGAATTAAGGGAATGCATGTATTTCTGAATATGAAGAAGAAAACAAATACTAGCAAGAGCCTGAAATGGTGCTTTTGTGGAGGTTGCATCATGTCCAAATGATGTTCCGCCAACTGTCTGGGTCTTATGTGTTAATAGTGAATGTGACACATGAATGAAAAATATCTCCAAACAAAATGTAAACTGTTGAGATTAAGTGCTTTGGGAAAATAAGCTTTTTTTCAGAGATAGCAGAAAATGAAATAAAGAGACTTCAAACCTAGCTCTATTTTGTCTGCAAAAAATATTTAAACTACATTTTATTAGGAGCAATATTTTTTTTTAAAGCATTTGCTTGTCCTCTGTCTTTACCTCAAGGTTCTAGGGAGTTACCCTGTTAAGATGATGACTTAGGTAGGCTGCCTTATTTGTGAAATACAATTACCTCTGTCAGCTTTTCTGTAACTTCATTTTCCATTATTAAGGTTTAATTTGAAAGCATAATACCAAAATTCAGCATTAGATCATTCATTAAAGATAAAAAAGAAAGTCTCAGGTCACGCTAATAAGAAATAACTATTTTGCAAAGTACTTGCTTTTGTATGCTGTAATAAATAGTTCCTGGTTTGGGACTTTCCCTTTTAGATAACTATCATTTCACAGTTGCTTTAACTGGGGCCCCACCTGCATACCTGTGCAGGCTTTCTGAAATGGCTCGTTAGAATGTGAAACCGTGTATGAGGAAAGAAAACAATTACAAAAGGAAAAGGAGAGAGACATGTGGGCAAGCTGACAAGAAAGAAACACATTCTTCAGAATGTTACTTCAGGAAGTAAGAGTTCGTTGTCATTGAAATCCAAAAAATTACCTTCCTATGTAGTATGATACTCAAGAATTTTTCTTTAAAGCTGCAAAGTAAGTAATCCTTAAATATAATAATTTTTTATTAAATATTTTATATTTATAAAAAGTGTATGTTTATATAAATATTTTATAAAAAGAAAAATATATTATATTCTATATAAATATATTTATATAGACTGTTCTTTTTAGAAAATCATATTGGATATCTCTGGTGGCCCTGGATGAGTCTCTGACCTGCTGGGCCTAAACTTGCCCTAAATCTGTACCTTGATTCTGTGTCGTGTAATGAACCTGACTCACTTAATTCTCTCTCCCCTCTGGTAACCTCCTTGGAATGGAAACCCCAGGCTAACAGACGGTGCACCGTATTCCTGCTGTGCACGGCAGACTGCATGTACTTCAATCAAATTTCCAGTTAGATGTCATTAGGAAGTCTTAATTAAGATGAACATTTTTTTCCTGGTGTCAATGAAAATCAGCTGTATCGCAGCAGTTTCCTCTTTTTTGTTGTTGTTTACCTTTTGCTTGTAAATTTGTTTAGCTAAATGGCTTTTTCACGAGTTTCATTTCTGAATTTGAAATATCAGGGAAATCTTTTTCCTCTTCTCTGGCAGCACATTTTCTTCTTTAATTTTAAACTTCCACTGGGTGGCATAGTTTCTCCCATATAAAATCCAGTGCAAGTAAACTCGGAGCTTTGAGCTTTCCTACCTCTCACACAACTATGGTTCTCCCACTGATGGCATAGATGGCAAGAGAATGCTCCCACTGTAGTATGGTCCTTCTGTCTATTTACGGCAGTCTGCAGATGGTCTCTGCCATGATTTGTTCCAAGACTATGCTGAGAAGAATTGCTAGGTAGGTTTGTTTTCTCAGTTTATATCCCAGATACCCGGGAAACCAGCACAACTCAACATGAAATTATCAGTGTAAATCTGCTTGTATTTATGAAGCTTTCTCTGGAGATGAGAGTATTAGTGAAAATAAAAACAAAGAAATCTTGGGGGAAAAAATGTCAGAATTGTGCTGTACAAGGACCAGACAATAGACATTTGACTCTCTAACAGAATCACAGATCACAGCTGGTTGCAGAATGCAATAAAAAACTCTTGCAGCCATGCTGGAAGAATTCTAGTGTCTCAAAAGGGAAGTGAAGACTTTAATCCTCCCAGACAAAGAATATTCATAAAAAATAATTTAATTTGAACTAAGGGGGTAGGAAGGGTCTTCTGCCTTGAACGGTCTGTAGAACTTGAAACTAAACTCTGCAAATATATCTGTCTCTTCATCACTAAGAGCGAGCAGCCTTCTGTCTTACATCTAGATTTTGTGAATATTCTTAACCTGAGAACTAAAAATTGATCCTCCACAAAATAGCTAGGCCATCTTCTTGACGTGAAGTTCCTCCTCAGGCACAAAAATGTTGGTGAGAGTGAACTGAAAATTTTAAGATCCCTCTTAGAATCAGCCAGTGCAGCATCCTGTCTGTCATGGGACACGTACTGTCCTAACCCTCTTCAAAAGCCACCAATTGTCTAAAAGTTGTTTGAGCATCAAATGTTCCTCTAAAGTCACCCGTGAAAACTAGTGAGGTGATACTTGACATTGTGCACAACTAGGAATCTGGTATTCCCTGGCTTGCTTCCAGGTTTTTGGATGACTCGCATGCCAAACTCTCTGAACACACAAAAAGGCAATTCCTCGAAGTTTCTGAGTGGCATTCATCATTTAATTTCTAATTATCAATAATTTCTTTCTCTATACTTTCTGTTTAGTAGTGGCAAGCTCTATCTCTGCTCCTCCTCTTCACCTCTGTGTTTTCAGTGTTTTATCCAAATTTATTGTAAAAGCAACAGTCTAGTTGGCCAAACTAATATTATTTAAATATGCACACAATGTAAAAAACCCCAACCAACCAAAAAAAAAGGTCTCTTGTGATTTTTCTTTATTACATGTAGCACCATTCAGCCTGAAAATCAGGAGGAACTGAGTTTTACTGTGATATATACTTCCCAGTTGATACATCCTTTATACTGTAGCTGTTTATGGCTCAAGATGGTTTTTCAGATGAGATGGGTAGAGAAACAATGGAACCTTTGTTAAAAGTTCACTGTCTGCAGATAGCTGCTTGGAAACCAAATTAGTCCTTAAGCATTGCACAGTAATGATGTCAAATAAACATTTTATTACCAAATAATTGGGTTATATCTTTGGTCTGAAAACTTCTTAAGAAACATTCTATTTAGTGAATAATTTCTTTATCTCCTACGATTAAGCAGAAGATTTGCAGAAAAATGCCACAATATGAAAAACAACTCTAAAACATGACCAGATGTGATAGCTGCCTTGAAAGTCATTCAGACCCTTTAAGAACTGACAAAGATTTCACCCTAAATTTTGCTGGTTTAGGAAGATAATGCTTTCACCTCCTTTAACACAGAGTGCCAACTTGTGGGGAAACAAATATGTGAAGTTTCACTGTGTGCATGGCAGCCTTTGGTGGAAAAACCCATGAAACTTGCTTCTGATTTCTGAAGAAGTCTGTAGGAGCTGCAGGTGCTGGGCAATTTTTAAATTCAAACAAGTCTACTTAACAAATCAGTGGGTGATAAACATGTTTGCTAAGCACTTTTATTGAATGAATGATTTAGAAATGTGGCGGCATTTCTGAGGACAGTAAACAATGATTATATCATAGAACCCAGGAAAGAACATCGATGCGATACATAAAGAATATGAAAAGCATAGTAAATTAGTCTAATTTTCATTCATGTATAATATTGCAGTGATAAAAAGGTTAAAAGAAGGGAACACTCCACAAAATACCAAGATTATTTTTAACACATTAGTCCAAAATGAAATGCTTGATTTGTGGAACGGAGATCTGAAGGACATCCCAAAGCTAGGCACAGGCTGAATTTTTAAAGTGGCTGGATAATGTGCTGACTAAAAAGGCCTGTAGCTGGGTAATTCAATGTTGGGGAGATAAATTTTTGCTTCTCCCTGAAGGACTAGATGTCAACTGCTATCAAAAGAAGGAATTGTGGTGAATAAATCATTAGGTCTTGTCCAGCACAGAAGTTACACTCTGCTTGCTAAATCATTTTCCTATTGTAAAGTCAGAAATTATATATTTATTCCATTTTAGGCCATCATCTATGGGTCATGAAAGTGAATGGAACAGGTAAAACTATGTAAATTAAGTTGATCATACATTAATGGTGCTGTGGTAACTTGTCAACTGTTATATAAAGAAGTTCATACAGTCTGTTCTTTGTACCTCTTTATTACAATGAAACATTGTAATCCAGATATTCGGGAAGCCGGCTATGAACCTTCTATCCTTCTCTGAGAGAATATTTGCATGACTCAGCTGATCATGCTGTGGTGTTTTAGTTTTAAGTATTTTTCTTTCCTCATGTAATGCAGCTAAAGAGAATACTTATGGATGATTTTCAAAATTAGCCTTAGGAAAGTTTTGCCAATAAAGGGAATTGACTGGCTAACCAGGACTGGGGTTTATAATTTGAAAAACCTGTATTGTATTTTAATATTTTTATCAACCATCTTGTGTATCTCAAGGTTTTCATGTACTTTCAGCTGGTTTTGTTTCAAAGAGAGTGAATTTTCCAAGTGGATATGGTCAATCCCTAGTATGTTGAATTTTGCTTGTATTGGTCCTTGACAAGATTTTTTTTTTCTACTTGCCTAGATTGCTATACGTTTTCATGACATTTTAGTTTTGATGTCTTGCCAATGTGTTGTATACATAATGAACCTATTCTGTTTTCCCGGAGTATTTCCTCAATAACTAATTGTTCTGTCCAGTTCAGTTAAAATGAGAAAACCACTTATTTTGTGACAGTTCATCAAAACTTTATCTGGTCAGGACTCTGTTTTCAGAGGCCTTAACCAAAGATTGTGTTAGGTTGGACAAATGTAATTGAAGAACTTGTCTGTCTGAATCCAAGGATTTGAATAGAGTTGCTGACCTGGTGCTCAGAGTCTTAGAACTGAAAGTCATATTCTTCTCTCCTCCTTGCTTTCATAGGGAACGCTTGCATTTAACTAAACTTAACTAACTCTCTCTGTCAGCTAAAATCTAAAACATCAATTGAAGATAGTTGCATTAGGCTACGCTCCAGTCCAAGTCAAATATATTCTGTTTAATGTTTTCCACTAATGTTTCTTTGGGATTTGAATGTCTGACTTCGCAGACCTTTGAAGAATTAACCTTTGCAGGTTCAGAAAACACTTGAATATGTAACCAATCTTTGAACATGTGGCCCATGATATCATTTTGTTGCAGCAATAAAAGGATGATCCTTCTCATGTATTTCATTCAGAGAGACAGAACTCTTCTTTCCTGTAGCTGAATTATTTATCATTTTGCTCTGGCTTTTCCAAATTTAGGTATTTATCTAGTCATCTTCACTCTCGTAATGCTGTTCAACTGCAATATCCTGAAGTCTTCTCAGGAATTTGAACCACAACCAGGTCATCTTAGAGATACGTAGGACAGTCTCCTTCCTGAAAAACTTTCTTGCCGTTTGACATGGCCATCTTTCTCAAACGGAGGTGCAAAAATCGTTTATCCTTAATGTTACTCCTGATCCCCAGCACATAAGTCTAAATCTGAATAAAGCCATCACCCAGGATGTCAGTGCTCCCCGCCTTCTGCACTCTCTTCAGCCCATCAGACTGTTTTCTGCACTTGTGCGCCTTCACTTGGTTTGGCAACGTCGGTCCATCGGTTCTGACGTCTGTGGCAGAATCCAGGGAACGCAGCTGGTTGCACTGAATGTTCTGCCCTGGGCAGGACCCTTCAGCTCTTTCCCTATCACAAAAAAGAACTTTTATCTAGGAATCCTTCCCGGGATATCTAGGATACAAATATCCAGGTACTACTGTATAACTATCCCTAAACTATCTTTAAAATCCTGAATATCCAGGAACACATTTCTCTCTTTAGCTTGTTAGCTGAGATGATAGGCTGGAAAGCTCTTCTTTTCGGTCCCATAGCCAAAAGCTCCAAAGACTTTACCAAGGCCTGAACATCTAGAACTTTTTCTTGGTCATTTCAGACTAACCAATTTAGTTTTATTATTGTAAAAGCCTTTTCCATAATTGCTTGGATTACGTTTGGTTTTGATTTATAGATTGAATTTGATTCACATAAAGGTGTTTTTAATGCTGCCACTTGGGTGGTTTGGCATAATTAAAATGTGTTGGCTTTTTAATTCAAATAGTTGCTACTCTGTAATGTTGATAGACAATAGAGGGAGAAAAAAAGGTAATTTTGTTCCTACCTTTCTTGCTGAAATCTGGAAAATTGTGGAGTATAATTCTGAACAGCTGGTTCTGAATGTGTCAAGTTTGGGTTGATTGAATTACCATTAAATAATATTGAAGTAAATGGCTAATCTCAAAGAAACTAAGCAATCTGCTGCCTTATTTGGTAAACAGTCTTGAGTCTCTAACGCTAGAATTAGGTTCAGCCTTAAAATAAATATTTAAGACTCCAATGGCATTTTTAATGATTTTAGGTTTAGAATATGCTCAGAGCTGTCATGCTGATTCTTTTGTTTAAAGAGCACCAGCTCTAGCTTCATGCATAAGTGCTGTGGCATGTCTCCTCTGTTTTTGCTAAACAAGGGCAATCTAGAATTGATAGACAATACATTAATATCCAAAAATAACTTTTCCTTGTCATTACATGGGCTTCTGCATTGACCTATATTAGGCAAACTTTTTTTATGTTTTAAAAGGCTTAATACATTTGACTGATAAAAATCTGATCAAGTCCAGCCTATCAGTTTTCCTGAATCTGTGCCAGCTGCTTGAGCTGAATCATTCTATTTTGAGTTATTCCCAAATAAATAACTGACAACAGCATTTGGATTTAGTTGGATAAGTAAGACAGTGGAAATGCATTAGAAAGACACAAATACATTGCTCTTCAAAACTCTATTTAAGAGTTGTGTTTTAGCTCACTGAAGAGAAAACTGTGTATGTGAAAAGAGGAAAAGATGTCAAAAAAGAAACTTAGAATTTTTCACTCCCAAGTTTAGAATATGGGGGAGAGGATATGCAAGATGGAGGAACTTTAGAGAAATATATTTAGATGATGATCTTGTAACAAACCATCCTGAACTGCTTTGGTTTGGTCTTCATGGGTTTGCAGAAGGACATCAGCTTGTGTATCCCTAATAAAGGTTTTCTGTTAAAGATTAGAGCAGTTCAGTTTGCTTTAAATGAAAATTTTGTCATTGGAAAAAAAGGCTTTTTTTTTTTTCTTTTAAAGAACGGTTGCCCTTCAATCTGAATCAAACATTACTTGAAATATTTTTTAATCCTATAGTGAAAAGCCTTAAAAAACGTGAAGTTTCTTTCTCATTGCTTCACAGTTTCTTTCCCCCTGTGCTTAAAAAAAAAAAAAAAGTAAAATAACACACCTCTACCTGGTTATCCTCTCTTTCCTGTCTTTCACTTTCTTCCATCATAGCTGTTTTCTGTGAGCATCATGTTTTTCCTCTCCATCCACTGGTATGCATTCTTCATCTACAATAGCTAGACAAAGTCTGTCTTTACAAGCTCTTGTTAAAAGAAACTTCTTGTAAGGAATAGTATGGGGCAATAGTAGGATATTGTCTGTGGGCCTCTGGAGCTCCAGGGATGAACCTGCTGAAAACCTACCCTAGCAGCACTGTAACCATGCTAGTACACTTCATCCTTAGTTAATAAATCCTGGTAGTTTCAACCAGTCTGGCACTAGTCTATGGTATAGTTAATCTACAACCCAGAGAGACGACTCAAAGATAATTAAGAGGTGACTTGATGTATATATTCATTCTTTCTTGCCATATACTGTGTATTGCTTTTGCAGATGACACTTACTGGTCTCCCGCAGAACATGCAAGTCTTGAGTTTATTGATCATTGTAGCTTTTACATGCCTGAACTTCAGTGAAACATCAGCAATATTTTAAAGCTCATCACAAAAATATGCAATACTCATCACTGAGCTCAGCCCTCAGTTACCGACGTTATTTGTGGTACAGATCTTAACCATGTCTCAGATGCAGAGATGGTGTCATTACGAGCCAACCTATTTCTGGCTTTGCCCAGTGGTGCAGCACTCACTTGAATGAATACAGTTGTTCAGCTTTCAGCACCATCGTGGTGACAGATTTAGCCCAGCTGTCCCTTGAGCTGGCTCCATACACAGATGGAGAAGGATACTGCAGAGGTGGACTATATCAGTGCAGAAGGGTTCTGCATGAGTCCAGTTTGGTTGCATTGGGCTCTAACAGGTCAGTCTCAGCATCAGCCCTGCTGGACTTCCATTCTGTGAGAGACCTCTGGGCTCATCTCCCTTGGCCTTGAGGTTCCCAGGCAGCTTCTCTACTTGTGCCCTCCATTATGTGAATTTCCAAGCCAGCCCTCGTCCGGGATTCTGCATGAACTAATACATTTTCCCTGGAGTACTGGAGAGCACAAGGAAGAGCAGGCAGGGCTTCTGTAAAACACCTACTCCCAAGTAGCAATGTTAAGCCACTAAAAGGATCATCTCAGCTTGAACCACCTCCATGCTGAGCTACTCAGAAGCATCTGCATCATGCTATCCATAACCTCTCTCTTGGATATCATATTTTCAAAGTCTGTCTCTTCATAACCTGAAGTAATGGAGCCCTTATTACTCTAGATACTCAGAGGTCGTTGTATGTCTCAGTACAAAAATGTCAAATTTGCCATTTTTGGGGAGTATTTAGTAAACAGTTATCATTTCCTGTGTAAAGTAATGCAGTTTTTAAAAGGAAACACTGAACAAGCAAAATGAGTTAACCTGATTCCACTGAGGGAGAATCTGTCTGTGAGAAATCCCTACAGCAGACTGAAATCTAGCTGCTGTTAGTTTATTTGCTGGAAGAAAACCAGACCATCATTTCGCTCACTTCCCAGAAGACAGTGTCTGTGGGTGTTCTCTTTTCTTTCTCACCAATAATAGACAAAATCTTGCAATAAGACCTGACTGCTAGAAAGACTACCTCAAGCAAACTATTGTCTTGGAAAACACTGACATCAGCCCAAGTTCTCTGTTGTTGCTCTTGCACCCTTCCTGTGGTGCAACATCAGTGAAGAATCAGTTGCTTATTTCTTGGAACAAGAAATACAGCAAGAATTACTAAAGTTAGTTCTTAATGCTTTGCTGAGTTGTTTTTCTTGCTTAGACCCTTCTTTATACTAACCTCTAATTACAGTTATCCTGTGTAAATATGGATAGGAGAAATAAATGTTTACAAATACTGAGTTCTCCAGGAACATGTGGTGTGAAGAAGATGGGAAGTGGCTTCTCCAAGTTGTACTTGTGTGTCCCAAAATAACATATTCCTCTGTTTTGGCAAGAGACATTTACAATTTATGTTATTCCTTTATCCCATAGGACAGGGAGCCAGCAGAGGCCCCACAGCACTGTGATCTCAAGTGCTAAAGGAAACCTCGAGTCACAAGTCTTTGTAACACTCATTATAGTAGCTGGATATCCAACATTAGCAGGTAAACGCATTCAGTTCCTGTGTTAGGACTGTTATGAATCCATTAAGAAAAAACACACAACCTAAACTGGGTTTTATTCCTTCTATAGTTTATTCTGCTTCCTATCGGTAGGAAAGGCTGACTTCAAAGGAATAAATCCTTAGGAAATTGTCCACTATCAGGCTTAAAGGTATTGCCCTTAGTTGGTTATCACTGCCTGCCATCTGGAGGTTACTCTCTCTACACGTTCCTGCAAAAGTATGTGTAAGAGTGCTCCCTACTCCCCTGGCAAAGTCAAGTAGGTTAGCTGAAACCACCTTCACCGATGGATTAAACTGAACTGGTCCACTTTGCCTGAAGTGATAAAGGATCACTTACTTCCTTATATCAGCAGAATTAGGATGTTGGTGACTAGTGTAACACTATTTTCAGATATCCAAACATCACAGAGCAGTTATATATCCAGGTACTTTGATGCAACCTTACCCCTCCATCCGTGAAGGTTGTGTTCCTAAAACGCGCAGCGATGAGCAAGGCAGCAGATGGCAGAGCAATTTTCCTGTATGAATGAATGCAAAATAAGGGAGATGCATACAGGGAGTTAAGTACAACTTAATTACACAAGAACAGTGTATATGGTGTGGAAGATGAAGAGTCAGAAGCAGGATCATCAACTGGTGGAGATGCTGGCTTTTTGGCAGCTGAGATGTTGCAGTGTGATTGTCACAGACTGCCAACTGCCACCATTACCTCCTTTTTCCATCTTTCATCCTTGTCAGAGAACTCCAATTCACTCAAGTTACAGAAAGATGATGACAGTGATGAAAATGTGTAACCCTTCAGAGACAGGCAACAAGATGGCAGAAAAGGTCAGGCTTTCTGCCTCGTAAAAGTGACCAAGTTTGACAGACACAAAGCCATAAATGCTAGCCCCCAGAAAGCCACCATCTCCTCCAGATGACGAGCCTGATCATCTTACTGCCTCCTTTTGAACAGTTATGCTTTCATCACTGTCATCATCCCTCAGATGAATTAAGGTCATTAAAGCATGAAGGATGGAAAAAAGAATGGGAAAATGATAGTGAGCAGGGAAGGCTGTTAAACAGTCAGTGGTGTAACTCTGAAATGACAGCTAAAAAAGTGACAGCGCGGGGTGCTGCCGTGCTGTACACTGAGGAAGTGGTATGAAACATTCTGGGGTTGGTCTGCATTCAGCAAAAAGGCAAAAACTTTCCTGATGATAACTGTGGTGGGAAGTTTGTCTAGCTTAAGCTCTCCATAATGTACTAACACTAGAGTTAATATCACTGACCCTTAGAACAAGCTGTAGTGTCATTATATAGTCACAGGCTTTTTACTCAGCAGCACTCCTGCCTCCTTTGGTGCATTAGATGAGCGATGCTCATTTAGCGAACAATTCAGTACTGTTTTCCCTTTGTTTCTCAGTGTGTGGCCCCCAAACTGATTTATTACATATTGTTCTGAAGACAGAGCTATGAATCCTCTCAGGAGTTTTCCTCACTACAGTGCACGCATGTGTCTCACAAAGCAAGTTATTTTACTGTTGTTATGGATGAGGGGCTGCTCCACACAGAGAGAGCATTTCTATATACCTGCTGATTTGGGTTGCCTAATCAGAGGCGTTCTGGATCTGGGTTGTTCAAAGAACTTGCAATGAACAGCCCTTTCATATGTAAGAATGGAGATCCTGTTGCTCTTACTGTGAGTTCTCCAGGCAAGTAGTAGGCTGAAGTCTCTGGTCAGGCACACAGAAAATTAGGAAACATACAGTTGCCACCATTTAAACACAGTGGAATTCAATTCTTCACAGTAGTATGAACTTACACCTCTTTTGTCTCCCACAATCCCTATTTCTTACTCGCTGTCATTAAACCTCAGCAGTAAAGCACACAGTGATGCTGTAAACAAAAGCGTCCTTCCCTACAGAAACTCAATTCATTCCTAGAGGCAAGGGCTATGGACAGAGCAAAGGGATGAGAAGCTGCGGGGAAAAGGGGCAGGAGGCCACACAGCAGAAATCCGAGGTCCCTCTGACACATGATGGTAGGCCACTGCAGGCAGTCACGTAATGATGTTCAACGCAATTCGAAAGAGGTTGAAATGAAGCTGTATTTGTGAGGTGACTGCCTACAGTCACGTGCGTAACACGATCTGTCTCCCTAGTATGGGTAGTTGAAGCTACGAGGTGCGTTTGTGAGAGGCCCATCTCCAGACGGAACTTGGAAAGAGGATGGAGCCACACAGGTCCCAGGCTGCAAGGAGTGCTGGGTGCTCCTCCCTGAGACCACAGCTGGGGCAACAGCACTGTCACCTGCTGGAAGTGGGCCCTGGTCTAGTCCAGCAGCAACAGAGCGGAGGAAGAGAAGACAGGATCTTTGCAGAGAGACAACAGCCCCAGGCCCAGTGCGCAGAGGGAGGAAGAGGCACAAGCTATGCTTCTGGTAGAAGGCAGGAGGGATGCTGGTGACTTCCACCTCCTTTTCAGCTGTCCAGCTGGAGAGCAATGACAGGGCCCTGACAAGAGGAGGCGCAAGCTCTGACAGAAGAGGTGCCTGGGCCAGCCATGCCTGACTGACAAAAGGGAACCAGGGCTAAAAAGGAGGGACAGAAGCCACCGTCTGTTGCATGGAACTGCTGTCTCAAGAGGGTTGCTGCTTGCCCAGGGCCTGGATTTGGGGCATTGTGGATAAATTGCTGAGTAATCTGGTTTTTGGAATATTATGCTTTAATGCTTTTGCATATGGGCACTGATGGCGCTACACTACTACTGCAGACCCTGAGCAGACTACTGCATTCCCTGGGGACAAGGGTGAAAGGTATGGAGCTCCAGACGGTATTCCTCTCAACCTTGCTGGTCAAGGGGAATAGTTTGGCCATGAGTGGAAATGCAGCTCAGTATGTCTGCTTGGCCAGTGTCATCAGAAGGATTTTGGCCCCTATGACCATGGGAGTTTGAAGAATGAGAATTGCCAAGGAAAGACAGGATCCATCTGAAAAAGTGGGGCAAGGGCATATTTGCCTGCTAACCTAGTGAGGGTTTACGAAACATTTTTTCAGAAAAAGATGTGAAGGTCCTGGTGGACATGAGCCCACCAATGTGTCCTTGTGGTGATGAGGACTAACGGCATACTGACCTATGTTAGCTAGAGAATGGCAAGGAGACTGAAGAAAGGGACTGCCTCCCTCTACCTGGCCCTGGTGAAGCTACATCCAGAGCACTGCATCCAGTTCAGGTCCTCTCGAGATATGTCAACAAAACAGAAAATCTAGGTTACTGCTTCAGGGGATGGCACATACATGATGAGAGACTGCAAGAACCAGGTTTGTTTAGCCCAGAGAAAAGAAGGCTAAAGGAGAAGAGAGGGGGGACTCTACTTCCAATCTTGAAGCACCTAAATGGAGGTTGGAGAGAAGGTGGAACCAGACTCCATCATCACGGAGGCACACAGCAAAAGGAACAAGAGGCAACTGCCATAAGCTGAAAGCGGGAAAATTAGTTACATGACAGTAATTAGGTGTCATGGAGAGAGGCTGTAACATCTCCATCCCTGGAGAATTTCACAACTCAAGGGATAAGGCTCTGAGCAGACTGAGCTAACTTTGAATTTACTGCCCTTTGAGCAGGTGATTGACTTCAAGAGCTTCCTTCCATCCTAATGCTTTGTCATGATTCACCTCTATTACTTATCCAAGTTCTCATATAAAGTCAGCTTCTTGTCACTGCAGAGCAGAGTTTTCCATTCACATAAATCACATTTCATCGTTGCTCTGAGGCTAGAGATAATGTCCCCGTTTGATGTTTCACTATGAATGTTTATCTGGCTCATGGTGCTTTGCCAGGGTTCATGGAGGAACACTGTGGTAGAACTAGAGCTGCCGTATCACCTAGTGCAGTTATCCACATTCAACAACAGATAATGGCTAAGACGGTCTCTGCATACATTAACTAGATCTACCTCATTCTGTCTTTGCAGGTCACTACGACAGACGTAAATCCCTGAAACAGTGTGGTTTTATTACCTTGACAAAGTTCCCACAACTGCTTTCACATTTTGTGTCTAATGGACAACGTTCATTAGCAACAGACTAAGCAAAGGCAGTTCTTGCCCTCCAACTGCAGAGAGATGGACACACTTCCAGTTCTTCCATCCGTCACAATGTTATGAGTAAGGATCATCTCCTAATTGGGGCAAAAAGTTTCTGGGGCACTCAGCATGTGAGCATTTCTGACTGAAAAGATAAGTTATGTCATGTAATGAAGTCAGAAATAAAATGTTGTGTAACTTCTGACTGAGCAACTAGGAATTACTTGCAGTCCCTGCAAGAGCCATTGCTGAGGATCAGTTGCATCATCACAGGGGCAGTTACCATGAATGGACTCTACTTCCAATGATCTCACTACATTTCATGACAGGACTGGCTGGAAAGGTGTTGTTCTATAGTGCAGCTACCTTCAGCTGCAGTGAGACAGCAGGATAGAGGAGGTTCTGTGCCAAAAAGGACCTTACTAGCTCATAAAGTTTTAATTTGATCAGTACTAATGTAGATACTTTACTATTCTTCCAGATACAGCAGTTACCATTGTGAGTCTGTGAAACCACACATTTGCGTAAGGTTGTATGAGGGAAAAAAATGAAAGGAAAAGCAACTTCACTCTATTATGATAGTCTACATTATGAAAATAATTAACATATAAAACTAACCAAGGGTTATTTTTACTCCATGTTATATTTGCACCCTGCAATTTTATTTATCAAGGAGAAGGGTTTCAAGCGTTGATCTATCCTAAACTATCAATAAGAACTTCAGGCAACAACAACGTTGGTATTCTTAAGCCTGTGCATATAACATAGCTGGTAAGTGCTTTTCTAAAACAGTGGGCAAGTAAATGACTGGCAAACCAGACATTACACTGTAAATACAGCACCAAAAAGGAGTATGTGTGATGGGCATTTGTCAGTGCTGCTAATTCAGAAAATCATTAATGTTCAGGTAGATATTGGAGGACGCATGATGAGACTTCATACTGATTCTGTACATGTAATGGATGCACAGGTGCAGATTTACTCTGAGATAAGGGAGTCTAGTATTCCATTAGCTATTAATGTGTAATAAAATGCTCTGATAGGCAATTCTTTAGGCTTTAAACCCTAAAAAAAAAAAACAAAACCCACCCAAAAAACCATCCCCAAACACCAACAGTAAGGAACCTCAGTAGTTTTCAGGTGGGTATAAAGATCTGTTATGGAATTAGATGTTTTTTCATAACTGTAGGCCTTCAATAGGAAATCTTAAGGTCATTTCTTTGTCTGCAAAATTCCTACATTAGATCTGGTTTGGCTCCATCTAGAGATTAATTTACAAATTGACTGTGGTACAGTCAACTGCCATGTCCCTACGGGCTTTGTGTAAGAGACCAAAATATACCTTAAGTTGAGTACCTACAACTGTTTTTAATGCTTAGATTACTACTGGTTCTAAACCATGTGCTCTGTCTTTCCAGGTCACTCCTAGAATTTGGATCCCACAAAACATGGATGCTCAAAAGGGACTCTTTGTCCAAGTAAACTTTCAGAAAGTGACGAACACTTTCTGCAGAGGTTATAGCTTGACTTGTGCTCTGATACACCCTGCTCCATAGGTATTCAGCCGCTTCCAAACCCATAAATTGATTACAGGAACCGTTGTGAAGGCTCCAGCTGGATAACCAGCAGCTTTTGGACCGGGGGCTATTTTCTCTTCCCACCCAAAGCCTGCTCTGGATGCAATTCTAATGAAATCTCATGTAAGTAATAGCAGTATTGTGGGATTTCAAGCACAATTGCTTGAAATAAACCAGTTTCAACATACTAGAGCAATTGCCTCTTTGTAGCCTTCAGCTATGTGTAGCTTCGTACAGGAGTGTCACCAGGAGGAACACTTCCACAGCATGATAGAGCAGGAGCCTTTCTCTCCGATAGAGCTGTCAGCACCATGAACTTTGGTCTCTCGATAGGATCCTGAAGGTTTTAAAGACCCAGAAGCTACTCATAGTATTTCTGTACTATGAACACACAGGCTTAAGTTCAGCACTTCAAGAGGAGACATTTCAGATGGATAAGTAACAGGAGTCCTTGGGAAAAATAACCTGTGAAGGGAGAACTTCCATCATCCTACTTCCCAGCTGGAGAAAAGTGCTGCTTTCCTTTAGGGATATAGACATTGACTACGTATTTCCTTCCATTTCCCACGCAGAATAACTGTAACGCAGACATATTTATCTATACTGTTAAAATACGTCATATAAATAATAGGAAGAAAAATTGAAAATCTTTACTCCTTTTTCAGAAGTGACAGCTTATCATTGAAAAAAAAACCCTATATTCACTTCAAAAGCTCTGCCTCTGACCAAGAGTTGAGAGAAGTTTATTCCCTTTTCAAAATCTTGCTTCAGGAACACTCAGATTAAACACATGATAAGAAACTAAATACTGGAATCAAGATTTGCATTCTGAAAGGCATAATTCAGGCAGAAATAGCCCCTTCTGCTCAAGCACGCACGTTTTGTGGGATCTAATTTCTAAGAAAAGAAAGAGACAAGGGAACGAATGAAACCAATAATAAACCAGGCATTTAACACAAACAACATTTAAATCTAACTACAATGCTGTTAATGTAACACAGTTCACTAAGATTATATTTTAAAGAACACATGTATGTGCCATCACTCGATTTACAATCTCCATTCATTTTAGTTTATAGTCTCCTCAGTACAACAGTCTTCCAGAAAATGTTAGTACAGCATCCACAACAAAAACTCTGCAAATGTATCTCAGGTCTTGGCTTGCTACCCCAACACAACTGATTACTGATTTAGGTTACTTGTACAGTGGAGAGTCAATGGGCTTGGTGAAAAGAAGCACTTTAAGAGACAGAAATTAAAGTGTTACTACATTCTCATTCCGTTTTTTGACAGCTTCAGTTTTCATAGAACCCGGGGGCAAAAACTGTAAGAAAATAAGCCAATCTAAATCAAAGTTGCAAGTAGTGAATGACTTTCAAAAGAGGGCCTTGCTCATTTGAATTGTGACAAAGAGCAGAGCTCAGAGGGAGTAGTCCAAGGATACTGCCCCTCTGTCAGTCCAGCCCAGCCCTCACTCCAGTTGAAAACTCTGCTGGCTCAGACCTGGCTCTGGACCTAGTTCTCCTCGCAGGTAGGTACCTGAGCTGGTATTTAAGGCGTACCTACAAGCTCAGTCCTGCAGGACTACAGAAGTCAAAATTGTCTCCTAAAATTCTCCTGCTGTGCCTGTCCAGAGTAATGAACATTTTGGCAGGGCAAAGAATCTCTGTATGTATATCAAGTCTAAATTTATTTAGCATCCACGATAGAGGTCTACAGACCAAAGAGTACTCGAGCCAGTAGGATAACTCAGACCATATGTAACACTGAGTTCAAAAGAAACCATAGCCATTACTCAGAAAAACTCAACTTCTAAGAAGCGTAGGTCATTTTTGCTGCAGACTGAGAGATGTGAATTTGAATAATCGTAAGATTATTGAGTACACACAGACAACCCCTTCCCAGGTAAATGCACTTATCTGCCAAAAAGAGTTCAGACTATTACCACCTTTCCAGGTACCTCTGAAAACCCGAGTCAAGGACTGATGTTCGAGAAGACTAAATCCAGGACTTGGAATGGTGAGTCCCAACCCTGCCTGCAAGGATAGTTCGGCTGAGGAGTTGTGGGGAGGGAGACAGCAATGACAGTATTTTCTCAGGTACATCTCCCCTCATTTGTGATGGCAGTGAACTGGCTTCAGAGTCCTCCCTGGTCACAGTACACCAGTTAGCACGAATCCCGTTCCCGGCCACTGGCTCCCGGACACTGCTCAGAGGCATCCTTCCAGACTGTAGATGCCCTTCCCATTCCTGCGGGCTGGGTCTTGGCTCAGCTACCAGTCTGACAGGTGAACCCTGGCAAGTCACATCTGCGCAGCACTGCTCTCCCAGCAGAAAGTGGAGCATAGCACTGATGCCAGCGAAGTACTCCAAAGCCTGTTAAGAAGAATGCTGTCACTCAAAGCTTCCATTTGTGACAGTGAATGCTGTCACTTGCATTTAGAAATGGAAGATGCAGAACAGTACTTAGAAACATTTACCCTTCATTTGGGAAAGCCAGCGATTGCAACCCAAGAGGAAAAATGAACACCATGACAGCAGAAAGCCAGATGTTAGGACAGAGAGGTTAGGAGACTTGGTCCTTCTTTGTAAGGCATTGGAAATAAACTGGTCTGGAAGTACTATTCAAAACACATATCCTCTGGAGTCACTCCTTTCCACACTGAGCCAGCTAACTTTTAGTTCCATACAGTAAGTAAAACAAAGCAAGTAGCAGGATTAAAGGAATATTGTGTATTTTTTTCCAGGACTTTAGTCTACCGAGTTTCATGTCCTCAAAACACTTACTGGAGAGTAATAGTTTCAGAGATACTCGTGAGAAGCAAAACAGCAAAGATCATGCAGAAGCTTCAAAGAACCACCAGACTCTAAACTGACAAAGCAACAATTACAACTAGACCATAATAATATATAAAAGTAACATCATCTACTAGTTAATGCCGTAATCAAGTCAGAGCTAAACCCCTCCCACCTTCCACACTTTGGGTTATAAATCAGTGCAACATTTACATCCTGGTTCCTTGAGGCTTCTAGAGTAAAGAATGCCACAGAGCTACGCACTACATAATTAGCTTTAAATTCTTCTTCACACATAATTAACACTTCTTATGCCTGACTAAAGCCAACTGAGCTGTCACCCATTATTTATGCTGCTTTCAATTCTGATTGCTTCTACAATAAAGGGGAGGAGGTCATTTGTATAAAGAAAAGCCTCACCCAATTTTAATTTCTCCTTTCACAAAAAGGTATTTCAGTATTAGCAGGGAATAGGAAAACAAAAATTCATCATTCATGTTTAAAAAAAGGAGTTAAAATTATAAAATCAGGATTGGCACAAAAAAGTGCCAGTATTGCAATCTACTAGTTAAACTTGTTCTCTTACCGTTCAGTTACGTTAAATAATACCTTGCAAAAGAAGTTAAAAGAGAATAAAAAAAAAAAAAAGAACCCTGGTTTTCAAGCTAAAACTAGAAATACTTCCTTGAATCCTGTTTTCCTACCTGTCTTGGCTCTATCTTATTTCTTTCTATCCTGGGGGCCTTGTTCTAATAGTGTGTGATATACAGTATTAGTATGAAAAATTTAAACACGCATTGTGCTAAAATTACTAGGTACCACTGTGGTATTTTATACATGAGATACTTGGGGTGATGAGAACTTCAGAACTTCAATTGAATTTTACTGTGCAATAAAAAAAGAGCGCAATACAGTGGGTAAGAGATGCCATCAGATACAGCAGGGTGGTAATCCTTGCACAGCTCCTAACCCAGGGCAGTGGGAGTGGAAACGTGTGCCATGGGCAGAGCTGCACGGCCTGGGCAGCACGCACTCACGACGAGACAGCCAGCGCTCCAGGCTGGCTCCAAAGCCAAGTGAAGTCGCACAGAATGCCTCTGATGCCAGAACAACTCCGGATGGGAAGCATGTAAAGCATGTGGCACGCTGGCTAGTTAAACTGGATTTACAGCCTCTCTGCACTGCCAAAGCTGTGCTAAGCCAGTGAAGTGTAATACTGCTGCTTACACCTCCCTCTGCTCCCTTTTCCTCCTCTACCCTAGATTTTACTTTGCATGTGGCTTCTTCCCCATATACACCCCACAGCCCTGGCTGTGCACTCCCTTATTCTCTTATTTCTCATTGTTTTCCTCCAACCAAGCACCTACTTACTTTATGATGAAAGACATTTGATGCAATGAGTAGTTTATATGAAGAAATACTTAGCAGATAAAAAAGTGCTTTTGTGGAGTTTTTTTATCTTTAGAAATACAATTCAGTGATAATTGCTTACAGCTCTGAACTCTGAATATGAGCTCTTACTTGCTGTATGACCAAGCTCACAAGCACTTCTCGTTTTCATGGATAAAGCTAGAAACGGCTGGTGTGATCACCACCAGAGACTGAAAAATGATGGGAGCTTTGTGTAGAAAAGTGTTGCTGAATCCCCTTGTTCTTTCTCAGCGCTTGCAATTCACAGGCTCAGTACTTCATTTTTCACTCCTCAGCCATGACAAACGGCACTGTAAGAGCCTACTTACATCTAAACCTCCATTTAGGCAGGGCAAAGTATTTTTTGGATCCTAGATGCCTGGAATAGTCTGGTACGGTACAAAAGCCTTTAGGAAAAACAGGTATGCCAAGAATGGTAACTTCACCAAAGAGAACTGGCACAATCCTGTTAAAGATCCCTGAAAACAAAGAAAAAATCCCCACTACTGCTTACACCTAACGAAACTAGATGAGAACATTTCACCTGAGATGGAGACTAAAATTTTCTTCCCTTCTAAACTCTTTTCAGATTCCCATCTCTGTCCGCTCTGCAGTTTCCTAATTCCAGCTGAAACCGGGATCTTCTCCCTGCCTTAGACTTTGGTACAGCTTCGATAAGGCAGGAGCAACACGCAGAGATTTTTCTCACCTACAGTTCAGTGGAAAGTGGTCTTCAGGAAACTGGGAGATGGAAGGAATGAACAAAACCTATGCATCTAGTTTCCTAGGTGTGCAAACCAGTTGTGTGACGCAGGGACACCGCACTGCTTGCTGGGGACTCAGAACTGACAGCAAGCCCTGCTTAATTCTCTGAAAAGCACATGGGTCACAGTCATGCCAGCTGTGAGCTCGACTCCAAATGGGCAGGAGCAGCAATGCCCAGGAAGGGTACATGAAGTGCTATGGTCCCTCTCCCAAAAACTATTTATGCTAAGGTTCAGGTGACATGCCACTGTGTGCTGCATCGTTCCAAGTTTCCTTGTGGGGCATGTAACACCCACCACCGCTGTTCTGAATTTCACCCTGGGTGGCCAGACATTTTAAAACAAGGCTATAACTTGTATCCCTCGAGTACCTCAAGAGCCTGTATTTAGTAACTTCTGCTGAGCAAGACAGGCTCCAGGACTACCCTCAACAAATCTCTTCAAAGTACAGCATATGTTTTAAAGGAAGAACAAACACCCAAACCTCAATTTAGAAATAACCACTGACAAAGAATCTGGCACACTACTGGTTAAGTGTTCCAGTGTCTAATTATCCTCTACTAAAATTGTTTGCTTAAAGCCAAAACTTATGTGGCTTCAATTTCAAGACATTTCATCCCGTTATAGCTTTGTTAGATCAAAGAATCCTCTATTATCAAACTACTTTTCTCCATGGAGGTAATTATAGGTAGATACTGATTTCATAACCATGCCTGCCATCAAACTGAATAAATTAAGCTCTCCGAGTATTACAAGGCATGCGCTTGATTTTTGGCACAAGAACTGGATGCTGTATTTGGCACTATCGTAAACACTACTGGAACAAAAGTAATATTACCTCCCCCAAACCATTTGATATTCCCTTTCTAATGCATCCAAGAATTGCATTTGGCCAAGTGGGAGCTTATGTTCAGCTGACTATCCATCACATCTCCTAACTTTCTCTCAAAACACTGATTCTTGGAATGGGCTCCCATTCTGTTTCCAGATGTATGACTTTACACTTGGGTGATAGTGGAACAGGCTGCATGAGCTGGACACCAGCAAAAAAACCAGAATACCAATTAACTGTAAAGCCCATAAACCTTAGCAGGCATGAAAAATTTGGGAGTCATTAGCATTTCAGCCTCCTGTTCCCTCTCCAACAGCTATTAGGTAAAGCTTCTGGCTTCAGTTCTGAGGAAGAGAAGAAAAAAAAAAAAAGGAAGATGTTGGTCATTTTAAAAGAGGCTAAGAGTTCACAGAAGTTTTGTTCCAGAGTATGTCAGAGGCTGACAAATATGGACAGTGAGAAAGTAACAGCATGTCAGCAAGAACCTGAACTTTATCACAGAACGTTGACAAAGGATCGTCACCATTTTTTATTTAGGGACCAAGTCACTGTCTTCATCAGCTACTCACAATTACCCCATAAATGCTCCAAAACCTACTACTCATGCATTGCCTAAGTGGATTGTGCCTCACAGTACCAATTTTGACCTTAACTATCTCGATCAGTCTGTTCCTGCAAAGCCTGAATGAAGAGCAGTATTAAAACCCTGAAGGCTGTGCTAGCATAAGAGGTGACCAACTGATCCCCAGCTTCAACACAGCTACACGTTAACAATGGCTTCCACACTGCGTATTCACGTTTTGCAGCTGTTACCTCGAAGCGCATTTCAGAGGAAGAAAAAGGAGTTGCTCGAGTACCAGGGAAACCCATTAACTTCCTCCTCATTAACGTTTTAGTGCATGTATTTTTTTCAACAAAATTTTGGACCTACAGGGCGTTCTTATCAGACAAATCAGGCCCTAAAGCACTGATTAACTTAATGAGTAATCTTTTATTCTCCATACCTAGCATACAAAGTTTGCTATCCATTAGTATAGCTTCATTATATTCATGAAATCCTTCTCTCCTAAGAATAAACTAGAATCTCTGAATGAGTCAAGGGGAAGCAACTGTAAACCTTAATGGAAGGACTCCACCAATTAAAACAAGCAATACTGGGTTTTACCTCAACAAAACTTCTTAGGTACACCCCAGATATCCAAATTTCATTGCCAACTGGTGCCGTTTTAAGCTGAAAGGAGTCAGGTTCTACTGTTACATGATGAAGACAGGACTGGTGTTGCCCATAATGCCAAGTGTTTATTATTACAATCTTCACAGTTGTGTTTTTCTTCCCCCTTTATCCAGCAACTTTAGAAAAGCGCTTTTTCCTTGCAAAACACACTGCTTCTAACTTCACAAAGATGCCTAACAAAGAAAGCATGTTTATGGTTTTTACTTCATTCACCCATAAACCCTTTTTGAACATATATTAGTCACATCTAACTACTTCCGCTGAATAGCTGCAAGGAACTAAGTTCTGATTTAGCGCAGTTATTAGCTTAAATGAACAATGGTGTGGGTATTTTTGCATTTAGACACAAGAAGGTGCGCTACTAGATTTTGAAGCAATAGGGGAATTGTTAATTAACTTTAGGTCTTACAACTCAGTTGTTCAAGTATCTGGAAAACACTGAACCACCTGACACACCACTGTTTTGCCAGCATCCTTAAGCATTAACAAACAAAAGCACACAACTATTTTCAGTTAAGCCCCTTCCATAATTTCCAGAGTTATTTAAAAACAAAACTAATTTTTGACAAACTTTAATAAACTAGCATTGGTATTAGAAGTGGTGGTTTTATTTTTTTTTTTCCAAACTAAAATGCAGAAAAAAGCTTTTGGACAAATTGGGGAAAAAAATATAACGCCAGCAATTTTTAAAAGGACATCCTTCCCTGACGTATATAAACACAGCTTGCCTGCAACTGAGAAAAGCATGAGCAGACGCAGCTTGTTGGTTTGTTGTACTACATGTCGCAGCAGGCTAAGGTTCCTTCAGTAAGTGCCCGCAGGATGAGAAGACAACCTGAATGTAAGTGGAGTTACGCATTTAACCAGTCCCTGGGTTTCTAATCTGCACTCTGCTAGACCTAACTTTAGCAACAACTGTTCATATCTTCATGAATCCTGTGGCCTCCACTTCTATGGTGTCTGGAATAAAACACTGCACACAAATAAGGTAAAGCTAAGTAAATATCTAGAATGTGGAAAATAATTTGCTGTTTCGTAAATGATTTCATGTTTCCTTGGGTAAAAAAAAAAAAGTATCTGAAGTTGTTAAGAGCTAAAGTAATGACTATGACCTTAAAATCAGGATCTTAACGTATCAGGAAGAACTGATCTACCCCTGGCTCTTCTTTACACAGAAAAATCTAATCACACAGCTTCCTGGTGCACTGCCACTAAGTAGGAATTCTGTCCATTCAACAACATACAGCTCAGAGTTGAGTTTGTCATTTACTATACTTCTAATCACGACGGAAGTAAAAACTTCTTGCCACTCAAAAAGTAACCCCTTGCCTGCATGAATCCTTCCAGATTTTCTCCTTCCAAGGCACAGTGAAACAGTATTATCTCTATAATGTTAATTCAAACTATAAATGCCTCTCTGAAACAGGTTACTCCAAAGTTAACTTGGCATCCACTGGAGAAGAGGATCACAAAAAGAGACCAATCGAGATGACACTGTTTTGTGCAAGATGGTTTTATTAACAGACCAAAGTTTGAAAGATTGCAGCTGGGCATCTGAATCTGAAAGGGAAAAAACCCAAAAGAATCATTAGACAAGCGTTGATCTGAAACTACTTTGGATTTCATACATTCCTACGGTTTATAATTTGGGCTGAAAACACAAATTTTCTGTCACTAGATTTAAGAATCTACTAGTCTTCCACACATTAACTAACTTCTATACTACTGTCTCCTCACTCAAAACACAGATTTCAAGTGCTAGAACTAACAGGATAAACATTTTACCTTGAACTCTTGGTACCTATTTTCCTATTTGTCTGGATGCACAGAAGGAGAGAATTTGATGTTTAAAAATATACTGAAATTCTAACCTTTACACACCGTTTACACACAAAAATGAAAGCAAAAGGCAAACTTGAGACAAGTTCTTGCGAAGTTTGCTTGAGAGCAAATGAAATTCAGTATCAAGTACTCATGTTCCTTTTCCACTGTCTACATGAAGGAACTGGTACTGGAATTCTGTTTTTTCTAAAACGTATTTGAGATTATCACATAAATGCTAAAAAACAACAAATAGCAAGAAACTGTCTACATATAGGGAAGAGGAATGCTCATCTTCAAATACATGGTCCTTCAGAATGACAGTACTTTGAGTACTGCCAATATCTCATCTGAAGCTACAGCTCTAGTTGCCCATTTCCTCAGCACAAATGACAACTGTTTCCTACCTGTACATTACTTGATTTTAAACGTGCATTCATTTCAGAACAGCAGGAAAATGCAGGAATAGAAAAGTGCAGCAGACAAGAACAACCATACATACACCTGGCTTTACACCATACATATGTATGTTTGCAGTCCAAGCAGAACAGGTAATTGCTTTTAAACCAGAATAACAAAGTGCAAAGTCACTTCTTAAAGTGAGAAATAAAGCCCCGATGCCTGCTACCTACACAGGATGCTGAGCTACAAGTCCAATGAAAAACACAACCAACCAGCTGAATATCCCTGGTTTCTCTGACAATACACTACTCGCAGGCATTTACAGCCACTGCAGTGGGGAACTAGAAGCTTTCCTCCTGTAGAAAGGCTCCTGAAAACTCAAGACCACCAGTATACTTCTGATGTTTGCCAATGAAGATGGAGAAGAAAGGGTCTACACTGACAGAAAGACTGCAGGATTTCACCTAAAACCAGCAGTTTCCATCTTATCTGAAGCCAGACAGGAGCATCAGGTGAACAGCATCTTTGCTCAATCTTGGTTATGAAGCCTCATGTGCTAACTTAAGGGAAATATCTGCCAGCACTGAACTTCGACAGATTGTGCCACCAGCAGCAAAATTCCTACAAAAATGCAAGTATCAGCCACGTAACATTGGCTCAACTATGGAAAGAAGTGTGTCACCTGGAGAAGCAGTAATGTCTGGTGCTTGGGGCAAAAAGCTTTACAAGAACACTGTCCCCAGTAAGGAACTCTTCTCCTAAAGCTCATTTCCACGTGCCATGCTTTAAAATGCTGCGGCTTCAGATGGAGACCACAAAGAAACATGCAAAAACTTGGGGAAGTGGAAACTGAGAAAGAGCAGCCTACAAAAGAAAGCTTCAAGCAAAAAGAACTGTCAGTCAAATGGAAAGATACTTCATAGGTCTCCTTGGACAGACAGCAGACTCCAGTGAGCTCAACCTGCTATGCCTTATTGGCTATAAAAATATTTTTAAAAGGTTAAAGGAAAAAAAACCACACTACCTTCCCTTTCTTCAGAAAACTTAATTTCTGAAAACTTACCCAAACAGAACTGTACCCGTTTTAAGTCACAACACTACCCACCACTTTTTATTAACCAACCCTCTGGAAGTTAGGAATTTCTAAGCAAACTGCACATCTGATTTCTTAAAACAAAACAACAACAAAAAAGCCAATCAAAAAAACCCTCTTGCCTTTTGAGGAATCAGTTTGGGGAAAACTGGGTCTTTGCCTGTTATCCTTTCCACGTATCTTAACGCAACAAAGTTTTCTTAAATTGCAACATACTTTTCATAGCAAAAAGGCATTTATTCTTGACTGAAAGTAAGATACAGGCAACACCAGAGCTAGTTTAATGTGGAAAAAAGGTGGAAAAAGCAGAGGGAAGTAAAAGAACTCCGAAAAAAAGAGTCCTGGCAGGAACAGCAGAGCAACAACAGTAGGTAAGACATTGTCTAAACTAGATATTAACTTGAGGACACAGCTGTCACTGTCAAACTGCTTTAACTGTTAATAAGCCTTCTCATTTCTAAAGGACAGACTAGTCAATAGGAAAATGTCTTTCTTTCAAAATTACCATTTTGGCCATGTTAACATGAAAGCTTCAACGGAATCATTTTGAAGACTGAACAAACTGAAAATTTAAACCATTAAAATGGTCTATATTAGTAATTTGATTTCTCCCAGTCCTAAACAGCCCTTTAGAGCAGATACCAGACAATCAGAAAAAAACACTGTACTTGCAATCACGAGACTTTGATCATATTAAGAATTCATTAACAAGGGCTGAATATTTTAGCCAAGATCTCAACGCTTCCCATCACAAAACCCAAACAAGGTTTTAAACCAAGTTATTTCTCATTTACCAGCAAGTTATTGGTAACACACTTCCCAAACGTATCAGCTATAGTGAAGATTTAATTTTTTCACATATGTTTAAGCTGTAATAAGACTTCAAAGATAAAAACAGAACACACCATTGTCCAAGCAGCTTTATACTGTAGGTACTGCTCAGGCATGAGTGAGTATGTATTAAACCTGAATGTTCAACAAATAATGGCAGCAGCCTATACAGCAGAGGTGGAAGAGTGGATAGTATTAACCTTTGGTAATACCTTTAGTTCATTCTCCTTATGAGTCTGTTGATCTGATCTTCCCTGTTACCAGCATCGCCACCTTCCACAAAATGGATTGTTTTCTTCTTCATTCCACCCCGAGGAGAGGATAACTTGAAAGGCCAAAGGAAGTTGTTCACAACTTTGAAGTTCTTGCCAACTGTGTAAATTTCATGGATCACATCTTCCATGCAGATGATGCCAAGCTTTCCTAAAATTCAGAAACAGTTTTCAGAAGGGCTACAAAAGCCACTGGGCAATGACAAGGTAAACATCACCAAGATGTTGTTGTCATACCTACTTGTTCTGCTAAGGTTCAGGAAGTCAGAAAGCACCTACTCTGTCATGACACCCAGCGACTGACTTTTCCAATTAAAATGGATTAGCTGCAACTAACTCAACATTTAGTTGCTACATTTAGCATGAGGCATCCAATTCAACTGTTGAGTATTTTACTCAGCAATGAGTAACAACAAAAACCAAATCCCACTTAGTGAATCTGAAGAAAACAGACTAACAGTGTTCTTTGAAGAAAAGTTCGACTAAATACACTTAAACCTTTGTTATGTGCAGCTCAGGAAAATTCACTGAACCACTTACACTGTTGAATAACGCAACAGCGTGTTTCCTTAATGCCTTTCCAGAGTCTTCAGTAACATGTTAGGAGTTAACTGCTCATAAAATGCAATGCTAAAAAAGAAACCGACTACAGCATAATACTTGCACCTTTAGAATCTAATTATCTGTTGCATTGGCAATGGAACAAACATGAAACAGTCTAATGTGCAGCGATACACAAATCAAATGCCAAAAATGGGAGACATCAGTGTTTGCTTTTGTTCCTGGCATGACTGGAAAATGGGCCACCTCCTAGAACAGTCCATTTTCTGACAGCTGACCACCATGCTTTGTTTTTACTAAACACACTAATGGCTTTTACTAGCCAGTTCTTGTGACAAGAACTTTAAGAAGTCTGTTTTCCAGACCGCGAAGGTCTAAGACACAAGCAATGTCCGATATTAAATCTGAAACTTCAGAACTACGTATGTCAGGCTGCTTTACTGCTGCAGCACCTTCTCATTGCTGAAAGATCTACCAGCCTATTCAAGGTCAAGGAGTTCACATTTAAAACTACTGATTTACAATGCTAAAGTTTGATTCTTTGCACTGGCTTTCAATATAATAAAAGTTACTTCAGCTTGCTTTGTATTAAGTGATTAAGACAGAAGTAGGTATTATTAACCAAGCACTACTATTCCCCAGAGACAAATAAGGACAGTTGTCCAGCTCAGCATTAATCACCCAAATGCAACAAGTTGGTTTCTTGTTTTGTGAAGTGAAGCAATTATTTACCAAGGCGTTTCTGAATCAGGGAGTTATCAGTAAGAGCGATGCGCTGCTTGTTGATCTTCCCATAACCACGCTTGTAGATCAACTCATGCACAGACTTCAGATTGGGATAACTGAAACAGCCAAATTAGGGGGAAAAAAATTATTTGTCTTCACAAGCAACATTCACATCCCCGAATGAAACTTCCATAACAAACAGTTTAAGATCATTTCAGCATGTCCCAAATGTAACTACAAAAGCAACAGAGAAGCAAATCTTATGCTGAGTTTCCAACAACACCAGTATGACAGCGTAATCACATCTTGCAAGCATTGCCTTTTAAAGTACTGCCTTAATCGTTTTCAACTCAAAGCTGGGAAAGCATAGAGGATACACAAACATTTCGAACACAAAAGAAACCTGCAAGTCTTGTGCAGTAAAATGCAAAATCAACTCAACATTTGCACCCCTACGTAATAAAACTTAACATTTCACTCACCCCCATGCAATATAGGGTTCAACAATCCGCAGCATGTTGATAGATGCTTTGTTGAGTTTTACAAATGTGCCATTAAAAATCTGACGCAGGCGAAGAAGCTGCAACACCTTGCGGACCTTAGGGCTGACACCATTGGTACTAGAGAACATAGGAAAAAAGCCTTAATTATCTACATCCCAGAAAATACCAAATATCATGTAAAAAACCCACAATAGTATTGTTCCCAGATGAAACGCATCACTGTTTCATCAATTACATAAAGCAAGGTTAGCAAATTATCCCAGAATGGTTTGGGTTGGAAGGGACCTTAAAGATCATCTAGTTCCAACCCCCCTGCCATGGGCAGGGACACCCCCCACTAGACCAGGTTGCTCCAAGCCTCATCCAGCCTGGCCTTGAACACTTCCAGGGATGGGGCATCCACAGCTTCTCTGGGCAACCTGTTCCAGTGCCTCAACTTATTTACTATCTCTATATATTTTGGTAATAAACCAGATCTATTTCCATTAAAAGAATTGAAATAAGTACTATACTGAAACAATTTTGAACCATCCTGGAGCTCTCCTGAACAGAATTCTTCCAATCATACTTTCTGTGTTTTTACCAAATGAGAGTTAAACAAATATTTCAAACATCAGGGAACACTGGCATGTAATTTGGGATTAAGGCGTAACAGAACTGTCTGCATATATCTGTAGCCCTACTATCTTCTTAAAATCAGAGATTCCTAAAGACTGTAGACATAGCCAGCATAATGATTTTGCACTTAGTGTAGTAAGTAATGAACATAAAATGGTTTACACCTGCTTTCAACCTTACCCTCTTATCCTGATCACAAATGCCAGTTTTGGTTCCGCTGGAACGTAGTAATTGCCAGCTTTGCGGGCCATCCTGGCCATACGGATCTCCTGCCTATACATATGCCTGTACTCCTTATGGTAAGCTTGGGCTCTTGCATAGATGAGTTTTCTTTGTTCCTTACGAAACTGAAATAAATTGAAAGTTACTTAAGATCATATAATGCCTTTTAACACATGAAAATCACCTTCAAATAACGTAGTCTATTCCAGAACTTCCCACAAATAACACAGATTACAGGAACATCTGCCCATATCACAGGGTTTAGAACCACTCTGTTATATTCTAGACAATCTGGAAGACTATTACACAGCAGTGCTGCTTTGCCTCCAACAATGTAACCATGCACCAAGCTTATCCTCACAAAGACTGTAACCTCTTTTCTTGAAGACTAAATTTCATCTTATACACAACCGTACACTTTACCCTTACTCTGCCCAGAACTGGTTTGTTACTGACCCATACTGTAAACTTCAGTACTGCATTACATCAGCAGTAGTAGCTGATATTGAAATAGATAAACCATTTAAGCTAAGGAATCAGTAAATATTTACCTTTTTTATAGCCAACATCTTCTTCTGACGTTTGGCTTTTATAGCTGCATAAGCCTGCCGCTTTTTCAGCAGGCTTTCCGGTACAGACGGCAGCTTCTTCGCTCTACAAGAAAGAGAAAAAAAACTCCCTCTTTTAGCTATTATGAAAAAACTCAGCTTTCAAGTAACACATGACAAACACAAATCCAAAATCTTTACACAATGCACACGCTGGCCTCCCTGCCTCAAGCCAGTTCACTGAAGCAATTTCCTTGTTCTATCATCAGGCCTCAATGCAACCTGATCATGTTTTATGCTTTCTCACAGAGCTGTTGAGCAGCACACAACCATGAAGAAAGACTGAGACCACCTGGGTGACAGAAACTTTTTACCCTACTTTGCTACAACCCAATTTGTAGTAACAGAAAATCTGTTTCAAGCCCATCTCATCGAGATTAATTAAGGTTTCAAAGGGTGGTTTAAACTAGTTATCCCGCATTCTGGGATTTATTTCACAGGATTTTGAACTTACTTATAATTTTAAAATCTTAGGCGAGATAAAACCTGCAAGGCCCGTGTTTAGAAAGCCACGATTACCCGGGCGAGCTCCTACCCTAAGCGTACCCGGCTACGACTCCCGACTGGAGCCGCACAGTGCCTGGCGCACCCCGGCACGGGGCTGACCGCCGCCCGCCCGCCAAGCCAGGAAAACCTCTACCGCCCGGGGTCTCTCACCCACGAGAGCGGCGCTGGGAAGCCAGCTCTTTCTCCCACCCCCCTCATCGAGGACCAGCAGGGCAACTGCCGCCTGCGGAAGGAACACGACAGCGGCGACTGCATCCCCGCCGCGCTGGGCCCTATCACCCCGCCGCTCCCGGCCTCAGGCAACTTATGCCTCCTCCCGCATCGCTGGCGGCGGCCTGGCGGCTGGGAGACGGCCGGGAGACGACAGGCAGCGTCCCGGCAGCAGGAGCAGGGAGCAGGTGCCGCCGCAGCCGCCGATGGCGGCGGATTATCTCGCGGCGGGACGGCCACTTACTCCTTCTCCGCCATGATCAGCGCCGGAAGAGAGAGGGCAGGCGCATGCGCACGGCTCACTTAACCCCAGTGCCTGCGCAGGCAGGGCCCAGGGCGCCGGCAGGACCCCAGGTTTGGGTGTTCGCGGCGGTGCCTGACCGCGCTGCGGACGCCGGGGTGACCGGAGAGTGCCTGAGGTAAGCGAGGGGCGGGAGCCGCCCTCCGTCCGGTGGGGCCGGCTGCTTCTCGGGGCGTGAGCGGCTGCCGGAGCATCCCGTCTCCGCCGTCAAGCCCAGCTCCCGGGGCGGGTTTCCGTCTCCGCGGCTGGATGGAGCGCCGTGTGAGGAGCACGATTGTTCGCTGGGATGCTCGGGGCAGTGGGAACCGCGGGCTCCGTGTTCGTACTGGGTTAGGTTTCTCTCCAGCTCGCTGTACCGGAATAATGGTTGCGTGTGGGTGGGTGGAGGAGGGTGGCTGAGGAGGCTGAGCTGCCTGCCGCAGCCGGTGGCTTTTTATTTGGAAGGCAGCTTAAGGCCACCGCTGTGGCTCTAAGCCCTGGGCCTTGAGCATCCCAGAGGCAGCCACAAACGCCACGTTTCAACAACCCGTCTGAAAACTGGCGGCTGCAGAGGGATGGAAGCACAGCGCAGAGCTCCTTGGCACATGTTGGCAGATGGCAGCGGGATGAGTCCTGCCCACCTGCGCGAGGGAAAGGCTGTGGCTGTTGTCTGCCTGGGCTGTAGTAAAGCCTTTGGCCCGGTCTCCCACAGCATCCTCCTAAGGAAGCTGGCGGCCCACGGCTCAGACAGATGTGCTCTTCGCTGGGTTAAAAGCTGGCTGGGGGGCAGAGCACAGAGGGTTGTGGTAAACGGGGTGAGGTCCGGTTGGCGGCCGGTCACAAGTGGTGTCCCCCAGGGCTCAGTCTGGGGCCGGTCTTGTTTAACGTATTTATCAATGACCTGGATGAGGGGATTGAGTGCTCCCCCAGTCAGTTCGCAGGTGACACTAAGTTGGGTGGGAGCGTTGATCTGCTTGAGGGTAGGAGAGCCCTGCGGAGGGTCCTGGACAGGCTGGATCGATGGACTGAGGTCAGTTGTGAGAGCTTCAACAAGGCCGAGTGCCGGGTCCTGCACTTGGGTCACAACAACCCCAGGCAGCGCTACAGGCCTGGGGGAAAGTGGCTGGAAAGCTGCCTGGCAGAAAAGGACCTGGGGGTGTTGGAAAAGGACCTGGGGGTGTTGGTACACGACCGGCTGAATATGAGCCAGCAGTGTGTCCGGGTGGGCAAGAAGGCCAATGGCATCCTGACCTGCATCAGGAACAGTGAGGCCAGCAGGAGTAGGGAAGGGATTGTCCCCCTGTACTGGGCACTGGTGAGGCCGCACCTCAAATCCTGTGTTCAGTTTTGGGCCCCTCACTGCAAGAAAGACACTGAGGTGCTGGAGCGTGTCCAGGGAAGGGCAACGGAGCTGGGGAAGGGTCTGGAGCACAGGTCCTGTGAGGAGCGGCTGAGGGAGCTGGGGTTGTTTAGCCTGGGGAAGAGGAGGCTGAGGGGAGACCTGATCACTCTCTACAGCTACCTGAAAGGAGGCTGCAGGGAGGCGGATGCTGGCCTATTCTCCCAGGTAACTGGTGATAGGACAAGAGGAAATGGCCTTAAGTTGCATCAAGGGAGGTTTAGATTGGATATTGGGAAAAATTTCTTCACTGAAAGCGTGGTCAGGCACTGGGACAGGCTGCCCAGGGAAGTGGTGGAGTCACCATCCCTGGAGGTGTTCAAGGAATGTGTAGATGTGGCGCTTGAGGACATGGTCAAGTGGGTATGGCAGTGTTGACTGATGGTTGGACTGGATGATCTTACAGGTATTTTCCAACCTTAGTGTTCTGCAATTCTGTGAAATCACCGGGTCATACTCTGCTCCTCATCCCCTGGGGCTGGTGGGCGGCTGGGAGCAGGCAGCCTCCGGCGCTGGGCGCCGGTGGCCAGCAGGTGACCGTCCACGGGAAGCGGCAGCTCTCACTTCATGGGAGAAAATACTTTCTGCTCGCCGGTAGCTCTTTCAACCCCCGGTCCGGCATCGTTCGGGCCTCCCTTGGCCCGTCGCTCCTCTCCGGCCAGCGAAGCCGGCGGGCACCGGCGGCCTCCAGACGGCGCTGTGCCGGGAGGCGCGCGGGGCGCTGCGCACCCCGGGACGTGTAGTCCGCGGGCCCCCGCCGAGCCCCGGCCCCCGCCGGGCCGCCCGGCCCCTGAGCGGCTCGGAGCACCGGCTGGGCCCGCTCCCGTCGGGCCGAGGCATTTGGAGCGGCCGCGGGACCCTCCCCCGGCGGCGGGACTGGGCGGAGCGGGGGCGAGGAGGGGCCGCGGTAGGGGCGGGGGGTCCCGGGAATGCGGGGCGGGTTGGGCCGGCCCGGGGGAGGGGCCCGGCCGCCCGTCCCGCCCTATATAGGGTGCCGAGCGAGGAAAATGCTCACTGCCAGTAGCGGGGCCGCGGGTGTGTGGGGTAGGGGAGGCGGCGGGTGGGTAATAGTGTGTCCGGGCTCCTTCTTTGGCGCGTGTGACTGAGTCGGGCCCGCGGTGGAGTGGGGAAACCCGGTGCGGTGGGACCCTCGGCAGCGGAGTCTCTCTCCCTACCTGCAGCCGGAGGTCCCGGGCTAGGGGCGGCCCCAGGTCGGGGAACCGGGCGACGGGGAGGAGCCGTCTCCGCCGCGGGGAGGCTCCGCGCCGCCGGCGTCCGTCCAGTCCGTCCGCGGGCGGCCGTGCCGGGACGCGCGGGTCCCCCCAGGGCGGTCGGGGTCCGTCAGTATGAACATCCTGCTGGAGCTCTTCGTGGTGACTTTCCGAGTGCTCTGGGCTTTCGTGCTGGCCGCGGCCAAGTGGCTGGTACGGCCCAAGGAGAAGAGCGTGGCGGGGCAGGTGTGTTTGATCACCGGGGCGGGCAGCGGCCTTGGCCGTCTCTTCGCCCTGGAGTTTGCCCGGCGGCGGGCGTTGCTGGTGCTTTGGGACATCAACACGCAGAGCAACGAGGAGACGGCGGGTATGGTACGCCACATCTACCGGGAGATAACCGAGGCGGCCGTCCCCAGAGGTAAGCCTGTCCGGGGCGAGCTCCCCGGGCTGCCGCCCCTCGCCTCTCACCTGCCCTGCCCCGGCCCGGGGGAGAGTTATCCGAGGACCCGTGCCCGGCGGGCTCCAGCTCGCAGCCGCTCTCACCTGCCCGTCGGGCAGGTGAGAGCGGCTGCGGGCTGGAGCCCGGCGGGCACGGTGCTATCGAACACCCCGCCAGTGCCTCTGCCAGCCTGGGCCGGTCTTGTGCTCGCAGTCCGTGTTGGGGAGCAGAAACCTGCTTCGTGTAGTCTTGGACTCCAGCAGAGGCTTTAAAACCTGCAGCTGTTTTTTAAAAGGCTCTGGCAGCAATTGTAAATAGACGAGTTCTTGTGTGCTATGGTGACACCAAAGTAAACAGAAGTTTTGCTGTAATGGGAACGCATTCGCCGTTTCCACTGTTTACTGCGATGTCAAAATTCACGTAAGAATTTTATTTTCCCCTCTCTGTTCTTTTGTCTGTATTCCTTAGTAGCTGGAGATGGAGAAAAAGATGCGCTGCCCCATTGCAACTTGCAGGTTTACACGTACACCTGTGATGTGGGCAAAAGAGAGAATGTCTACTCGACAGCTGAGAGAGTCCGCAAGGAGGTTGGCGAGGTGTCCGTCCTGGTTAACAATGCCGGTGTGGTCTCCGGACACCATCTTCTGGAGTGTCCTGATGAGCTTATTGAGAGGACCATGATGGTCAACTGTCACGCACACTTCTGGGTAACTATAAACTCTTTTCTACTGCCCTTCTTGCCAGTTAATTTTGGGAAATTAACTGCTGTTGTTTAACTCTCTGTCTCCTTGAGTTTTGCACTTGCTCCCTTTTATTTGCAAGCTCACCACTTTGTGGGTTTCTTATTTTTTAACTTTCTGTTCTGTTTAACAGGAATGGTGGGTATTAAGACTATTGATGAATAGTTTTACATCTACTATATCCTCCCATTCAGTTTTAAATTTTGTGCCCCTTCCTGTAGCCCTGGATATGAAATCCTTTGCAAGCATAACCTCTGAATCTGCTTGAAGGTTGTTACTGTTAATGAATGACTGACTCCTCAGCCTTCTTCCCATAGTCTTCTGCCAGCACGTTAGCAGCTTTAAGATGAGGTTTTAATGACGGTTACAATAGCAAACTTGCACATTTCTGAAAAAAATACTTATAAAACCCCTGCTGGAAATGCTGCTTCAATTGCCTTGGAGGCAAATTGTTCCTTTTGAAGGCTGGGAGGAAAGGCGAAAAAGATCTCTCAAGAAATCAAGCCAAGAACACATCTTCAGGAATCCTGCATATTTGCCTTCATAGCTTTCTCTGGGGGCTGCCAATAGAAGTAAGAAAATTTTTAATATGGTTTCTGGGGTGATACTGTCTCCGTAACTAGCAGATGCTAATCAAAGAGAACAAGCTGTGTGATCTTGCACTTTCTGTCTATCTAAACCTTGTTTTCCTGTGTGGTTTATTTTTAAAACCACGTTAGTGTGGAGTTACATAAAGTGGAGTGTCGAAGGAGGGCATGATGCACACTCGGGTTAGCATTAGCTGTCAGACTGAGCCCATTGTTAGTATTAAAACTGTTCTTTGGTCCTTCAAATAAGGTTATGAAATACACTTGCATAACAATCAAAGGATTAAGCAATCTGAAATATACTTCAACTTAAGCCGCCTTTGGCTGGTCTTACCTTTTTTATAATAAAACTTTGTAAAATGCCTCATCTTCAAAACTTAGAAGGGCCTCTCAAACCTGACTTTTTTTTTTTAACATGGAAGTGAAATGCTGTTTCATAACCCTAAAGGAGCCCCTTCAAATCTGCACTGTGAAACACTTAATGGCAGAGCAATCTTTTTCCAATGTATTGTAAAGCTTGCAGAAAGAGTGCTTAAACTTCGGTGTGGTTGTGTGTTTAGAAACTCTTTTAGGCTCAAAGTATATTTTAAGGCAATTTGAAAAGTTCTGAGAAAGCTTGTATGGCTTCTTACAGCTAAGAGATCTGCATGTTCCCCTTCATAAAAGTTAAATTGATGCTTAGGCAAACAGAGATGTACACTAGATTTAATGACTGTTATTGATGTGGTTTAAATGCCGAATTGACAAAGTTTCCAAGAACTCTCAATTATGACATCACCATGAACTAAAATATGGGAGGATCCTAAATTCTCCAGCTGTTCTTCCTTCAGGCCTAAGTCATACACTTATTTATAACATTGTTTCAGAGACCTTTTAAAAGCACACTCTGTGTGTTCCGAGTCTCTCACACTAATAGAAAACTAAATTTAGAGTTTAGTATTGCTATGATTGGGTTTCCATAAGTTTCATTTATCTCTAGATGTCAGTGTGAAGTGACTTTAAAAAAAATATATATACTCCTAGAAGGTGTAGTTAATCTGACCCATGGATTTTGAAATTTTGGCTTAAGCTTCTACGCAGCAGTCAACACCCTTTAAATTTAATTGGAGATCTGATTGTATGTACACCTCCTGCAGATCCTGTGTCCTGCTTTGCTTTTTTTTTTTTTTGTGGTGGTGTTGGCAAAGCTTTTTTCCTCGATTTCCCCTTCATGATCCCAGAAAAAGTTGGCTTGACCAACAGTGGGTGGATTTCTATTAAAACTACTAGTACTTAATTCATAAGATATCATCTGAATCAGCTGATTTGAAGCCAACTTTTTTGATGCAAGTCAGTGCTGACTTAAATAGAACAATGTGTCTAGATGTGTGAAGTGTTACACAGCTAGTCTTTTCCATGTCAGCTAAACTGGTGGTCCAAAAGCAAAGCTAATACTCTGGAGCATTATGTAGGCTTTTAACTATTCTTGGAGGGTGTTTTGTCCAAAAAGCTGTAAATGGATTTTTATAAAGACATGTATCTTCAATGTAAAATTGCTTCAGTAGTTAAATGTCTGTTTTCTGAGGTTTTGTTGGAGTTTTGGGGTTTTTGTAATGTGTGACAAGGGAAATTCCTCCTCATCCCCTGATTATTAATCAAGCCTCGGTGTGCTTCTACATAAAAACCTAAAATGAGGCTCTAGTACTATCCCCTTGAAACATCTGAAGTAAGATTGATTGCCTGCTGTCTGTGAACAATGCAGGTGATCTGAGCTTGCTTTGTGTTAACAGCTACGATCTGAAGGCTGCCCAACTTCTGCAGTAGGCAGTGACAGGAAAGTCTGTCACTGGTTTGCTGTTCTGACTCCAACTGGGCTGTGTACCCTATCACAAACTGGCAGTCAAGAGAGCCTTAGCAGCATGCCACAGCCTAAACAGATGCTTTCCATTTTGCTGACATTCATGATTTGTATAATCCTTCCTATGAGTGTTCTATATAAACATGTCACCACTGCATCATGTAGCAATTTCCACAGCATAAAATCCACTGCAGTATTAAAAACCTGTTATTTCATGCTGTGATAACTTGAATGCTTCTGATATTGAAAACATAGGGACAAAATCCATTCCCAGTTTGAAACAAGCCAGCTCTGGTTTACTATAATTTGCAGATGCATAAAACTGTAGCAGGAGTGTAACGCTATCTTTCCTGCTGGTCTGTTGCAAGAATAATAACTCACTTGGCTGCACTTGTCAATTACTGGAGCTGAACTTCTGCGGACTAGGAAATTTTCTTCCTGTGATATGTCAGGACTCAGATTTGAAAAATCTTAAATCACAGTATAAGATAAAACTGTTGCTTAATCAGTTTTACACAAATACAGGAGTAACAGTTTTTATTGTGGTTTTACAATAAAGCTCAAGTATCAAAATCCTGTGTTTTAGATAGTGGAACTGCATTTAATAAAACTACTGTACAGACTCTTATTTTGGAACAATTTGAGATTCTTGTACCTATGTTAACAATTTTTTTATTCTGGAAGAATAATGCTATTGCTGGATAAGTAGGTATTGTATGTCAGCATAGTACCTGGGAAATCCTTCTAGATTTGGTTGTTGAACGGGATTTATGGAGAGCCAGGGGCAAGGCAATGATCAGTGTCTGAAGTTCTGTGACAGGAATGTCCTTCTGCACAGAGGATCTTCAGTATTCAGCTCTGAGAGAACAGTGATCTGTGTTTCCCTGTCATGTGGATCCTCAGAAACGTTCAGCTTAAAGCGCTCCTTTTAGAGGAGTTCTCTTCAACTTAACCAAAAGGGGGAAGCAAAAGCATTCAGCTCCAGCTCTGTCGTATTTATTTATTTAAAAACAAAAATTCACATAGTGAGAGACCAGAGCGCAGAGCTTGTGTACTGCTGTCTTAACTGGAGTAGTGATATTAATTCACTTAGAAACTGTTTGATTTTTTTGAAGTTATGCAGGTATATTTGTAGGATTGAACAAATCTTTTAGGTGCCCTGACACTGATACAGGAATGGGTAAATACTGAGTAAAGAGGGAAATACTACTCAAGTAATTAGGGCATCCAGAAATAGTCTAAAACTTCTACAACTAACTTTCTTTCCAAGGTACGTTTACGAAGAGTTACTAAATCAAATACTAATTTATGCAGGTGCTGCAGTTGTCAGTCTAATCAGACTGTCAGGATCGCTAAAGCCTTGGAAAATAAATGACAGTTATCTATAATCTATTAATACTTATGTATTGTTATTCTAGTATCTTCAAGCTCCCTCGTGTTCAGTGAAGCTCACTTGTGCTTATAGTTTTGGTTCAGACATGGGAGTACTGCACTCAGTGTGCACACTGAATCTTCTACAGAAGAAAAGGCAAGTTACAGTATTTGAAACTATACCAGGCTGAGCCTTTTGTGGGCTCTTGGCATACCAGTTTGTTGTCTTCATCTCTAGGATTCTAGTGTCTGTGATCAAATATAGACACAGTATTCCACTGACAAGGCCACCTAGCTGTATTTAGCATTTCAGATGAGTGAAACTAGCTGCTTTATTTTTTTTAAATGTCATGATAACGTAACTCAAGATGCATAAGCTTACTTACAAAGTTTAATCTATAAGTTCTTGACTTTTTTTTTTTCTTTGAAAAATGGGTTGGATCAAGTTCAAGCAAAACATGTGCATGTGATCCAGAAAGTGTCATCAAAACTAACTCTTCCCTTGCAAAATGATTCCAACTACATGCCACCAGTAAATTACCCTGGACAGCACATGTGTTTCGTGTACTGTGGTAGCATGCTGGGCAGTGGGTGTGAAGCAAAAAGCAGACAAGACGCTTAGCTGCAGAAATAGTCATATTACTTGTACTTGAAACTTATAAGTGCTTTGGTATGGTTCTGCGGTTCAAATGTTCTTGGGTTTATTTCTTAAGGAAATAGAGGGAATCTATCAATTGAGAAAATACTGTATTCTAGATGCATGCTCTAGAAAACTGCACTTTCTCATTTTATAGAGGGATGTACGTAACACAAGTTTTGGGAAATAAATGCATGTATGTATTTCTGGGGCTGGAGTGGGCACAAGACTACTGGTTCAGAGCTTTCCTCACAGATTTATTTTATGGTCTACTAGGAGCTTGTCTAGCATTGTGTCGAGCAAAGCTGTCACCAGCATGAGATCTTCTAATTTTGCAACCTGTGCATTGCAATCTTTACTTATCTGTAATCTACCCTTGCAGTTACATTTTAGTTGTAGTCTTTTATTGAAGACTTTTCAACTTTCTGATCTTTTTTTTTTTTTGAGGAAAAAAATAAAAACCAACAGCAAAACCCAAAGCCGTTCATTTAGGTACTTAGATGTCTAAGCTTTGCCTGTAGAAGGGATCTTGTATCAAAGTGATGTGAGTGTGGCTATGAGTGACCCTTCAGGCAATATACTGATTCAAAGAATCAGGAAGCATAATTAAGCATGTAGGGATGGGGTGGTCGATGGGTCTTAGTGTTATGCAAAAACCCTCCTTCATTTGTGGGAATCCTAGGAATTCAAGAACCCATAATTAGGATTGCAGAGTGCTGCCCACCGAAATGTAGCTGTTCCACAAGTTACTCAACTGTAGTCCTTGAGGTCTATTTAGGCTGTTCAGTCACAGTTCCCATTGTCTACTGTATCTTGATGATAAACAAATAATTATATATCAAGGAGTTTGAAATAAACAGCTTATAGCACTTGACTTGTTTAATTAGCACCACTTCCATCAGGGCAATGAGAAAAGTGCTTCAAAGATTCTTTGAACATGTTGCTTACAACACCAACTTCCCTGCATACACTTTATGTGCTAGAGCATCTTCCTTGCATGGTGGGGAGAACACTGACCTCTTGTTCAAACATTCATGTGTTTCCCTTCCTTCTCTTTAATGATTTAAAGTATTTGATTTTCATATTCATCAGTTAACAAATCTGAAATGACCATTCAGAATGTTTTCCTTAAACCACTTCAGTTACAGCCGAACTTTTGCAGAGACTAGTCTCAGGAATACTTAGGAAATTAATTTGCTGCACAATTTGAAAGGTGCATGAAACTTGGACTCTCAAACGACAGAAAATAGATTCTCAGATTGTGACCGACCAATGGATGGATTGTGGCTTGTAGGTCATTGTCCAAGATGGTAGCATAAGGTGTGATTAGCCAGTTGCTTCCATGCACTAAACTATCTGAAGCTTGAAGAGTTTAGGTGAAAACAGTAATATATTTCACAGAAAATCAACGTGACATTCCCATTAAAGAAAGGGAAAGTTGTCCTGAAGTAAACATGCCTAGACTCCTCAAACTACTTGAAATATATTTGAAGTATTAATCAATTATTAGTGGCTTACCGTTCTACAGCCTTCTAAAATAAAGCTGGAGTTGCAGTATGGCTTGTAGAGGTAAGGCACTTGGGATAATCTCCTGTGACTTTTTTCTAAGGGTTGGAGACTTGTCAGCAAACCCTATGAATGCTTTCAGACTCACTAATCTACTCTGAAGAAATGGTCTTGGATGAGCGATCAGTGCAATGATTAAATTCCTGCTGTTTATGGAATGAGGTAGATCGGCTGAATAAGCAAAAACTTCTGCACTGGCTTTCATCTGATATTGTGGTGTTACTTGTGAGAGATTTGGGGAGACAGGAAAACCTTGAATGGTCTTTGCTGGTGTGGTGTCTAACCTCGCTAGATACGGAGAGAGTGGCTTTTCAATGTTTCAGTGAAATGCTTGGTCTAAAAGATTATGTGTCCTGGGTTGCATCAGGAGAAGTGTAGCCAGCAGCTTGAGAGGTGATTCTCCCCCTCTACTGTGCCCTCGTGGGACCTCACCTGCAGTGCTGCATCCAGCTCTGGGACCCGCAACGTAAGGACATGGACCTGTTGGAGCAAGTTCAGAGGAGGCCACGAATATGCTCCAAGGGCTGGAGCAGCTCTGCTATGGGGACAGGCTGAGAGAGTTGGGCTGGTTCAGCCTGGAGAAGAGAAGGCTCCAGGGAGACCTTATAGTAGCCTCCCAGCACCTGAAGGGGCTACAGGAAAGATGGGGGGGGGGGGACTTTTTACAAGGGCCTGTAGTGACAGAACAAGGGATAATGGGTTTAAATTGAAAGCAGGGAGATTTAGATTGGATATCAGGAAGAAATTCTTCATGGAGAGGGTGGTGAGGCACTGGGACAGGTTGCCCAGAGAAGCTGTGGATGCCCCATCCCTGGCAGTGTTCAAGGCCAGGCTGGATGAGGCTTTGAGCAACCTGGTCTAGTGGAGGGTGTCCCTGCCCATGGCAGGGGGGTTGGAACTAGGTGGTCTTTAAGGTCCCTTCCAACCCAAACCATTCTATATGTATGCCTTTCCTGTCCTGGAGAGGTTAGCAGAGCAGTGGAGTTAAAAGTTCTAGATTCTTCTACTTGCAAGTAACATCCGCTTTTATTTTACAGAGAGCAGCTAAGTTAATGAGATTTTATTATGCTATTTCCTTTCTGTAATAACCACGAACTTTAGCACACTTCGAGAAGACAGGCGTGTTCATGTGCTCAACTGTGAAGAAAAGCAATTCTAATTATGACGTTGCTAAGTGTCCTGCTAACCCAGTGTTTGCATCACTGCCCAAGACCTATCTTAACCGATGTGTCTGGGCGAGCAATCTGTTTCTGTAGCTCTCAGTGTCATCAATTACTCTGACTAGACAGGTTGAGGGAAGATTAATGTTGTGTTTTCTAGCACCATCCCTGCCATTTTAGCACTGTACTTTTTAAATATTTCTCTACTTTTATCTTCATCAGCTGTGAAGTATTGTTCTTTCCCAGTGCTTCTCATGCTTTGATTTTGCTTGTGGGTCCTTTCTGGGGGAGGGAAGGTTTTTGTTGTGTATCTCTAGTACTAAACCTTTCCACAGTCCTCTATACGTAAAAGCCAGAGCATCACTTTATTGATAAACCTTGCTCCCTGACCTTTGAGGTTTTCCGGCTGTTCACACCGATGGTAAACCTGAGTTATTGATACCTGCCTGTCTTTCGTAAAATATGGTAGAGGTCTTTCGGCAAAGGCAGTCTGAAGCTGCTTTACAGCGATGCTATGCTCTTTTACCTGTGGTCACAGGCTTCTTAGCATGTTTAAAAAAAGACAAGAGTCTTTCAAAATGTAGTTACACTGTGGATGGATAGGCACGGCCTGGTGAAATCTCCGTTTCTGAGGCTTTAGTTTGAAAGAAGATATGCCACAATTCAGGGAGAGATTTACATCTGTGCTTACGCTTCTGAATGAACGCTTTGTTCTTGTAAACAATTATATTAGTATAATGATTTATATGTCAGTCAAATTAACACTTGACACAAGTGAGTTATCACAATTGGGATGGGAGGCCATGGTAGGCCAAGGAATGCCGGAACAGCTGCAGAGCTGAGATGGCTGCCTTGGTGTGAGCCTTTTGAAATTCAAGTTTGTTTGGCTGTTGAATTCTACACCTAAACATGCCCTGGTGCTGGTCACTTCTGCCATCTGTTTGAACTTGTGTGACAGCTTCTCAAATACTCCTCTTTCAGTGTTGGTTTGAAAAAATGCTTGAGCGTGTGCTTAAAAGTAACTTGTCCAAACTTTCTGTTGACTTAGGATGAGCCTTCAAGGCAGCTTAGTGCTGGCAAGCTGTCACATGGGATCACCCCTTGAATCTGCATCTTACCTTGCACTAATTTTGGTCTTCATCTGATCTTTGGATGAGCCCATTCAGCTCACCAACCCTTCTGGAGGGCAGGGAGAACAACTGTTCATTTTCTTGGCCAGGTTGATTAGTTTTTCTAGTTAGAGACTAGAATCAACTCATCAACATTTCAGACTTGGACTAGCCACTGTGTTTAGGGGGGTGCGCTGGGGAAAGGAGGAGAGGGAATAGGATAAAACCATGTAGCTGTGAACAGGACCTCTGTGGCTGTCTAATGAAACCTCATTCTTGGAGAGATTTTCTGGAATAGGATTTACAGGCTCTGAATAGTTAAGTAGTCATAAATGGTTCCAAGCTGTAGCAAATCTGCCACCGGCATAACAGTCTGAATCTGACAACTCGACTTCTAAAGAGATTGCAGTATTTTAATTACACAATCTTTAAAACCCTTAGATAAAGGTAAAATAGTTTTCTGAACACATCAAATAACGTTGTGTTAGGAGTTCTAGCTTATTTGCCTTGCAACAATACTATGATTGCTGTTGTGTGCCGTCAAGAGCAATGATCTCTGTGCCTACTGCACTGTTTGATTTCTCTGGAAATCAGCTGTTTGGATGTGGGAAAAGCAGACCGAGCCATGTTTCAGCTTGTGGGAAATGAGCATAGTTTCCACAGGCAGGCAAAAGAAGAAAGTATGTCTTTGAAATCTCACCCCCTAAGAAAGTGAGCAGTTTGGTTAAAATGCCTGTGCAAGTAGAATCTTTGAAGATTGTATTAGTTGCTGTTTTGGTCCCTGTATTAGCTGGGGGTTTTTGTCATTTTAACCTTTGGTGGCTTATGAAGCGAAAGTTTACCAGCTAAGACTATTTGTTTACTGCCGACTGTTTTTTGGGAAGGTGGGGAGAAGCATGAAACAGAAACACCTTGGTTTAAAACAAACAAACAAACAAAAACTCTTAAGCTCCATGCATTTTAAAAATGTTACTTCTTATTCAGTGAGTTACTTCATAAGAAGTTGGAGCCTTCTAGGGTCTTACTGTTTCCTAAACAAACTTGGAAGCTAAATTTCCATTCAACTATAATATCTTCTTTATTTTTTTGTTTCTAGTAAGTAATACTGTTATGTGAAAAGGGAAGCTTTCCTTCTAATCTTGTTCCTTTTGTGAGATGCTCAGTTATGGCATAATCACTTTCCTTTTTATAAAGTAATTGATTCAAAACAATGACAGTGACTGAGTTGGGAAGGATGAGTAAGATGACTCAGCTTTCATCTGCATGCAAGTTAGTACTATAGCAATTGCAGTGCTATGGAGGTGCTGATCTTAAGGTGGTCAGTCTTTTTCTGTTTAGGCACTTCTTGAAAAGTTGGTTGCATAAATTGTCAGACATGAATGATGACTTCATATTTTCCGTAAGTAGTTCTGACAGTACTGTTCTCTAGTAATTTTTTGGAAACATGCAGACTGAAATACCAAGTTTTACTAAATATTCCAGAGGATGACTAAGCTTATGGCAAGCTAGAGAAAAATGTGTATTTAAAAGTTGGATTGTGTTCTTGTTCACTGACCAGAATATGCTGAGCTCTTATCTAATACTTGTTCTAAAATGAATTTGTTATGCGGATTTTTCACTGACTCACAGGGACATGTTTTCATTTTTGTCAAGATTATCAAATAGCTGGCAATAAATAACTGCTCTCCAAATGGTTGGACATTTGCTGCAGACTTGTGCTAATGAAGGTGAGGGACTAATGTGTTTGTTACACTAATGTCAACACAGCTCTGAAACACTGCAAATCCTTTGACACTGCCATTTGTCAGTATATAAACAAAGTAGAATTTCTAGTTGCTTGGCTTCAACAGGGCTTAAACCAGCTTTTGTGGAAAAGAGTAGCCGAGTGTTAACTTGTTGTATCACTTGGCCAGCAAGCCGTAAAGTAATTTCAAATTTGACATTTGAATAAATGCAAGTTAGGTCATCTTTACTGATAGATCTGCCTGCGGAAGAATACAAGGTTGCTGGTGCTGCCTAGTCGGATTGTAACTAAAGTTCCTGAATTTACAGGAGTGTTAACTGGGCTGTCACAGCCATGTTGGAGCTCTGTGTTAGTCTTGGGTATATGGAAGGTTCAAAGGCTGACATGGTAGGTCTGAGCAGAAGGATTCACTTTCCTTAAACTGCATGTTGCTTTTCAGTGGCTGCTGCCAATAATACTTGCTTTAAATTGGATGGTATTTGTGGTTTGGTAGCTATGATAGACTGAGAGTATAATGAGATTAATTTTGTGGAGAATAAATATCTACTTGTCTAATAAGATGCCTTTGGGCGGGAGGGAAGAGGTCAGCTTTTGAGCATGAGTACTTTGAAAGCTTCAGTTCTCATGCTTGGTTATGCCTTAAATTTGTGCCGGCTGGAGAAGTCTGCACATATACATTCATTCCCAAGTTCCACTTCAGTCTAGACTTGTGTCTTGCTTGCTTTGAAGCATAAAGCAGACAAAACACATAATTGGGCCTCCAAAAGCCCTCTTACCAAGCCATCTTACCTACTGCTAATCTTTCTCAGCTTTTAGATTAGCTTGGCATTTGAAATCCACAACAAACATCATTGATTGGCAACTTATGTTCTGCACTTTTATACTGCTTAAGCAGAGATGCTGTCTTTCTCCTTGTTCATTGTTACCTGTCAAGAGTCCAATATGATTGCTCTGTCCAAGCTTTAAAAGCCATGATTGCTTTGTCCAAGCTTTAAAAGCCATGAAAATTCAAATCAGGCAGAATCATCTGTGAGGGCTCAGAATACCCTCAAGAAGCTGGCAAGGGAATGTCATTACTGGAGGGAATGTAGCTTGGGGCAGGGGGTGGGGGAGGCATCATTAGTTTTTGAAAACAGTATGGTATGTGTATGTTCTGGACACAGCTGAAAATAGGTTAATTCCATGAGAAATTCTTCTAGGTGCTCTGCACTGCTTCATTGGACCCTCTTTCCAGCTGAAAGGACTTCAGACCAAAGGAGAAGGAGAAATGGAAGTAGAACAGATGCTGTTTCAGACAGAGCAGGATAATTTATTACAGGCAAGAACTCCTGTAGGGGAAACACAGGAGAGATATGGCAGAAGAATCAGCATCCTTTCCAGTTAGTTCAGATTCTGTGTTGATAAACTTGCAGTTAACACAGGGACAAAGAGTGCAAGGTCTCTGCTGGCTTATGAACTACTTCCTCTGTGAGAGGAAGAGGAATGGGCTGTTGAGCAAGGGAGTTGGTATACTTCAGTGGAGAATTACAGAATGGTTGAGGAGGAAAGGGACCTGTGGCAGTCATCAGGCCCACCCCCCCTGCTCAAGCAGGGCCACATACAGCCAGTGACCCAGGATTGTGTCCAGATGTCTTTTGAATATCTCCAGGGATGGAGATTTCCACACCCCCTCTCTGGGCAACCTGTGAGAAGGGGCTTCTTTTTTCATAGCCATATGTAATCAAAGATCTGCAAAAACTGGAGGGAAGAGATCTAAATATACAATCAGTGGTTTAAACAATGGTATATACTGCTGCATGTGTACGAAGCAGTTATAAATCAACCAAACAGTATCTGCAAGTACAGATGAAAGGTGACAGGTTGGCGTGCATGTATGGTACGTCTATACAAGGCAGCTAGGAATGTCTGGTGGCATACAGTCATCAGGAAGACCAGGCACTTTACAGGTGAGGTCTGACATCTGAGGGTGGACATAATTTTAAAAGCATGTAAATCTCATATCTCTTTCCTCTTAGGAAGAAAGAATATAAAAGTTGTCAGGAGCAGGAAGATGGAGACTGCATACCCATAACGTAAAGGTTCTAACTGCCACTTGCTGGTGTAGAGTAGTTCAGCTCAAATAACTGAGATTCTTCATGGTTGGAAAGTTTCTAAAGTAGTGGCCTCTCTAAACAGAAATTCAATGATCTTAAGGAGAAATCAGGGCCACCTTTGTCCGTGTTTTATGTACCTAAACCCCTGCCCCAGGTAAAGGTGCACTCAAAATCTAGAGTGATGCAATGGTGGGGAATGCAGAAAAGCTTTATGTAAGGAAACAGGGAGTTTGATTAGCAGCAGACCACTGTAAAGCTCAGGTAATGATACCTTTCCCACCTTGACTCTCAAGAAGAAAGTTTCTGGAGCAGGAATTGTATTATTTAGGTAACGTTCTTGAGTACTTAACCTACACTTCAGATGCGAGAGAGAACAAAGTTGTTTTCTACTCCAGCCTTAGTTACCCACTTTGGAGTAAGATCACAGGAAATGAAGCCCTTAAAGAAAGGGGAGGGGGAGACAATGTAGGGACATGATAAGGCAACAGTAACAGAAGTTTCTGTTGCAGTGCCCTTCCGTAAGCACTTTTCATATCCCGCTCTCTGTAGACACAATCCTTTTTTTAACTAAGCCTCTAACAAACTATACAAAAGGCAATTTAGCCAGGCAATGTTCACTCGCCCTAGGCATGGCATAATTAGTTCTAGTAGTAAAGAGTGGAAATCAATGATTAATGTTTGAGAGATAACTAGTGGTATTAGTTTCCTGTGATTTTTCTTTTTTTTAAATAGCATTACTTATCTTATCTTTACTGTCTACCCATTGTAAACAGCTTTGTGGCCCTAAGTTCTGATTAAGGAAACTACTTAATTCAGTTTCAGCTTTCTTCTGATTTACTCAATGTGAGTTGACTCCATGTAAGAGGAACCACTACAATAACTGAACCATTCACAGGAAATAATGGTAATTATCGGTTTTGAAAATTGAAGACATTTTGTAACTGGACCCTAAATACTACATACGCTAAACAAGGTAGTAATGTAAATATGGAGTGTAGCATACTTGTTCTTTAGCAAATGGCGTGACAGATGTTTGTTGCTACTAACAAACCCACTTAAAAATTTCAGTTAAATAAGATTTAACCTAGTTTTGCACAACTTTGGTACTTCTCAGCTGATGAAATATCTGTGCTGAGAAGCAGGGGGTTTTATGTGTATGGATTGGTCATGAGGATGGAGAAAACAGGAACGTTAATTACTAACGTGAATTAATAATTATTTAAAAGACAGGTGGTTCAAGTAATAGCTTATGTTTTTACTAAGCTAAGGCTTCATATACTTCAAAGCAGTATTTTGTGCAGAGTTGAAGAAAAAGGATGCTTATTTCTCTGTAAATTTTAAATTGATGTTGCTTTTCATTGTGACTTAATTCTGAAGGGTATTTGTTTTGTTACCTTCACCTCTTAACCTGAATAGATCTTATCTGTAGTTTCACTCTGCAAATGTAGGATATCCAAAGTATTTGGGGAGTGTGTGTGTGGCTTTGCTTCCTTGTTACTCATCATTATAGACTCCTGTTTAAGTCCATCTTGTTCTTTCATGAGCTTCTGGTTGCAAGGCAACTGTAACATTATTACTGTGCATGTATGTTAAGCATTAACTGCTGTTGCAGTTCAATATTAAAGGAATCCCCATGGCCTCAAAACAGTGGGTTTTTATGTGAAGGACAAATAAAGCTTTAGTGAGAAATTGAAGGTTGTGTTGCCTGCCAGGAGGTAAATAACTAAGGGACTCCTTTCAAAATGAAATATTGGAAGGTCTAGCTTTTTTGTTTTGAACACAGAGCTTGTTCAAGGCACACTTGAGGGCAATCCTGGAATATTTTCCTTCCATGTTTTAAATACAGCAGTCTGTAGAAGCTTGGCTTGACGACATCATGTGTATCTCCTGATCTGTTTTGAGCCGAAAGGATCGGGGTAGACCCATCACAATTCAGAGAAATCTGTGGCTTTCTTTTTAAATTCATTACTTTAGCGAGACTGGGTAATTTTGGCATATTTTTCATTATTGTTTCTTGAGAATAGAAGCTGAAGATCAAAAATACCACTAATGTCCAGAGTTATTCAAATATTTACTTAGACAGTGGCTAATTGTCCAGAAGGGGGGCCCAGCACTTCTTGAAAACAGTCAGCAGAGACATCTGAGCTCCTTTAAATCACAGCTTTGGTTCCTTCTGTTAGCAAGGTCAACAGTAGTTGTAGACTTCTGTCTACTTTCTGTATTCAGCCTGTTACTGGCAGAGCCATGTCCTTTGTGCTGTGCTGTCTCTCTAGTGTTCAACTCACCACTTGGTATTTTCATGTAGTCTTAGCAGAGTTACTAATCTCACCGTAACCTAATATTTCAGAGATGCTTGTATAGTGGAATTTAAGAAGGATGTGGAGATAATATGGAACAAATAGTTGAGATGGCAGTGCAAATGTCAAGAACTCACTCTCAGTTCTCACTGGAACCAAAGCAAAAAGCTAGAAGGAAAACAAATAGTTAAATCCAGGCTTGTAACTGCACGCTTTGGTGCGTGAGAAGGCATTTTGGATATTATAGCTTCTAACTTGAATAAATTCTCCTTTGAGAGTTATACAGTTCTAGGTTATATTTTTCAAGGCCTCTTCTAAAACTATTTGGTGATAGCTTTTACTGTAATCCTGTAAGTTTTACCCTGTGTTTATAAAATGTATTTAAAGTGGTTATCTTCTGAAATGAGCTGGGCTGTGTGTCTGTAGCTGAAAATAACTTCAGTATGTTTACTGATAAGCTTGTTGTGGTTTTTTTTCTGCTTTTCAGGCATCTCTCTTTCCCTTTTAGCACACAGTAGTGCATTAGTGTTACACTACCTGTTTTGGACAAACCTACTTTAAGGCAAGGCTGCCGCAGCCTGTCTGCAGAAGGGTTAGAGGTGCTATTTTGTCAGACCTTCATGCGTTCCTTCTCAGTTACTGGAATGGGAAGAGAAACTGGGGCACGTGGAAATCTCTGGATTTCGTTCTGTGATGGAGTAAGTGGCCACGTGTTGCCCTGCACAGGAGTAGGAGAACCTGTATTGTGTCCTGCTGCAGCCTGTGAAGAGGAGTGGGAAGAAAAGAAGGCTGATGCTGATGGGAGGGGAGAGGATATAATCTGTATTTTAGACAAAAACTCTTACCACCTGCTCCATTGCTTCATGACAGTAGTTACAGGGTTAGCTAACATGCATGGCAGCAGCCTTTTACGATCTCTGGTACCTTAGTTCCCAATCGACTGGATGAGTCTTTGACTAATCACACCGATTTTGTTTCTTGGGTATGGCTGGAGAGTGTTTAATATGAAGACGAAACAATACATTTACCCAAATGTTGCACTCATTTGCACTGTCCTGCCACTGTCCCAGCTGTCTTGGCAATCGGGAATAGCTCTGGCTTGGGAGGAAATGTCTTACCTGTTACACCAGTACACCACTGTTGTGGGTAACTGTGGCAATGGAAAAACTCACCTGTTTTGATCAACCCCAGGAAAATAACCATGCTCCACCCTCCTTACCTGAAGGGGCTCTGTGGAAAATGAGGTATTCCTTTGGCATAAAGGAATTTCTGCCTTACAGTAAAGCAGCTTGTTTATACCATCAAAATAGTTTGAAAGGGCTGTTGAAAATTGATGGAAGGCATAAAGTATGTAAAAAAATCACTGTATTGAAAAAAAGAAACTTGAAGGACCTTACATGCTGGTACCTGCTTTATTCCTTTCTTTGCTATAAAAACAACTCTAAATACGAGGTAACACATACTTTTCCACTTCGGTGTGCTTTCTGCATTCAGTATCCATTGTCTTGAGCTGCATACAGCTAACATTGTTTTCTGTGGATGCTTGCTTTCTACTTTAAGAATAATTAATCCAAAATTTAATTAAAAAAATCACTTTCCCAAACACAGTATTTCTTCATATTCTCATTTGCTGTATTTAGACTAATTTGTCTTGACATTGCAGCTGTGCTGTTCTTTGTGTTGCACAATCTTTTGAGTTTTGTTTCATTAAGAATGGAACTAAAGAATTTGGGGAAGGGGAGGGAAGAAGTGCTAGACTGTTAGAAGTTAATTTGCCGTAAACCAAAATGTTGAGAACAGATTACGAAAGCTATGAAGTGACATGTAAATGCTTGTTCGGTTTCACACTTGTGAGAAATAAGTCATTAAAGCTGTGTGCACATGAAATAGATGTTTGGTTACAGCTACTGGGAATAGTTGGTTCTTACTGGTATATTCCGAAGCATAGGGAAAAATGCTTAGAAGATAAGGAATTGACCTCTAGGCTCCAAAAAATTTAAAGATTAAACTAGCTCAAAAAACTAGCTCTACTCTCTGTTCAGAGCAGCTTCATCTGTATCTGTCCTACTTAATTGCTGTATCTAAATTATACTGAAGGTTAGAAGATTGATATTTGCACTATGATTTGGGGGGGGTTATTTTTTTTTTTTCCAGAAAGAAAGAAAAAGCTAATTCAGAGTGAGGAGGATGCTTAACTCTAATTCCTTTGTGTTGAACACTTCATAACTTCCCTGATTCCTTACCCTGATGCATCACAATGCAATTCCTTTCATCCACGATATTTTACTTACTGTTTTCTTCTAAGTGTTGAAAAGGGTGTTATGTTTGTCATTAATAAAAGACCCAGCTGTGACTTTAAGTACTTAAACGTTTTAAATATCTTCCTTTGCAGCTGTGAGAGGTAAAACTGAAACCTAAAGGATCAAACCAGAAGGCAGATAGTTTGATTAAATCACTTGAGTTGATTTGAATTATTTTGGGGGCCTGGTTCATGACCTCTAATGCCATGGACAATACCACATTTCTTGCTTGGTATCTTCTAATACTTTTTTTTTTTTAATGGAGGATTAGCATGTCCATGCATCACCTCGGGAGACTGATGTGGGCTGTGCTACCTGTTCAGACAAACTCCAGATGGGAAGGCCACCCAGGAGGCATCTTGCCCCTGAACCAGGCGAACTCTTAACTAGTTTCTCAGCAGCACAACAAGCACACAGAAGACTTCAGGTCTGGTAGGCAGATGTAGCTGAAGCTGAAAGAAACTAGAAACAAGAAACTAGGTTGATCTGGTTTATGTAACAGGCAGAAAAACTGGGACCCAGGGTATGGAGGAAGTTGCTTTGATCAAGGAAGTGGCTGTGCCAGAAGCTCAGTAAGAACACTGATTTATTTGGGGATTGCTTATACCACGAAAGAGAATAACTTCACTTTGGGATTGTTTTTCCCAGCAAGAGGAGGCTGGGAGGAGCAGTGGGCAAGCCTTTACTGTGAGGGTGGAAATGTGTCCCCCCCCATAGGGTGTGTCTGCCTCTGACAGGGCTTGTTTTTAAGTGCTGACTCCCAGCTGTAGCAGATGGCTGGAGGATGGCAGCAACCAGGATGACTTTCTCTGTCACCCATTTAGCTGAGATGTTGATAGTTGACTGCTAAGTTTTGTACATATGCCTGTTGTGCTATCTTTATAGGCTGCCTCACTTCAGGTTTTAAAGGGATTTGTGGGATAACATCCCACGACAAAGTACAGGAGCCTGCTGTGAACAGGCAGTTTCAGAACACTGCGGTCTCACGCAAAGATTTCCGTGAATTGCCAATTGTCTTCAGAGCAGAGTGGCTGTGTTTTTTCCTGTGTGGCTGTAGATGGCCTTTTACGAGATGACTTATGCGAAGTGACTGTAGTTCTGCTGCTGGGAGTTGTTCTGTCTGCACTTGAATTGCTGAAGATGTCACCCAAAAGTTTCTCCAGTGGGATTTATTCATCATGTGCCAATTTCCTCTTGGTTGAAAATGGGTTACTTTAGCCACAGGCTCTGAAAACTCAGTCTTTGTAATCTTTATGCTTTGAAGGAGTGTAGCATGGTTGAGTAGGCTGTCTGAAATTTACGGCTTTGCAGTTGCCCTGGCTATTTCTCATGTATATACATGCCTGTGAAAATTCTCCTCTTCTTCAGACATAGATAAATATAGACATTTATGGACACCTTGTTATCATATTCAAAACAAACAAACAAAATGCCAAATCCCCAGTGTCATAGTAAAGATAATAGAAAACCTGATCCAACAAAGCTTGGTACACTTGCCTGTTGCTTATTTCTTGGAAGAAAACAGTGATTCATGCCTTGAAAATGGTAGGAAAAAAAATCTGTTGCCATTTTTTTCCCTTATTTCTCTCCCCCAAGACAAGCTCCAAGACTAGTGCCCCTTCATTTCTGTAGTGGCTGTGGTTTGTAGCCAGAGCTTCAGTCTGCATTATCAAGCTTTCTGGCAATGCGAGGTGGCAATCAGTCATTCCAATGTGATGTGGACAGATAACTGAGACGTAAGTGGAAACTGCTGACGGAGCTGACTAATGCTCCGGAGGGGAGTAAATTGTTAGCAGGACTGAGTTGGGAGCATGGATCTGTTACAGGGATGGCATGGAAGATCAGGGCTAGTGTACACGCCGTCGGCGTTGTGGGTGTGTAGGGCAGGCTGCAGATAAATAACACGCTGTGAAACTTCAGGGCTGTCCGAGCGAAGCCTTTTGCGCTTTCAGATGCGCTGCCCTGCCATGACTGGGCTTTGTTGCCACGCAACGTGGAAGGGAGGCTGAAACTTTGTGTGCCTGGCACAGATTAGTTTCACAGGGAAGAAAATTCTTGTCCGAGGCTCTATATAAGAGGTTTAGAGATCCCTGCCATGAGGAAAGAAACAAATGCAAGGCATCTTGTTCTCAGATTATTTTTTTATAATTAGCTTCGTTATGCAGTTATGACAGAAACTAGGAGTTGTATGAATCAACAGTAGAAAAGGCAAGGAGTCAGGAGGTCTGTTAATCTTCTATCATCTGCCAGCTGTCCAGTGAAAACACTCTTTTGTGTGGTGTTAGGAGGTCTGGATTAGTCATTTAACACCTGCAGGCAAAAATGTTGTACAAGAACATGTGAAAATCATTAGAGCAAAACTGTCCTGACGTCTGCGATTGGAAAATGCAGACAGCATAAGAATGGAATTAGATGGATTCAGCTGTAGCTTGCACATCTTTTTAAGAATGCAGCTGAAACGACTCAGACCAACAATTAAGCAAGTAGCAAATACTTAAGGGGCATTTGCATGCTCTGAGTTTGGCTCCAAATTATGTGGGAAGACGAGGTTTCTGGGCGGATTAAGTCATGGTCTGGAGTAAATTAGAATAATAGTTCTGTCATGAATAGATTTATATATTTACTAGGCATGTTTGTGATTAAAGGCATTGTCTTTGTCAATTTAAATGTGATCTCAAATAGTACACTGACAACCTAGAAGCTGAAGTAAATCATAACAACACATACCCTTTTACAACTTCACTGATTTTTTTTTTAACATATATGGTGGTCTGTTTAATACTTACGTTAGAAGGGAAAGTGTTGAGTCAGCTTCAGAAAACAGATATGACAAAGGTAGGTATCCTAGCAGAGCTGATCTAGCGAATGCCTTTTAAAGGTGCTAAATCTGACTTGGATTTTTAAACAGAAACAACCTTTGTTATAATCAAAGCATAAAAATTGGAGGTTAAAATCAAAGTTTCATCTTGAGACTTGCTTTTGGTTAATTTCTTTTCTTTTGAAACTCTTAAAGAATTGGTAATAGAAATGTATGTCTTGTATTTTAGTTAAAGGAATGCTATTGAATACAAATAAAGATGGAAAGTAATGTGGACTAGTAGATGTTTACTGGTTTTTATATGTAAAAAGTAATGCCAGCAAAAGTTCTGCCTCCAGTATTTCTTTCAATGTTAAATGCCCATGATGATAAATTAATTGGATAAAACTAACCATATCTAACTTCCAAAACATGCTGTCAATAATTAGAACTGATAATCGTCACTGGTCTTAACACAGATGTGCTAGATGGCTTAATTAAACACTTTGCATTCCTTTTTCTGTCTTTCAAAAAAATGTGACTTCCATTTTAGGGTCAAATTATCTCTTTCTGATAACTAGTCTCTTGCAGAAAAATAAACATGTCTGAGCTCAATTGATCCTTTAACCTTAGGATTTCTGGAGATATAATCCTTGCTGCCTTGCTGTCTGACTTCACAAACCAAGATTTTCTGTGGGCATTTTTGACAAACTCAGAAGTTCAAAACCTGTACAGCTATCTTCTAAATTCTTGACAATAAACTGAGATAGAAATTTTGAACACTTATCACTAATATCATATGTTCATTATGTGTTGTTTTGGGGTTTTTTTGTTTGTTTTGTGTGGGTTTTGTTTGTTTGTTTGTTTTTTACTTTGTAGACCACTAAAGCATTCCTTCCGAAGATGCTGGAAATGAATCATGGACACATTGTGACAGTTGCAAGTTCCTTGGGATTGTTCAGTACTGCTGGAGTGGAGGTTTGTTAGCCTGTAATTAACAATAAATTTGCCACTTCTCACTTAGGATAAACTTTTTTGTATTATCAACTAGAGAAAATAAAGTCAAATCTTCAAAGATACCTGGGAGCTATGGTGCTGAGTACCTTATCAACACGTGACTCCCTGTGAGTAGGATCCACAGGACTCAGGCAGCCACCATGTGATTCACCTACTTTGCATGTGGACTTGCCACTTTGAGTAAAAGCCTAGGACAGCTAAGGATTTCAGAATGCTAAATGATCTTTGAATTACCTGATGAATTTAGGAACCTTAAAGGTGCCCACCTACCTACTCCTGTCAAGATCATCAGTGCTAAGCTTGAAGCCAAAAGCAAGGATTTTCCAAAGTAGTGTTTTCTGTTTCCTGTTTCTGTGAGGAAGTGGCTGCCAACCTTCCTTCCAGAATATACATCTCACCTGCTTTACTGGGCTCCCAGTTATACGCATTAGGTTGTCTAGTTGATAGCAGCTGTTTGAGAACACCAGTTTGTGGGACTTGTTTGGTACATAAAACTAGGTTAGGATTAGAACCTATTCTCTTTGCTTTTTGGGTCCTTAGCACAAACGCAGGTGCAAACAAAAAGCAGTCAGTGAAAATGAATTAATGTGTTTAACAGGATAATGGTAATACCCCCATAAGCACGGGCTTCTTTGCATGTAGGTAAGGCTCGGTCTGTGTCCTTAAACTGTAGTGTTACGTTAAAGAAATTAATGAAGCTGGTGTAGCTTAAGGCCTTGTAGAATATTTACTGTTTGAGAACACTGCAAAGAATTTTTTAGACTGTGGGTGTGACCACCAGCAGAGGTGGACACATCCAGTGGAAAACAAATGCTGCTGCTGTCTATGCAATTATTCTTTTAATGTTGCTGAACATAGTATTTTAGTGAGATACACAAGGTCTATCCTCTTCTGAAAGCTAAATAATACAACTCAAATCTCCATTATAGCTTCTGTTGAAACAACCTTAAAAATAAAGCATTTAAGACTTTTATACCTATGCCCTACCAACTTCTTCAAGCTTTTTCAGATCTGACGCAAGGTAATATTAGGTATCCCAATCCTTTGTTGTAACGTTTAACGTTAAGCAAACTGGTAATCAGAGTAACTTGCTACGTGAGCTTGCCTGATTTAAAGACTTGAATCCAAGGTAATATCCTCCTACATTCAGCTTTCCTGCTTTCATGATTCTGTGTTAATTGCCTTAAAAGTAAAGTGATAAATGAGTTGATATGGTGCTCTATTCAGTGGGTGCCTTTTGTTCTTGCTTTGAAAAATCTGTGCAGAATCACCTCAGATGTGCTTTGGCTTTGGACGTGATTCATATCTGTCCTTTTAAAGTTGCCTTCTATTTTTTTGTCTCGTTCATTGCCAACACAGGATTATTGTGCCAGCAAATTTGGAGCTGTAGGTTTCCATGAGTCTTTGAGCCATGAATTGAAGGCTGCTGAAAAGGACGGAATCAAAACAACTTTAGTCTGCCCTTATCTTGTAGATACAGGAATGTTCAGAGGGTGCAGGATCAGGTAAATAATATTCGCCTTCTACCCTATGTTTGTAGTATCATAAATGTACTTAAGGTAACTAAACTGCTACCACAGAAATATTGAAGGAAGAATTATTTCTGCTTTAATGTATGTTAGTGTTGGACTCAAAAAAGAGACTTTCTGAATTCATTGAGTCTCTTCTGTCCTTTTGTACTTAGGCAACAGAAGTTTTGAGCTATAGTCTTTATAACTGAACAGTGAATATAAAAAAATTGATGTCTTTGTCCTTGCTGAGACATTCCAAAGAAAGTGAGTTAAAGAACTCTTCACTGACGTCCTTCCTGTGTCTTATTAACCTGTCTTAAATATTTCAGAAAAGAAATTGAGCCTTTCCTTCCGCCCTTGAAACCAGAATACTGTGTGAAGCAGGCTATGAGAGCTATCCTTACAGACCAGCCGATGATCTGCACACCTCGCCTCATGTATATGGTCACCTTCATGAAAAGGTAAGAGCGGAAATGCTGGTTCATTGGCCATACGATCTGCAGAACACTGATAGAATATGTAAGCATGTCCACTTTCTGGATATCAAACAGCCCCACCCACACGGGTCATAGGTGCTGTTTTGTATGAATTCACAAGTCTCTCTCTTGGCTTGCATGATTGTAGCTTGGGAAGCTCCATAAAACTGAGATCCTACATACTGTGCATCCTTTTTTTACCCTTCTGGTATCTTCCATCCTCCTTAGATTCCTATTTTCCTTTCAACAGACTTTTATGTCCATTGTTTGAGTTCCTCCTTAGGAATGTGGTATGAGGCAGCTTCCAGGAAAGGAACCTGTAGCTATCTGTGTCTAGAACCCGTGTGTAGGAGGCCCTGTCTGCAGATTCTGTAGGACTTGCACAGCTATGGTAGATAAACTGAAACTCTGCACATTCAGAACCCATTTTCAGAGTCTAAGTTTGGCAGAGGGGCTGTTTAAAGGAGTTACCTCCTTTTTCTATCTCACACACTACAGTTTTGGATGGGAACTCTGCATAATCTGTAACCAGCCTGACATTTTAATGATGCAGGGTAATACAGGAGTTGACTCAATTCCACTGATGCAACATCACTTGAGATAGTGAACAGCTTCACAGCTGTCTGTGTTGTTTTTTTGAAAATCGGTAGTGTGTGGGAGCAACCTTTGAAATATAGCATTGTCTTATTTTCCTGCTGTGAGGGATGGTTAAAACTCACAACCTTGGAGATTTTTATTCCACTTGCAAGGCAGTGGTTCTCCTCTGCCTCAAGTCTCTTATGGTGGACAGCCTCACAAAAGACTAAAGGAGCCTTCACTGCTCACCTCTCTCCTGGAAAAGAATATATATGTCTCTTCTGCCAACAAATCAAGGCCACTGTCAGCATCTTTAAGAACTAGCTTCTTCAGCGAGAAGCTCAGAGTGTGCTTCAGTGCTCTCTACACAAGCAGTGCCTTATATTGCAACAGTCACATCAAAGGCCCTTTGGGTTGTCTTGCAGTTCAACACTTTAGCTTCCAACAGGGAGATCAAAGCTTCTGCATAATCCAGGCCCCAGGCAAGCTGCACTTAGATCAAAGGCCCTCCACTGGCTACTGCAGGAGGAGGACTGCTGGCAGCAAGGACACCTGTACCAGTGACATCTACTTTTCAGTGCTTCAGTGGTCATTGCTCCGAATGGCTAGATTCTGCACATTGCTTTCCACTGGATGAGTATCTGCCGCTATTTCCAGGGCCTGAGGAAATCCCATCTTAGACCTTCGCTAGAGCCCCCGAGTACTGTGCTTGAAATAAAAGTCATATTTTGTGGATGTGGGCAGGAGGGCAGGGTCTGTAACCAGGTATCTATCCATCACATAACTACCTCTTGGAATTTTATCTGGAGGAGGAAAAAGGAAATTGCTCTCTTTACTTCAGACCTCTCTTTTTGAGGATGGATGATTGAGTTTAGAATATAAGTCAAGGTTGTTAGACATCTGGTGATCAAAGAATGGCATTAACCAACACTAATCCCACATTAAAAAATATCTTAAATGTCTCATGACCTCTGCTGATGTGGCTTTGAGCAGATGCGTAGCTTTTAGTAGGCCTTCTGTGATGCTCTTGTCACCACCCCTCCTGCTTTAAAGCAAGCTACCACACTGCTTGTGGAGAAACAGCAGGAAATCTGGTCTAAGCTGGAGGCATGTGGATAAGTAGTCTCTTCCTCCTTTGCTTGCCTGTGCGGTTGGGATTCTAGAATTTCTATTTTCTCTGTAAGTATCCCTGAGAAATGAAAAAATGCTTTAAGTCTGTTAGGAAGCCTCTCTGACAGCTGTTACATTGCTTTTAAGGAACCCAAGTGCATAGTGTAGGCAGAGGCTTTGTTCTGTGCTGTCTCCTAACAGTTTTATAACCTCTTTTTTTGCAGTATTCTGCCCTTTGAAGCAGTCGTATGCATGTACCGGTTTTTGGGAGCAGACAAGTGTATGTACCCTTTCATCGCTCAAAGGAAACAGGCTACAAACAACAATGAAGCAAAAAATGGAATTTAACAGTGTTTTGGATGGACTAACATTTAGAGGTGAACACGATAATGTTACGTGACTGAATTGCAAAGTGCACTTGCATCTAACAGGTGCAAATGTCAACATCTTACTGCGGCATTCTCTTGGGTCCTAAACCTGTGTATTGAACTCTAAAAATCAATGGGGTTTTTTATATACTGTAAATAAAACTGACTAGAGTGCTTGGAAAATGTGATAGGTAAGCAAAGTGAATTTACAATGTAGCTGCCACCACTGTCCTTTAGAATGTCACTGTATGTACAGTAAAGTAGTCATACTACTTGTAGGGATGCACTGTGTGATATCTCTTCCTCAGCCTGCCAAGGTTTCCAAGAGCTGTCTCCAACTAGAAGATGCAATGTTTCAGAAATTGTTTGTCTTTCCCTATGTTATTTGGGAACGGGGAGGGAGGGAAATCTTGAGATTTAAGCTACTGCTCATGACCTTTTAGTAAATTCAAGGACAGTTTCTGAATGCATCTCTTCACTTGTTCACTCAAGCTGTCTAAAGGACACATGGCCAAATTGTGGTGTCATTCTCTTTTGTAGCAATTGTGTGTGTTCTATTTAAACAAACATAAAAAGAAATTTGTAAATCTCTGCCCATTCAAAGACAAGTGAATGTCTCAAATACTCTCAGAGCAAACTTGTACTGGGCATCTGGTTTTTTTAGGAATGCAGTCAGTGATTTAAACTGACTTTTTTTCAAGTCACTTGATTTGAAATATGCTCTGTTCTGTCTCCTTCTATATGTCAGAGTCCAATCTAATACTATGGACTATATGTTTCTTTTCTTCCTCCTCATTCTTACTTCCAGCAGAGTTCTCCCACCCCCCCTGAGGAAGCTGTTGTATTAAATTTCTGTAACTGGACTTGTGCCTAAAAGACAAAGCAACTCAGCTGAGATACAAACTGTTTATGTAAGTGCTGGTCGTACGCCAATCATTAGCAAAGGAAAAATAGAATAACGCCTGATGCAACTCTACATGCGGAATATGGAAGGGTGTAAAGATTTTTTTTTTTTTTTTTTTGAGTTGTACTCACATTGTAGAACAGCAAATGACGTTTTTACAGTATTTTTTGTAAAGCGAACAATTTTGTGCCTTGAATAATTTGGTAACCTGTATTAGTGATGCATTGTAAAAGTGAACTTCTACCTCTGTATCTTAATGTATACCATCCACTTGTAAACTACTATTGGACAAATTGTGATTACTTTTTTAGAATGTCTTGTTAAATAGTGACCAATGCCTGTGGTTATTAAAGTGAGCCACCTTTTCCTTAAAGCAGTGGTTGCAATGCTTCCTTGAAAGACTAAACTAATGCAAACTACTTGTGCCGGTTCTGTAGCTCTCTGATATCAAAGCAGTTCAAATATTTATTGCTCAGTTCCTTTATCCACTTTGTCGGTCGCATGGTTTACAGTGTAATCTCCTAAATCCAGCAGGTAAGTACTGTGAAATTAAGCTTTAGGAGCTGAGAGTTTTCTCTAGTTTCTAAACGCATCATTGAAGTAACTGGTCAAAGAGCTTCTGGAGAATATTCATTTTGGTTTTCTATCGAGCTTCATTTAGATCTACATAAAAATGACCCAGTGTGGCTACAGTTTTAATGAATTAAAAAGTAAATATAGTTTCAGTACAGCTGCAGTTATTACTATCTATATATATATATCATACATACCAACAAAATCGATATCTGTGTGGAGAATAGTGTTGTTAACTAAGCCTGTTTAGAAATTAATCTCAAGTAGAAGAAACTGTTTACATTAACCCTTGCTCCAAATTCCATGCTCTTTTGAAAAAGCCTCTTAATGACTTCCCCAGGGCCAAATTAACTCCCATGTTCTTACAGCAAAGTCGCTAAGAGCAAGTACAGCAACTTTCATTCTATTACATAGCATCGTTTTAATGCACAATTGTTTTTCTAAGATGTCTCAATCTATATTGCTGTCTCAGACTAAGAAGCAACTTCTAAAGTTTGATATAGTGATACTCAAGACAGTTATTAGCTGGACAAAAAAGGAAACATAAGAAGCTGACAAGTAATAGCCAGTTTCTATGAAGTATCATGCCAATTTACAGTAGTTACAGACTGACTTAAAAAGCAAGTTTCAGGGCTTCTAAATTTTTTTGATTGTCAAATACACTGTCATCCTCATTTCTCTGGATTTACTACCATTCCAAAAGTATCATGGTCCATCTCAGTTTTTGAACTGTGAGGCTGAGGGGTGGCTCATGACTGCTGCGCTCTGTGAGCATGTTTCATAGAATCCTAGAATGGTTGGGGTTGGGTTGGGTTGGAAGGGACCTTAAAGATCACCTAGTTCCAACCCCCTGCCATGGGCAGGGACACCCTCCACTAGACCAGGTTGCTCCAAGCCTCATCCAGCCTGGTCTTGAAGACAGCCACAGCTTCTTTGGGCAACCTGTCCCAGTGCCTCACCACCCTCTTAATGAAGAATTTCTTCTTGATATCTAAGCTAAATCTCTCCGCTTTCAATTTAAACCCATTACACCTTGTCTTGTCACTACAGGTCCTTGTAAAAAGTTCCCCCCCATCTTGCCTGTAGCCCCTTCAGGTACTGGAAGGTGCTATAAGGTCTCCCCGGAGCCTTTTCTTCTCCAGGCTGAACAAGCCCAACTCTCTCAGCCTGTCCCCATAGCAGAGCTGCTCCAGCCCTCTGACCATCTTCATGGCCTCCTCTGGACTCGCTCCAACCAGTCAATATCCTTCCTATGTTGGGGGCCCCAGAGCTGGATGCAGTACTTCAGGTGGGGTCTCACAAGAGCAGAGTAGAGGGGGAGAATCCCCTCTCTTGACCCACTAGCCACACTTCTCTGGATACAGCCCAGGATACGGTTGGCTTTCTGGGCTGCCAGCGCACACTGCCGGCTCATGTCCAGCTTCCCATCCACCGTTACCCCCAGGGCCTTCTCCTCAGGGCTGCTCTCGATCCATTCTCCATCCAGCCTGCACTTGTGCTTGTGCTTGCCCCGACGCAGGTGCAGGACCTTGCAGTTGGCGATCTGTCACCTCTAGTCACACCTTAAACAGCACATGAAGATGCTGGTCACCTGTCCAAGAGGGTTTTTAGTTGACCTGATGTCTTCCCAGTTGCATGGGTGACTCCTGTGAAGCAGGAAGATAAGGCCCGTGACTGAGGATGGAGTGGTAACTGGGGTTTCCCCTGTTTAGATTACCCTAAACTGCAGCAAATAGCATGTGATGCTGAGAGTTTCCTTTAACGCTGTGATCCGGAACTATGAGGTTGACTGTGTCTCTTCAGGGTTGTGGCTGCACACCGGTTGGCTGATAGACTGCATTATGTCAGCACAAAGCCAGCGCGGTTTAAGTAGCTCAGGTAGAAGTTTTAATTTAATACTTGAAACTAGCAGCTTGGTGTAGGAATGCTTTCCTTCTTTCTGTTGGATGACGCCACAAACGTTTACTGTTGCACCCAGATGAGCCAATATGGTGTTGGTATCTCTCCGTCTTTGTCCTGCTGTAGCAACCAGATGGGACAGGCAGCTGATGGAATTCTTGCAAAGCTCCCATCTCAGTGGTGCAAAGGTTAGAGTTGTGTAAGGGGTGTTTGAAGATCATTCTACAGCACTTCCAGTACTTCCCAGTAAGCAGGACAAATCACACCCTTGTCTTGGCACATCTACAGTGGTGCTCTAGGGTTAACAGTCAGCAGAGAGAAATCGGAGTTACCTAATTTAGAGACTTGGGCTTTTTTTCGCATGTTTTAATTGTGTGCCTGTCTGATGATTAGATACTTTCACAACACAGGAGCTGGCTGCTTTCTCGCTACAGGAGATGACTGGAGGACTAGTTCAGTCATCATTATCTGTGCTTGGTCATAGGAATGGTACGTTGAGGGTTTGTATGTTCAAACCAAAGCTTGGAAGGGGTGAGAGAACTTTTCCCTCTCTGAGGAATAAACTTCCTCACCTTTGCCCCACGGTAACTACATGTGCCTAGACAGGTGCTGCAGTCTATCTGGTATGTCAGGAGTGTCTTCACAGCCATGCTTACCTTGTGGTAGCTTACTCCTGGGCTTATGCTTTGAGAATTTGTCTGCGTAGTTCCCACCTAAATGTCTACACAAATAGTTCTATAGCGCCAGGCTCTTCCCAGTGGTGCCCAGTGACAGGACCAGAGGTCATGGACACACACTGAAACAGAGGAGGTTCCTTCTGAACATGAGGAAACGCTTTTTCACTGTGAGGATGACCAGGCAGGACAGGTTTCCCGGGGAGGTTGTGGAGTCTCCATCCTTGGAGATACTCAAAAGGGATCTGGACATGGTCCTGGGCAACCAGCTCTGGTGGCCCTGGTTGAGTGGGAGGGTTGGACCAGATGCTCTTCAGAGGTCCCTTCCCACCTCAGCTGTTCTGCGATTCTTCCAGAAAAAAGGGAGCCTGGTTTCTGGTTAGCAGACATGCTATGAAGGTGAACTAAGGTTTCTTATGAACTGCTTCTTTTCTTCATGTAGGAAGGAAATGTAATCTGAGCTCACATCTCCTGTACCCACCTCCTATATGGATACTCCCAATGTGCAGTAGATTAATCCCTGGATTTATCTCATTAAGTTTATATAGCTAAATAGGAGCCCGTAAACCTAGACGTTCCCTCTGTCTGTATGATAAAGGTGTCTGGGGGAGCAAACTTATCCCTGTAAAATCTGGGCTGTTCTTAAGCTGCGACTTCCTTCTCTTCTATTCCCTAGTCTTCAAAAGGAATCTGGGGTCACCAGGTTTCTAAACTGGGTGTACCCATTAAGTAATCGGAATGAGGTAAGAGAAGTTTGGCTTTCAAGTATCTTTGCTTTTAGCATTAGTAGTTTCTTGTACCATGTCCTTGTTGGTCATTTTGTGTATTAATTAGTTACCCAATGTCGTATAAACTGTCCTTTCCCCCACACCCCGTTAGGCCTGTTCGGGTGGTGTATGCAGAGTTGTTAACACATGCTAAGTGTGTATGTTAATTTACATCATACTGACGTGCAGAAGACTTAATTGAGGTAAGCTAATCAGAAGCAATGCCCTTTTACTTCATAATGAATAAATAATTTAGAAGCAATCATTATTCTTTACACTCAAACACCACCATCGTCTGTCACAACTTTTGTGTGTAGACAAAACAGGGTGAGTCTTGTCTTCAGGAGCAACTTGGAATATTCAGAGGAACCAAAGCTGTGTAGTGAACGCACATAAATTAAAGGATAATGTTACAGACTACTGTGGTTCTAAAAGTGTGCGTCTGCACGAGAGTTTAACACGTATAAAAGCATTAACTTAACCTCTGAATTTGATTCCTAATTTTTCTCTGTGTCTCTGGATAGACAAGTCCTAAGCATCTGTTCAACCAAACCAGATGATCAGGACGCAAATGGTAACCTGGTAAGTATTTAGCCTCAGAGTCTGTTTCTGTCTACTAATGCTTTAAACCCAAGTTTTCCAAGTACAGAAACTTCGGGGCTCTGCTCAGTTTTCCATTGCTGCCAAGTTCATGCCCCATGAAAACTGTCTGTCACAGAGATGAGGTCCTCTAACAGCCCCAGAAACAGGACCTTAGGCAGAACTGTTTGATGAGGCCACCTGATTTAAGGCTGACTTTGTCATGAAGCTCCTAACCCTAAATTCCAGGTGTTTAGTCACACAGCTGCTCCCTTCCCTTGCAAGAAAGGCTGCGAAGTCTAGCGACGGTCCCCAACTAAGGGTATGGTTTAGGTAGTAACATAAAACCCAAAAACCTGGTATCGTAATCAGGCTGTCATGTTTCAGCCTGGCCATTAATTGCAGGTGTACGTAATGACAGAAAGTATAGTGCCATCAAAGAAATGAAGAAATTCATACTAACTATTTAAACATGGTTTAAGTGGACAACCCAAATATTTAAAATAACTTCAGAAGTAACATTCCAGCTTGCATACTTATCTATCTGCTTAATGCTGACAGTACACAAACAATTCATTTCTTCCACAAAAAAAAAAAAGAAAAAGCTTTTGCGCTAAATGATGAATGTGCAGAAGTCAGGATCAAGTGTTTGTGTGTGTGTGTGTGTGTTTGTGCGTAAGTTAAACTGGCAGGATGTTTGTTTCCCTTTTCCTAAACAGGGCAATTGCAGCTCTTAGCCACGGAGCCTCAATGTATTTTGAAAAAATGAAGCCTTTAAACACATCCCTGTCTGTACAGGCTGACCAAACTGCCTTCAACACATTAGCCTGTCCTGATTGAAAACGTTTCGACAAAAAATGTGCCTGGGCCAGTGTCTACGGCACTGGGATGACTGGAGCCTTTCTTTCCTAATCCAATTACTGATAGAAGCTGCCGTGTTAGTGAGAAGTAGGGAATAGCTAGAGCTCAGCCACTAGGAAAGCTGGTAGCTGTATCCGGGGACAGGTTTTTAGCGGGAGAGGAAGAATGGGGTGCTAAGATGGCTCTGGGGATCCTCCCTCAATACCTGGCGCTAGCAGCTCCTGTTGTGGAGCGTGTAGATGCGCAGTGTCCTGCTCGTGTGCTGACATCCAGCCCTGTGTGTGTGATGTGTGTGTGTACCCTCATGTCCTGCAATCGGCATGAACTGTTCCAGCCTATCTTAAACAAGAGAAATGCTCTGGAGTAAACAGCTCAGTGCTCTGGGGCTCACCCAGGACTAGCTGCTGAGCTTTGAATGCCTGTCGTACTCTCCTCTACATCACCTGTCACATCTAAACGAGCCCCTGGAAGAAAATTACAAACTTTCCTTGGGACTCGTCCACTTAATTTATGGATAAGCAAAGTTAGCTTAAACTTGCTCTGGTTTTTTAACAGACAAGAACATTTTTCTCCACTCTTTAGAACAAACCTTACCCGATAGAAGTTAGGTCTTTACATACATCGGTAGTTAATGGGCAGGCGGAAGCATGCCAGGGTGGTTAGGATGTTAGGTTTTCCTGCTGCTCTGAGAGCCAGGAATATTGACCTTTCCAGCTGTTTTAGAGAGAAGCTCCTGGCTAGTTAAACCTCTGGCATGTAAGGTGAGGAGTTTCATGTCAACAGCAGGATTGGAGGAGAGGTCTCCCAAGTATCCCAAAATCAAGCTAGTGTCAGTGCTCCTCATTTTATGGGTGTCTGTACAGAGGTTTCATCACCAGTTCTTGTCTTGTTACTCCTGCTAGTTCAACCTCACTTCTGGTAGCAGCAGTGGGAGCCCTAGTGCCGACAGGGCTCCAAGGGACCCGTGTTTCCTCACGGCCTCCGCTTTCCCAGGGCTTTCCTGTGAACTGCAATGCTTGAAATGCTGAGGAGTGCCAGCTTCTTGTCCGGCAAGTGCTCACAGTGCTGGGAAACAAGCGTGAGGCAGATGAGACCAAGGCTTCCAGTGGAGGGATCATAAACTAGAGCAGTCCAGCAAAAACATTGATACATGGATTTTCTCATCTCCTGCTTGTATCCACAATCCAAACAACCTGATAAGAAGCACCAGCATTTCTCTGTTTGCAGTGACTCAAAATAAAAATAAATTTAAAAAATCGCTCTCTATGATTTAATTCTGAACTTACAGAACTGACCACTTGTTGTTTAACTAACAATTTTGACATTTGAAAAGAATGCGGGGCTCACACAATACGTCGTCTGTTAGCAGGTGCAAAATAAGGCTCCTTTTGTTAGTCCCAGGGCTAAACTGGGAATTTCTGAGGAATACTAGGGTAGTTCTGAAAATGCAGGTTGTTCAAGTGATAGTTCACTCTGGTCTAGCACTTGTTCACATCTTTATTTTGTGTAGGAAACCAGAACAAATGGAGCAATCAGAAGATGTGTAAGTATCCTTACTAGATGGGGGAACAAACTATGCTCTCTGCAGTAATGCCAGGTCTGTGAAGAGGTCATAAGCTTTGGGAGTAAGTTTTTAAAATAATTTGAACTAGATTCTAATATGGAAACCTTATTTATAGGCAGAGCACTTCTGAGCCGCAGCTGTTGGTGAGATGGTGTTTTCTCAAGGAAATAACTCATTTCTCCTTTACTGAAGCAGAACAGTAGTAAGATTGACCAAGCCACTGTCCAACTCAGGTTGGGGCTGGGACTGGAAAAAACAGTTGTGCCCAAATTCTCTATTCCTGGAAAAGATGCAAGAATTTAGCTGAAATTAGCAAGTACAATAGACTTGGAGGTAAGTGTTCCCAGAGTCTCCAATAAGCAGCTTTTAACTTTCCCTGGCTTTTTGATATTACAAATATTTGCATCCTCCTGTGAAGGTTCTCCTCTGAAGACCTAGAACATCTAATGAGAACACACAGGTCAGTCAGGGCAGCCCCTTTTTATTGAAGTGGCAAAACTGCACATGAAATTCCACTGCCCTTGAGCTTATGGGACATAAGTTTCTTGTTTTCTCAATGAATTCATATTTTCATTTTTGCCTTCCTCCTGAAGCTCGAACGATCAAGCGTGGAGATGCTGTCAGTGTTCCTGGGATTCACCTTGGGAAGCCGTGCCTTTGTTACTAAATATTTGGAATCAGACCTAAAATTGTTCTCTCACTGGGGACTCATAACATGATCTGCTGCCTTGAAAATTCTTACACGAAACAGCTTGTGGGACTGGGATGGCTGGGAAGCGGAGAAACTAATACGGCAGTCTGGGCCAGAGGGAACAAGGCAGAGCAAAAGCTAAAGCCCCACTGGGAAATTCATTAACCGCAGCTCCTACAGCTGCTGTAACTTCCTGCTCTGTCACTGTCTGGACTTTTTCCTCCTGTCCCACTCCTTGAAGACAATTCCAGTGTCATGGTCAGGAGTCTGAGGTTTCTCACCTGCCGAGGTGCTGCATCCTTGCCTCCTTTTCCTGCTGGGGTGATGGGTCTGACCCGGGGCAGGGTGGAGGGGGCAGGAACCGAACCACATGGGCAGTAAGAGAGCTCCCCATCTGTCATGTCATTCCCACAAAGGGAAAAGGGAAGTGATTTACCGTCATCTTTGTGCTTTTTCTTCTCTCCCAGCCTATACCGGGAAGTTTCAAGTGCTCACAATGAAATGGGGGAGATGTAGTTACCACTTACAGGCTGGCCCATGCATGGCAGTGATTCTTCTAGCCCAAACTTCAAGCATTGCTCCAGGCCTGGAGAAGTTGCCCTGTGAGCTGTTGTGCTGTGTTGTCCGCCTACAGCCCTAGGAAAGCATCTCTTGCCCCAGAAAAATAAAACATAAGGCCACAAGCAGAGCGCACACACCCTAACGTTCATTTCACCCAGCAGAAAAGGAGTGTGAGAATACAGTGCGTGAACAGGAGTGTACATAGATGGAGCCCTGAGGGTTCTGACCTGAGGGGCTGACCCCTCAGGCCAAGCAGTGTCTGCAGGTAGCTCCAGTGTCCCCTCCATGGGCAGTCGTTGTCTCTCAAGTGGCTTTGACTTCTCCCCATGTAGGAGCCAGTTGCACACGCAGCTTTTTCAAACGGAAAGCCACCACACATGTGGGAACCTCACCCCTTTAAAAAGGACAAAGCATTGCTGAAACATGGAGACAAGCACTTCCCAACCTCACCAGTGCCCTGGTCTCTGAATGGCATGTCCTGCCCACCAGTGCTATCAGCCATGTACCCCTGAAGAATGACTCCAGATCAAGTTAAGCCATTCCATGTGGCAACCATGGTTGAACTGCTGACTTTTCAAGGATCAAGGTTGTTAGGATATATCTGTCACTTGAAGCCACCCAGGCAGGCTCCTGTTAAAATTGGTGGGACTCACTGGGAGGTGAAGGCTTTCTCTGCTGAAACAGCCACTGCCTGTATGCCAGCAGCAGCAGAACAAACCTGAAGGATTTCTCTTTCACTTTATAAACAGCCGTCTTATTAGATGTCCTGGCAGCAGTCTGGACTAGACATCTTGCTGACTTTCCAACTGATGTCCCATGAGAGGGTCCTACTGCTGTTCTGTCATATGGCTTCGCCTGCCCTGTGCTAGTGCTGAAGTCCCTGGCTCACGGTAACCCAGTTGTGAGCTCAGGCTTCAGCTCCCCAGCCAAGCAGAAGAGATGGAGGAGGACAACTGAGACGCAAAGGGTTGGAAAGCACAAAGGCTTGCAGGCGACCCTCCTCAAACAATGCTGTGCAGTGGTACTGTGTCTCAGCCATTAAATCACAGCCCGCTGTGCCTCTGAGTGTTCCACTGGATTGTTCAGGCTACAAATTCCTGGTAAAAATTGTTACTTGGATCTCACACATTACTAAAAAAAATCGGTTTTCGTGTCATCTTAACTACTGGATCATCTCGCTTCTGCACAAATCCTTGCTGCACGAGTACCTCTGCCTTCTTCCCTAGATAGTCATGCTGTGTTAGATCAAACCACAGATTTTCATCCTGGTTTAAGTCTTTGAGTTTGCATTTTACCTCACTTGGACATTCCTTTTGACTACTAAATCTGCTTCACATGTCAGATCTGTAGACATCTAAGCAGCGAGTGCGCTTGCAAAGAGCAGTGGTTATTAGCAAGCACACACGCAAGGCAGGCTGGCATTTAAAAACGAAGCTCAAACACAGAGAAACAGAATTTTATAGCTGTCTACCACGCATGAAAAGCAGATCCAGCAAACGACAATACCCCCTAGTTTTTAAATCTGTATTTTGAACTGACTTTCAACCAGGTGTTTCCACTTTAATTTGATCCCAGGCATTCCAAAAGGTGATGTAAGATCCAGATCCACAAGGTAATAATGAAGTCAAGAGTTGAAAAATTATCAAGGCCTAATCTGGCAATTTAGTCCCTTGTAAATCATTGCGGTTAGTTATTGCAGGGCCATTCTTACCAACCAAGTTCTCCTGAGACTTCGCATTAACTTCGCCACCTGTTTGACTGTCAAAGAGATAAATTTCCTTGAAGGGAATCTTCCACTCCTGACTTTATTTATGACTGGGGGGGAGAGGATGGATTGACTGGGAAACTTCAATGGCAAGAGTCTGCATATGCTGAATCAGGGAGTGATGCAATTCATTTAATCTCTTTGATATTACACATAAGGTCCCAAAATGAAACATATAGGATTAAGAAAGTCTTCTGGCCTGTTTGCTGGACAGAAAGCTCTAATGAAATGTAGTCAATTGCTGTTTTTCCTTCTTTTTTATTTATTAAACCATCAGACCCAAAAGTCAAAAGATCACATCAGAGCTATTCTGTAACCTAATACTGCATGTCTTTCAGAGCACCTGTGCACTCAGCGTCCCAATGGCTAATACGCAAAAAGTGTATCAATGAGTTTAAAAAAGCTCTTCTACCGGGAGATTAAAAAAACCAAAAACAGAACAGAGTAACAAAAATAGCTCAGTGGGATGGATCCTTCATCTAACTGCCTGGTTTACAGGAGCAAACCATGGGAGAACCTGTAGGCTCTGTGCTGTGTTAGTGAACTGAGAAGTTTGTGTCTTGAATCCAAATGCTTTCACAAGCTCAAGCTTGAGACTTCTACACAAAGCATAAGCTCAAATTGCTGCTCAGGCGTGTTTTCTTTTAGGAAAGTCCTTTCAAACAACTGAAACTGGAGTGGACTAGAAGTAAAGAATAAAAAAAAAAAAAAGATATCTTAGTTTTGAAATCTGTTATTTCCTGCACATACTGGTTACTTCTGATGATAATTTCTTGAGTTTCTTCAGTTTGAAACGATACAGCCTATAGTGTGGGTTTTGTAGAGAGAGATGTTGGATATGGACACACGCACAACACAAAACTGTCATCCTTGCCCCCTCTCATTCAGTACCCTGAGTCTCCATCCAAACCACATGGCTTATTCTGTGTAAAACCTGTCCGCATGGTAAGCAATTTTCTCCTGCTTGCAGCAGTTTTGCATATATTTGCAATAAGCGGGGCTATATTAAACCCAGCTGATTGGTGCGGCCTCTGCCGAAAGGTAAGAAAATAGCCTCTATGGCTTCTCTACCCCATCGGTGTTCCTGACCACACAAAGCAGCCAGTGTAAAGAAACCTTTTACCTGAGTTTACACAGAGTGTCTCATTTCCTAGGCTTTTTAGAGGTCCTTGTTTTGTCACTCTGTACTCTTGGAGACAGCTGGCAGCGGTGGAGGAGAGGCTGTGCCTCTGTTGGCACGAGTTGTTGCTCCAGGCTCATTTACCTGCCAACACAGTGAGAATAACCAACAAGCTGCTCTTTATCATCGGGTGTTTTTTTTAAGATTTATGAGAAGGTGTAGGGTTGGGGAAGGAGGGGATATCCTTTAGGCAGGGAGAGTATCTGGATTGAGGGATGGAAACTAAGGAACAGATTGATGGAGAGGAACTGACAGAGATCTGGAAGATGCCAGGAACAAAGCTGGGAATAAGAAAGCATCTAAGGAATTGGACAAAGTCAGTCAATACAGAGTTGAGGGAATACTCAGGATATAATCAGGAGAGACTTCTTTTTGGGGTGTGAATCCTGCGTGCTCTTTATGTTTAGCTATACAACGGGCAATGTGGTCTTCAGCTCTGGTCTCATGATCCAGGTGGGAAAGGGGGTAGAGGGAGGGAACCAGAGCCGAAGTCCTAAAGCACCTCCTTTGAGGACACTAGAAAGTCTCCATGTGGGTGGAAACCTTTCTAGGTATCCTGGGGAACATGGGGTCAATGAAGCTATCAGTGAGGATACACTCAATATCCTTTGTAATGCCCGTTGGCATTTCTGGAAAAGGCTGACAAGCTTTCAGGTCCAGGATCCCAGTAGTCCACAGCCCAAAAGACCTCGGGCTGTTTAGAAACCATTCAGTCAGTTAAATTCATTACATTACTTTTGATTATATTAATGTTACCCTTTTTTTGACCCAAACTTTAGCCAAATCTGTGGAGCTGCAGGTGTTGCACGGGAAACCGAAGATGGAGTCAGCTGTCTCTCTAAGGCAATCCTGTTTACTTACCAAAAAAAAAAAAGGAAACTATGCTTTCCCTGGAGGTCTCAAGTTGCAAGTGACAGTCCTTTTGCTCCCTGTTTCACGTCTCTGTTAGCCAGCGCCACGCTCAGGATACTGTCTCTCCCTAGGCTTTTCGCAGAATCCCATTCCTGAACAAATTTAGCAAAGCTGGCATAGTCCAGACAGAATAGGAAGGGGCACGACACAACCAGCCATTTTTGGGTAGTCCTTTTTAAACTGGTAATGCATTTTTTAAACTGGCTAGTCACTGAATTAGAAAAGAAAATGCAGAAAAAGGGACCAGAATTCAGCTTCATTGCAGACAAGTCCCAAGGCTGCGGAGCCAAGCTCCTGTCCACGCTGCCTTGCTGGACCCAGAGCCTGGCTCACTTCTGGACCAGCTTCTGCCAAGGGTGGGTCCGGGAAGCTGTGAGGCGGGAAAGGTCCTTTCTCATGACGGGTAGCATAACTTTGGCTACTGCTTCCTTCTTCAGCCAAAATGTTTCAGGTTTGTTTTCTAGAAGAAAGACTCACCCTTCCTCAGGGACCCAGGTTTCTTTTTATTTATGGTCTTGTGGGCCAAATGAACCTTCAAAGTGGGCTGGGAGGGGTCAAACATAAGGGATAAGGTAGTTGGGGAAAGCAGCTTGCAGCTTTGATTTCTTTTTTTTTTGCCTAAGTCAGGCCAGCCAGGCCTGTAAACCTTTTCCTCCATGCAACCAGCAACCTTCCTATTTCCAAACGCTGGCCCCAGCTCCTCGACAAACGGCTGCTGCACATCAGCCCCACACACTGCCTGCGAGCAGCCAGGTCTGTGCAGGCACAGGATGTCCTGTGTGTCCAGGCTGCTCAGCTCAAGCACATGTCCTATGCTGCCAGGTTGGCTTCAAACACTCTCATCTCTTGCCTTTAGCCCGTTTGTCCTTTCTTTGCTTCCATCTGCAAACAGGGGCAATTTGTATCCTCCACTGACCTGGGCAGATGGCAGATGCAGTGTGTGGGAAACCTGCTGATAGAAGGGGTATTTGTGTATGTGCAAAATAGTTGAGAGATCTACAGCCAATTTCCCTCCACCATGATGTGCCAGAGTCCCCCATGCTTTGACAGGAGAGCTGGGAGACAGCTTTTGTGGGTCAGGAGCATAGAAAAAATAGGCTAAAAGAGGGGTGAGAGGCCGTGATCTGATGAGCACTTTGGAGGACTGGTCTTGGCTGGCCAAGGTGACAGGGAACCAGGAGGACAGGAAGGGCAGAAGGAGCTGATAAGGGTAAAAGCCAAAGTGAACAGGGATTGACCCTAAGGGGAAGCCATCTCCCTGTACGTAAGTGTAAGAGAAGTGAACGGGCTTGTGCAAGCAATTTATTCTGGCATTTCTTAGCTGTTGAGTCCTTGGATCACTTAATTACAATATTTTTCACTGAGGTCATAAGAACATATGAAACGTACAAATGCTTAAGTTCTATTAAAATGAAAAAAATACCCCAGTGCTTCCAAAATATCATTGGTCTTCTAGAAAACTAATTAATCCTTTCTCAATCCCTCTTCCTATGTGTTATCTTTTGAAAAATGAGCAAGAAAGGTTGTAAAAGATAAAGCTGAAAAAGGAAGACCCAATATAATCAGGACTGCAGAGAAATTTGGTGTTAAGTCCCACTGGCCATTTTTGAAATATAGCCCTATAGAGAGAAGAGGTTTTGTGTTCAGAGGTATGAATAAGGCCATGTGAGTTCAAACTCTGAACTTCCTGGCTCATGTCAGTCTAAGCCATTATAAAAATGTGTGTATAGGGAGGTGGGTACTTATAATTTATGCCTTTCAGCTATCTGGGATACACTTTGCGTTGTTTGTGTATGAAATTTAGCAAAGAGTTTGGAAGAACAAAGCCTGAAGAAGTAAGTCTTTAATTACAATTTGAATACACACTCTAAATTATAAGAAAACAGCCAAATCAGTCATTAATTTTCCAAACATGTGAATTTAAGATGATTTACTGGCAGTTGAGTATGAGCACATGTACACACACACAGAGTTACTTGCAATCCAGCTTTACAAGAAATCTCGGGAAATATCCCAGCCTGCTTTACGGAATTACAGTAAGAAGAATGTGACACCCTTTGCCATTATGTTTGCTGCCAGTGATTCAGGCGGGGGTGGTGGGGGAAGGGGAAGGCTTTTGGCACAACTGCTCAAGGTCCCCCCTACACTTGAACTTTGAATAAGCAGTGACTGTATCTTCAGGAGAACTGTGGGTGTTAGAGCAGGACAGTGAGATAGAGTGAGAGTAAAAATACCTCAGCAGGGGTTTTCCTTCTGCTTTATGGAAAATGATGCAAACCCATTTGTGCGTTCCTCGTAGTGGGAGTGAAAAGGGACACAGGATTTTTTTTTTTTCTGTTAAGGCAGATGGTGGTTTTGTGAGGTCATCATTCTTAGTCACAGCTATCTCACAGTGCCTGAGCAGCGTTTCTGTCTTCACCTGGCTGCATTGCTCATCCAGTGCCCTGGGACGCTGTAGTGGTTTGAGAGGGCTGTTTGGATGACAGGAGCTCCAGAAAACAAATCATACTTCCTGGTGACTAATCCCTTTCTGATTTCTTTTTGGTGAGGCAGAACCATCTCCAGCCGAAAGTGTGGCTGATACTGCAACTACTGATCGCTCCAGGGACTTCCCATTTGTCTTTGCCCTGGAGGAACAGCTCAAGAAATGTCTGAAAGGGTTGGAGCCTTTCCCATCCTCCTCGCACATGCGGGACTATTGGAAAGTGAGGGTTAAAGGGCGACGCAACCCTGGCACAATTCCAGGATCCCAACCCTTGTGACATCCCTGTGGGATATGAGCCCAGCCCTCTTTGGGTGCCCCATGCTCACCCCTCAACCCAGAGGAGTTTTGCTGGAGGCAGAGTTCCCTGCACGGTTTACCCATCCCCACAGTTGGGGGATTCGCTGCAGCTGGGCTCCTTAGCAGTGTATCCCACCAAGAAATGCCCTGGGAGGAGATGGTGAGCAGCAGAACTATGCTTGCCTCCACCTGTGCTTAGAGCACTGAGAAGACTCTGGTACCACAGTCCCCCAGATGTTTGAAATGAGGGACAAGGAACTCCAATGGGAAAGAAGAAACATTCACATTTCAAAAATCCGATAAAAAGCTGCACTTTTGTGTGTGCGAAAGGCATGTTGCCAACTGAAAAACCATAAAAGCATTTACCTGCGCACACACAGGTACACCCCATTTAGACAACCAGCACCCACTGGGCTTTCCCTCTTCCTGATGAACTTAACGAAAAATGTTTATTTTCCACATAGATTTCAATAAAGCTGTGGGCACTTCCATTATGTGTCTCATGTATTGTGATTAAAACTCACGTTAGACCAACCCATAGGACCAGCTTAAATCTTTCCTTTCCTCTTATCTAAGAGCTTCCTGACTGCTTATAATTAAATTGTATCCCTGAAAATATCACTAAATCCTACCAAATTCTTCTCATATTTCCTTCCAAAGCAACTCTGGCCTTATGAGTTGAGAATTACGTACTATGCCTCATGGCAGGTTTTTAAATAACATACCAGAGCTGTGTTTGCCACTTGCTAGCCCTAGTAAATTTGATATTTACACTGTCATCAGCTAAAGTGTGTTAGGCTCCTGTTGTGTGACTTTGGGGATTTGCTGGGGTTTCTATAAAACACAGGCCAGCTGCAACAGTGAAGGCAGTTCAGTTTAATAAGGTAATAAATACGTTTAATGACCCTCATTATGTCTTGCAGTGATATCTGGTATTAAAGTGCAAGTGTTAGCCAGAGTAGAATGTAAAATAGAAAGTCCCCTGCCGAAATGGTGCAGCCTCTGTGTGTGTATGAACATAAACACACGCACATAGGCATATAAACCCGTTGGAAGGTTCCTACAGAAGAATGCTATTGCATTTATTTATCATCAGTTCTTGAGAGATTTCAGCTGTCTTTGCAGCTCGAAAGAAGAAATAATTTTAAGCTTCATGAGACTAGGGGAGATAGGAATCATGGGATAGCTCTGCCCCGGTACTGGCTAGCACACACACTGCACCCAGGTTCTGCCACTGGTGGGCAGCCAAAATAATCCCCCATGGGACTCCTTGTGCTTTCTAATGGGTTGGGGGAAGGGGTCTGAAACCCCCACATCTTTGAGCTGCAGTGGTAAAACTGGTCACCAAGCCTACATGGGATGTGTACCAAGAGGCTCCTCTTGGGGCTGGCAGATGGGAAAACCAATCAGTTACATTCATTAACATGGCTCGGAGATAATGCAGGCAGAGGAGACAGGTAGGTCTCTGTAGGTACAGAGTCCATGCAGGTACAGAGTCCCTGCAGAATCTCTGCAGGTACAGACTCTGCAGGTAAAGAGTCTCTGTACCCCTGAGGAGTTGTGGGCTTTCTGGGCGCTCTCCTAAGAGGATGACATAGATAATCCCCCAGGTCAAGGTCCTGGGGCGATCCTCCAACCGCCTCTGAGACTCTTCCACTTCAATGAGAGAGAGGGGCCACGCTAAGGAGGTCCATGTATCAGCTTGCTTCAGCTATCATGTATTTGCAGCAGAAAAAGATGCAAATACATGCAGCTACATACAAATACAGCAGCTACATACAATTACATACAAAAGCAGAAAAAAGTCATGTTCCTGTGGAAAGGCAAAAGCCTGCGTGTGCCTGCATGTCATACAGTGAACGCCACGCAAAGCACAGCACGCCGGTAGGTACCCAGGCCAGCTGAAATGACTTATTTCCAGGACTGGAACTGGCCAAGAAGAGATAGCACAGCTCCAGGTGCACAGCGCCATCCCCAAGGGATATCTCCAGTGCTCAGACTGCTTCGATCTCCAGCCCGGCTCAGGCACAGCACTACTAGGACTGCTGTCAGGAGGGCAGGGAGTTTTGACATTTCAGGCTAAGCAGAGACTATAGGAGTTTTGAAAATCCACTCCTTGATCAGGTTTGTGAGTTTGGATGGGCAAAATGAAAGGAAGATGCTGTATGGGAAAATAATTTTAAGTAATTAAGTAAAAAAATGCTGATTTTGTCTTTAAAAACAATACTTCTGGTCAAGTATTCAGCATGTAGTTGCTAAATTAAAACATGTCAATCACTAGATCATCTGGGCCCAAAGGACAACATGTGCTCTAGGCACAGGCATGTCTTTTTTATGCATAACATAGATAAACTCATTAATTAACTGGCTAGTACAAATTTGAGCGCTACAGAAAGCAGAGAAGAGAGGCGTGAGTGGTTTCTATTGTCACCAGAAAAGCAAGATTATCCTAGAATTCCAAATATGTCCAATCTTTATTTTTAGTTAATATGTTAATCCGCTTACCAAAATCTCCCTCTTCTTGCAATGCCCCTCTGCTTTCTTGTTTGAAGGACAGAAAACGATCTTGGTTATAAAAGAATCTTCTCAGGCCTTGCTTTTGGTTGTTTTACTATAAACACAGAAACTTTTCTGTGCCGGTCAGGCAGTGCACTAGCACTGTGACTTTCCAAGCCAGGCAGCGTTTCTGCCACAGTAAGGGGATTGGTGAGAGCACCGTCTGCATGCCCACGGGTCTTTGCTCTGGGCTCTTCTCAAAGATTTGGGAAGTGCTGGGGTCAGCTCTGCTATCATTCACTCTCCATGCAAGGTAGTGACCCCAGCAGCCTGCAAGATTCTGGATTATTACCTGACAATAGGTGAGAGGAAAAACCTAACATGGGAGTTGTCACTCCCTGGCTGCCCTTCCTTACGAGGTTTGTCTCTTAGCAGGTAACCAGCCAAGCCCTTTTCTGGGAGGCGGTGTGCAGCTAACCAAGAGTCCAGTTAGCTCAGCTGCCATGAAGAAGGGTGCTCACAACAGATATGCGGTGGGGTTCTCTGGTTCTGGCAAGTACAACAAGCCACATTCTTGCTTTGAACAACTCCTCTCATCAGGAACAAACTGAGGAATGATAGCTTTTGGAGAGAGATTTTCCAGCAGGTCAGGGAGGTGTGGGACAGGCTGTAGAGCACCGAACCACAAGGTTTCAGGAACAAGGGATGTATTTGGATAACAGGCTGCAAGCATGGAGAGCTAGAGATGAAAATGGGACCTGTAAAACAAGCTGGTCACCCAGGGCCAGAAAGCTTGTCCTTCTTGGAGTTCAGTAACACTGTTAGTCACCATGAAAATATTGGGAAATGTAAACTATGGGTGAACTCATGGGCTAGAGAGCTAAGCTGACTCCCAGACCATCCCCTCTGAACTGGGGATGGGAACAGTATGCAACCGCAGGCTCTGAAGTCAGGGACCCACGTTCAGTGACATGGCCTGAGCTCCTGCATCCCCAGGCAGAGGGGGGTTAGAGTTAACTGTCTCTAACCAGCGCTGCTGCGTTCTCCTTTGTCTCACCACAGCAGTCAGTGTGGCCATGTGCAGTGGCTCGTCCTGGCAAACCCCAGGTTATTTTTCCTAGAAGTCCTTGTGGCAGAGAGAAGCTGGGAGAAGCACAGGCCTTGAAGGATCACAACCTCAGAAGGCAAGGAAAAGACCAGTCCATTATAATAATGGATTAAATCTCGGGGGGGAGGGTATTGAAGCATGATTTTGTGAGCCCCACAATGGCAGTAGACATGCCGCCTTTGTTGCTTGTTTCCATGGTGGTCCTTTCTGTAGGTGGACATGAATATTTACAAACAGCTTATTTTCTCATTCCAAATGCTATGTGTATGCCCCACCATACAACTATGGCATTTATGGGGCTGGTGGCAAGGCAGTCTGGCTGCTCTTTGCCAAAGCATTGGGTGGCTGGTTACCTGCTAGGAGACAAACCTCGTAAGGAAGGGCAGCCAGGGAGTGACAACTCCCACGTTAGGTTTTTCCTCTCACCTATTGCCAGGTAACAATCCAAAATCTTGCAGGCTGCTTGCAGACTGACAATTCACCACCACTTTGGAGAGTTGCGTGCTGAGCTGTGTACAGACTCGTTCCTGGTGTTACGATCCCCGCAACGCTGCTGTGACTCATGTGATTGATAGCTGTCGTGTTCCTTAAACACCCCAGCTGCTGCAGCACATGACTCTAGCTATTTGGTTTTGTAGCCTTGTTTTTTTTTTTAAGGGTGAGTTTCCCTTCCTAATGGAGCATTGCAAGGTAAGGATGGGTGTGGAATTGGGCTGAAATGTGACTTGGTGATGTTAGCGTCAGCAGACTTGCCAGCTCACTGCCTTCTGCAGTGGGTGTTTCAGATTATCTAAGGACGTCCCAAACTGGCGTAGTCACACCGCTAATCGCAGGAGAGCCTGTAACGGCCTTCACGCCTGGTACTGCCTCAGGGGCCATGTGCTGGAAACGGTGAAAGCTCACCAACTCTGTCGGACACGACAGGATCAATGCAGAGAATTTCTTTTGTGTGAACAAGGGGTTCACTTCCATGTCCCGGGACAGAAACGTGTTTCCAGTGAGTCTTGGAGGAACACAGCTTACCTTCACAGGACGGGGCTGCTGTTAGAGAGAGCTGGAAGACGCTGCTCCCCGAAATGGCATGGCAAAGCCGCTGTGCCTGTTACAGGCAAAGGAGGAAGGAAATGTGCATCAGTAAGGTCAGCCGGGCTGGCGTGGCCTGCCAGTGCCCTTCAGTGGGAAATCACAGCCTGGCCTCTCATTCCCCAGAAACACTGAGAGCCTTCTACTGTTCTGTGGGTTCAATGGGAAAGTGTAATACCTTTTCTTTTTTTAACTAAATTTTCTCGTTTCAGATTGTGATGAAGATAGTCCAGAAATTTAAGTCTCTGTCTGGGTCCCGCTGTCCCAGCTAGCTTTACTTTGGAGCTAGCTGCTCATTTACTTTGACAAAAACAGATGCCTCTTGTGTGGCACTTCCTAGTGTTTTGAAACAGAAAGTTGCTTTTCTGAGTACTTTACAAGACAGAAGTCCTGCATCTGCCAAAAGAGCTAGAAGGGAACTGAACCGTCAGCTGGCTGGGGGGCGGGGGGAGGGGGCAGGGAGGACAGGCAGAAATGGAGTCAGAACTGGTACATTTCCTTTTAGCATTTCATTGTTTTCAACAGAAATCAGTTTCAGTCAATTCATATTTTCAGCAAAAAGAAAAAACCATTTATCTACAAAACCTTTAGCTGTGGTGGCAGGGATGGTGCCACTCTGGGCCATAGGAACCATAGGAAATATTTTCCTTGTCCTGAATCAGCTTTGAAAGAATCTCTTGTAGATCATCAGGAGGAGGACACACAGTTCCTTATACAGTCACTAAATTGCCCTTTCCAGACTTACTACATGTTGCACCATAGGCAGTGGTTTGGGCTGAACAATCTAATCTTTAAAATGAGGTGTCTGGTATTACTGGTGAGTAAGAACTGAAGAAGAAAAGAGCTTTTCATTACCACTGTTCACAATGCCTTTCCCAATTTTCATTCATCTTGATAACCTCAACCATTCTCTGCTCCTGGGTGAAAAAGAGTTGGGCAAGTCTGGTCAAGACCGCAGCCTTTCCGCTCGGACAAAGAGCCACACCACATCGTTACAGTGACGAGCATATTCAGGCTGGGGATATGTTAAGGGCTGGTAGCCCGTTCTTTCACATGAAATGTAAGAGAGGTATTTGATTTCCTTGTATTCCTTTGAAAATGCCCTCTGAGATGACACAGACACAAAGCAGACCCAGCCTACCCAACCCTGAATGACAAGCCCCTGTGTGGGATAGGTAGTGAAACCTTCCTGCTCAGTGAAACCCCAGATTATTTGACAGAAGCATCTCCAGAAAGAAAAATGAACATTGTGCCAGGCAGGAAAATCAAGGTGTATGATTTATGGGTGCCTGGCCTGCCTCTCCAGTGCTCTTACCCCACCTTAATTCTTCCTTGTATGCTTTCTGTCTTAGGCTCATAAGCCTAAGGTGTTGAGGGAGAAGAAGGCTGACTGAAGGTTCATTTCCTGCAAGGGTTTCCTGTATGATGTAAGAATGAGAGTGGGAGCAGCAAACAGCTCCTCAAACATTAACAGTGTAGGGATGTTTGAGATTGTGTGAAGCAAACGGTACTCAGAGGCTTGAAGGAAAGGGGTTTTTTTTTGTCAGTAAGTTTAATCATGAGGGGATTGGTTTTTTTAAAAGTTTTCTTTCTCCCCAGCTCTCATAAGAATTTGAAGGTTAAGAAGGGGCCTGACAAACTGAAAGGAAATGTCCCCTCTCTTCAAGTTTGTTATTGAAAGTGGCCAGATGTCATTTGTTTGTGACTAGAAAAGGGAAGTTATATTACAGAATGTGACACTTCAAACCCCATGGTAAAAACAAAAGCAAAAAGGGAAAAGCATTCAGCTGCACTCATTTAGAGTTGTGATCCATAGCCTGGGGCCCTCTGACATGGAGGTAAGAACTGAATTCTATCACATTTAGGTACACCGTGTGTGTTGTGTCCTGTATGTTCAATCGGGTGTTGATCAGGTGAACCTGAAGCCAGCTGAGTGGTGGGTGGTGGAGCACTACTGCAGGAAATGCTCTACATTAACTGGATTAATGCTTTTTCTTTCCCAGTCCCAGCTGGAATGTACTTGCACTTAGAGCTGTGAATTGTTGCCTTGTATGGCATATGAGATCTGCTAAGAAAAGTGATATGAAGTTCTTCAGCAATGAACTAATTATTCTGGCACTTGACTTTGCGCAATAATTGGAGTGGGGGAGGCAGAGGCACCACAGCTCATAGACATCCTACGAACTTTAATAAAGAAGAGGCACCAGGCAAAACCTTTGCTGCCATTCATGGATTCATATTAGCATTGATGATCTTCTGACACTGCCAAAGAATGAGGTGGCTTATACTACCCTGTAGTGCTTACAACAGAAGGCTTCAGCATGCCCACTTGAAATCACTTAGGCTGATTTTCAAGGTATGTGAAAGAGAGAAATCCACCAGTGAACTCACAGGTTACAGCAGAAATTCTATAGGCAGCATGACATCAGGTTCAGGCTCCATAGACCAAACCTGTCACTATGAAGTTCTCTGGTGAAAGAACATCCTGGAATAAGAGACACATGCACACTACAAGTATGATTCACTCTACCTTCTCCATAAGTCTGCCAACAGCCAGTCAAAATTTCTTTGCTGTGGGTAGCCCAAGAGGGTAAACAAGAGGCGAGACCAGCAATTCTTGTCCCACAGCCTTACAAACATGAGCAGAATGTCACGATGTCCAGCTGTATCACCAAGTACTGGATGTGCCCTGAAAAAAAACCAAATAAAAATCTCTGTACTGTCACTCAAATTCTCTGCACATGCTTTCTCACATATGGTCACTTTCTGTGCTTGTTCGTGAGACTAAGGCAAATGCCCAAGGAAGTGCTGTCCAGAGGTATTTTTTTACCAGCCAGGAATTGCTGCTTATGAGTAATTATATCTTGAATCTAGGAATTAGACTCGGAAGGGGGTAAAAAATGCTCAAGTTTATTTGAGTAATATAATGGAAGGAATAAAATGAGAGCTATTCTGGACACACTGGCTATTCCTGTGCTTGTAAATTAAATAGTACCAAAGACCATTCCCAGGCACTGAAACATGTTTATGTTGTTAAACTGTTATTGGGGTCTCTGGCACAGTTCTGAATAATGCCAGCTAACATTCGTCTGAAATCTTCCCAGCGCGTGTCACATGGCACAGGCCATGGACCATATCCTGTAAGTGGGGTGAATGTGACTGTCTCCATGCTTTGATGGGCAGGAAAGTTCACGAGTATGGATGTACCTTGAACATGCCTCAGGCTTGGCAGTGTTTGAGTTACTACTACAGATATAGCTACTGGTGACAGAAAAAGTGAAATGATTTTCCTAATTCCACTTCCACTTCATTAGTCATACAACCAGCATGTTTCGGAAGACTACAGGAGACTTACCAGACAACTGCTGGAGACAAACTCCATGCCTTCTGGGGAAAAAAAGCAAGGAAGGGGGACAAAGAGCGTGCCCAAGCACCCAACAGAGAAAGTAGCCTTCCTGGGATGGGCAAAGGTTGCTGGGGGCTTGAGGGTCCCCAGGTGTGCTTCCTCAGGTGCCACCACAGAGAAGCTGTGAGCTGTGTGCCAGAACGGAGGCAGGAGCATTCGGCTGTTCAGGAGGTATTTGCATACTGCTTTGAAGAGGTTTGACCATTGCTAATGATACCTGTGCAACAGGATAGGGCTCCTCCTGCTCCAAGGTAACCTGCTCTCTGTAAAGAGGAGCTACCTGAGAGAAGAAGAGAGGAGGACTCAGAAGGCCACCTAGTATGCACCTTGCTGGTCATACTGTCATCAAGAAACAGGATCTTATCAAAGCATCTGTGAAATCGTCTTGGGTAACAAGAAGAGAAAGAGTTGATATGCCATCAGCCAGAGGATATACATCAGCATTCACAAACTCCTGAATGGGATGTCCTTGGAGAAAGAAGCAATTTCTTGTTCTCAAGGAGATCTGCAAAGTAGCAGTGATGGTGCTGGGTGCTCACCTCAGTATCAGCGTGAGCTGTGCTGCCTGGGCTACAGGAACCAGGCACAGTCCTTGTGGTACCCACGCGTATTGTCCAGGCACTGCAACGGGGATGAAGAGTCACTCAAAGATCTGTACTAACTCTGTAATCAGTACCTACCTACTCTCAGCAACCTGAGGTCTACGCACAGCCAGTGTGGGTGCAAACTAAACTGGTTCCATTAGAATAAAAGTAAGGTGGGAACATTCAAAGCCTCTGAACAACACGACACCTGTTAGTTACACTGAGCGCTGTTACTGCCTCTGTGAGATACAACTATTGGCCCTGTCTCATGTGTGTCAGCATTATCCATCCCAGCTGGTTGAAATACTCTGGATTGCTTCACAGATCTGGTACAGATAGGCTGTCTCTGAGTCAGTGAACTGCCAGGTCACCGTGAAAACATGTTTTTCCTCTGTGCTGTCTTTCTTCGCTAGTAATAGCCTAATTGCCTTGGAATTTGACATATACAGGTTATGAGTGATTTTGTACATTTTAATCTGATCAATTGCTCACAGTAATTTATCATTTCCCAAAAGTGAAGAAATAAAGGTATTTCAAAATGCAAGTCCAATTCTCACGTCTTCCGTTTAGGCTGCACAAAGTACAGGAACCGAACCCTTGCCTTAAATGTGTAATCACAGAATAAATATGAGTGGTGGACCTGGCACAAAGCAGAGCAGACTTGATCTACTATGGGTGTTGAAATAATTTTTCTTCCATTTGCCACACAGCCTAAATCAGACTTTCCCAACTTCAGATAATATAAAAACCTACTATATATGAGAGGTAAAACTCTGATAGCCTCATTTGGCTTTATTTTGCTATAATAACGATACCAATCAAATGGCTGATACAGGACTTAGAGGACATCATCCAGTAGGCAATCTGCAGGACCAGGTCCGATTGTGGTGCAGAGTTCAAATCTGCTCCGAAGCGTGATTTATGCCTAGATTGAGCAAATCTTTGATATGCTTTGTGGAGCAGTCATCAGTCTTATCTGGCCAGGATAAAGCCGAAAGGTAAATGAAGTGAGTGAGAAGAAGCCATTTCAGTTGAAAAGAGGATCTCAGAGATTTGTGTTCCTGGTGTATTCCTATATTCAGCAGGGCTTTCCAGCACAAATTAGCAAAAGACCAATTTATATGTGCTCAGTGGATTTGGGCTTGATCAGTCAGAGGAATCCAAGAACATTCCTAGAGGAGCAGTATTTGCCCTGGAACTGGACGCCATCCGACCAGAAATACACCAGATGAAGAAGCAGCTGCTAGAAAGGAGGCAGAAAACTGCCTGCCATGAACCCTGTACGTACTGCTCTGTGTCTAATATCCATGAGGAAAGGGGGATTCTGATCTGGTTTACAAATTTACTAAACAGCAAGGACAGATGATGAGCTTGTGCTGCAAAGTAAGTGACACTTACACAAAATGGGTGAAACATCAACCATGTGGAAAAAAGTGATACATAGGAGCACTGTGAGTACATGGTTGGATGGGGCAGAAGGAGCATCATCAGTATCTGCTAGCACAGGGCATGAAAGGAAGGGGTAAAGCCTGGAAATGGGGATGAAGCCTATCAGTGAACAGCACTGGAGACTGAATGGCAGAAGACAGGAAAGGCATATGGCTGCACTGATCTAGGTCAAACATAAGTAACATGAAGATTATGGAACAGAGAGTCCAAACCTGGAGCAGCCTGTAGCTCAATAGAGTGATGAGGGAATGTGTGCTCATCCATACAGCAGTTTCAAAAATGAGACAAAATGGACATCTGAGTTAGTGCAGTCAGTGCCTGGCAATTTGTGTAACAGGGCTCTGGGAGAAGGAGCAGCATAAGGTGGGTTCAGAGGGACTACTGCAGAGATGCTTCAGTGGGTGCACAGAGCCAGCCCAGCTCCCATCCTGGAGCAATGGTGTCAGCTGGGTTGGGACCCTTCTGAGCCTCTGGGCTGTCATCTCCTTTGGTCTGGGGACATAATGCAGTGACACCTGGCCTAGCTTTGACGGCAGCCAGCTCAGGCTCAGCAGGATATGTCTGTCTGTTGAGGCTCCATACTACACAAAAATGGCTAACCCGTTATCAGGCCAGGCTCACTGTGGCAACCACGGTGGCCTCCTGCTGTCACTAACCTACAGTCGTCCACTGACGATGGAGAAGACCTGAATGAACTAGGTTTTATTACAGCTGCATAAGTGTGGATAATGGCAGCTGTATATATGTTTATGCCCCAAAAAGTGATTACACAAGACTTAAGGTGATTATCACCTGGAGACCTCTACATGCCAGTTGTAAATCCAGTTGGGATTTAGAGCAGGTCTCACTCATGCTTAATTTCCTAAACAGCACAAAACTATGAGGGTCAAGATAGTGAAGCAGCAGCCATGAATACACATAAAACTGAGGAAGTTGTCATGTTCCCGTGACAAACGTGCGTCATGTAGCCACTAATCACAGCCGTGTCAGAGAGGTGCTGACTGCTGGAAGTGGAGGTTCAGCCTTGTCACGTTCCCTTTTCTGAAGTGTAATACAAGCTGCCTTGCTGGGTGGTGCATTAGTCTTGAAGACTTAGGTTAGCTCTAAGACAGGGTGTAGAACTCCATGAGTCCTTACTCTCCTTAGCACATTTACTAAGTTAAACATTTGGATGATCATTTTTGTGAATTCATGGGAAACTACTGCTAGCACATGAGCTTGTCATCATAGCTTGTCATCGTCTAAATGTAAAATCACTTAGAGACAGCGATGACCAGGAAGAAAGTTTCATTTCACATTGGTCAGAAATGTCTAAGCATGAAAAGGTGCAAGAAGGGTTTGCTTATATAGTTTCTAAACAAACATTTAAATGAGAAAAGGCCTGGGAAGTATAAGCCATGATGGTGAATTTTTTAGAATTACGTGTACTGGTTATAATGGAAAATGTGTTGCTCCTTTGGCTCAGAAACCTGGGTGCAATTTAGAGAAATGTCAGAGTTAAGGTTCTTCCTGGTGAATGAGGTGGGGGTCCCACTTCCACTTCCCTGAGCTATTTTGGAAATCCCTACCCCTTCTCTTCCTCACCTGTAACGCAGTGTATCTGTGTAGACCTATAACATTTTCTAACACAGCTTTTCTTTCCTGTAGCCTAACTGAACAGATTTGACCATGCTGCTGAGCATGTGCTGCCTGGGCTGATTCAATAAGGCAAGACACTGTTAAATTCTGACACTGTCAAACAACACGTTGAATTTTCTTCAGCGGTCTTGAATCTCTGCGATTACATCTTTAACACATCAATAACTTAGCCTCTGGTTAGCAAGGATTGCTGGAGCATGACTAATCAGCAGATGAAAGTGTCTTTGTGGGGATTAGCTTTAATGAAAAGAAAAGGGATAGTTATTTTGGTAGTTTGAAATCTTCCATAAATCAAAGCAAATACTGACAAAGCAGGTTCATACGGTAAGAATGAAGCTATTGTGAATAAAATTAAGGGAACAGCTACTTTTATATAAATCACAGGCCAGGACAGCAGTTGTAAGAGAGTTCATGGGAACAAGATCATTTCACTTCTTCAGGTGTAAATAAGTGATATTTAGCTAATGTTGAAACATCCCTAAAGAAAAACAGATGGATGAGGGTCCTTAGTAGGGAGTTTCTTTTTTGGTTTGCATTTGCTTTTCTTTTTTTGCATGCAAAGAATACCCGGCTAGTTTATCTTGGCCACTTTGTTCTGTGCAGGGACGAACAGCCAACATATAACTTGCTTTTCACTGCTGCCAGGGAGGAGGTCACAGCCAGAGAAACTTTAGTCTGGATCACTGATAGCAGCTGTTTCTGGCTAGTGTAAATCAGAAAGTTTCTTGGTCTTCTATAACATGGCTTGGAGGAGCTCAAGGGGGCCATGGGGATAGGGACAAACGGAAAGAAATACAAACTCCACACCTTCTGGGGAGTATTCATGTTCAGGTCCTGAACTTTAGACCTTCTATATACTCCTGTGTGGTTAGCATGCTGTATAAATAATCACCCCTTGAGCTCCTCCGGGCAGTGACTCAGTGCACCCATACCGGAAGCTTAACCGGAAGCTTAACTCCAACGACTGTAGTTAGACTGTACTTGTCAACGTACCTAACAGCTCCCTTCCCTTAATGTTCTCCTGTTGGTTTATGCTGTGCTTTCTCCATTGCTTTACTGCAACTTTTAAATTTAATCCTTGCAAACGTCAGAATGAGCCCCAAACTCGTAACTGTAATATTGGAGTGGGTGTCTCTGCCTCTGACTTAGTTGAACATCTTTTCAGGTAGCCTAAGACAAATAGAAAAAACTCTCAGAATCAGGTTCCCTTGTTTTCAGCTATGCTTTTGTGCTGTATTTGACAAAACCTCTTCAAACACTTGGTCTGCATCTTGTAGGAACTGTTGCTAAATGGTTGATTGGAAATCACAAATGCTTGCTCATCACTCTACAGTAATGTGGCATTAAAAGTAAGGCTCTGTGTGTAGATATCAACTTACAGTACTACTCGGTTACCGTACTGGAGGGCTTCCCATACTCTGTAATCTTTCAGTTTGTGGTTTTTTTTTTTTTTCTTCTATGCTGTCTTTTTCTTGTGCTCTCACAGCACAAGCTTGGATGGGATTCCAGAGTGACAGAGTTCTACTGAAGCATTTGTGAACTAGGGTCTTACTCTGAGCTTTTTAGAATGCAACTTGTTTTCTCTTTTTTACGACAATTTCCATATAACCGAAGGTAATGACTAAATATTTAATATGATCTATTTTTAACCAGTGCCAATTTTTCCTTCTTCCCATACAAATATGCTTCCTATTCAAAGTCAGTGGGAATGTCTACATCTATGCATGTGTGTGTATCTGGGTTCTAAAATCATAGTTTGGTTATTGCAAGTTTTCCAGGGAAATTGAAGCAAACGACTGTGTGGTTACATAGCGACAAGAGTAGGATTAAAAAAACGTTTTCATGGAAGAATTTACCATACTGCCTGGTATAATTACTCTTCCATTACACAGTTTTTAGGGTCACGGTGAAAAAATAAAAATCCCAGACCAACAAAACTCTCTAATTCATGATGTTTACATGATTCATAATTTACAATGGGAAGGAAAGGGAACTTAATGTGAAAAAATGCTATGTACATTTTTGCACAACATTCTACTGATATATGAATCATGCTTGTCTTTGGTTAACTCAAGGGAAATAATCCCAGTAATGTATGTAAGGCAGTCATGCCCACATGTCTGGGTTTTTTATATCCAGATTTCAGTGGAAAGAGAGATACTTTTTAAACAGATGGCAAACAAGCCCCTTTTCCCCCAACTACTTAGCAAATTTAATAACATAGCTAATTATAGGACCGTGTACGTTAATCCATTCATATGCTTGCTTCATATATTTAATGTCACAAATCAAAGGGATCTATGTAATTGCTGGGCAATGGCAGCTAAATTACATCCAGACAATATTCCCTCTTTAAATATACTTTTGAGACCAAATCTCTTGGGATTTCTGTTGGCAATGCAGTACAAAAGCTGATGTAAAATTCTGTAGCTGCAGTCTGGCAGTGATGTTTCAGAGAAACTGAAACACGTTCAGAGGCTGCATCTGCCTGGCTGAAGGTGGTATCCCATGTCACATTCATTCTCAAGGTTCAGAAGGAAGAAGGTGAGGACAGTTGTTCCCTGTGAATTTTCCCCTTGGATGCTGGCTGTGTCATGGGGCCATGATGCTCCTAGGGCCGTTGGCAGAGAAAGCCATTCCCTTCCTCACTCAGAGTTACTGCATCTCTTTTAATCTTTATGGACCCTACACTCCATTACAGAGGACCTGGTCACAATTGCTGAAATACTAGACCAGGTCAGCACTGATTTGAGCATGTCAAGCACCTACATGCTACTGAGAGCTGACTGTTGAAGGTCATTGAAGACCAGGAGCTGCAACTTCGACCTGTGAAGCATCAGCCCTATCGTTGTAAGCCGAAGAGAGCGTGAGTGCTTCTTGGTATTGCATCTAATATTATTGTGCAGGCGTTACAGCTAAAGTATGTGTGACACCACTCACACTGGAGGTCAGAAGCAGCTTTGAGAGCACGCTTCTATGAGAGGAGAGGCATGCTGATTATCTGATAGGACAATGGCTCATTTCACTGTCACTGACTGTCTGGAGTACCTTGTACCAATAAAAGCCTGATATCAAGTGTCAGATGCACTGAGTAAATATATACAGGTTTCTTACATCAAAAGCTGTCTGTATGGTAAGGAAAACAAGCTCAGAACAAGACTATCTCTTGGTTAGTTTTATATTTGTCATATGTAAAGGATTTGTCAGGCAGGGAGATCTGGCTGTTTACATCACCAGTTCTTTTCATGTAGAATTCAAAGCATATTACGAATAAAGTATAAAAATTAAGGTTAAAAAAATGTGAAACTTGTAAGAGAAAACAGTAATACTGTCTGGAACAGGTTAAACACCAAAAAGAGAAGAGAAAATATAACATGTCTGAGTTCCATAATCTATGGATCTGCCTACACATATCTGTTTGCTTCAAGTGCTCTTTGTGACCTGTCAAAATTATTTAAAAACTTTACAAAATGTATGGAAATTAATTTAGTTGCATATCACAGACTAACACAGGAAGGAGAAAAGTCTCACAGATCAAAGAGGGATTAATTTGGGGGGAGGGGGATCAGAAAAGTGAGGGTTGATGACGTCTGCTTCTGTGCAAGTGCCATCCTCACCTTCCAAATGTAGGGGCGAGGTGTCTCTCCTTTCTTTTAACCATTGTGGCACCCATTTGCTTCCCACAAAATGCTGAAAACTCAAAATATTCATACTGCAGAAAGTGGCTGGAAGTTAACCTCCCGCTCGAGACTGCTAATTTCCGTCATTCTGTTACTTTCATAATTAAAATTGTTTTCTCCCAGATTTTTAACTCTTGGAGCCATCAGAAAAGCAAACCTGCAGTTTTGCAGAGCACAGCGAGCGACTCAGCCCTCTCTGCTACTGCCGGCTCTCTCTGGGGCCTCATCCCACCCCCATAGCTAGCCTGTGCCTTTACCCTGAAGGCACCATCCCTTCCCTGTGGATGTACTTCTCTGAAGTGCCTTGCGATCCTGCAACAACCTCTCCCCTGCCCCTCAGATCTTATGTTCTTCTTAAAGTCTGTAGGTTGCTTTTAAAAATAGAGCATGCCCTGGCTGCGTGTCTCACTGGGCAGAGAGCCTACTGCCTGTCATCCTTGATGTCTCTCTTACTACTTGTTTCAGCTGGTTGTTTTCTCAGTATTTAAAGGCTCTGTTGTGTTCCACACTTTCAATTAAGGAGGAAAAATGCTCTCTGTGTTGTAAGAGTGAAACTGGCAGTTGTACGCTTTGGTTTGTAGCATAAACAGTTGCACAAGGATTCATTGGCAACCTTCCCTTCACTAAGGAGGCTATCAGCTAAATGTCACAGATGTGTCCAGGCCTTGCCAAGAGCTGGAAATGTACTGGGAAACTTCTGAAAATGCCCTCAATTAAAAAAAAAAAAAAGCTCTCAAGGATGTAGTGGACACGTGCTCGCTGCAGCAGAGGATGGAGACTCTCTGAGCATATGGTTAGTGTCTCCTCTTGCGCATTCCTCCTTACCTCTGGAGTCCTCTTCCTCATGTAATGGGCTGTGCCTCTCCCCCAGCTTGAAGCGAGTCTTCCTCCTCAGCAGCTCGCTTCTTCCGTGTGGCCTATAAAGCCGAGCTTTTCCTTCTTGGTAACAGGATCTCAAATAGCACAAAACATTAAAAATGCCCTAACCCCTTGACACCTTCGTTATAAGCAAAGCAACAGCATGACCTTATTGCTGGAACGCTTGTCCTCCCTTCCCTCATCACCCATGATCACGTCATGCTTTAACTACAGCCTAATCCTGCAAACGCTTCCTACCCCGCAGAGCACTTACCAGGGCGTAAGTAGCCCACTGACATCGGTGGATTATTCCAGGTAGGACGTCCTAGGAAAGCTAAAGAAGTGTTTGTACCACTGGGCCATTTGGTTTGCAAGCTCTTGGGGGATATTATCTTTTGTCTATAAAGAATCATACACACGCACGGTGCTGTATAAATAATTAATAATAACACATCGAACCAGCACATGTGGAAATTCGTACCACTGGCTTTCCTGGTCGCTAGAAATAAAATCACAGAATTACAGAGTTTGGAGAAAACCTCCTGATAGCATAGCTGGGTTTGTGGAGTTCGCCCTGCTTTGGGAAAGCATTTTCCCTTCCTCTGCACCAGAGGAAACATTGAAGGACCTTCACCTGGCAAGAAATGCACAGGAAGCATATTTTAAGTTAATCCAAAATCTGATGAATATCTCCCAAAGGTAAATTAAAGCTCTTATCACCCTGTCTAACATTTAATTGCATAATACAAGAGGTCTGGGTTTTATCAAACTATTGACTCTTTTTGTGTTAAGATTTCTTTGGCTTTCAGCAATGTTGCACAAATTGTTCCTTGGTGAAGGCCTTAAGCAATAAAATAAAACTGCTAATTTTATTTCCACTGCACTCACCCTTTTTGTTCTGAAATTTTGTTATACTCATTTCTCTCTGAACTATGACGGAATGAATCTGAATGGATCCAAGTTATCAAACAAAAGTCTAATCCACGGAAGGCAAATATGCAAGCAATAGCAGAGCTGAGAGCCCATGGAAGCTTGGAACTCTAACGCGATGTAATAATACAACTTCTGGATTAAAGAGAGAAGCAAAAAACTTCCTTTTGGTTTTTTTGGGTTTGTTTTTTTTTTTTTCATGTGACTAGGAAGGAAAATAAACCTAAGGTATGTGTTAGAACATAGTTCCCTCTTGACTTCAGATGCAATAGGTGGGTTTTGATTCCAAGAATCCTTGAGAATATGAGCCTTTCTCTAAAAATACTGAGTATGTCATGGTCATACATTTTTCAGGCTTACATCACCTGTTCCTCAGAGGGAAGTTCATCACTCAAGTGCTGTAGTCATAAAGAAAGGTAGTTTCCTTCTCAGCAAGAAGACTTCTGTTTCCTTATGGAGAGGGTGGCATACTTACGTCACATCAACTGCTGCACTTTCCACGTGCGTTTGCAAACTGGATCAGATTGTAAGATGCACAGATTGACATTACTATGAATTTTTCTCTCACTGGTAATGTCTTTCCTAAGCAGGTAGAATATAATTATCCATATTGAAAGAATGCTTTAGCCACCAAACTATGGGAGTCACCTGGCTATTTTCCATCTCCATGGAAACCATTCCACTTTGTGCAGAATACTCAGTGGTTCAGGGAATACAAAAGTGAACACGAATAACTGTCTCCCAATCAGCTGATATTGGTATGTCACTATTTTAAGGTAAAAAGTTGGGACACCAGGCTCCTCCTCCCTGCAAGTACCCCAGGCACCAGGTATTAGGAATACTTACCTTCTCAATGTTTTAGTGAATGCTGAATAGATGTGTCCAAAGTGAAAAAGACCAGCTGAAGAAATGGACAACACCATTCTTCAGCAGAGAGTACAGCCTGGTAATTAAGGGCATTCAGCAAGGCAAGGTGCAGAGGAAGAAGTTAAACCCCAGCCTTAGCTACTGGGTAAAAAGCAGATTTTTGTTGGCAAGGGTTCCTCCTTCACCAGTACTTTATGTTGCCAAAACTGGTAAGAATCCCTGAACATCTACAGGATATCCTCTCCTTGGGAGAAAGGGAGCATCCAGCTTCAGAATCTTAAAGTGTCTGGAGTAGGGAACAGTTCGTGTGGCTAAGATCAAAGTGCTTCTGGAAATGCCCAGAAATTGAGATTTACGCAAGCGATTTTCTGCTTTCAGAAGCTGGCTGTTCACAGACTTCAAGATGCTTTGTGTTAGATCTGTGGTGCACAGAGATTTTTTCCCTAGCTAGTTTGCCCCCAAGTAAGGCACCTAAACATCTGTGTATCTAGAATGTAGATGCTTCTTAAAATTGCTTTCTGTTTTCAAACTGGCTGATAGATCATTTGTATACATATATTTAAATGCAGACAGACACAGACATATGTACATAGTTCGGTTCCATTCATGCACACAGAAACACACAAGTATATATATAATATTTAAGCATAACATATATAATGATATTATAAGGTATATAATATATATATGTATATCATGTTTAACTTGATTCAAAAAAGCCTGTACTGTCCCCTTTCCCAGATTTTACAAAACTGCTGTTTTGTGTTTATTCTTCAACTGAAACAAAAAGTGAAGGACTTCTGCTTGTAGGAAGAAAGCAAACCATGATTTATTTGGGAAGGGTTTGTTGGGATTCTTTGGTAACACAAAATTTAAAAGAAAATAACAAAAAAAAAAAAAAAAAACCAAACATGAAAGTTCTTAAATCTCTGGTTTGTCACAAGCTTTTGTTTCATGAAAATGTTTTCACAATATTTTTGAAATCTGTGTGGAAACTTTTGCATCAGCTCTTGCGCAAAGCCAGCAGTTGGGAGTACAATGGACACAGAAGTGAGGGACTGAAATCTCCTGCACTTAGCTTCAGACACCTGCAAAATCAGCAGCAACATTTTGTACATGTGTACCTAGGCCTTGACAGTGCCCTTCCTCCTCAGCAAGCCACTTACCTTTGTCTAGGTCTTCACAGTAAGATGATAGATCTGCTGGTATTTTGAAAGCAGTTTCAAAATTACTCCAAAGGTGATATTCAAGATAATTGTGGCCATCTGTGATCAGATTTTCAGAATACATCAGAAAATCTTACCCTTTCTGCTATATTTTAACTAGGTCAGTGCTATTAACATTCTGGCCCTGGGTTATTTTGTCTATGAGTTAGAAGAAACATTGAAATAGTAGCCACATCTTTCTCTGCGCTGTTGATCACATGCAACAAATATTTCACAATAATAAGAGTAGTTTTGTTGAAGTGAGCTGCATAAATTACCTGCACAGCCTTAGGCCTGGTGACTTTTCATTTGCAAGGAACTATTTCTTTTCTGTTCTCATTTAATTATTTAATCCCGCCATGTATTGTACTGTAGTCTCTGCTTACCAGATATAGAATCATAGAATCATAGAATGGTTTGGGTTGGAAGGGACCTTAAAGATCATCCAGTTCCAACCCCCCTGCCATGGGCAGGGACACCCTCCACTAGACCAGGTTGCTCCAAGCCTCATCCAGCCTGGCCTGGAACACTGCCAGGGATGGGGCATCCACAGCTTCTCTGGGCAACCTGTGCCAGTGCCTCACCTTTAGTATAGATATCTACCTATACTATTTCTAGTGCATCTGTAAACCATCCCAACTTCACAAGTTATCACTGAGGTAGAACTTTCAATCACCAATAACCCTAGTGATATGACAACTAGGGGAATGATAAATAAGAATATGTGTAAAAGCTGGTTGGATTATAGTTACCGTGCTGCACTCTGGACTGGTAGATCTTCCTTGACAACAAAAATTTCTGCACCTCTTTTACTTTATAACTTGTTTCTGTATAAGAAAGTTTGGTTTGCAATAAATTTTCATTTTATGAGAATACAAGACAAGAACGTCCAGTTTCAATTCTTGGGTTATCACACTTATATGTGATCTAGCTAGCTACATTGCATGGGAGTAAAATGTTGGATTAAATTAGGTTCTATTGAAGTTAATGGACAAACATCTACTGTCTTCAGCAGAGTCTGGATGGAGCTCAGTATTTTTCTTTTTTTTAATCAGGTTTATTTTAGGTAATAGGTGATTCCATTTTTGCACCACAGATGGATGTCACATTTTGATTTTTTTCCTTACCATATTTAAATATGTCTTCTTTTCTTTGAACCACATGTGAAGACCTCCTATGTTTAAACCTAAATAAATTAAAACTTCCCAAATCTATCTCCAGCCTGGTTCAACTACAGGCAATTGGGGGTGGGGTAGAGGTAGGAAACAGGTCATTTTAAAACAGGGAATTAGACTACACTGACTTTATTATTATTGCCCTTGGACTTTTTTAACAGGTAGCAGTGGCTTCTAAAAAATAAAATTGATGCTGCACATATAATCATAAACAAAAGTAAACTAGCAAGCTTTGGTAATCCGTTTTAATGCACAAAGATGCTTTTAACACATTGTAGTGAGAGGCATAAACTGTTTTATCCAGGTTTATTTTCTTCTCATTTATTGTGTGCTTTTGGATTAACTTCACGGGTGTTCACTAGGCTCCCCTAGATCCTGGTTATCATAAATAAAGGAAAGTTTGGCCCTTAAATAAGTTATATTTTCAGGTTAGCAACCACTCTGTTTTGCTTTCCCTCTTCTCATAAATCAATTATTGAGGTCTATTTAATTAAGAACAGATTAGAAACATTTTCATTGTTGGTTTTTAAATTTCCTTTGTACTGGAGTGCTACGGAGTTACAACACCAAGCACAAAAGTGCACAGCCAACCATGACTAACTGCGTAAAACAAATAACAAGCTGTATGACCAAAAACGAAAGCCAGCGCCATTCATGTGGAATAATAGAAATCATACCACCAAAACACTTCATACACGTGTCATCTACCAACGTGCACACTTCCTCAGCTCGTATCACGCCTCAGGAATGCAGTTGCAAACAGAAAGGGACCTGCACGAGAAGTAAATACCCAGAGGGGAAGGTACGTTTCCCTGTGCCTCATCCTGGTGGTACCTCGCCCCTTCAGCTGGAGGTTCATCAGCAGTGGGGAGGGAAAGGCAGAGCAGGCTGCTACTCAGGACATGTTTCTCTCCTTCCAGCTCTTCTGGAGATGTCCTTGGGGAGCTATGCCAAATATACGCACCAAACACTGTTGCTCAGTGCGGATAACTTGCCAGGTTTCAGCTGGAAGGCTGGTGAAGGACCATCACTATCTGTTCCCCCTGGTCACAGAATGATGTCCCCCAGAGCACACAAAGTTGTCATGCAATGTTCTATTCAGGGCTCTGACACAGTCCCTGTCTTCACCGTTATTAAAAATTGCCTTCCACCCTCTGCTGATTTTTCTCAGGGGTTGCAAAGGCTATTCTTATTTGAACAAAAAAGATCCTACTTGCAGGGTGCAACTGAGAGTGGGGAAATGCTGGGTGTTTCTGGGAGAACATAAAGACATTGTACCAACTGTATTCTTTTTACATAGAGTTTTGAAACAAACATACTAAAAAAACAACCCTCTGCCTGTTAAGTGGAAAACAAATCCAGCTTATAATTTTTGCTCAAGTCTCGCTGCAGGAAATGGGAAACTTTCTGCTCTTTCATGGGGAATTGGAGCAGGCCAGAGAGATGAGAACAACAACAAGCAGCCACCCACCAATAAAATGTGTGTAGTAAAGTACTACCAGAGAGATCAAGGGCTTTGCATACACTTTAGGAAGGATTCGATTTCATTGTTACTTCAGGCCAAGGAGGAGGGAGATTCCATATTCCTGTAGTCATTCATCCCAAATACTCCCTTACTGATATTTAAAATCTGCTGTGGCTCAGCCCTTTCTTCATGCTTCAGTGGGGGAGAGATGGCAGAGGGAACAAGAACTGAGGTTCCTTTCTACTAAAAGACCCTTTAAAACTGCTGCTGCTGAGTGCTAAATCTTTTAAATCCTGTGACTATGACTTCCATCAGAGGAAATTACATGCCAGCATAATTCTCTCTTGGATTCAGTGAGGACTCTAGCTGAGGGGTAAATTCAGCTCTACTCTAAATGGAAGGTGAATGCTGGGAGGGCTGGGGGCAGAAAGCTGCACCCTCTTCTCCAGCACTCTGGCCCTGACACTGCTGCGCTTTGCATTTGTTGGGAGCAGCACATCTGTCCCTTTGGAAATCAGCACTACATGTGTACAGCACTACATGTGTACTACATGCGAGAACAGAAACTTCCAGAGTGTGTTGAGTTGTTGACAGGTCAGTGTGCAACTGGAGATGATAACTCAGACAAAACATTAACCGTGTGAATTTTCATCCTTCAAGTCTTATCAGATACACTCCTTCCCTCAGGAATAGGGCCTTTTCTGTGTCCCAGAAGGTGTTGAGAAGATTTTCTGAGAGGATACCTCAGGGTATCATTTCCTCTTTAGCATAATTCCTCCCCACTAATGAGTGTTATAGGTCCAGAAATGATGATGATTTGGGTTCTGAGTCCTTAAAGTGTTGAACAGAGTGTTCAACACAGTGTCCTTGGTATTCTGCTAGGTAGGCCAACTGCTATCCTAAGCCTTGTTCCTTATTCCTAAGCACCAGTTTGTACCTCAGATCCACATCCATAAAATACGGCATCTGCTCATCTCTGAAAATGCTCTGAGATCCAGGATGAGAGGTGTGGGATGCGTGCTGAACAGAGAACTGAACTATTCCCAGTGTTTTGCAAACAGATGTTTGATGAAGACTCTACCCCAAAGAAGGTATAATCCAAAAGATAAAAATACAATTAACTGCTGTCAGAAAAGTAAACTCAACCCTTTTAGAACTAATAATAACATTCAAACATATTGATAGTCTTCCAGTGCCCACCATCAGCTAATTATTAAACAAAACTAAATATAAAGTTTGCTCTGTTCCACGTGCCCCTATTTACAAACTCTTATCTAACTTTAGGGAGCAAAATCAGAAACAAAATCAGGTTACTGAAGGAAAACAACGTGTTTTTCAGGTCATCATTGGACTTTCGCCCTCCCCAGCAGCTCTCAGATGCTGCCAGCTCAGGACCGCAGAGGAACAGCTGTGAACAAACACGACTGAAGATGAGACACAAGTCCACTGGCTGCTGCAATATCTCCAGTGCAAGAATTTTCCTCAAACTCTTGGGAGGTCACTAGTGATAATGTCAAACTACATTTAAAATACATTTCTTTTCTTTGAGAAACTTCTCATGCGTGATATACAGGTGGGCACACTGAAACCTCAGTACTGAAACAGGAGCCTTAGTGCCTTAGTGACACCAAAATGACATCACGGAGTTCAGGTGTGGCATCCCTATGAGCTCCACACTGAGGTATCTGTGATCCTATCCATACCTGTAGGGAGCAGGAACTCTTTTTTCAAATTTATGCCAGGAAAAGCTCTGACTTAGACTTCATTGGAGCCTCTGGCTTTTAACCTGTGGCTTGGGAGGTGCTTTAAAACGGCGATCCGTGTGCTCTTTACCTCAGGTTGCACAGAACCTTCTGACTTGTGATTATGACAATTATTAGTCAAGCCTGAATACGGAAAATAGTTAGAAATCCTGCTACTAGATGACCCTCTCCCCCACTCTGCTCCAGTTTCTTGCCTTGTTTTACGTCAGTCAGAATCAAGCATGCTTCTGACCAGCAAGGGGACCTGGGATGATAACAGTTTAATAGGGATGACCTTTCATTACTGTTGTCTGGATTGGAGGGGCTGAATGGGACAGGGAACACACCATGGAGGTTCTGTTAATGCCAGGGAGACCACGCCGCCAGTCTCCTTGTCACATTCTACCCAGCAAGCTCAGCCTCTTACCCTTAGGACAGAGTTGTCAAGGAATGGGTTTGCCTCTTCCTTTTGTTCTTTTTCTACATGGTAGGGGACAGTAACGCCATCTGTATTCTGCATACTGGCAGGTACTGCTGAAGCAAAGACTGATCCTGTTTCTGAGCTTCCTGAGCTGGCTGTTGGGGTGAAGGAGCAGTACAATTTCTGCTCCGGTTGCCAATTAAGCAGGTAACATATCCCTGAGAAAGATGGTGTGCAAGAACTAATTATTTTTGTATGCTACTGCCTGAATAACTTGAGCCTGCCAGGTGACAAATGCCTCTGAAAAACTCCCAGTTGTGGAGGAACTTGAAAGTTCAGCTTGTTCCTGGCTATTTTATGTAGTCAGGCCTTAGAAAACTAAGCTTTTGGGACAAGGGCTCCTCATCTGCTAGGGGAAGAGTGAATCATAGCCCTGAGGAACATGTTGTAGAAAAAAGGACTCCAAAATTTTAATGAGCACTGATTCTGTGAGAGCATGATGCACGCTACCCTGAAAGCCTGTCGCAGAGGTGAATCCATGCCATTGTGCCTTGCACCATTTCCTTACATTGCTGTTTGTCTGCTTTGCTGCGTGAGTCACTTGGGTTGTGATCCCTGGTTTACATGCTTCTAAAATCTTGTGCAATGTTGTCGTGACTGTTATGCAGTTGGTAGAAGCTTTAGGTGTTTACTGCATTAGGTTTACATAAAATATCTGTATTTTGGATAAATAAATGACTTAAATACCAGGGTGACTGGTCTAACACAGTACGCTTGCAGGAGGTGGTGGCATGGGGAAAGGTAGCTTGAACCCTGGCTTTGGCACGGTAGCATCACTCATTTGTAAGTGTTTTTTTCACGCGTCATTCTCTTGGTTGTCTGCTTATGAATGATAAAGAAGGAGACGACACTGTCATTGTACACATGAACTGATGTGGTTTTACTGCATTTGGCCACACACTTAAAGAAATAGGTTGGTACAGAGCAGCCTCAGGTCTTACCTCTGCTGCCACTCCTTTCACAAAAGGATGATCTTTACATCAACAGTTTTCCGTCCTTGGCTCGGTAACATTGCAGTCCTACCTTTGCTCTTGGCCCGAATGCAGGGATTAAAAACACTCGATGCAAACGGTGGGTTGATACAACACACAGAATGGGGTGTAGATGTGCTTCACACAACAGAGAGCAGAACTGAAGGGGAAAATGTTGCTTGAAGGCAAGACGCCTCTCTAATTGATTATGGCAAGGAAAACCAAATACCATATCTGCTTTTTTCCTGGAGTATATCGAGACTGATCATAACTAACATCTGTTCATGTTAAGCAAATACTTGTCATGATTTAAACTTCTGTTTGCATACAACTCAGTAGTGCATCTTAAAAAGTCATACATATTCATATAGAATGAAGAATGCATAATGTCTGCATAAAAAGATAAGCTGTATGACTATATATGAAGACAACAACTACAATTCTCACAGCACTGTCATTGGTTAATCTTAAAATATTCAAGCATTATTTAAAAAAACGGTAAGCTGAACTTAAAACTACACTATGAAAAAAAATGTATAACTGAACCAATGCTGAATTGTTTTCCTCAATATTAATTAATTTTAAAGTTTTCCCTTTCTTTTTTTCCCCTAACATTTTTTGTTAATTAGTTGTTACTTTAACCTCCAGTAACATGACCAGACTTCTTCTGCCTCTGGGCAATTGAGTTATGCTCTGATCTTGAGTTCTAAAAGGGAAATGTTCGATTTTATGTTTTTCCACAGTTGAGTAAACAGTACCACGTATACTACCTCTTGTGTTAGAATAGTGTTGTCTTCACATAAGACTCAAATAATGGTATTAGGCATTCATTTCCTTGTACACATACACCCTATTGCGTGTTGACAGGTTTATAAGGATGCAGTGGCAGCCGTGGGTGCTGGGAAGCTCCTAGACGACAGCCTTTGAATCCTTGCAGTCCTGAGCAATGGTGCCTGAGTTAGTCTGTTTATTGTCTGCTTTCTCTCCCAGATGCTTGACTTGTCTGAAAGATTAATACATTAACAAGAGTGGTAAGGTCCAGGGTTGCACATCTTTAAGACATGTTTATTAGCAGATGGCACATGAGATTCAAAGGTCACTGTGGAAGGTAACATTTTAAAGTGAAACAACAATATTTATGTTCAAATACTATGCTGATGAGATCATATGAAAAAATGTTCCTGATTGAATTGGTTTATAAATATATAAACTATAAATATACACACTGTATCTATTGAAAATTCCAAATGCCACTTTTAGTCTTCTTTCTTTTATTCGATTACTTACCTGATTTATTTAGTAACACAAGACTACCTTCTTATGTAAACAGACTAGCAGCTGGAAAAAAAGTCTGTACTGGACAGACAATCCCACTTTCTTAAATAATTGCAAATCCAGTGTGAAATCTGGTTCTATTGTCTACTACTTAAAGCTAATATTCCATACGAGAGTGTTTTAAGACCTGAAAGAAATTTTAACTTTTAGATTCTCTAGGGTAAAATTCATCTTGCAGACATAAGGACTTATTAGCTATCCTTATTTACAGACAATATCACGTGATACAACACATTTGACAAAAATGATGTTATGCTACTTAGACAGAATCCATACAAAGAAAAGTAAATCCTTTTCTTTAGGATTTCCACAGGAGGACTGACTGTCTCATAGCTCATTAGTAAACATTATCAGTAACGCTAAACCTGAAATCTTGTTTATCCTCTCAAATTGTCACAAACTGTACGTAAATTCCAGAGGAAATAGTTTTGCACAGGTTTAAAAGGGCATCTAAGCTCTTAATTAACATTTCTTATCTACCGCGCCACACAGGCATTAAAAGGCAGAGGATTTAAATGGTACTTACTTGTCATGTGATCCATTTTCAACTTTCTTAGCTCCTTCCACTGGATCCAGTCCTTGTTCTGAAAACTGTTTCAAGGCACTTAACGCTGCCTAGAGAAAAAATGAGTTGTCAAAAAAACCCGCCGACACAACACTATTAATACGAAGCGAAGGACGGTGTGTATTTTGATATTGTAGATGCAAATAATTTCCTGTATGTTGAAGCCACTTAGGCTGCAGAGCCAACAGCTCCATGATAAACAGCTGTGCTTGTGCACAGGTTTGCGTGTATCTTCTTCCTCCTGGGTAAATGAGTGACTTCCGTTTCTGTTAATGCAAGCTTCGTCACCTACATAAAGAACGTGATATACATTTAGGGTTCTTGTCTCTCTGGCTTGTAAAGTTTCTTCAGTTTCTCCATATGCTTTCCTAGAGTATTCATATTCCAGAGCTCCGATGGACAAACCCTTGTCTTGTAGATGATTGCAGCAGGTGTGAACAAAGGGAAGAGGGTCAGCAGGACACTACCGACACTCCAAGGCTGGATCTCGAGCAATGCAGCAGGCTGATGTTTGTACACAGGTAGTGAAGTTTGCTAAACAGGGTGAGCCCATATGGGATGATTTATGAGGCACCAGTGATAGAAGAATGATCAATTTTCAGCTGACATTTTTCTGCGCAAGTGCATTCCTTATCGACCAGCTTCTCTCTCATCCTCATGAGTCCTGCTTTAAGACTCAAATTGTTCTCTCTCCCCTAACTGCTTTGGTACAAATTATTTTTTGTAATTAATTGAGCAGAGACTGACTATGAAACTCTCAGATACCACGTGTCTGACACCGGAAAGACACCCAGCATGAAACAGATTGTCAGTTCTATCTTGAAGGTGAAATGTAAAGCAGAACTTAAAAGCGATGTTTTCTCTTCAATCATTCCCACCTAAGATGCATCCAGAACTAGTCACAGGGTGAAAAAAGGGTAACCTTTCACAGATACTGTCACCTAGCATCTCACACACTGGAACTGACAGGCACTCGGCAGTGTTCTGCACAGTGAGGTAACAACTGCTCTTTAGAAAATTAGAAGTTGCCCTCTTCTTAATTGTTGGGACAGAAAGAATCCATGTCTTTTTATCTTCATTTCCCATTCCTCTCGGAGAGCAGGGACTCTGTCCAGAACAGGCGCTGCCATTGTAATAAAGTACTAGATTTGCTTTCCTACTTATTCTTTGCCTGGGTTCTCTCAACAGCTCCTTCCCTTGAAAGGTATGTTTATACAACTTAAATATTATTAGACAATGTGTATTTTGGAGAGATGAATAACAGCACAAAAATTGCCAGGCTGCCCTAAAGTAAAAGACCATGTCCCCCAGATTTGTCTGTAGTAATGACTAGCTGCTAAAGCTTCAGAAGGCTGTACAAGGTACTCCCACCCATAATGCAGGAAGGTGGAATCTTTTTAGCCTGTGAAATTTTACGTTTTTTTTTTCCCTAGCACACAAATAAAAAACTAAACATTTTATAAAGATAAAATTATTAGTTCAGATTATCAGTTACCCATCCACTCTACCTTTACCATGTGTTCCGCAACCCCTGTATTTGACAGCTAACCTGCTTTATACTTGTTCCTTCTTCCCATCCATTGACATGATTTTCCCCTTCACCTTAAACTCTCTGCTGCCCACATCTTTCTTTTTATCCTTTTTTACATGCCATGGCTAAGGGCTGGGTCTCAGCTTCATCTCAATAACAACTTCTCCCATTACAGGGTCTTTCACTTCTAACAGCCTTTGAGTTCCCCAGTGAATGAATTCTCCCTTTCCTAATTTCTTCTGGCTTTCTTGACATATTGATATATTTGCATTTTTTACAAAACACATCTCTCTACCACCTCACAGTGTCCCTTGTAGTTTTAGATTTGCATTCTCAACACCCATAAGCTCTAATCACCATCTGCCTTTCCAGTCTCAGTCTTGACTGCACAGCAAAATCACTGTTCATTCAAACCAAATAATTTCCCCCAGTGGCAACAAGGTTTTTCATCTACTCTCCCCTCAACTGCTGTTTGTTCCAGTTTGTTTCAGTAACCCATTACATTTCTTCATCCTAATTTCTCTCTTCTCCTCTCCCTGGAGTCCTTTTCATCACAATGCAAGCACTACTCATCATGTGAGGAAAGGGAGCAATTTGGGCTCCTCTCTTTCCTTGCACAGGACTCGTTCTCTATTGTATTTGAGTTGGTCATAGGTTAGCAGCTACGAGAACCAAACAATTCAATGGGTAGGGACTGGCACACAAAATTGTCCTGTCTTCTCATATCCATTTTTCTTCATGTACATTAGCAAAAACAATCAGGATCTCCTTTCTTCTTACGTATTGCAATTGAAAAACCATTACCAGGTAGCGCTGCAAGGAAGCTGAGACGTGTTCTCCTCCTACACAGTTTAACTGCTACCTCATCTGTTTTTGAACCCACCTTGTTTGCTTTTCTATATCCATTCTTAACTTCCGGGTCTGATGTGTGAATTGTAAACTTGTTGTGAAGGAATTATTTGCTCAGGTTATTTGTTTGCACAGTGGCTTGGACAAAAAGGCCCTGATCATAGCTGGTAAGAAGTAGAGCCAAGTAATGTTTCATTCAAGATTAGTTCACAGGTTGATCATATGATATGCAGAACAGTCTGATCTTGATCAGTGATCACTGAAATCCCCAAATCATCAAGAGATTAATTAGACCAACCCAAACTTCCTAATTCCTTTCTAGAATTGCTCTGAATAGGAATACATCTGTTACTTACTACTGTTCTACTCATAGAACTGGTTATTGCAAGGCATACCACAAATTACAGAGCAGCTTTCAGGATTGCTTTACAGAAAAATGGCTTTGGAACTTCGTAGAGGAATATTAGCCACCATCTCAATGGAAACAGATCACAAGGCCACCTCTTCTAACAGCAAGGGAAGAAATACTACAATATAAAATAATGACTCTTTGCCTGTAAGCATGGACCTTTACTGTATAGGTGTCAAGGAAGTAAATACAGAACAATTAGAGGAAACATATAAAATGAACATATGATTCAAGTGTTTAATGTTAAGCATGTTTAATACCAACACAACATCCAAATCATAGTGCTTGTAATGTAGTTGAGTCTCACTTCTCCATCTCAGCCTCTGTCAAGCCATGCCCTTCCAAAACTGAAATGTGATATAAAAGATAAGATCATAGAATCACAGAACAGTTTGGGTTGGAAGGGACCTTAAAGACCACCTAGTTCCAGCCCCCTGCCATGGGCAGGGACACCCTCCACTAGACTAGGTTGCTCAAAGCCTCATCCAGCCTGGCCTTGAACACTTCCAGGGGTGGGGCATCCACAGCTTCTCTGGGCAACCTGTCCCAGTGCCTCACCACCCTCTCCAGGAAGAATTTCTTCCTGATATCGAATCTAAATCTACCTACTTTCAATTTAAATGCGTTACCCCTTGTCCTGTCACTACAGTCCTTTGTAAAAAGACCCGACCCCCCCCCAGCTTCCTTGTAGGCCCCCTTCAGGTACTGGAAGGTGCTATAAGGTCTCCCCGGAGCCTTCTCTTCTCCAGGATGAACAAGCCCAACTCTCTCAGCCTGTCCCCATAGCAGAGCTGCTCCAGCCCTCTGAGTATCTTTGTGGCCTCCTCTGGACTCATTCCAACTGGTCAATATCCTTCTTATGCTGAGGGCTCCACAGCCAGACGCAGCACTCCAGGTGGGGTCTTACAAGAGCAGAGTAGAGGGGGAGAATCCCCTCCCTTGACCTGCTGGCCACGCTTCTCCGGATACAGCCCAGGATAGGGTTGGCTTTCTGGGCTGCCAGCGCACACTGCCAGCTCATGTCCAGCTTCTCATCCACCAGTACCCCCAAGGCCTTCTCCTCAGGGCTGCTCTCTATCCATTCTCTGCCCAGCCTGTACTTGTATTTGGGATTGCCCCAACCTAGTTGCAGGACCTTGCACTTGACCTTGTTGAACTCCATGAACTCCTAGTTGAACCTTGGTGGGCTGGCAGCGGCCCACCTCTCCAGCCTGCCAAGGTCCCTCTGGATGGTATCCCTTCCTTCCAGTGTGTCAACCGCTCCACACAGCTTGGTGTCCTCAGCAAACTTGCTGAGGGTGCACTCGATCCCACCATCCATGTCACTCACAAAGATGTGGGACAGTACCGGTCCCAAGACCAACCCCTGAGGAATGCTGCTCGTCACTGGTCTCCACAATCTATTGTATTTCTGAACCCAAATATGGGGGGGGGGGGGGGGCGTGGCAGGAAAGCAGTGCTGTACCTGTATCCTTAATCCTCCAAATAGAGGTGTCAGTGTGTTTGTGTGAGCACTGTTGAAGAGGCAGCCCTTTACACCACCCCTTATTGCTAGGCTTCTCACATTTGCTGCTCTGGAAGCCAATGATCTCTTCAAAAGTTCATGTTTCTCACTACTGTGTCCCCATCTTCTGCCTCAGCCCCACATCTTTCCCAAGCCACTCCAGTGCCCTGGTATTCCCCCTCCCCTAATATCCACCCCAGAGCCCTGACTTAATTTACAGCAAAGGTGATCACTTCTACTTCTTCACAAATCTCCCCCTGCCCAGGCCCCTAATTTTTCCTGCTCCGAAATTCTCTCCCACCCAGGACCCCTAGCTGCTCCCAGCACTAAATTTGCCTTCCCCAAGTCCTCCCAACCTCCTACACCTCACAGTCCCTCTGTATCTTCTAGTTTTATAATGGGTTCCAGGTTTATATAAGATTTGATTTCTTTTTCATGGAACCATTGTCCCTGCCCGTGGCAGGGGGGTTGGAACTAGATGGTCTTTAAGGTCCCTTCCAACCCAAACCATTCTATGATTCTATGTCTTTTTCTCCATAAGATACCTACGGGGGAAGCCTAACTACTTATATCCCAAATTTTGCAACAACATTTGAGTTCTGGGAAAGTTTCTTTCCTTTTTAAAATACCCATTCATGGGATGTGACTGAAGGGCAGCAGATGACTGGTAAAGAACACCTTGAAGTGTCTTAAAAACTCCCCCCTTTTCTTTCTCCCATAGCCTGCTTACATTTGGAAGGATCAGCACTGCTGAGAGAAGCTGGTAAGTAATACTTTGGATCTTAATAGATGTCCTTAATGTTTCTCCTCTCCCCATCGTGCCCCTAGACAGACATGAAGATACTGGATTCAGGAAGGAAGCTGGTAGCTGAGAGGCTGTGATTTGAATCGTCAGCAGGGTGACACAGAGCCCAAGTAATCCGCAGCGAAGAAGAGTTAGAAGCAGACGCTGGGCTAATTTAATCCATGATTCAATTCTATCAGTCCCAATAGATTTACACCACTTGGCTTAAATATAACTTGTGAATGGCAGATAACTTAGGTTAAATGAAAAGGAAAGAAAAGAATGGAACATTTGACAGTGAATCTAGTGAACAATTTCCTCTTTAAAGGCTCAACACTTCCTTCCATTGATATTTTTCTTACAATAGAGCATCTGCACAGATATAGAGAAATTTTTCTCTCCCCCAGAAGATTTTACAACTGTTTTGTGAGTGAAGCCCCATAGGTTACAGAACAGATGTCCTTACACATTTCTTGTATCACTTGTTTTCTGTGTAGCTACAACAGTGCCAAAAATACGATGCCAACAGGATGCACCGCACTGCTCGCTGTTTGTCTTGGCTGCCATTTCCATTATTAGTATGTGTGTGTATCAGGATGGGGATGGATGTTTCCAGTCATTTTTTAGCTTTCCTCAAGTCAATTGGCAATTAGTAAATAGCATTGAAACTTGTGAATATTCTTCCTGTTTCTCACTCTGGGGATTAAGCGTCTTATAATGACAATCTACTAACATTAGATCATTCTTTTAGCAAGAACAGCAGACAGGCACTACACTAGCCCATGTGCATTTAAGACCACATCCTCACGACAAAATTTCACATGTTTGTTTTAGCACAGTATGTGGTTTGTGTTTTTCCTCTTAAATCTATTTATTATATTTATCTATAATAAATCTATATTACATTTCAGATTATTACATGAAGCTGAAAATTGTAAAAGTTTGTTGTTCTCTGTAGCCCTTCCAGTTGACTTTACCAAGGAGGTCTGGGACAATCCTAATAAACACACTGCTTGATACTGTTAGTTTACTGGTAATATGTGTCCTCACATCAGTTTTCTAAGTACATAAAAAACCATGTTCAGTTTGGCCCTAATCTGTGTTGTCTGAAGAGATAAAATTAGGGGCAGAAATAGTTACTCTGCAAAACTGAAATGTCAGGGTCCAGAGTAGGTCATGAAGGACAAGATGTCTTCAGTAGCTGGGTCTTAGTTCAAGGTTGAGTTTTGAGAGCCAAATGACTCATTGTGGTCATGCCACATGCCATATACATGAACAAGTCTCAGGCTGTGCCTGAGTTTAGGCTTGATAAAATTCTTGCATGACAGGTGAAAAATAAAAGACAGATCTAAGTCCAGTCCTCAGTTTTACTTGCAAGACAGAAGCCTAGTCAACAGCAGAGTTAATGCATGAACAAAACTGGTAGCAAGTGTATTTACTAACAACCAGTTTTCGTTTGTTTTCTAAGCCAAGAGAAAAAATGTCCCCCAAACCAGGGAGATTGTTCCCCTTTCCCTGACAGCTGAGGCCTCAAAAAGCAGTATCATCTGTACAATAACATGCAGCAAAAGCTGTCTGCATCAGTAATGAGATGCACTTCATGACTTTTTAATATGTGGATTTAAATTTCACATTTAAAGGCTATTGAAAAAAACCCAACAATATCACAGCTGTAGAGGTGAGTTTGAGGACTTAGTGTCCCAAAGCTGAGCAACTATTTAAATTTGTATATATTCAAAATTATTGTTCTTGGTAATTGTTTTTGCTGTCTCTTGATGAAGAAATTTTTGACCAAGCTTCCACCTGGCTTTAACTTGTCCACATCCAAAATCACATGCATACAGAAATGCACAAAGGGAAGATATATTTGCTTGTATAGATTTACATACATACACAAAAAAGTACCTACAATTTGATCCCTTAACATATCTATTTAATTCTCTTGGATTTATCAGGTCGGCTTCATGCAAGCTAAACAAAAACTAGGTGATGGGTATTGCAAACAAATCCCTTTTCCCCACAGCTTTTGTTATAAACTAATTTACTGTATTGCAAGCAACAAGTTCTGCTAGGAGTTTTTGCTACTTTGCTCACAATGTGCCATTCTCCCCAGTTGATTAGATTTCATGTGAACCAATGTTAACATCTGTTTAAAAATTAAATTCAGAAAGGCTTTTCACACTGTACAATGTAAACCTTAATTAAATGACTTTAAGCCCTTTCCTCACACAGTTTATGATATGCATGAAAAACACAGGGTTATAATCTGATTAACTCATGTAGTTTACATGGAAATAGCATTTTCCAATCTGATTAATCTCCACACAAAGGCACAGTCACCTGATAGGGACTACAATTAAAGCTACTGATTGCACCTGTCAAGAGAAGGAGCTTGGAGGATAGAAGGAGTCCACGGATCTTCAAACAAAGAATGATGATTCACAGATGTAGCTTAGAACAAGTCCCACGTAGTAGTTAATGCTACCCCCAGGCAACTCATGCAGCCAGAATTTAAATGACACACAATCCACGTACAGCCTGACCTTGCCAGCTTTCTGGAGGTAATCCTAAAGTAAGGATTAACTGTTCTTGAACATTTTTTCCAATATATTAAGCAGAGCTTCTATCAACAACAGCATGCTAGTCACCTTCTTCCACCTAATTTTATTGGACACGTGTACTCATTCCTCCATGCCTCTCAATAGTCCAAGTGGATGGAGTGAAAGACACTATTCAACATGGATTTTTATTTCCATAGATTTTCATCTTCAACAATCTGCTTAAGTAAAGGGGCTGCTTGAGCTAACAGTAGAGAGAGTCAATTAGGCATGGTTTATTTTCACATGTGAACCACCACACTAGAAATCTGACTGCCATTCTTGGGACTATGTATTAAATGCAGAAATAATGAATGGCAAAGAAATTGCTCAAAGCCAAAGAAAGAGCTGCATGATCATCTGGGGTGAGACGGTTCTATTGCTTTAATGGTGACACTAGGTTTTCTAGTCACAAAGATAGGAAATCATGCTGAAATGCACCTAATTTTGAAAATAATTAAAAGCTATGCTTTTGTATGAAAACTATTTGACAAATAATACTGAAAGTCAAATTTAATGAATTTAACACTAAGAGATGAATCCAGCATGGAGAGGCTAGTCTGGTTGCCTAGTTTTGGTTGTGTTCTTACTTGTGGGTGGGAATAAGGGAGCAAAGGATTGCTACAAGATCTGTATGGGACTCAGACTCTACAGGGCTGTTCTTAAAACTGTATCTTCTCAAACTCCTCCCTCTTCACATAGTCTCAACTGCGAGGAGCAACTTTTTCAGGTGTTACCCAAATGTTAGCTTTAGCCTCCATGGCAATCTACGCTGGAAATCAGTGCATTGGCACTTCTGCATGAACATCTCAAAAGAGCTTTCACATTCAATGCCAGTATCTACTGAGGTGTGTCTATGTCCTCTAACAGTGAACTGAGATGTGAGAGTTTGGCCACAGTATCAGCAGTTAAAATAAATCCTAATCAAGCCCCTTTTGTCAGATAATTTCATTATCTTTTCAGTGCATATCCTTCAGTTCTGGTCTAGAAATCCAGAAGCTCTTTTAAAGTAAAATTATTTCTAAATTCAAAAGTTCGTAGTTTTTCTTCAGTTGTTACAAGAGAAAGAACAAAGATAGAAAGAGTTATGCATCATCACAGCTCACTTATGAACATGAATAAAAATATTTTAAAACTAAATTTCCAAGCATTTACACTACATATATACAATAGAATTTCACCAGACAGCAATTAATTTTAAATTAATTTTGCTTCTAATTTTGTATCCTCAGACAAAAGCTACTTAAACACTAACTTGCAGAAGGAGGTAGAAGTCTGAGTAATATAGGTGTTTTCAATAATTAGAGACTTCCAAATGATGGCATTAAGATGACCAGTTATTGTATGGGTAGGTATAGAGGTTTAAGTCATGCAATTGAGACAACACTGGAGCATGGTTGAGAAACTGCAGACAAAAAATTATAAGAGATTTTAAGAAATGTGGCTTTAAACCTAAGGCTGGAAACAGCAGAATGTATATCCCCAGGCAAAATCCTGCACCAGCAGGGAAGAAAGGCCATGAATCATTGTCTCTTTCATCACTGATGGCTGGAAAATATCCTTGTCAGCTGTGCTCTCAGAACAATTTGGGTTATTTAATTAATTATTTATAGGCATTTCTTCACGTCACTGCCATAGATTTGAAAGTCCGCTGTCATTAACCCTATCTGTATTGCAGGAGATTTTGACCTCTTGATTCTAAAGAAGTGGATTGAGGTTCTAGATCACAGTGACTGCTAAATAATGTGCAATAGGCAACCCTCGTCATCTGTCTGACCTCCACAGTTCCATCCTGTTCTTAACATCACCACCACAGCCTTCACTAAATAGCTAGCAGTACAGAAATGAGGCAAAGACCATGCCGTGCCTCAACAGGAAATGGACCCTGACCCATTCTAGTAGTGTAGATGTAGCCAGAACTGTTTTAACAAAATGAATGAGCTCTAAACTGAGCTGTATTTAAATAAGATATAAGCATTTATTCTGTTAAGTGGTCTTCTTAGGTGACTGCTCATGTAGAATGGTCAAAAGATTGGATAGTAAAAGATTTTTATGAATTCTCAACGGTCCACACCAAAATGAGTATACAACAAAGATCAAACTATCAAGTATTACTCAATGTTTACTTCAAAGAGGTTACTCTTCCACTTAGTAAACGGAATTTGTAAAACACACTTACTAGCATTTAAATACTTTTGACCACTCCTCTTCTTCATGAGACAAAATGGCACTAATAACCAGAGGTGGTTTTATTATTCCTGTTTTTAAAGAGAAGGAAACTGAGGTGAAGAGAGAGTGCATGAGCACATAAAGGGCTGTCCCAAGGTCAGGCAATAAAAGTAAGGATTCTTTTTACTAGTTTACATGTGTTTTATCATAGCCCAAGGTAGAGAGAGATTCTAGGAAAAGGTATTTTGTGATAGAAAATAGAAGAACAATATACACTGCAGCCACAATTTTAGTTCAAGTGCCTCATTCCTGTCACTATCACCCAGGAAGTTATAATCTTCCCATTATTGCTAAACACTTTCAATGACATAGTGGAAAAAAAGACTCCCTTTTAGGAGAAGAGGAGAGAAGAGACAGAGCCTCTAACAAATTGGTTTTGCTGAAATATTCCAAAGAGCACATTTTTTTTCCCCTCAGTGTTTTACGGAACTACTTTTTTCTTCTTTCCTTTATAGCTTGATATGTTTTTATTTCTGAAGACCATACACTTTGCTTGAGACATGGGAGTAATTGCCTAAATATCAGATTCTTCAGTTTTAGCAATTTTAAAATTAATGTTTGTTCTCTCATACCAAGACCATTACCTTAGATCCTAAGTGTGTGTCAGTCTAAACACGACTGGAAACTTTGTTTTGAAGACAAAAACAATAGATTATAATTAATGGAAAGGACCGCCCATCAACCTCTTCAGGCAGCACATTACAGCTGGAACAATGGGGGAGTTTAGGGCTGTAGATTCTTGCATTACAACATCTGTAATGGAGCCCATGTACTAAATTGTATCATATCTCTGCTTCTGTCTAACTCTACTCCTGTGACCCACATATCAGCATTTGGGGAAGGATACTTCCACCCTCAGAGCCCTAACGACCAATCCCCCTTTCCATTCTCCAAGTCTCATTTTACAAGCCTGCATGTACGTCCAACAAAGTACCAAATCTAGATTGACAGCTAAAAGCATTATATTTAGCATATATGGCATGTAATTAGAAATGTGAGTGTTTCCAAAAGGAAAAGGTTTTGATTCTGACCTCACAGAACTTTTACACTGCATTAACTGGTATTTTTCTCCTAATTGAAGTCGATTTAAGTGAGATCAGAGTCAGGCCCAAGAGCTACAGGCTGAACTTCTCATCTGAAGTAGTTTGTAATGTAATTTTGTCCTTGCTAACTGTTGATGACTTCTCCTCATCCCATTTTAACCTACAACCATCAGCTCCTTTAATGGAAGTGTCTATAAAGATCTTCTCTAAAATATGCTTTTCCAGCACACTTAATGTCTTTTAATGTCTTTCCAATTAAATCCAGATGTGAAAAGCTTAAGGAACAGTTCTCAGGACTGAAAAAGATGACATAAATCTTGCAGCTGACAGAGATCCCACTGAGCTCAGTTGGGGAAACTCACAGAGGACTTCTTGTGGGCCAGAAAAGCTGCTGGGTATAAAGACAGATGTGTATACTCCTATTAAAAAAATTTAAATAAAAACTGACTCCTACAATGAGGTATCCACAATTATCAGGGACATTACTAACTCAATCCCTCAATGTGCTGAGCACATCCTGTGCGGTACAGATTTCCCTCATCTTTTTGGGAAGTTTATCAGAGTTGAAGGGGGTCACATCTGTTCGGGAAAGAGCCCTTCACCTTTCAGGATTGCAGCTCTTAAACCAGCGTAAGGGTTGATTCTGGAAAACGCCGTCTGTCTTGGTCTCGTACTGCTATCAACAGGGAGATAATGTACTCAGCAAAGCAAGACTCTGAATTTCTGCCCTCTCTCCTTTACCTCCTCCATAATCAGGTTAGCAGATTAAATTGTGGTTTCATTAGAGAAGAGTCCCTAAATGTGCTATTAATTATAAATTCTTACCAATCTGATGGGAAACTGGGCATTCCTAGTAGCTGACTACCACTGCTGGGCAAGTGCTGTTTGTGCAGCTGTCAATTTGGGGTTTGTTTTGCTGTAATCACTTGCACTTGGAATTTTTTATTTTAACAACAGTAGATCGTCCTATTTTGCCCCTCCCGAACTCTAAATGTGGGCTCAGCTCAAGCCACATTTTTCAGAGGGACAGGAAATAACCTACACGCAGAGCTTGTATGAAAGAAAGTCTCTAGAAAACTGCCCAATGCTAACAAACAGCTTTAATACTTTCCTACCCTCTTGCTACTTACAGGCTAATTTTTGAAACTGGTAAACTAGTCAGCCAGATCAATGACTTTTTAAAGAGCTACATCCTCATGAGACACCAGAAAGAAAAAAAAGAAAAATGTCCCAGGATAGAAGAAAAGCCCATTTCTAACTGAAGATGAAGTTTGTGTCCACGTTCACTAGTGACAGGAACTTCATTTTGGATGATATTGCTTAATTCCATTGCGTTTTTCTATTGCCCCTAGAAAGGTTTTAGCAGCTTGGTGTCATGGGTGAGTGTATGGAAATATGAACTAGATGCCTGATTGAAGGACAATCTTACGTACTCATTAAGTACAACAATAAGTGATCAAATATGGGATCAGGACCATAGCGCAGACCTAACACTGAAAGTGGTAGGCTTCTAAACGGCACAAGAACTCTTCAAGATAAAATTCCTCCGGTTCTCAACTTGCTTTATTTTCCACAATGGCCAGCATTTTTCAGACTATCACTCCTGCAGGACTGAAGGCTGGATCTGACTCCCACCAAAATCAGTGCTTCATGGCCATCACTCAGGAGACACGAGGAATGCCCTTCCCTTGGAATGAGCTGCTGCCTCCGCGAGGATCCCACTCTTGGCTAGCTCAGGGAATGAGCTCAAATCTCCTGTGCTTTGCTGCCAGGGACCACCAGGCCAGCTCTGATTTATAGCTTTTTCTTTGCAGTTTTATGATACAAGAATGTTCAGTTGTAATTACTACAGCATTTTGTTGGCTCCCTGCCTTCACTTGGGTATGCACAACACCATATCCTTCATTCCAGCCTTTTTATGTCAAGACCCAAAATTTGAGAAATAAAGTACATCAGAAGTATTACAACGATGCAGCGGATCTTGCTACTCCTCAAAGAGGGGACTCGTACATATTTGCTGGGTGAGGACAAGTGAGCAGCTGGATAGAACACTGAAGTAGGGATCAGGAGGAGAACTGGTCAAAATTCTTTCTCAGAAAAACACTAAATCAAGAAACAAACTTTTTTATGAGAATATGTCAGTTTTGAGAAAAGGTTTCCTAGGTTCAGGATAGACCCTCCAGATGACTTATCACAGAGAAGCACCATACATAGCCACTGGGCTAATGCTTGGTGTGGCACATTCATATCCTTGTTGGTACTTTGTGAAAAAATTTCAAGAGGTCTCAAGTTCATTTTAAAGTGAATGAAACTACTTGAACTCTTGATGTGTTTTGTGGGATAAGAAATCTGTTTCATTCAGAAGACACTGACTCTGCCACCAATCTGCTCTGTGACCTTGCAGAATGACTTCAGCACAGTATTTTTCAGACATATATTTAGGTCAGGACCTTGAGAGCATCAGGCAGTACATTTCGATCAATTGTGGTGTAAATTTGTCATTTTCAGTAAAGGCATACGCTTCTTCAGAGGAAATTCCAGGTATTTTAGATACCATTTAATAGTTAACCGTCAAACAATTTCCAAGTCTTTTAAACAAAGAATACTTCTGTGCTAGCTTAATTTATGGAGCCATATATGTCCCATTTAAAGTGGCTGTGATTAAGAAGAAACACTAAGCTTAGATTTTTCTACTAAATGAGAAAAGTTTAAAGCCCATAAACTGTATCTAGGATTTTAGCTGGGAGATGAAATAAAGGGCACATTTGTTCCTGGTCACTGAATTCTTAACCTGGGTCTGTTGCTCCTGCTGTTAAGCTCCTATACATTCCTTACTAGTGCAAAGCGTCCAGCAATCTCAGCTCTCAGTGTCTGGAATTAGAGGTGAAGTGCAAAATAAAACCACTTTTTAGGGAGAGCTAGTGTATGGCGAATGCCACGTATTTTGACAGAAGGAGGCAGCTGAAAAGGTTAATTTTTAAAAAGAGGACTTCTTCCATAGATTTTTTTAAATTTTAGATTAGATGTATAAATTCCAGTTTACCATTTGGGTTGGAGGATTATGACAGTGTCTGGAAAACCTGGAAGATGCTGCTGAATCTGGTGGATAAAATGCAAGTTTTCCTTTTTCTAGCCCTTAGTACAGGAAAGGAGAGCTTGAGCTTTATGCTTGAACTCAGCTTTCTAGTTCAGGTATGAGAATACCTTTCAAGTGCCCCAAAGTTTGCCTTTATTATACAGCAGGGAGGAAAGAAAAAAAACCCCTGGTTTTCTTGCAAAAAAATTAAGCTATATTATTTCTGTCCCCCCTATCCCTTTTCAAGCTTATATCCATATTTTTAATTAAAATATTTTAACCTGCCATTTTGCAATACAGAAGCAGTATCATGACATCATTGCTTCTCCTTTTACCTCCAAATCCTGGGAGGGTATTTGGGTATTTCCTAAAGGTGAAATATAAAAATAATCTGCCTCTAGTGACTCATCATTCCAGTGATCAAGTTAAATGACAGCACTGCAGAAAACTCTCATAATACATATTTTACCCCCACCTAGGCCAGTGCTGCTATTTTACACACAAATTCAACCATTTCTTTAGCAAATGCATCTTGAGATGAAGGATTAGTCTTCATTTAAAATCTGTACCAGCTACCTTCCTATTAATTTTGTGAAGCAGCAGATGTACTTTTATCAAATTATTTTATATTTTCTAGTGCTTGCTGCTCCCCTTTTTAATGGAAAGGCCAAATCTACCCTCTGATTCAGCTTCTACTGTCTTTTGTATGCGGATTTCAGTAGGAACTGGCTGTGTTCATCTGGATTTGCTCTACAGTCATTAACTCGTACTTCTGGCCAATACAGGTAGAAAGACGAAGAGTAGTACTAACTGTGGGACAGATCAGGCACTTTCAGCCATTTCTGTGAACGGTAAAAATGGTATACATCGGGTACTATGTAGCTCAGAAGTGCTTCAAAAGAGACATTAACAAGCAGAAACCAGACTTCCTCAAGAACTTTGACTTCTTAAATTCAGGAACCTCTCCAACTGGCAGCTCAGCAATGCAGATTAGACACTCCTTGACTCTGATTAACTGAGCTCTGCAACTATGGACCTGCTTTTCCTCCATTTACAGTTACAGTCAAAAATACAGATATATGTCCAACAACTTTACTGAACAGCTGGCTTTTAGTCTGGAAGATCTGCTAACGGCTATTTTATCATTTCAGCCTAGCATCTGTTATTAAAATACATTCACCACAACTGTCAAAAAGAGCTCATTTAAAACCTTGCTAGTTACAAAATAACCTGTCAGGGTTAAATTCAATAAAGAATTCAGGTGCTTACAAATTAGGCACTGCAAGAGCGAAGTTTTAAATAGCAAATCCCTGGAATAAAATCAAAGGTCTAAAGTTAAGTACTCAGTTTCTTTATTCGGTGTTAAGAGGAGAGCCAGGCTTCTCTGAAGAATGATCTGAGAAAGCCAAATGCTGAGTATGGAGCTACCTGCAGGTAATGAGGTACTTCAAGCCCAGAGGTTAACTCTTGCTTCTTGCAGGGTTCAGCTGCAAAGTCAGGACCACACGCAGAGGACCTGGCAGCTGGGTCAGCTAGTGTCTACAGATTGCACCATCCTCTCCTCAAGACAGCTGGCTCTTCCAGCTTATCGACAGGCCTGAGTAGAGCTCGCTCTTTTCACGGAGAAGATGACCACCAGAGAAGTGGGTGGAGGTGAGGCTCCCCGCTTTGTAAAATGAATATTTGCCCGGAGTACAAGAGATACAGATTTTAGATTTCTTAGCTTTAGGCTGACAAACCACACACCCCACCTCCTAGGTGACAAGTTAACCTCCAGGATCAATGATAGGGAAGATTCAGCTGTTGCAGAAAAAAACAACTCAACATTTATGGGTCAAAGATAGTGCAACGAAGGGCCGGACTCCATAGGCTTATGATCACAGCAGTCGCTGAGCTATCCTGAGGGTCACTCCATGCTCCGTAGAAAATTTCTGTTCTTTATCTATTTGATACTTTAACACTAAGTCCAGAAGTGATGAAAGCAGGAACTGCAATCCAGTTCTGCTTTTCAGTGACTTCTTTACCCAGTAGGATGCGGTAATATTCCTTCTCATGCTCTCTCTGTGCAATCCTAAGTATTTTATGTTTTCGTATTACGGTGGCTCTGGTTATCTGGGAAGGTAGATAAACAGCTGTACTTGCGTTTAGACAGTCTCCTGTGACATGTCATTATGAATACCTTAAGGCTGTGGAAGGAACAGAGTCCGAGTTCATGTTTCCTGAGTACGTCTATGTCAGTGTAGGAAGCACAGAAACCACTAGCACTGCTCCAACCACAACTAAGAATAAAAGCCTTTGGGATGTTGTTTTATCTCATATTTTTCCATATGAGGCACGTTAATTATTATACAGCTCTATCTTAACAAAAGATTTTATTAAGATATATAATAATAGTAAGCCTTCACTACTCCAGCTCTCTTTATGCAAATGATTCCAATAATCCTGCTCATGCATGCAAGCCCTATGAGAGGGTTTCCAGGATCAGTCTACAAGCAGTTTTACTCTGCCATGATAGAATAAAATTAAAAGTTATTCAAAATCAACACACTTACAATAAAAGCATAAATACTAATGTAATTAAATGGCAGTACAGACAAAAACATTATGCCCAGTCTCGGTTAACTCTAAGAATTTAATACTTTTAGCTGTCATATAAACAATACAATCATAGCATGAAGGAAACACTAGCTTTTTAAGGCTGCTACCAGAAGCTTCAAAAATGGCCTCATAACCATGCATATTACACAGTAATATTCTTCAAGCACAAATAAGATCTAACTGAAAACATGCTTGAGATAACTGTCATGCTATCAAGTTACAATAAAGAGGAGATCAGACTTATTCTTTCCTTCACAATGAAATCAGTATAAACAAATCATACAATGTTTGGACACCAAACTCCTGAAACAAAGAAACCTAGAAAATCTCTTAAAACCACCCACAGACTCTGCATGCTGGTCTGTGATTATACAACTGGAGAAGATCATCCAAACTGCGATGTAAACCAATGTCAGTCTGCAAATGATAGTACTACAATGGTTCTAACAAAAAATAAAGCAAGTCCCTGGAACAGCCATCAGTAAAGGATACTTTCATGTTTATCTAACCATTTTCCCCAGAAATGAGGAATCCTTTTTTTAAAAACTTAGAGAAAGACAATTTAAGCCCCAAACTGAGGACAATAACCCTCTTGTGTCTCTTTACTAAACTGCAACACACATCCAACTAAACAAAAATGAGCCTGGGACTAAGAGTAAAAGAGAAGGCTTCCTAAAGCATCCCAGTGCCATTTCAACCTGCTCCTCTATGAAACCTATTTTGTCCTCATTATTTCTATACGTGGGAATATTCACCTTCATTTTTAGAAATATACATACCAAACAGAATATCTCCTTCTCCTGTGGACTACATACAAAAAGAGAAAATCAAATGCTGAAAACCTTTCGGTTCTCTCAGGAAAACATGGCGTTTCTGTATATCATATTTCTATCATCTCACAACTGTAGTTTTCCTCCTTGCCTGGCAGCCAGAAGCTAATTATTCTAGATTTGAAAAAAAATCTGCCTGTCTAGAAGAGATGTGAAAGATCATGGCCAGTTTTCTGTCTGCAGATAGCACCTTGAAAGTGTAAGCCTCTGCGTACTACTTAGGTGAGGCTTCACGAGCTGCAGGACACACGATATTAAGGATGCTAAAGCAGTGGATTAAAGCAGTTGCCCTGAAGGTGGGGTCTATGATCTATCCTTTTGGTTTTTTGGCTTGGCTTGGCTTGGCTTGTTTCTACTAAATTGAAGATCCTATAAGGCTGAAAAATGTTTTACTCAAACGAGAAGTTAATGATACGATACAAGCATGTTCCCTTTTGCAAATGCTGTGAAAAGCAGCAGCATGTCTTTATTTCTAGCTCTGCTGTAGAGGAATTTGATCATTCAAACACGTATTTAGTAAAGAAACTCACTTCATTAAAATCAACCACGCCTGAAAATTCGTTAATAATTTATGTTTCCCTAACATTAATCTCATTCTTGTTTTTAAGACATAATTGACTGAACTGTAACTTGGTATCAACAATGGGTATTAATCATACAAAAGAAAACAAAAGAAGCAGTAATGAACTGACAAAGCTTGTTAGTCTTCTCCAATAAGTGTGCAACTATTAACAATACAGTGAATGAATATCAATCATTTAAATGCAGTAAAAAAAGATCTCTATATAAATAAAAGAAATGAAGAAAACTCAATAACCTGGGAGAAAAAAAAATCTAATAATTATTACACTTAACAGGCTGTGAAAGAAACTTTATTAAGAAGATGGGGAAAAAAAAGTACTGAGACGAATACATTGTCATTCTGCAGTATTTACACAAAGTTTGTTCCCTCATGTAGTTATATATGCTTCTTACATTGCTAGATTGCTAATACAGCAATCTTCTCTACGTCTCATTTACAATATCACACCTGGCTAAAACATGTGCTATCGGCACCAGTGTTACCAGCAGTTGCATGCTGGGTTAACAACGTGCTTGTACGTGAACAGTGCTCTTCAGAAAACGTAAGAAAGAGTTTCTAACTGCTCTTTGTAATCACTAGCTCTCCTGTGTGAAATAACTATTGCAGTGATTTCATCAAAGCTGGCCATATACGAAGAGCTAAAGTCAAACAATTTTCCCCAATATTTTGAGGAGATATTCAATATGCAGTTTTAACTTACAATCTTTATATCTGAATATGAATTATTATGAATCCCAAAGGAAAAACACAAAAGTAAAAATAAGTAATTTTTTTAATGGCATGTTTAATCAGAATGTAAGTCCCACCCTTCACGGGCGTAGGGGCAGGAAGGAGTTTCCCATAAATTGTCAGAATCGTAGGCTGGTATTTTTTGTATCCCAGTTACAAGTTTGCAATGTAGTACACTACATATTTTAATAAACAGCATGCTTACTTTGCTAATAATTTCTAAAAAGAGCAAACCACTCCTTATAACAGCTGCAGTGGCCCAGATGTCACAAAAGCAGAATGCCTTTGCTATGCAGGGGAGGGGCAGGCCTTCTCTTTGGGTAGGCACGTGGAGGTCCCAGACAGCACCAGCCTTTTGCAAGCACATCATGCCTGATGGGGTTTGGCAAGGGGAGAGGGCAGGAGCACGTGCAGAACTGGTTTAATGAATAAAACACGGAATTAATTTTTTTGTCGATGTACAGATGGCAAAGGAGTTTCAGACCTGGTGTGCTGAGCAGAAAACAGCAGCTCCAGCCCCCATGCCTCAGTCTACCTGTTGCACCACAGTGCAACTGCACAGTTTTTCAGATATGGAAACAGGATCAAGCTCTAGCCTTGAAAAATTGACTCCATAAAGAATACGATGTGCACATGCTGAATAACGACTTACCAAGTAGTCAGAATTTATTCTGATGAACAGCAAAGTTTGGCAGGCAGAGGAGCTGCCCTGGCTGTTTGGCTTGTGGGAAGATAACATTTTCTATTGTTGGCTCTACAAAGCTCTTAATACACTCTTAGACTAAAAAGAGCAAGCAAAAAAAGCACTGATTTCCTCTGGAAAACAGCAAAGCTTCTTCCTTGTAAAGCATTGTGGAAGATCCTACCTGTTAGTGCTAGAAACTCCAGCACTCCGCTTTCCCAGGAAAGCGGCAGCATAGCGCTCCTAGCCTCCTCCCAAGATTATTACTCCCTCTCTGTCCCTCTTTCATGTTTTTCACCAGTCCCCCTCCACAGTGAAAAATCATTCACCACGCCCAGTTCACCATTGCGCTGTTTCCATCCGCAGGTCGCCTGGGCTGACAGGACGGATGCTGTCCGTGTGCATCCAAAGAGCTAAGCACGGGCTCTAATGGAAATGGGAGAAACAGGTTTTTGCCTCTAACATCCCATAATAAGAAAAGGGTAAGCAGAGGGTGAGGTGAGGCTTGAGATCAGACAGAAACTGATCTGTGATCCTCATCATGCAAATGAAGGACATAGTCATGCAGTTTTCTCTTTGGAGAACGCTACCAGGCAGGAGTAACTTGACAGCTGCGCTCTCCTAATAGCCAGTTTGGATTCCTCTTGTATACTCTTCAGTCCTGTTTTACTACTTTGCATTCAGATGTAGAAAGCTCCATGCACCTGCACTGCACAGCATTAAACCCTGTATCTACTAAATCTGCCGATCCAGAAGCCAATTCAGCCGGTGGAAATAAGTGACATGGTCACTGCCTACACAGTGGGTTGAAAGCACAACCTTCTCTCCAGCCCACCGCTGCGGAAACAACCGTAGTGTTCTACTGATGTGGGCAGGACCCAAGCGAGTAAGGGCAACTTGCGGCACACTTGAAAAATAAGTTATTTTTGTAACAAAGAAACAAAGTTCCTTTGTTCATTTTTAACACGTTTCTTGACTTGTATTACCCACTTCTCCCTTTCCCATTCCCAAGGAAGGTTCCATTAATCATCCCTCTAATGGAAACACTTGCGTCTGATCACTGAGCAGTGGACACAGGCATAGTCTTGGGCATGCACTGAACAAGAAGCCCAAGGGAAGCCTAGCTGAAAAGTTTGGGAAAGCAAGGATGCCTTTTTAAAATAAACTTTGGAGAGGTCAGCAGGACAGCAAGGGGTCAGCACCAGGCAGCCAGTGGGTGGATGGCACAGGAGAAAGACAACAACACTTGTCATTAATTATATCTGTTGGAATGCTACACATTTTCCCCCCCAAGTGGTAGTACTCCAGACATCCAAGCACAATCTCTCCCACGTCCTACTCGACCCCAGGCAGGGCACATGCCAAGAAGCTTTCATACGCTAGAAGCCAAGAAGTAGCTAATACAAGCGGAGGTTAAAGAATTTAAATTGTCCTTCCACTTTGAAACATTTTTTCTCCAGTTTAAAGACATCCTCTCATAATTATCTCCTCTACCAGTGAAATCCATTGTCTCTTAGAGCTAAATATGACTAGATTTCTGTGCCCAGACTCAAGCTAACGAAACACTGACTGTCTTTGGAGAGGAATAACTACTGGGAATTGAACTGCTCAGAACAAGAACCCCACTCCTTAAATTGATGCAATATCATGAACTGCTTACCTGGGTCTAGATGCATCAGAGCTGCAAAGGCGCTTTCTTCTATAAACATTTTTTTTTTTGCAAAATGTCTGAAAATGTTGGACTGCATCACTACAGGCGATGTTCTGGCAAAATTTTGAACTAATCCTATTTATAAAGCCAATAGTTTAAAAAAAACAGTAGTGTCTTTTAGTTTAATAAAATTCCCAATATATTATTGATTGGAGAAGAAATAGCAGGTTAGTAATTAGCCATTCATGGATTCATTCTCACTTAACCCTGAACTTGCCAAGGACACAGTCATGGTTCATTCTCCGTTGTGAGCAGAGGGATGAAGTTATCTCTGAGGCACGATTTATCCTATCCTAAATTGATAGGCGGGAGGTAATCAACCTCTGGAAATGCTTCTCTGTTTACTTTCACTATAGAGAATCCCATAAAACTAGCCCAACCTAAAAGTGTTGTAGGTGTCTCAAAGGTATGCAAGATGTTTTAGTGACTATATAGTTTATGAGGAAGCTTTGGGTATTAGAACCTCAGCATAGTAGCTATAAGTCATAGTAGTCATAAATCATGGAATGATATTACCTGCTCCTGTTGTGAAAATTTCTGCCCATTTCTGCAGAGTGGCCTGAGATGTCTTAAAATCAGCTTGTGGGGTTCTGTAGTGTATATGGAAGAAAAAAGCAGGATCTGGCAGGAGGTACCATGCCAGAGGAAAGTGTGGTGTCCCCTGTACACTGAAGAACCCTGTTTTGCACTAACGAAACCATACAGAGATAACAACTTGAGTAAGATTGATCTGGATAAGCTAAGCTTTGCTAATGGGTTCTGATTATTAAGTGGGGAAGAAAAGAAAAGCCTCTGCTGGGGCCACTGAAAAACGCTGCACTACTCTGTGGCTTAAGGAGAAATTCCCCTACAATGCAGGGAATCCCCTACCTTAAATCCATCTCTTTAAGACTGCAGTAAAAAATAATGTAACTTTTTGTAGAGAACAAGTAGATCTTTAGAAAGAGAGAAGTCCTCTGGTAGATGAAAAAACAGACCGTGGCTGTGTTTTCATTTGAATGATGCATCCAGCAGGGAATATTCAGGGTCTTAGTGTCTGCCAGTTCAAGGTCCAAGACGAGCTTTGAACCCACAGCTTCGGAGCCCAAGTTAAGTCACCAAATGTTTTTGAGAGCTTTTATTTCACATTTTCTCTGCAGTTTTCAAGCTTTCATATAGTCATAAAACATGGGCAAAAATAGGCTCACTCTACAAACAGAAAAATGTTGTGGAAGGAAACATAGGCTGTGGTAAGGCACAGTATCCACAGGAAAGTATTAATCATTTTTTACTGAAAAAAGGAAAACTACCCAATGCTGAAAAAGTAGTAGCAGTGTAAAGGTAACTTGTTAGATGGTGGAACTCCAGAGTGACCCACAGCATTTGGCACTTGGAGGTCTGTTCTTCAGTCCCACCATTGAACAAGAAAGGTAAGAACAGAGACTAAAGTTACAGATAAGAATTTTAAAAGTAACTGTTCCTGCCCTCCCCTCAGAAAACAACAGCAAACAAGCCAAATAATGAGCCTGGTTGTGTTGATTTAAGCCATTTGCAAAACTACAGTTCTGAGTTGTGCTCGTGTTAAGCAGAGACAGGATGCCAGGCTTCCTCTCCTATTTTGAGAAGTTCATCATAGCTAGAAAATGTCTCTCTCCTGGAGAGACAGGACTAGAACACATTGAAAAAGCAATGCATCCACTATTAAAAAACCCAAAGATAAGTGAAAAAGAGACCTGACTGAATCATCAGTTTGAAAAGGAAGCACCCTCAGGTAGCAGAATTCATTCCTCAGATTTCATCTGAGACCTCATTATGAAAGCAATTTGGCACCACACCCTGGAACACTTCCTTCAACTGTGCTTTTCTCCCTCTCTGGAAACATGCATTGATTTTCCTGATCTGTGCTACTTGGACCAGTGATGAGCTACAGGTTAATGAGACTTCTGTACCATAGTTATAAGCCACGTAGATTCATCAATTCATAAAGCCAGAAGGGAATCTGAGTTGGTCTAGTCTGTCCTCCTGTATGTCCTGCTACGATAGTGCTGTCCATGTGTGTTGAGCAGAGAAATCCTATGCTGCTCCACAGAACGTTAGAGACATTTAGCAGCTTCTTTCCATGGGTAAGCATTTTTCTGCTCAGAACTACTCCTTTGTCATCTGAATCTGCGTGCTTTCAGCTTTTTGCTATTGGTTCTTATGATGTCCTTCTCAGCTAGATTAAAGAGTCCCCTAGGAACCAACAATTTTTTCATCGTAAGTAGTCTGACAGAGTCAAGTCAGCTCCCAGTTTTTTTCCTTTAGACATTACACCAAACGAGCTTTCAAGTCTCTCACCAGAAGGCATTTCCCACACTTCCTCCAGCAAACACTTTTTTGTGGCTGTTTTCTGAACTTACCTCAGTGTTTCCACTTTCTTTAAAAATGCTGACATGACTAGATGAATTCTTCCAGCATCAGCTTGACCAATGCCATATACAGGGCTATAACTTGTAACACAGAATTACTATTACCCATGACACTCATGACCAAGCACTGTAACGGCAACTCTTATTCAGTTGCCCATCTTATATGACCCCTGATCAGATACTTACTTTGAGGCTAAAATTCTCCGTTCTGTCAGGATGGCTTTGATCCCTTGTTCCTCGATGAATAATTGTGTACTTAGCTGTGTCAGGATGGACTTTGTTGAATCAGCTAGGTTTACCACATTCTATTCGACAACTTACCACTATTTAACACTCTGCTGGTCTTTGTGCTATCAGCAAACATCACCAGGAGATGATTTTATGCTTACTTCCAGACCACTGATGAGCATACTGCATATAACACAAGACTGAAAATTAAAACTGAATTTTGAAGTGCTTATTTCTGTAGAGTGTAGAGAAAGAGCAATAGAGTCTATCATGTAGTGGAACAGATTTCTCAGGATAACTCAGGAAATGCTGTATATGTAATAAAAATAAAAGATTGGGTCACATTTTCTGCATTGGTTTCCAGGTTTGTGTAAGCTAATGGTAGGATTGAAATGGAGATATTTGTATGTGCCAAGAAGACAGTGCAGGTCAAGCTATCTGATTTCTGTGCAGATTAGGTACGTGGACCTTCCTTTTGGAACCTAACATATGGCATGCTCAAAATCCATGGCCTTTTCCTACTTTTTTGTCAAATCAGGCTTAAGGAATACATATGAGACCAAAGACTTGAACTGTGTGTATTAGTCTGCTTCATTCTCAACTGAGTTAACAAAGGAGAAAAGAAAAAAAAAAAAAAAAAAGGATACCTAGCCCACACCTTTGTTATAATGTGAGCATAAAGTTGAATATTGCCAGCAATGTAAACTATTAAACTTGAACCTGGGAGCTTTCATTACTTTACACTATGTTAATGCAGAATACTGTACTCTGCTGAACGGAAATGTCTGAAAGTGTCCAAAGACACCTTGCCTACTTGTGGTGGGTTGACTGGTTGGCAGCTAAGCCAACCTCTCCCCAAGTGGGGTTCGGGAGAGAATTGGAACAGCACAAGTGAGAAAAAGTCACGGGTAGATCAAGACCATGTAATACGTGAAGAAAAAGGAGATAACACCAAGTGATGCAAAGGCAATTACTCACCACCTCCCACTAGCAGACCCATGCGTAGCCACTTTCCAAGCGATAGTTACCTTGGAAAAACTCCCCCCTCTGCCCTGCTTTATAGCTGAACAGGATGTTTTACAGCATGGAATATCTCCTTGGCTAGTTGTGGTCAGCTGTCCCATATGTGTCCCTTCCCAACCTCTTGCCCACCCCATCCTGCTTGCACTGGGGCCGAGTGAGAGACAAAGGCGGCTTTGACTCTGTGCAAGCACTATTCTACAACAGCTTAAGCAGCGGTGTGTTATCAACACTCGTTTTGTCACAAACCTAAACTGTAGCAGCATACAGGCTGCTATGAAGAAAATTAACTCAATTCCAGCCAGACTCAGCGTACTACTGGGCCACAACGGAGCGATGATGGGTACTGAATTCAGAAATGAAAAGCAAGTGGTAAGATTGCTAACAGCTCTGTTCTAGCCCAACTGGATATTGACCTTATTTGGCTATAGTGTATATAAAGCCATAAACAGCTGTATATCCTGAATTCAACATCCTGAGACTGCAGATTGTTATAACTAACAGAGCTATGAATTCCCACCTCCTCGAAACAATACTGTGTTTCTTTCAAGAAAATAAAAGATATCTGTATAATAAATGATAGGACTCTTTAATAAATAATAGGATGGTTTCCACATGAGACAAACAAGGGTTGTCTTAAAACATGAGTTGTGCTTCACAGAACTTGTACTGCTTTTTTTTAAATATAGGTTTTTATAGGAAACTGATTTGCCTGTATTACTTTGCAGTATTAAACTTCATGCTCTCCATCCTCCAGTACTTGAAAATAAATTATTTCAAGGTATTAATGTTATGAAGAGTTAGTTGTGCAGATTACCCTAAAAAAAGATTGTTCAAAACATTCAAACTGCTTGAAATTATTTAGAGTAGCCTTACTCAAATGTAAAAACAATGACTATCCTTACATCTTACTCTTTTATTAGCTTATCAGCTCATTTTAATTCTAAAAACTCACGTAGTTATATACTATTCACCGTATAGTAGCAGCCTGCACTGTCTCAATGACAGGATATTAAATACCACACACTCTGTTTCCATTTAGTGTAGAAAGGAATCCAGGTCTGTTGCATCCAGAAATGGAATTAAGTTATCAGAGAATATTGATTTCAACATTGAGAAATGTTGTGGCTCTGATGAAAAATTTAATTGTGAAATAAAGTTAAAATAAAAATAGGATAGAATGTCTTCTATTAATTTCAAATAGAGTACTAGAAATATGAGACAAAATTAGTTCTAAAAATTCAGGTTTCTGCATCATCCTCACTCAACTGTGATGTTATTACTGGCCAAAATCACTTGGTTTTGTTCCCATAGCTTAGCTAAAAGTTTATTTGTTGATATATGATCCCAGAAAAACCATTCTCTGAGTTGGGATAGGAAAACAGCTTAGACATCCAGCCCTTCCTCTGGAAAGGTTTTCTAAAGGCTCCATTGCTTTGGTCAGACTTTTGTGTCTGGGCTCATAATCTGGGAAGAGCAAAGCCATGAATCCCCTAAAGTTATTATTTTATATGAAGTGACCTGTTCTCAGGCTGTTATTCCAACCAGGGAGGCTGGCAAGAGAGATGAGGGTTATACCTATCTATAGTATAATAGGGTCTTCCCACTAAGCTCCTGAAAGCTGAAATACTGTGGATTTTCTATCCTATAAATATCCAATTTAAGAAGAAAAAAGGCTCAGGTAATCCATGAATTTAAGTGATACTGGGATCCCATTAGGAGCAGAAACCTTTGGAGCTTTCTAAGTTTTACATTCCATTGCCTGAAGCATTTCCTTCAATTATTTCTTGCAGAGTTCAGTGTGTTGAACAATGGGATTTGGAGTTTGGAGGAGAAAGATTTGGATACCCTGGAATTATTTAAGGTGGGAACATCAGTCAGGAGAATGGCCATGGTCCGCAGACTTCCAGCACTCTTCAGCGCCACACCCAGCATATTTCACTCACCTTGGTGCCTAGTCCCGGGGTCTGCCTCAGAGAAATTCCTGGGGTGCGTATGTCGAACGCCGCAGGAGCAGATATCCGCTGCCTGCTCTGGGAGCCTCGCTATAATGCTTGCCCCAACTCAAGTGCTCAGATTATGTCCAGGGAAAGTCAGGGTGGAGAGAAGGCAGGAAAGATTGCTGCTGAGCACCCGCTTCTTGTCCCTGTGTGAGGCTGGGAGATAACCAGAGTGCCTAACAGTCTCAGGAGCTCAAAAGCACTCCTCCAAAGTATTTTTCTAAATAATGAGCTCAAATACTTTTCCCAGTAGTTATATCAAATGTATCAGACAGTTGGAGACAGTAGGTGGTAGGGCATCTTATTAATCTAACTGTACAGATTGAAAATTACATTATTCTTTTTGCTTTTTTCTAGACCTGCCAGAAACAGGATATCCTGCATCCAAGGTTTCCACACATGAAAAAACATCAAATCACATTACAAATATCCAGGCAAAGGAGCTCTGTCTTATGACAAGTCAGATTCAATTCTCATTATTTTTTATCAACAGTGTCCATCCTCACAGAGAAATGTTTAATTCCTGGTTAAGTTTAAGGAAGTACACAGGACGGTACTGAAAAGTGGCTATGTGTTCTTCCATTTAATATTAAATCTGGTTTTCTTTATTTTTGGCCTGAGGAAAGAAGCACCACTTCTTTATGTTCTCTTGAAATATTTTTTTCTCACTAGTTCTGATGAAACCTCCCTACTTCTCATGAAGGAGGAAGTGGAGATGCCAACATTTGATGCTGATTCAGAGGCACCCACCACATGTTGTAAAAGCTGCTGCCTGAAAGGGATTATGTGTTCCTTGAACTATTATACGCTTAAGGAGATATGAATAAACTTCAAAATTCCAAAATGATTAAAAAATTGAAATACACCCACAGAAAAGACAAAAAGAGAACCAAAAAGAAAGTTGATGAAATGGAACCAATTCATGCCAAATTTTGCCAACACATTTTATATGAATAAGATGTCAGATGTCCTGGAGTTATTTATACAACTAGTCTACAAACAAGAACTGTCAGTACCAGAAAAAAATGGGTTTCATTTTTTAGTTCCAGAACATTTACAAACCGGTAGCAAAGAATAATCCAAAAAGACTGTCATGTTCAGAAGATTATACAACGAAGAATTTGAAGACTAGTTTGTTCCGCTATAATTTAGAGCAACATTGAGGCTGATTAAGACAGGATAGAGACTGTACAGACCATACAGTCTTCTTTGATCTCATCCTCTAGATTCCCATCCAGAGGGTGAAAAATATCTGGAACGAGACCAAATTTTCAGAGCTTTCTTATTCAGATACGGTCTGTTACGTAGACATGATGGTCACTTTTCACTGAGGCTGGTTTCATTGTCACTATTCTCAATCACCTCTTTGAAATACATCTAATAGATACATGACATTATTCAGTTTTTTATTATTATCTCCTTCTTGCCTTGTATGGTTCAGACAGAAAGAAAAGTTAGAACCTTTACTTCACTAGTCCTTGGTATTTATCAGAGGATTTTTCTTAATCAACAAAGAACCATAGTGGCTGAAAATCTGAATGTAACAATCCAGGAATTACTGAACCAAAATATTCCATAATACATTGCAGTCCAGTATCAGTATAACCCAAAGCTTTATTGCATTCTTCTCTTTAGAAGCAAATCTGCCTTAGGCATACTATTTTTGACAGTCTAGAGTACATCCTCCATAAACCTAAATTCATATGGTAAGCTCTTATTCTTAAATCCAATTTTATCCTTATTTTGGGGGAAAAACTAAAGATAAGGATCAGTTTCTACACTTGCCCTTAGCTGCTTCAGCAAAAGGAATGCAAACTGACAGAGCTTCTTTATTTCTACTTATTATTCTAATTACTTATCCACAGTTTGGATCATGATTGCTTCTATTTATACTGGGAGCCTACACATTGCACTATTTCTGCATGATTGCTTGTCAAACAGACACCTCAAACAACGATAAACAGCTCCCTTTCGTAATTAGAAATTCAGAATTTTTCAGGAGAAACGAGAAACAAGAAACGTAGAAGGTGACTAAGCTGCAAAATGGAGGTGTATACCTTGAATTTAGTCATAGAGACAGCTAGAAGTGAAACAAAGTCCTAAAATAAAGATCAGGGCTCACAGTACATAAACTTTTATTAATGAAGCATATTTACAAATGTGAAATATTCAATGTTTTTACCACGTCAAGCAGTATGCAGCTATACTGCATAGACGTACTTCAAATGATCCTGTTCTGATTAAAATGTTACTCACAATTAGCATGACATTAACGGGTTTTTGACTAGGAAGAACAACAGAATTGTATATAGGTAGCTCTGCCTTTGCTCTGAAAGGTCATAAAAAAGAGGATGAATGTGAAATACTCGCTTTCATTTACGAATCAACTAACATTTTAGGTCTTGTTATAAAGCTTTTACACACGTACAGTTAGCAAAACAAAACCTGCACATCATTGTATGTTAGGAAACGATGCAGTTAAGTCAAAGTGACAGTCAGGTTTCCATCTGAAAATTAGGGCGGCTAATGGGGAGCATTGACACAAACTGTTTTTAGCCTCCGCATAAGAACCTGACGTGTCAGTGACATGCCCTGCAGGTCTGACTCACGGGCTGCTCTGCGTGAAAAACCCCCTCCTTCACAGACTGCTGGGCAAAGTAGCACTAAGGAATTACTTGAAAGTTTGTCAACCCCTACAAAGCTGGGCAGAAAGAAAGGGACAAACGATTTTAAGAGAGCGGTACTTGATTTCCTTCCAAGGAAGCGAACCTAATGCAGCCCATTTGTTAAGAGCCTGCTGTGGCGAGGTGTTGAGAGCACACCAGTTCAACGGGCTGCAGCCGGCGTCGGATGCTGAGCACCTTTCACGTTGCGCCCCGAATCATACAAGCATCCAATATGCTCACAACAGCCTTACCAGTCATCCTGAAGATTTGCACATAACCCACGGCCACACAAAAAGAAGGTTGGAGCATATGGCAAGATTTTTAATTGCTCCGAAAGACATCAGAGAACTTTACATACAACCGCAAGATATTACATATCCGAATGCTTCAAAGCTGTTTGTAAAATATCATTATCATGCTGTGGGACTGATCCTTCTGTCCTTCTCCTTCCCCTTTCAGTAACACCCCGCTGGGAATCTGAGAGTGCATTGGCCCCGCAGCTCTTTATGCAACGGTGTTTATTGAAAAATACCAGCAGAAAAAACACTGGGCTGTAGTTTGAAGATGCTGATGTAAGTGTAACCCCTTCAGAGGCTAATGAAGGTATATGTATAGAATTACAATATTTTGCAGGTTCAGATTTGTCCTGACATATATCCAGTCTGTCTGCTCCAGCTTAGCAGTTTCAGTAAGGTGAGCAAGCTCCCAAACTGGTGATGTGGCACCTGCAAAATTCTCCTCTTGTCTCCACTCCCTTCCTCCCCCATTCATCCTGCATGAACAATCAGCCCCGAATATACTATCTAATCCTAGAAGCTCTTTCTAGGACTAATTTACTGCCAGTTTTGGTCAGGCAGCTGCTTTATCTTACCCTCTACTCAGGGCTCAGACTCGCACCCACTTTGACTGACAAGAAGAAGCAAATTGCATTACCCCCTTAATCTTTGAGACTGTCACAATGGCTCACAGTGTGACATGTTGGCAGCGTGGTTAAACTCAGACCTTCTGCTCCAAAAGCGAACGTCCCTTACACTTCAGATAAAGGAAAGCCTTTGTTAAGACCTTACTACAGCAATGGTTATACAGACACTTCTTTTGGTGCCAGGATCTGCTTAAGCATTTCTTCTCCGCTCCTTTTCTCTCCACTCCCCCATCACCATTCCAGTCCTTGTGTTGCTCCATTAATTATGCTGCTACAACTGTCTGTCAGGACATATCAGTGACCAGCCTACAACTAATTTATCAGGAAAAAAGAAGTTACATTTCATGTCAGTCCATTTTCTCATCTCATTCATCCTACAGGCCTCAAGAGTTGCACCGAGGCAAGGGGTGGCGTGTCAGGCGTACACGTTAGTGTCACCACTAACAGATGGTCTGTGCAACCATGCCCAATGAACCACCTTAGAAACATGATTCATTGGGAAAGTTAATTCAGTTATACAGGCTGACTGACAACAGGAACCACAGGTTTATTGCGGAATAGTGCAATTACGCTATTCTCTACAGAATACCAAGGCTAGTTTGGCGAGATGGCTAAGACAACCTAACACCCTCTCACTGCTAAAGTTAGCTGTCCAATCTCTTCCCTCTCACCCCAGGAACATGCTCCTGTCCCCAGTCTTCCACCACTGTGGGCACTGATCGACTCCGAAAGGGAGCTGTAAATCTATTCACAAATTTTCACAGGGTTCATTTTTTCTGGCCCTAGACTTCTGAACCGAATGCCCGTGGAGGCAGGTGCCCGCACGAAGGAGATGGGGTGACGGAGCGAGATGGCAGGAGCGGGATGAGACCGCCTCTTTTGGTAGCAGCTAGCAATTCAGTTGGTTTAGCTTTAGTGTCAAACTACATGATGACTAGTGCAATAAAAGTACTACCTGTCTGTCAGTCAATCCTCTGGTGAGCATAAAAGGGTAGGAAGGTTCATTCTCCTGCCTTAACTTGGTGGCATGTGTTAGAACTGGGCAAAGAAAGTGGATTAATTTCTGCTGAGCCAAGAGTTTTGCAAGCATAAGAGGCACAGCCCATTGGGTCCCCTCGGTGTAGGGGAGGGGAGGGTGGCTTTTCACCTGGGCCTTAGGTAAACACAGAGTTTTGCAGGGTAGTACTTTAAGCAGTCAAGCTTGAGAGGGAACATCAGACTAAAGTTTGCATCATAGCTGTCTTTGTAACAAACAGTGGAGACACTCTATGGAAACTGTACATATAACATTAATTCTGTTTAGTCTCTATCCTGATCAAGTTGTCATATTTGATAGGCTTTTATCAGTTTTTTGGTAAAAGGTTTCTGAAATACAACTTTTCTCACCTGGTGGCTTGACAATACAGAGACTTTGGCAGCAATAGCAACTAAACAGGGGCTGATTCAGCATCCGTCTTAGCCTGAGAATTCCCACTTCTCCTAAGTGCCTATGCACTAAATAAGAGAAGCTAGGCTGCATAGGTGAAGAAAGTTTTGTAATAAAATATTATGGTGCTTGGAAGCATGCTCTTTTACTCTGAATACCTAGATCTAGTGGAAAGTGTCCCTGCCCATGGCAGGGGGGTTGGAACTAGATGATCTTTAAGGTCCCTTCCAACCCAAACCATTGTATGATGTATCTATGATTCTATGCATATAGATACAACAACAACAACAAAGAATTAGAGTAAATTGAGGGGGGAAAAAAGATTGTATCCACTCAGATTATTTCTCTCTCCCCTTGTGCACATCAGAGCCTCATCTAGGGGTGTGCTCTGCTCCTCCGCTGAGGCTGCGGCACTCTGCAGCCAACAGCTCAAGGTTCCCAGCAAGAAAGGAGACAGCTGCCTGACTCTATAAGTGGTTATCTGGGAGAAGAAAGATCTGGATTTCATTTCCTACTCTTAAGGTTTATTGTCTATTTCATCTAAATATTTATTTTCTAGATATATGAACAGTTTTAAGTAATTTTAAGGTATAACTATAAGGTGTACTTGGAATTAAGCTCCCACTAATATGATAGAAGCCTAATTGTTTGTGGGATGAGGCACAGAGCCATAGCTCTTACAGCTTACATTTCATTAGAACATAGGTGTTCTTATTAGCATTTATTTTTAAGTAAAATATCCAGTAAATTTAGTCCTGATCTTTAAGGACAGCACAAAATGTGGCAGGAACTTGGGCTATCCATGGGCAACCCTCTGCATAACCAATGTTACCTCTGTGAAGATATAGCAAGAAGCTTTATGGGTATAACCTGAGGTCATTGAGAGCCTGAGGAGACCTCAGCGTGATAGGGGAGTCCATCTGTTTAACTTCTGTAGCCTGCATATAGGTTCTGCAATACACTGACCACCTCAAATAAGGGCTGTCACCTGCAAGTGGACTCGAAGCTACGAGCTTCTTCCCTGGTGACATGTTTTCTCCTGAACATGGTCTGTCAAGTCAGTTTTTCTTTTTAATTCTTCTAAATGAAGATCTGAGGCTAAACTACTTCCATTATAAGCGGGATGAAACTGTGACTTCCCTGTTGTGGAATCCAGCCCTTCAAAGTTTAGGCAGTAATTCCAGGTTGTTTTCTTATCCAGTATTGCTTATTCACCTGTTACCAGCCCCACAATGTTTTCATTCAACAGGGAAAAATTTGCTTGATTCCTACCTCTCAACAAACAGAAATTAACTGGCTTACTTGCAACCATGCATGAAGACATTAGACCCAGCTGCTGTATATCTACAGCAGGCCCCAAGTTAAGATTAAAGCAGTGTACAGTGCCAAGTAAATTGACCTAACCAGCAGTTTTCTCTGGAAAGAATACTGAACAGAACTGTAATATACCTCCTCTAATTTTCTTGCGTCAGCACTAAAGATAACATTAGGTATTTGCTTCACATCATTTACAAGGGGAAAAAAAGCTTGCATGGGAAAGTGTAGCAAGGAGCTGAAGCGGGAAGAGAAAGGACTGGTGAAATGCAGGTTTGCGGGAAGGAATCTGGGACAGAAATAGTGAAGGGCATTAAGTCCTTTCCGTTGGCATTTGCTTTCTCCAGGGCTACACCACGGAGTAATACGCTTATAGAGAACAGCCTGCACACAGCAGTTCGGGACAGGCTCCTGCTTCACTTGCACAACCTTACCGTGGGAGAGAGCTTGCACAGGGCGTGGATATCACTCTGATTCCCTGTGGGAGCACAGCACCAGCAGCAGAAGCCCCCGTGTCCCATCGACATCCGCACCCCCTGCCCTGAGTCTGGGTTTCCGCGCGGTCCCCACTCCAGCAGCCAGCAGAAATTACTAATGACGGCAGCGTGGGTCTGTAGTGCTGACACCCGCCTACCCAGCCCAAAACTTGCAACTTCCTTCACAGGGGCCTCCCACAGACAACACATTTGAACAGCTGTCAATCACCCGTGCCCCCGGCCAGATTCATGCAGGTGACCTGCAAGTGAAATATTTTCCCCTGCTAATCCCTAGTAGCCATGGAAGGCTCTCTTTAACAATGTGAGATGTCACTATGTCAAACAAAAATGGTACTAATTTCTGGTTATGAGGCGAAAGTTAAATTTTGTTTCCTAATAATTATTTATATCAAAGAAGAAGATGACCGAACCAGTGACCCGTCCTTTACCTTTAGTTTTCTTTGAGCCCTCTGTTCCTCGGGACAGCAATAGCCATGGGAATCACAGCTCTCTAGGGCCCGGCAGCTCCACAGCCCGGCAAATCCGCTGTCTCACTTTGCCTGTGGTTATGCTCTAGCGAACAAAGAGCAGCCAGAAAGCCAAGCACTGAACAGCCAAGGGGTCCAGGGACCAAAGGACGCTCCGTCTCCCTGCTTTGGAGGGGTGATAATGGGACAGGCAAAATCACCTGCTAAATACGGTCTGGAGGTGGCATCATTCTTAACCTGTACTGAAATCACTTGTAAACCAAAACATGAGCTTGGAAGTGTGTTAAGGTTTATGTATCTATAGCCCAGCTGATAATGTCAAGCCATGTACTTACTCTCTTTGCCAATAAAATTATAAGGATCTAGATATTTGGGACTACATATGACAGAGAAATCTTAATGAATTCAATATGGCACCTTTATGTTGCTCATTTTATATGACTACCCAAATACATATATTTTAAAAACATAAATGCATTCCTTCTGTGGGGAGACAAAAATATGGCTATTGGCCCTCTGTTGAACAAACAGCTTATGTGGCAATTTTTAGCTAGATTTGGTTTAAAAATGAACTATGCACATAGAAAAAATACATCTTTTTCTAAAGAGAGACTTTCAAAGAGCGTTATGAAAATCAGCTATGCATCAGAGCCAAATATTTCACAAAAAGAACTTGGAAACAAAATACTGGTATTCTTTCTTGGATTACTCTCAAACGGAGGCTTCTGACTATAATAGTATGCAGCACTTGCATGATATGGACAATTGCCTTGGGACTGAGAAATCAGTTCTGCAAAAGACTAAAAATATTGAAGATCAGCACTTTGCGGGATACCGCTGATATTCTTTCTGGGACCAGTTAGTTGCTGAGACACCCAAACTGACTTAGTGCTACTGATGTATTTCAAATGTTAAACATGATCTGGAGATCTGAATACTACTTTATTTAATGATTGTTCCTTCAAGCATCTACAGATAAATTCTTTTAAGTCCCTCCTGCAACAGCCCCACGTTTGTAAATGTAAAGAATACTTCAAGGAAAGCTGTATAGGTCGAGGTATATGCACCAGGCAAAACTGCGTTTTACTGGAGACGGTTAAATCTATTGTTTGGGAGTGGATTTATTAATTTTATAGAGAAAATGCTTATGAAAAAATAACCAGGCAGATGTCTGTGGATTAAGAAGTTCTAATGGTAAATAAAGGATCTATTTCATAAGGCTCGTATGGACTACAGCCATTTTAAAATACCTTAGATTGTTTAATTATTCAGAACAACTCAATCACCAGTTTTACGTATTCAGCTGCAATACTTCTGAAACAAGCTAATACTTACAGACTAAACTGGTGTTCCAGATGAGTTACTAAAGTCCAAACACTTTATGGTCAATATTTAGAAAGCAAGGGTAGCTGTGTCAGTGCTGGTTGATTTTTGAACACCCGCTCGTGGCTTGATTTTTCAGAAAATATTTGCTTGGTTCTGAAAAATCAGATTCTCTGATGACTCTTCTTTTAAACCCAAACATCTACAATCATGGGTCCCTTGAAAATCTATTCTCTCTTCTTACTAATGTTTTTTGATAACTATGCTTTTTACACTTCTAACTACCAATAGTCAAACAGCTAAGAGAGAGATTCTGAAAGTGAATCTTGTCAGCAAATAAATCATTGGTATGCCACTTAAATAGCTTCACTCTTGGCATGCTAAATTTCATGCTCTGATAAGATTTTGGCATGATCCTTTAATTATTCTTGCAAAGAACACAAATAATTAAATCATGAAGCACTCTGTTTTCTTGGTATTGTTCCCAGTCAAATGCAATATGACTATATGCAAAACACCACTATTGCTATTACAATGTAATTATGACAGTAAAACCCTAATAAAGAGATTTAAAAGTAAATCACTACAGTGTGTGAATTCTGCAAAAACTAATTGGTCAGCTTCATCATCCCCTGAAAACAGGGAATAATAAAAACTGCTTTAAAATACATATATAAAAGCTGAAGAAATAAGCGTCTTTCCTAACGGAGTTTCTCAAACTCTCTTCTACAGCACAATCGGCTTTGTGTGTGTTTGGGGAAAAGGGGTCCAAAAGCTTTGTGAATTATTCAAGAAATCTAGAAGTATTACAGAGGACGTGTCCCAGAACACTTTGTCCCTGGCTCAGAGCCTCTGCTCAGCAGCGCAGACTGAAGGAAACCATATTCTGAGGCCCTATAGTTGGTGCCTACTGGTGACTATTTTCTTTGCACAGAACTCCAGCACCTCTCGCCTTCTTCCCGTCTGTGCCAGTGTAGGTGAAGAAGAGCAGCCTTCTCCACGCTCCTCCGCTGTCACCCATGCTCTCTCCATTCTGATCTCTCTGAACACATGGATAAGGGGGAAAGGGCAAACACTCCAGGCCACAAACTGCTTTTTTTCTGCCCGTAAGTGGGATGCACACATGGAAAATTCTGGTTTATGAGTGGAAGTAACCACTTGCCTCTTTGATACTGTTGCATAAATTCTGAACAGGGACTATGGTACAGAAACATATAAATGCTTAGTAGGTCCTCAGAGCCAGCTCTGGGCAACTCCCTTTTCCGCATATAAACGTACCGAATTATGTGTCTGAGATAAGGAACTCTATCTGCTTCCATGCCACCTATCTGCTGCCAAGACGGCCACAGCCTGTGGAAAGGAAATGAGAACTGAGGCTAGCAACCTAGTATATAATTATAGCCTATTTCATAGAGCTTCAAGTGCTTGATTAGACGTACTCCATAAAACTGTAAAACCAAAGACTGAAAAACATAGAGGCATTGGCTATGAGACTGCCTACCCAACCTTAGTATGGTCCTTTATCTATGTGCAGTACGGCACAATCATTAAATACATGCTCATTCCATTCCTGCTCAGTGCCACTCACAGTATGGGCATATTAAAAGAATCATAGAATCACAGAATCTTTTAGGTTGGAAAAGACCTTTAAGGTCATCAAGTCCAACTGTTGGAGTAGCTCTTTTCCAAACCTGTCCCATCACAAACACAAAGCATTATGATAAAGAAAGTGGCAAATCACAAAGATGCTCTGGAAAGCAGCAAAGCCCACTAAGTAGAGCACTGTACCGGGGTTTATACTTTCAGGTTTGCCACTGGCATGCTGGCTGACTTTTAGCAAGATGCTGAGCATCTGTGAGCTTCATTTCTCTATCTGCAACATAAGCAGAATGGTATCAGCTTTCTTGGTAAAGTATTTGAGATACACCAGTGAAAAGTGTTATGCAATAATCAGGTCTCTCTTTTGAGAGATAGGACACATCTCATACAACATTTCCTTGTCAGTGGAAAGACTTAAAAAAATCCACACCTTTCAGTTTAAACAAACCTAAACGTTCCTAGTCCTTGGATCACACCTGGAACTATTTATTACCAAGATCTGATCCTGTGATGGGATTAGTTCAGCCTCAGTGTTACAGTAACTCCACTGTGGTTTCACTCTTGTAACAGGGAATAAAAATACATACTTCTGGAGTTATGTTTCATATTAGATGGTGAGCATATTTGTATGAGCCCTCATTTTCCCATTCAGCTTCAGAGGATCCCATTACAGAGTTTTGTATGGCTATTTTCTACTTCTGCATTGGGTCAAGCTTTCCCCAGGGTACACTTCTAATTCATGGTCTTCTACATTATTATTACCCTTTTGACCTAAACGATTAGCTAAAGTTTGAGGCCCTGAGGGCTGTTTCTATTAGGAGGAGAAAATTATGAAGTCAAGCATCTTTTAGGCATATCTAAAAATTAAAGTTAAAAGGCATATCTAAAAAGTTAAAAAAACACCTCCAAAGTCACCCGCTTCAACTTCGCTCTCGTTTCCTTAACTGCAGGAGATGCACAACAACAAGGAGTCTCTGCCATCCCTTCTTGAAACCTCTTCAGCCAGCACTCAGACCTCTGTGGGACTTGCAGTGCTTATCTAATTTTCTTTTTTTTTTCTGTTTCTTTCCCTCCTTTGAGTCTTTCGCCACACTTTTTCTCCTGCTTCACCTTTTTTTCTTCCTTTTCTTTTTGTCCTTCTCTTTCAGATATACCCAATTTCCACAGAGATTAATTTAACATCCAGTCATACCCTTCTTTTGTCTCGTTCAAATGCCTGAGTGTGCCCACATACGCTTTTGTTACAGGAGGTGAAATGTGCCTGAGATTAGGATGGAGGCTGCTATTGTTTGAACTGCTGCTAGCATGAGCTTACCTCTTCCTTAACAGAAGGATGTAACATTCACCAAGTTCCATGGTATTTCACCCAAAGACACGTGCCAAAAGTCTGCAGTTTTGGAATGCTGTGGGGACCCTCCTGGTATGCCTATGTGTCTCACTCAGCTGGCTCCAGAGTCTGCAGCCAAACCAACACTTCTGCTGGTTGTGCCAGCGGTGTGAGTGAAGGAAGCAGTCCTGTCCTCCCCCAGCCTCGTCTCTCTCACCGCTTGCAGGATAAACAGCTGCAACAGCTCACAGGAAAGCATGGTAGAGGGTCAGGAATGAGAAGCCAAGAGTGGGGGGAAGGCACAACAGCGCTTTTGGCATTGGTGTCAGCACACCTGGCTTGAAGTATTCATCAAATTAGCCTCATCCATTGAAATCTCCCTGAGCCTCACGCAAGCAGCAATGCTTGTATACGCCGGTAGCTGCCAGTTCTAATCTTTTCTGTATCACTATATGGAAAAGCGATGAATTTTTAAATTACGGCATTATGAGCATAAAGCGTCTTGATGCTTTCTACCCAACATATTTAAGTCTCTACGCAAATTAATTAGAGAACATAACAGGAAACATGCTCATGATGAACTCTACCTTGATGCTGCAGCAGCATAAGTAGAGGTTTGTACTTCATAGCCTTAGTAGCTGGAACCCTTACGAATTTTAAGAAATCTCTAAAAGATGACTGTGAAAGAGGAGTACAATTGAAAGAGTGACTTGCCCAAGGTCAACAGTGGCATTTGTGGTAAAGCACCCTTGTGCCCACATCCCCATCTCCTAGCCCATCTGATCACAGCGCTTTCCTCACAACGGGAGCCCAACTATTATCTTCAAAGGGGAAAACCGTGTGTGAGTAAGCTGTAAAAATAGCTAGAGAGAAGCACATCAGAGAATTCCCTGCTATTATTTCCTCTTGCAGAAGCGTATTTTCAAATAAATCTCTGCCATCAGTTCTTGAGGCAACACACGCAGCATTCTCTAAACTACTAAAGCAGTTGTGCTATATAACCCCAATCTGTAACACAAATAGTAAAGTGGAAAAAGTGTGCATAAAATCTATATTACCACATTAATCTCAAAAGGACATTTGGCTAATAGAAAATTCAGCATCATCTTCATTGATGGTTCGGGGAAATAAAGTTGTAATAAATTGCTGCAAGGCAAAGTACTAATGATTGAATGAGGCTATGCAATTAAGACATAACTTTTTTAATCACCTTTGAGGTTAAACGTAGAAGAATTATGAGTAAAAGGGCAATTAAATGCCAGGCGTTTCAATCTAAAGGTCTCCTCATCAAAGATTCAGTTACTTAAATTGTTTTTCACTATTTCAGAGGAAGAGCTGGGTGTGACAATATTTCATCCCACACAAGAGGAAGTAAAGAATACTCTTTCAAACAAAAGCATTACCAGGCTATCACAATCTTTACAAAGAAAAATAAACTAATCAAGATTGATCTACTAAGGCTCTCAAGTTCCCAAATTCCTAAATGTTAACATTGGGTTATAAAAGGGAAAAGAAGTGTAAAATGTAGCCATTATCATCTTCATATCACAACCGTGCGTAACATATATCTTAATGAAACATGAGTTGCATGAGTGGTGTACTTGATGTTTCTATAATCTGTAACGTTTTATATAAATTTACATGCTGTGCTTAAAAAGCCTTTCCTTCTGAAATCATTTAAGATTTATTTTTGAGGACAAACATGGATCCACTTATGCTCTGATCCTGCGGAC